>CM062806.1:301047494-301689994 GCA_031772625.1 Pinus tabuliformis | reverse complement strand
CACATGTAAACCCCTTGCTATATATGAGGGAATTTTATTGCGTATATGTAGATATGTATTCTGAGTGAGAAAGAGAGAGGAGATTGTGTGACAGCGAAGAGGGAATTACAATGGATCTATTGTAGGTTGTATCTCTTCATTTTTTTGGATAATATAAAAGGAAGGACTGGTTGTTTCTCCATGGACGTAGCCCAAGTTGGGTGAACCACATATATCTGTGTCTCTCTTGTTTTATGCGTTTTATGTGTTTAAATTTATGCAATATTTTATGTGTTCCATTGCTCCATAATATATAATTTTTTAACAACTGGTAAGAGTGTCGAAGGTCTATTTGGATGATAAACTTGCAGGAGAGAAGGGTTCTTGGTTCGAGTGAGAGAAATGATGGAAGATTATAGGTTTAGGGTTGAAAAATTTAATAGCAAAAACTACCAGCTGTGGAAGATGCAGACGGAAGATTATTTGTATCAAAAAGTTTTGTACCTACAGTTGAGTAGAAAGACAAAGAAGTCGATGAGCATGACAAACCCAAAAATGGATATTCTCGACAGAAAGGCACTTGGAAAAATATGGTTTTGCCTAGTGGCGTTGATAGCCTTTAATATTTCAAAGGAAACAACAACATAGGGCTTAATGTCGGCATTGGCCAAACTATATGAAAAACCCTCTACCTCAAATAAGGTATTTCTTATGAAGCATTTATTTAGTATGAAGATGTCAGAGGGTGGATATGTTGCTGATCATTTAAATGAATTTAATACAGTTACCAGTCAGTTAAGTTTTGTACTAGTAACTTTTGATGATGAAGTTAGGGCTCTGTTATTTATATTCTCATTGCTAGAAAATTGGAATGGTTTAGTTATGTCCATTAGTAATTTTGTCTCTAGATCTAGTACTTTAAAGTTTGATGATGTTGTCGGTGCAATCCTTAGCAAGGAAATGCGACGAAAGAGCTTCAGTGAGACATCAAGTAATGTTCTGACTGAAGAGACTAGAGGAAGAAAAATTGAAAGAGGAAAGAGACCAGAATATCATAGCAAGTTAAGGAAAGACAGATCCAAGTCTAGATTGGGGATAGTGTGCTGGAAATGCGGCAAGAAATGACACGTGAAGAATGACTACAAGCCTCGGAAAGGAAAAGAAGGAGATGCAACAAGCAAACAATCATCAAGCGAATGTGACGGGTGTTGTCTTGCAAGATGATTTGATTCTTTCATTAGAGAATATTATTGATGCCTGGGTGGTAGATTCATGGGCCTCATTCCAAGCCACACTTGATAGGAAACATTTTCATGATTATGTGCAAGGAGTTTTTGGATAGGTACGATTGGGTGATGATAAACCCTGTAAAATCATTGGAATGGGTATAGTTTTCATAAAATAGAAGAACAAAAATCAATGGATATTAAAGGAGGTAAGGCATGTTCCAGATCTAAAGAAAAGTCTGATTTCAACAGGGCAGTTGGGAGGTGAAGCCTATGTAACTACCTTTATAGATAAAACTTGGAAGGTCACTAAAGAAGCCCTGATAATAGAAAAAGGAGAAAAGGTTCATACATTGTATTTATGTAATGGTATTTCAAATTCTGATAATGCTTTAACCTCTATAGGATAAGATACGAGGTTTTGGCATCATAGGCTTGGGCACATGAGTGCGAAGGGGATGCAAATTGTTCACTTAAGAAATTTGTTGCCAAGTTTGAAGCATGTTGATTTAAAATTTTTTGAGAATTGTGTTTATGGAAAATAGAAGAGAGTTAGATTCCTTAGTGTTGGGAAAGAAAAGAAGAGAGAAAAATTAGAGCTTGTGCATACAAATGTATGGGGACCTCCTCAGATATCATCTCTCAGTGGATCTCATTATTATCTTACTTTTATTGATAAAGAAACTAGAAAAACTTGGAGTTATTGTATTCAAAATAAATCTTATGTATTTGATACTTTCAAGAAATGAAAAGCTTTGGGTGAAAATGAGACAGGAAAAAGGTTGAAGTGTCTTAGATTAGACAATGGAGGTGAATATTGCAGAAAAGAGTTTGATAGGTCTTGTTCAGAGAATGGAATTCACAGAGAGAAGACAACTACAGGAACACCATAAGAAAATGGTGTGTCAGAAAGGATGAACAGGACAATCATGGAGTGTGCAAGGTGCATGAGATTGCATGTAGGATTGCCTTTACAATTTTGGGCACATGTTGTAGATATTGTTTTTTATCTAATAAATAGAGGGCCTTCAAGTTTCTTGGATGGTGGTATTCCAGAGGAGGCATGTATAGGTAAAAAGTTAAACTACTCATTTTTAAAGACTTTTGGTTGTGAAGCCTTTGTCCAAATTAATAAAGAAAATAGAACAAAGCCTGGGGCAAAATCAAAGAAATGTACCTTTATTGGATATGTTGTTAGTGATTTTGGTTATCACTTTTATGATTATGAAAAAGACAAAATTATTAGGAGCAGAGATGTCATATTCAATGAAAAGGTTTTTTATAAGGATCAGATGCAGGAAAAGAAATAGGAAAAAGAAAACAGAGAATACACAGTGCTTGATGAGACCATAGAAAAAGTGAAGGTGCCTGAAAATAATAATGATCAATAGCCAGAACAACAACAAACACAATAGAAACAAGCACCTCAAATGCTTGAAAGTGGTGTTAGAAGATCTACCAGGATAAGTAGAGCCCCTGAACGATACTCTCCTTCATTATAATATGCATTGTTGACTGACTTTGGTGAACCAAAATGTTACGAGGAAGCAGTGCAGGTAGAAACCAGGAAGAAGTGGGGGTAAGCCATGAAAGAAGAGATGAACTCCTTAGCACATAACCAGATGTGGGACTTAGTCATGTTTCCTGCAGGTAAAACAACATTACAGCATAAATTGGTTTACAGGTTGAAGGAAGAAGATGGAGATAGAAAAAGGTATAAAGTTAGACTTGTGGTGAAGGGGTTTCCATAGAAAAAGGGTATAGACTTTGATGAGATATTTTCTCCTATTGTTAAAATGATGTCAATCAGAACTATTTTAAGTCTAGTAGTAGCTAAAGATTTGCATCTTGAGAAGTTAGATGTAAAGATAACCTTTCTCCATGGGGATTTGGAGGAAGAGATACATATGCAGTAGCCACAAGGATATGGGGTAAAAGAGAAGGAGAAACTAGTGTGTAGGTTGAAGAAGAGCTTGTATGGCTTAAAATAGGCTCCAAAACAATGGTATCTAAAATTTGATAGGTTTATCTCTAAACAAGGTTATACTATATGTCACTCTGATCATTGTCTTTATTTCAAAAGAAAAAATGATGGAAGCTATATTATATTGTTATTGTATGTAGATGACATGCTTGTTGCAGGTTCTAACATGTAGCAAATAAATTTCCTCAAAAGAAAATTTGGTGAACTCATTTGATTTAGGTCCTGCAAAACAATCCTTGGTATGACAATAACTAGAGAAAGGAAGAATCGAAAATTAACATTGTCTCAGAGTGAGTAAATAGAAAAGGTGTTGAAAAGATTTTGATATGCAGAATGAAAAACTAGTTAGTATACCTTTGGCTGGCCATTTCAAACTAAGTAAGGAGATGTGTCCCAAGACTCAAGAAGAAATGGCTTATATGTCTAAAGTTCCATATGCATGAACAATTGGAATCTTAGTGTATGCAATGGTCTGCACAAGGCCTGATATTGCACATGTAGTGGGAGTTGTAAGCAAGTACACGAACAATCCAAGAAAAGAACATTGGATGGTTGTGAAGTGGATTCTCGGGTATTTGAGAGGTACCACAAATCAAGAATTATTCTTTGGTGGCTCAAACATTGCTCTACAAGAATATGTTGATGAAGATATGGTGGGTTATAGAGATAACAGGAGGAGCGCAACAAGGTATATGTTTACTATAGGTGGAACAAATGTTAGTTGGGTTTCAAAAATGCAAAGTGTTGTTTCCCTCTCAACAACTGAATCAAAGTATGGTGCTACTACAAAGGCTAGTAATTGGTTAAGAAGTAAGAGTTTGGAAGGTTATACAGTGCCATACATATTGCAAAGAACTCTCCATTTCATTCCAAGACTAAACATATACAGCTCAAGTATTATTTCATACGGTTAGCATTGGATGATGGACAGTTGAAGTTGGAAAAGATACACACTAGCCAGAATCCTGCAGATATGTTAACAAAAGTTGTAACTAGGGAGAAACTATGATTCTAGTTAGTTTCAATTGATCTTCAATTATGATGAAGAAGATGAGAAACGACCAGGTCTGAAGTGGAGTCATTTTCTAGCAAATGGAGTAGCGGTGGAGTTGTTATAATCAGTCTTCAAGTGGGAGATTGTTGGGAGGGGAGCCTAATTATCTTCTTTATTCAGAGGTATCACTGCATTGGACCCTAGTTTGCAATGTGGAGACAACGCTTCCTGTAAAATGTACACCGCCAGGGGGGTTGCAGGGGTTGCAACGGGGATTGGGGGCAACACCCCTAAAGCTAAAAATAGATGTAAAATTTCCATGTAAAATGTTGTAATTTTGTAGTCAATATGGGTCATTCATTAGGTGGAGATCTGACGGTAGAAGGCATGTTTAATTTAGGGTTTTCTTGCCTAGAAGGAAACCCCTTGCTATATATGAGGGAATTGTATTGCATCTATGCAGATCTATCTTTTGTGCTAGAAACAGAGAGGATATTGTGTGAGAGCGAAGAGGGAATTACAATGGATCTACTGTAGGTTGCATCTCTTCATTTTGTTGGATAATATAAAAGGAAGGATTGGCTGTTTCTCTGTGGATGTAGCCAAAATTGGGTGAACCACATATATCTGTGTCTCTCTTGTTTTATGTGTTTATATTTATGCAATATTTTGTGTGTTCCATTGCTTTGTAGTATATAATTTTTTAACACTTAGTCCCACCCAAATATATTTCCCTAGTCACGAATATAGTCCATGGCATTGCGGTGCCTAAATTGTTGAGAGATCAATGAAAAGATTTCCCTCATTATGAATCTAGTCCATAGAAATTTGGTGCCTAAAATTCTTCATGGTTCATATAGTTGAGATATTGCATGTACTTGTATATGAGGAATATCTCCCTAGTTAAGAGGGAGTGTTGGAAAATGTAACTAGGTTTGGTCTTCATTAAATGTATTCGAGTCATATTGTAATGTACTTGTCAAAATAATAAAGAAAAGAATTATTGCTATTATTGTTGTGACTTGTTAAAGCATGGGTTACATGCTTGGATCACCATCTTTTAGGTCAAAGTCCCCATTGAGGACTTCTAGGATTTAGTCTAAGTCAATAGAGTCATTTTACTTTTAAAGAGACCCTTCTTGAGCTTTGGAATCATGAAAATCAATTAAGTATTGAGTCAAGTATGAATTATGTTTTCTCCACACCAAGTAAGCCTTAAGATGATCAACTGGGCCTGAAAGGAGTCTATTTGACCTCATCAAAGGGTTGTAAATAAAGGAATTCCAATTCCATTTGTAGAACACTATCTCACAAGCAAGTTTGATATCTTTTAAAGCCAAAAGAAGTGTGAAATAGAAGAAGGAAGAGAAGGAAGTGTGAGTTTGATATAGGAGAATGAGAAAGGAAAATAAAACCTTTGGTGAAACTAAGTCTCTCTCTCATGTCATAGTTTGGGAGGTCAAATTTCTCTTGTTGATGTCATAACAAGTTATTGTGTTTATGTTGTAGCCAGTTTCTGTGTGATGCTACCACCTCAAGAAGTTGTATTGGGCCAAGATCAAAGGTTTTTAGTGAATATGGAAGTCTTTTAGTGAATATCAAACTCTCTGAGGAAAGGTTAAAGTTGTTGGGTCGAAGAAATTGTTGCCATTGTTGTTGCTGCTGCTAGGTCAAGAAGGATCATATGTGATCAAGGAAGAAGGTTTCCCTAGTGTGTAGAAAAGTTTTTGTCAAGGTCAAGAGTCTTGTTATATCTCTAGAAAACTATTGAAGGAAGAATTAAAGACTAGCATTTCTCCTAGAGAGGGATTTTTCCCTAGCTATGAGCCTACATTTGGTGTCCATTATTTTATGTGTTATTATTTTGGTAATTTCCCGATGAACTAAAAGAAATCATATATAAAAAAATGTAATAAAAAAAGAAGAAACCTCAGAAGTAATTATAATGTATAAGAAAATATTTCTTCATTTATAATTTTGTAACAAGAGTTGACCTCTGAATTCGAGATGAAAGATATTGATTACTAGACTAGATAGTTGATGCACTTCGATAACTAGATAGTAGTAGTGGTAGAGAGAGCAACCAAGATTTCCATAGCAATATTTGTTTCATAATGAGTACCTAGTAAAGGTGACTAGAAAGGAGTCATTATGATGCTTCAACAAAGGCAGTAGGTTAGTTTATGGTTGAGACAATAAATGCAACTCAACATGTGTTGAAGTACCTACATGGTACAGTTGGACATAGATTGAAGTGATGAAGTAGAGACACAATGATAGATAAATTTTTATTTTGAAGTTTGGGAAGCAAAAATATCACATTAGGATGTTGCTTTAGTTTAGGTTCCACTATGATTTCTTGGGTAAGTAAGAAGAATGCATCTGTTATACTCAGTATTGTAGAGGCTAAGTATACTACAACTTGGTTAGCAATTTGTGAATGAGTATGGATTTAGAGGCTACTCATATAATTTTTTTATCAAATGCAATAAACAACCACAATGATAGCAAAAATCACAGTGAAATCTAGTATGGAGACATGGTACGTGTTATCATTGAAAAGATTTCAAAGGAAAAGAGTAAGGTAAGAAAGATTTGGTCTTGGTTATTCTCATGCTCCTTTCATGCATAAGAAGCACTTGACAAACCTCAGGTCTGGGATCAAAGTAATGAAGAAACAAATTGAAGACTTAAAGATACAGTTGAGCCAGCAAAAAGAATCTCCATAAAGAAATCTCACTTCAAGTAAGGTTATGATGGTTTTGCTTGGTATAATCTTTATTGAAGAATCAAACATTCCCATTCAGTTTTGAAAGGTCTTGGAGCTGTTGAAAAAATGCTTAAATAGTAAAAGGCTCAAAATGGCAAAATTATGGTTGAAACTGTGTTTTTGGAATTACACAGCAGTTTCGTAGCGCGCTACGAAACTGCTGTAGCTGCATGTTATAATTCAGTTGATCAATTGTGAGTGAAAAAGGGCAAATCACTAACAAAGTATGAGCATCCAGCAAAGGCAGAACAAGTAGAGGAAGGACATCCATGAACTCTAAAGTCTATGTTATGAAAATGGTCATTATTTCATAGCTAGTATTGATTCATAATGTTCCGGGCACCATTAAAGAAGTTTTGTCTTAGCACAAGTATTTGAGTAGAGTCTATGGTTGATTGATTTCATTTCATGTGATTAAAGAGACAGCATGGTCAGCAGAAGGATTCGAAGATGAGCATAAGAATGAAACTCTAAAAAGGAGGAGTTTTGTTTCCCTGTTTTTACTAGTCAACTTCTAGAAGAGTTTCTGAGCAGTTGAAAACTCATCTCTGAAAATTAAAAGAGGTTTTTATTCCTAAGATACTAAAGTACAAAAACCTCTTCCACTTTCTTCAAATCCATTATGATCTGGGAGAAATGAAGGACCAAACTTGCGCTACGAAACTGCTGTAGGTGCTGGTTTTCTACAAGCTTATTTCTCTGTTTTACACCTGTTTTTCAAAGACACATTCTTGGCGGTAGGAAAATTGTTTCAAAAACCCAAGAGAGGTTTTTGTTAAGCACAGATTTCTTCACAAAAACCTCCTTCAGTTTTTCCAAATACATTTTTTACGAGAAGTTATGACCTCTGTCCCAAGACCTATTTTTCAGCCAGAACAGAGCAAGGGACAATTTCCTGTTTGACACGTGTTTTTCAAGGACAGATTCTGAACAGCTGGAGGAATTTTTTAAAAAACCAGGAGAGGTTTTTGTTCTAGACAACATGGGGTAAAAAAACATCCTTCAGTTTCGTAAAATGTGTCATTTATGAGGAGATAAAAGCTCTGTCCCACCTGCCAATTTTCAAGTATCTAAACCTAAAAACAGGGAAACATGTTCCCTAATTTCTAGGGTTTGTCATCAGCAGTTGGGTGACCATGTGGGAGGCTTCATAAAATTCGACTTCATGGAGTTTTAGGTGTCAAAGAATGTTTTAAATGTTTAGATAAGGTTGTTGTAATCATAATAAGGAGATACACTCCTAGTTGTATTAGGTCTCTAGGACTACTAGTTAGTTGTCAAATGCATTTAAAGTCTTGTTTTATGGTTAGAATAGGTGTCACTGATGGTAAATTCGAATTCCCCTCATGATGGAGGAAGGAATCCAAGCATGTAAAGAGCTCTATATATAGAAGAACATCTGATGTACAAAGGGTTGGAAATTTTTATGGAAAACTTGTATTTGGCATATGTATGACTCATTTTCAATAATACATGCTTGACTTTGCTTCTCAGGATTCATGAAGGGTTTTTCATGTTCAGAATATGTGATGCTGTCCTTTTTCTTAATTCTTACAGTGGTATGGATCTATAATCACTCAGAATTCACTGAATGTGCTCTGACTTCCTGTATACATGCATAAACTGTGTGTCCCATATAAGTTTATGTTCTGAATATTTAAACGCTGAATGCCCTCACTTCCATGTAAGGTTGAGTTCATTGTTATATTGAGGTGTTGTTGACTCCATAAGTGTTACACTAAAAAATGTCACCATGACTAGTTACAGTTAGTATGGCTCAAATCAACAGTCATACTACCCTTTTTAGGCAAGTCTTATGCCTCTGCTATCCATCTCAAACTCAAAGAAGAGAGAAAGTCTTGTAAAAAATGTGTTTATCTCTGGGGTCGCAGGTTCTCTCGAGCCTTACCTGCGGGGACGCTCACAATGTTCACAAAGTCTGCGTCTTTGGACGCTCTGTATGTCAAAGGACAGGTGCGTCCTTCTGTAAAAGGCAAAATGCGCAAGTTTCATCTTAAAAAAGTTACTTGTGGTTACTTCTAGAACTTTCTAGAGGTCGGTTTGATGAAATGGATTCGCCTCCAGTTGGTTCATGTATCCCTATTAAGGAGGAACTTATCCCATCAATAAGGGAGCTATCCCACCCAAAGAGGGGATTATCCCATTGATGGTGGACCTGATTAACCTCCTCTTGAGCACTATAAATACAGGCATTGGGCCAGAAGGAGGGGAGGTTGAAAGCTATACATTTCTAAGGGTAAATGCTGCAGGAATTAGGACTCCCATTTAGAAGCTTGTGAGGAGAGATTGCCATCTTTGCTTGTTCTATTCCCCAGTGGAGTCGCCAATTTGTCACACGGAATCAGTCAAGAGTGCGGACACAACCGACCTTCCTAGAAGTCTAAGACATTCTAATGACAAACAAAACAAACTGGAGCTATCCTTCTCTAAACATGCATTATGATATGAGAAATCAAGTGTTTCGTTCTTACCTTTGTCCAAACGTTGTTGTAGAAGTCCAAGCTTTGTCGATCTGGATGAGCTCCTCCTTTTCTCCAAAACCTGCAATCACCAACAGTCAAACAATTAAATAGCACCTGATTATAACGTAAAACAAAGCATATTCAACATATAGACCAAGGAGTACATGAAATAACCCATAAACAACAAGTTATTGAGAAGAATGGACCAATTTGTATTAAAGGTAATCAAAGGGAACCATTACAACCTGAGCCTTGGTGTTGTGCAAGAAGCCATGATCAAGGTGTGTCCATTGACATGTCTTTCTTCCAGTTGGAAGCCATGATCAATGTTACGAGGATAGTTTGTTCCTCTCTCAACCTCATTAAAAAATGAAACTGGATGGTACGAGGAAAGTTCCCTTTACTGTGTCGACCTCGTTAAAAAATGAATCAGTGAGTGCGAGGATAGTTTTGTTCCTGTGTCAACCTCGTTAAAAAATGAAACAGGCTGTCATGAGCATAGTTCCTTGTCTTGTGTCAAGCTCATTAAAAAATGAAACAAGGAGTTGAAGAGGATAGTTCCTGTTACTGAGTCAACCTCATTAAAAAATGAATCAGGTAGATTTTAGGATTTGTAGATAGATTGTAGAAAGTAGGGTTTTGAGGATAGTTCCTGTTACTGAGTCAACCTCGTTAAAAAATGAATCAGGTTTGAGGATAGTTCCTGTTACTGAGTCAACCTCGTTAAAAAATGAATCAGTTATGAGGACAGTTCTTTTCTTGTGTCAACCTCATTAAAAAATGAAACAACTCCCTTTTCAAGTCGAATCTTTACACGATCTTGAAAGTAAAGCTCCATTCCATCCAGCTGGTTGAATGAAATGAAGCTTGGGGGGCATGTACCTTGATTTGCGTCATTATGCTGGGGGCATGCGAACTTCATGAGCATAGTTCCTTGTCTTGTGTCAAGCTCGTTAAAAAATGAAACAAGGGTAGGTTAAATAGGTAGATTGTAGAGTAGTTATGAGCATAGTTCCTTATCTTGTGTCAAGCTCGTTTAAAAAATGAAACAAGGGTTTTGAGGATAGTTCTTTTCTTGTGTCAACCTCCTTAAAAATGAAACAACTCCCTTTTCAAGTTAAATATTGAAAGTAAACCTTCATTTCATCCAGCCGGTTGAATGCAATGAAGCCTGGGGGGCATGTACCTCGCTTTGCATCATTATGCTGGGGGCATGCGAACTTTTTGAGCATAGTTCGTTGTCTTGTGTCAAGCTCGTTAAAAAATGAAACAAGGGTAGGTTAAGTAGGTAGATTGTAGCGAGTAGTAATGAGCATAGTTCCTTGTCTTGTGTCAAGCTCATTAAAAAATGAATCAAGTATTTTAGAGCATAGTTCCTTGTCTTGTGTCAAGCTCGTTAAAAAATGAAACAAGGGTAGGTTAAGTAGGTAGATCGTAGAGAGTAGTTATGAGCATGGTTCTTTGTCTTGTGTCAAGCTCGTTAAAAAATGAAACAACTCCCTTTTCAAGTCTTTCCAAGATTTCGAAAGTAAAGCTTCATTCCATCCACCTCATTGAATGCAATGAAGCTTGGGAGGCATGTACCTCGTTTTGCGTCATTATGCTGGGGGCATGTGACTTATAACAAGCATAGTTTTTCATTTCAAGCTTGCGTAAACATGAAACTAATCCGAGCATAGTTCTTTTCCTGTGTCAAGCTCATTAAAAAATGAAACAAATCCTCCTCTACTTGAGTCGAGAGATTGACTAGATCTCATAAATGTTAAGTTTTTAGGTTAGTTATTTCAGTTTTTGCGTAATTTTCTTATAGTTTTAGGTCGAGTCTTTCGAATGATCTCGTTCATGAACCTTCATTTCATCCAACTGGTTGAATGAAATGAAGCTGGGGGGCATGCCCTCTAGCAGTTAAGCTTAGGGGGCATCAAGCACAGTTTTTTCTCTGTTTCAAGCTTGTGTAAAAATGAAACTACTTTGAAGCATAGTTTTTATCTGTTTCAAGCTTTTGTAAAAATGAAACCTATCTCGAGTCAATTTCAGTTATTTTCAAGACTCGTTAAGCTCATGAAAATCTCGAGATTATTTTGCTATCTTTCATTCTCGTAAAACAAATGAAAATGCCGAGTTCTTTCCGTATTTTCCTGCTCGTAAATTAAATTGAAAATCGGCCATATGAGTACATTTTTATCATTTTTTCAAACTCATTAAAATTTGTGAAAAAATGAAAACCATGAGTACATTTTTATCATTTTTTCGAACTCGTTAAAACTTACGAAAAAGTGAAACCTTAGAGTCATCTTTTAAGCCCTTTTCTGACTCTCAAAACATGAAAAGGTTGCCGAGCGTTTCTTTTACACTCGTTAAAATGGAATTAAAAGACGGTCCCCTTTTAGCTCTTATCTGACCGCAAAATCAGGAAAAGATTGCCGGGTTTTTGTCGTTTCAAACTCGATAAGGAAATAAAACGACGTGTCCTTGATCGCTTTTTACTTTTCAGGTCAACGACACTATTATGAAAGTACTCCTTGGTCGCAAGATCAAGCGGTTCCCCCAGGTATTATTTTATACTTTTTCGGGCTTGAGGGACACAAATGTACGAAAAAGTTCAACGTGGAGTCTCCTTTAGTTTTTTCAGACTCTCTAAAATTGAAAAACGCCGAGTTTCTCCTATACTGGGCTCGTTAAATTTTTACAGTAGAGGACCTGTTCAATTACAAACAGGAACGAACCACTCCTTCCTAGGGTTCGAATTTAAACTAGGTTGGACTCGTCCGAAGGATGAGCTTATAATCAAGCATATGTTATCCTCCTCAAGCTTGTTAAAAATAAAGAGGTACTTGCCAGAAATGGTGGGGGAAAAGAGAGAAGAATGAACCTGTTTGTTACCTTTTGTCTCGAAAGAAACTTTATCACCGCTCTTGAACACGACACTGTCTCATTCACCTGGGTTGGGAAATGTTTTACCTCACAGTTGATCAAACCACTTTGAAAGTCTTTAACCGTGTTCCGGGGATTAACTTTGAGTTATTCGTCACCAAGCCATCTGTCGTGTCGTTATGTGTTCAAGAGGTCTGCAAGCAAAACTTTCATCTGCAAAATACTTGTCATCCATTTGACCATCCCTGAGTCAGTCCTTACAGCAACATTTCTTCAACTTGAACAATGATTTCGTGTTGCGGGCTTGCCTGCAACGGGTCGCTTTCTATCGACATCAACACATTATCTAGAAAGATGACTTAGGAATCGACAGTACCTTGAAGTCTGCATGCATCAATGGCAGGTTTCTCGCCTTTGACGTCAGTTTACATCATTGACTTTCGATCAAAGGATTCCGTGAAGTGTTCGACATCAAAACATCTATTCACATTTCACGGGTTGTGCTTGGTACTTTGAGAACCATTGACATTACTGGTGGTCTCTCTCACGCTTGTTAACAGTTTACATCATCGACTGGTAATCAAGTGGTTTCTAACATGTTCGACATTAAATCATTTAAATCACATGGCTAGAATCGTAGCAATTCGGGGAGTAGAAGTGAAGACCCTGGATCTAGTTTCTACCATCCAGGCTGCAAGGAGTTTTGTATTCATTATCTATGTAGACTAATCATAAACAGATGGCTGCGTCCATACTGTGTCTACAAAAGTCTATAAAAATGATGTACTGCAAGATCATTCCTGTATCAGAATAGTTAGTCGATTAGTTAAAGTTTTGAATCTGAGTATGGGAATGCCTACCTCAGTGATGATATAATCTTATACATGTATTTTGTGTTGAAAATTGCAGGTTCCAACCAGGTCATCCACAAGACAATCCTTGAAATGATAAAGCGCTTCACCCTTCCTAGATATTACAAAACCCTAATCTATTCCAGGCTTCGCACTTTAGGGGGCAATCTGTTACACTAAAAAATGTCACCATGACTACTTACAGTTAGTATGGCTCAAATCAACAATCATACTACCCTTTTTAGGCAAGTCTTATGCCTCTGCTATCCATATCAAACTCAAAGAAGAGAGAAAGTCTTGTAAAAAATGTGTTTATCTCTGGGGTCGCAGGTTCTCTCGAGCCTTACCTGCGGGGACGCTCACAATGTTCACAAAGTCTGCGTCTTTGGACGCTCTGTATGTCAAAGGACAGGTGCGTCCTTCTGTAAAAGGCAAAATGCGCAAGTTTCATCTTAAAAAAGTTACTTGTGGTTACTTCTAGAACTTTCTAGAGGTCGGTTTGATGAAATGGATGCGCCTCCAGTTGGTTCATGTATCCCTATTAAGGAGGAACTTATCCCATCAATAAGGGAGCTATCCCACCCAAAGAGGGGATTATCCCATTGATGGTGGACCTGATTAACCTCCTCTTGAGCACTATAAATACAGGCATTGGGCCAGAAGGAGGGGAGGTTGAAAGCTATACATTTCTAAGGGTAAATGCTGCAGGAATTAGGACTCCCATTTAGAAGCTTGTGAGGAGAGATTGCCATCTTTGCTTGTTCTATTTGGAAGTGGGTGAGCTTTGTCAAAGTAGAGGAAGACTCTTGTGGACCCTGGAAGGAGCTTGCATAACACCAAGGCTCAGGTTGTAATGGTTCCCTTTGATTACCTTTAATACAAATTGGTCCATTCTTCTCAATAACTTGTTGTTTATGGGTTATTTCATGTACTCCTTGGTCTATATGTTGAATATGCTTTGTTTTACGTTATAATCAGGTGCTATTTAATTGTTTGACTGTTGGTGATTGCAGGTTTTGGAGAAAAGGAGGAGCTCATCCAGATCAACAAAGCTTGGACTTCTACAACAGCGTTTGGACAAAGGTAAGAACGAAACACTTGATTTCTCATATCATAATGCATGTTTAGAGAAGGATAGCTCCAGTTTGTTTTGTTTGTCATTAGAATGTCTTAGACTTCTAGGAAGGTCAGTTGTGTCCGCACTCTTGACTGATTCCGTGTGACAATAAGCCCAATGGATAGTTTTGTTTAATGCTTTTCCACCATTCATATTTTTCATACTTGTTTCATAGAGTTAGCCATCTAATCTTTATCAAAATCATTAACCTTTGAGAGAGCCCTCTCAGGTTGAGGAGGCTAAGCCTCAGCCAAAACTTGGCTTGAAATAGTTACTTGAAGTCTTCCTGGTCTGCAGCCTTCCAGGGCCTGATTTTGAGATTACATTTTGGTGCGTCTGCCGGGAGCCTGAATATTATTCATTCCCGAAATCAATGGCTGAACTTCTGAAGGTAGCAGGAGCTCAGACATCTTTCTGAGGTTGCAAAACTACCTTGGCGACTCCACACATCGAATAATAAATTGGTAGGTGACTCCACTACTAGAAGATCAGTAGATTGATGAAGTTACAAGATGAGTTCCACTGCAAGAATGAATGCCAGGTATGCTCCTATGAATCGGTCTCATATCCCTGGTTTTCAAAATCCTATGCCAAAGGTTGATTGGTTAGATGATCTTCCAATATTCAAAGATGAAAAGAAGGACAATGCTGCTCTTCATTTGGTTAGGTTCCATATGCTTGTACGCAGTCTTAAGGTTCACTTTCCTGAGGATTGTCTCATGAAGATGTTTATGACCACTTTAGATGGAAAAGCATGGTCTTGGTATAAAAGTTTGGAAAATGGTTCAATATATTCACTTGCTAGTTTTCATGATGAATTCTATGAGATGTATAAAGAATGTTATCCTTCCTTATTGCTGCTTAAAGATTGTTGTAGGCATTCTTTAAGTCTTATTCAGTACTTGGAGGATTGTTATGATGATGATGAATTTATGGATGAAGAAATTTTAGAGGCTCTTCATAACAATGCATTTCAACACGAAGAATAAAGTATAACATCTCATGAAATGCAGCATGAAGATCAGCAGGGGTTTACTTATGAAAATCATATTACATCCTCTGAGATTGATGTAAAGATGCAGCAGATTTGTCAGGCTTCAGATCATTATGAGTACGAAATTGATTGCAAACAGCAAGAAGAAGTACTGGAAAATAGCGTTTATAGCCCTCAGGCAGAGGAAAAGGTTGTTCAATTTTGTAATTCCTTGCAGCAGCTTACTTCAAATAATGATCACAATAGTGAGGAAAATTACATTGTAAGGCAGTTGGATAGCACATCAAAGGAATTTTGTGTGGCTAAGGATCAGTTGTCTAAAGAGATAGAATGTTATGATGATGATCAAAATAACCATGTTTTCTTTGACCCTATAAATGAAAAACATGACAAAGTTTTGCACATCAGTATTTCAATTTCATTTGCATTATGAAGATCATATACATTATAGGTTGATTTGGTCATCTAACTACCATGGTTATTTTGAGGTTGAATGCAGTCAAGAGCCTCCAATATTAGAAAGGACAATTGATTGGCTTTATTGGAAATATCATGTTGCTTGACCTAAAGTGGAGCTTGCAGCTGATAGGGTAGGTAGGTAGGAAAATGCAAATAAGCTCAAGGTTGACTGAGCATTTTTTTTTAGTAGTGGTAGATTTATTCCTCTCACAGTAATCATCAAGCTTAAGCCTGAGGTGAAGGCCCAAGAAGTTGGAAAGGAATGCTCGTCAAGCAAGCAAATCTATTTTTTTCATAAAATGGATAAGGCACTAGACCTGCGAGTTCTTAGTGTACCACAAGGGCACACTATCCCAAGTGGAGCCACTGTTATCACTGAAAAGATTTCAAAGGAAAAGGGTAAGGTAAGAAATATTTGGTCTTGGTTATTCTCATGCTCCTTTCATGCATAAGAAGCACTTGACAAACCTCAGGTCTGGGATCAAAGTAATGAAGAAACAAATTGAAGACTTAAAGATACAGTTGAGCCAGCAAAAAGAATCTCCATAAAGAAATCTCACTTCAAGTAAGGTTATGATGGTTTTGCTTGGTATAATCTTTATTGAAGAATCAAACATTCCCATTCAGTTTTGAAAGGTCTTGGAGCTGTTGAAAAAATGCTTAAATAGTAAAAGGCTCAAAATGGCAAAATTATGGTTGAAACTGTGTTTTTGAAATTACACAGCAGTTTCGTAGCGCGCTACGAAACTGCTGTAGCTGCATGTTATAATTTAGTTGATCAATTGTGAGTGACAAAGGGCAAATCACTAACAAAGTATGAGCATCCAGCAAAGGCTAAACAAGTAGAGGAAGGACATCCATGAACTCTAAAGTCTATGTTATGAAAATGGTCATTATTTCATAGCTAGTATTGATTCATAATGTTCCGGGCACCATTAAAGAAGTTTTGTCTTAGCACAAGTATTTGAGCAGAGTCTATGGTTGATTGAATTCATTTCATGTGATTAAAGAGACAGCATGGTCAGCAGAAGGATTCGAAGATGAGCATAAGAATGAAACTCTAAAAAGGAGTTTTGTTTCCCTGTTTTTACTAGTCAACTTCTAGAAGAGTTTCTGAGCAGTTGAAAACTCATCTCTGAAAATTGAAAGAGGTTTTTATTCCTAAGATACTAAAGTACAAAAACCTCTTCCACTTTATTCAAATCCATTATGATCTGGGAGAAATGAAGGACCAAACTTGCGCTACGAAACTGCTGTAGGTGCTGGTTTTCTACATGTTTATTTCTCTGTTTTACACCTGTTTTTCAAAGACGTATTCTTGGCGGTAGGAAAATTTTTTCAAAAACCCAAGAGAGGTTTTTGTTAAGCACGGATTGCTTCACAAAAACCTCCTTCAGTTTTTCCAAATACATTTTTTACGAGAAGTTATGACCTCTGTCCCAAGACCTATTTTTCAGCCAGAACAGAGCAAGGGACAATTTCCTGTTTGACACGTGTTTTTCAAGGACAGATTCTGAACAGCTGGAGGAATTTTTTAAAAAACCAGGAGAGGTTTTTGTTCTAGACAACATGGGCTAAAAAAAAATCCTTCATTTTCGTAAAATGTGTCATTTATGAGGAGATAAAAGCTCTGTCCCACCTGCCAATTTTCAAGTATCTAAACCTAAAAACAGGGAAACATGTTCCCTAATTTCTAGGGTTTGTCATCAGCAGTTGGGTGACCATGTGGGAGGCTTCATAAAATTCGACTTCATGGAGTTTTAGGTGTCAAAGAATGTTTTAAATGTTTAGATAAGGTTGTTGTAATCATAATAAGGAGATACACTCCTAGTTGTATTAGGTCTCTAGGACTACTAGTTAGTTGTCAAATGCATTTAAAGTCTTGTTTTATGGTTAGAATAGGTGTCACTGATGGTAAATTCGAATTCCCCTCATGATGGAGGAAGGAATCCAAGCATGTAAAGAGCTCTATATATAGAAGAACATCTGATGTACAAAGGGTTGGAAATTTTTATGGAAAACTTGTATTTGGCATATGTATGAATCATTTTCAATAATACATGCTTGACTTTGCTTCTCAGGATTCATGAAGGGTTTTTCATGTTCAGAATATGTGATGTTGTCCTTTTTCTTAATTCTTACAGTGGTATGGATCTATAATCACTCAGAATTCACTGAATGTGCTCTGACTTCCTGTATACATTCATAAACTGTGTGTCCCATATAAGTTTATGTTCTGAATATTTAAACGCTGAATGCCCTCACTTCCATGTAAGGTTGAGTTCATTGTTATATTGAGGTATTTTTGACTCCATAAGCCCAATGGATAGTTTTGTTTAATGCTTTTCCACCATTCATATTTTTCATACTTGTTTCATAGAGTTAGCCATCTAATCTTTATCAAAATCATTAACCTTTGAGAGAGCCCTCTCAGGTTGAGGAGGCTAAGCCTCAGCCAAAAGTTGGCTTGAAATAGTTACTTGAAGTCTTCCTGGTCTGCAGCCTTCCAGGGCCTGATTTTGAGATTACATTTTGGTGCGTCTTCCGGGAGCCTGAATATTATTCATTCCCGAAATCAATGGCTGAACTTCTGAAGGTAGCAGGAGCTCAGACATCTTTTTGAGGTTGCAAAACTACCTTGGCGACTCCACACATCGAATAATAAATTGGTAGGTGACTCCACTACTAGAAGATCAGTAGATTGATGAAGTTACAAGATGAGTTCCACTGCAAGAATGAATGCCAGGTATGCTCCTATGAATCGGTCTCATATCCCTGGTTTTCAAAATCCTATGCCAAAGGTTGATTGGTTAGATGATCTTCCAATATTCAAAGATGAAAAGAAGGACAATGCTGCTCTTCATTTGGTTAGGTTCCATATGCATGTACGCAGTCTTAAGGTTCACTTTCCTGAGGATTGTCTCATGAAGATGTTTATGACCACTTTAGATGGAAAAGCATGGTCTTGGTATAAAAGTTTGGAAAATGGTTCAATATATTCACTTGCTAGTTTTCATGATGAATTCTATGAGATGTATAAAGAATGTTATCCTTCCTTATTGCTGCTTAAAGATTGTTGTAGGCATTCTTTAAGTCTTATTCAGTACTTGGAGGATTGTTATGATGATGATGAATTTATGGATGAAGAAATTTTAGAGGCTCTTCATAACAATGCATTTCAACATGAAGAAGAAGGTATAACATCTCATGAAATGCAGCATGAAGATCAGCAGGGGTTTACTTATGAAAATCATATTACATCCTCTGAGATTGATGTAAAGATGCAACAGATTTGTCAGGCTTCAGATCATTATGAGTACGAAATTGATTGCAAACAGCAAGAAGAAGTACTGGAAAATAGCTTTTATAGCCCTCAGGCAGAGGAAAAGGTTGTTCAATTTTGTAATTCCTTGCAGCAGCTTACTTCAAATAATGATCACAATAGTGAGGAAAATTACATTGTAAGGCAGTTGGATAGCACATCAAAGGAATTTTGTGTGGCTAAGGATCAATTGTCTAAAGAGATAGAATGTTATGATGATGATCAAAATAACCATGTTTTCTTTGACCCTATAAATGAATACATGACAAAGTTTTGCACATCAGTATTTCAATTTCATTTGCATTATGAAGATCATATACATTATAGGTTGATTTGGTCATCTAACTACCATGGTTATTTTGAGGTTGAATGCAGTCAAGAGCCTCCAATATCAGAAAGGACAATTGATTGGCTTTATTGGAAATATCATGTTGCTTGACCTAAAGTGGAGCTTGCAGCTGATAGGGTAGGTAGGTAGGAAAATGCAAATAAGCTCAAGGTTGACTGAGCATTTTTTTTTAGTAGTGGTAGATTTATTCCTCTCACAGTAATCATCAAGCTTAAGCCTGAGGTGAAGGCCCAAGAAGTTGGAAAGGAATGCTCGTCAAGCAGGCAAATCTATGTTTTTCATAAAATGGATAAGGCACTGGACCTGCGAGTTCTTAGTGTACCACAAGGGCACACTATCCCAAGTGGAGCCACTGTTATCACTGAAAAGATTTCAAAGGAAAAGGGAAAGGTAAGAAAGATTTGGTCTTGGTTATTCTCATGCTCCTTTCATGCATAAGAAGCACTTGACAAACCTCAGGTCTGGGATCAAAGTAATGAAGAAACAAATTGAAGACTTAAAGATACAGTTGAGCCAGCAAAAGGAATCTCCATAAAGAAATCTCACTTCAAGTAAGGTTATGATGGTTTTGCTTGGTATAATCTTTATTGAAGAATCAAACATTCCCATTCAGTTTTGAAAGGTCTTGGAGCTGTTGAAAAAATGCTTAAATAGTAAAAGGCTCAAAATGGCAAAATTATGGTTGAAACTGTGTTTTTGAAATTACACAGCAGTTTCGTAGCGCGCTACGAAACTGCTGTAGCTGCATGTTATAATTCAGTTGATCAATTGTGAGTGACAAAGGGCAAATCACTAACAAAGTATGAGCATCCAACAAAGGCTAAACAAGTAGAGGAAGGACATCCATGAACTCTAAAGTCTATGTTATGAAAATGGTCATTATTTCATAGCTAGTATTGATTCATAATGTTCCGGGCACCATTAAAGAAGTTTTGTCTTAGAACAAGTATTTGAGCAGAGTATATGGTTGATTGAATTCATTTCATGTGATTAAAGAGACAGCATGGTCAGCAGAAGGATTCGAATATGAGCATAAGAATGAAACTCTAAAAAGGAGGAGTTTTGTTTCCCTGTTTTTACTAGTCAACTTCTAGAAGAGTTTCTGAGCAGTTGAAAACTCATCTCTGAAAATTGAAAGAGGTTTTTATTCCTAAGATACTAAAGTATAAAAACCTCTTCCACTTTCTTCAAATCCATTATTATCTGGGAGAAATGAAGGACCAAACTTGCACTACGAAACTGCTGTAGGTGCTGGTTTTCTACAAGCTTATTTCTCTGTTTTACACCTGTTTTTCAAAGACGCATTCGTGGCGGTAGGAAAATTGTTTCAAAAACCCAAGAGAGGTTTTTGTTAAGAACGGATTTCTTCACAAAAACCTCCTTCAGTTTTTCCAAATACATTTTTTACGAGAAGTTATGACCTCTGTCCCAAGACCTATTTTTCAGCCAGAACAGAGCAAGGGACAATTTCCTGTTTGACACGTGTTTTTCAAGGACAGATTCTGAACAGCTGGAGGAATTTTTTAAAAAACCAGGAGAGGTTTTTGTTCTAGACAACATGGGCTAAAAAAAAATCTTTCAGTTTCGTAAAATGTGTCATTTATGAGGAGATAAAAGCTCTGTCCCACCTGCCAATTTTCAAGTATCTAAACCTAAAAACAGGGAAACATGTTCCCTAATTTCTAGGGTTTGTCATCAGCAGTTGGGTGACCATGTGGGAGGCTTCATAAAATTCGACTTCAAGGAGTTTTAGGTGTCAAAGAATGTTTTAAATGTTTAGATAAGGTTGTTGTAATCATAATAAGGAGATACACTCCTAGTTGTATTAGGTCTCTAGGACTACTAGTTAGTTGTCAAATGCATTTAAAGTCTTGTTTTATGGTTAGAATAGGTGTCACTGATGGTAAATTCGAATTCCCCTCATGATGGAGGAAGGAATCCAAGCATGTAAAGAGCTCTATATATAGAAGAACATCTGATGTACAAAGGGTTGGAAATTTTTATGGAAAACTTGTATTTGGCATATGTATGACTCATTTTCAATAATACATGCTTGACTTTGGTTCTCAGGATTCATGAAGGGTTTTTCATGTTCAGAATATGTGATGTTGTCCTTTTTCTTAATTCTTACAGTGGTATGGATCTATAATCACTCAGAATTCACTGAATGTGCTCTGACTTTCTGTATACATGCATAAACTGTGTGTCCCATATAAGTTTATGTTCTGAATATTTAAACGCTGAATGCCCTGACTTCCATGTAAGGTTGAGTTCATTGTTATATTGAGGTGTTGTTGAATCCATAAGCCCAATGGATAGTTTTGTTTAATGCGTTTCCACCATTCATATTTTTCATACTTGTTTCATAGAGTTAGCCATCTAATCTTTATCAAAATCATTAACCTTTGAGAGAGCCCTCTCAGGTTGAGGAGGCTAAGCCTCAGCCAAAAGTTGGTTTGAAATAGTTACTTGAAGTCTTCCTGGTCTGCAGCCTTCCAGGGCCTGATTTTGAGATTACAGTACGTAAGGGCATTGTGTAACTCTAGTACTATTCTACAAATGAGCAACAAGTTGTCAAAGCATCTATTGCAACATGAACTTTGTATACTCCAAGAACAAGCTTTAAATGGTTGAGTATGCCTCCATTAGTGAGATGGAGTGTTAATGTTGATGAGGTATAATGATTCTCCTTGGATCAAGTACGTTGACCAAGATTAAGGAGAATAGTCTAGAAAGGGATAGTCATTCTCTCTAGGTCAAGTATGTTGATCAATATTAGGGAGAATGGTTTTGTGCATATAGTAGCCTAGAATTACTCAAACCATAAGGTTGAGTAGGTTCCTTCAAAATTAGGCTCCAAACTACTCTCTAGATAGGTTGAGTGAGCACATTTAGTATTAGGCCTAGAATTGCACAAGTGTGTGAAGCTTTTGGAATTGGGACAAGAATTACTCAAATGAATTGAGTGTGTCGCTAGGGTTTCCCCATAGGTAAAATATTTTAATCAAGATTATGGTGTACTAATAATAGTCTATATAAAATGGCTCAAAAGTGTTGACCAAAATTGTGGTGACTAGTGGTGTACCATGGATTTGATATACTGACCAGAATTATGGTGACTAGTGTTGTACCATGGGTTAGAGATGTTGATCATAATTATGGTGACTATTTGATGTTTTTAATTCACATGGGTCAAAGTTGACGGCGAGGATTATCGCAATCGAATGTCGATGATGCTCATAATGAATAGTGAGTTTTTTGAAACTTTTCTTAGAGAATTGTTTTATCAAGTGAACATTTAGATAGTCATTATGAATACCTCCCTACCTAAGAGGGAGTGTTGAATTTTTGTATCTATGAGTATTCTTCATAAAGAATGCTTTAGCCCTTCATATATCTGTAATATTAAATGAAATACATGTTCATCATTTCGGTTTCTGTAGAAATTTGTACAAATGTAGCTCTGATACCATGTATAAATTCCTTGTAGATTCAAACTACAGATTGTAATATGCTAAAACAATTGAATTGAATCTACTTTACTCATCAGCGTAAAGAATAAAAACCAATGAAGTCACAAAGCATAAAAGAGAAAGAATTCAATCACACATAGCAAAATTATTTTCTAGGGAAAGTCACAGCTAAAAAACCTAGTTATCTATATATTGCATTAATCAAAGAATATCATAAGATTACAATGCTTTCCTCAAGCCTTAGCAACCTCTACACTATATAAACCTATCTCACTGCTTCATAAACAACCTCTAGCCAATGCTTCCCCAAATATGCTGCCTTCCAATATCCTATTTCTTACATATTTTCCTTGGGAATTAGCTCATATTTAATTGAGAAATTCCACAATTATGAACTACAAAATCCTAACAGGCCTTCCTTTGATTGCATACACCACCTATACAATTTGGATGATTATACAACTGATATTAAACTGTCCTTGAACTCCAACCTCAACCGAGTCCTTCTCTGATCTGAGATGCATGAGTTAATTATAAGCGAATCTTTAGTTTAGTGGTTGATTAGTGCTACTTACACCCGACCACTGCAAGTTACACCCCACTACTGGATCTCCCACTAATTGCTCCATTACTTGGAAATAGTTTAATTGAATTTAACTCAGTTAAACTTAATTAAATAATTACAAATCAAAATAAACTAAACCAGGGATCCTAAATAGTTGGATACACTCTACATTACTCTAGTTAGACTCCCAACTTCAAATAATTGAGCCAACTAAGTCAAATTGGCCTAGTTAACTATTACAAGTTGTTATGAGAATTACAATTACAATTTAATTCCTAATTTAATTGAAGGACAAATTAAAATAGGATTTTCTTATTGCATTTTTTAGCACTCCCTCTAAAAGAAAGGGGTTATCTACTACCCTGATCCCTCCTCTGTGAAACTCAAATTTTCTACTTGACAATGCTTTGTCAAAATATCTAGATCCTTCTCCTCTATAGGAATATACTCCAGCAAACTGATTCTCCTCTGCACACAATCTCGTAGATGGTGATACTAAATGTTGATATTGTTTTATTGATAATGAAAAACTGAATTGTCAGATATTTTGATACAACTCTAATTGTCACAGTAAATCAAAGTAGGATCCATCTGCTAACCAAATAAACCAACAAGGATCTTCCTCATCCAAATAGCCTCACAAGATGCTTGACTATAAGTTATGTACTATGCTTCTATTAAACTGAGTGCAACTGATCTCCGCTTATTTTTGCATGAATAAATTCTTGTTGACACAATACTGAAGATTCTCCTTGATGTTATATTTCTTTCGGATGGACTCTATTGTCACTCATTGCTTTACAAGCTATCAGTTCCTAGAATGCATAAGAGTAATGAGGTTGAAGCCATTTACCAAGACACAGAAGCTATGAGAGCTTAACTGAACCCTCTACATTTGATAGAGCTCAAAAAGATCTTTCCATTGGTATACAAAAGTCCAAGAATGGACTTCTATATCAGAAGTTAGAGCATACTGAATATGCCCTTTGAAAAGCTAGAAAACAAAGAGAAAAGACCAAGGGACTGAGGTAGATCACAAAACACATATCTGAGGTGCAAGAGTTCATCGCAATCAAAAAATAGGTAGCTTTTCTAGAGGAGCAATAGGGCACGCAGCGAAATCAATGATCAGATGATCACCAATATTGCAAATCATGCATATTTGTGGGACCAGGCTTATTGAGAAAATCATGCATATTGTTAGGACAAGGATTATCGACGGTGGGCAGCCCCGCATCCTGGAGTCCCACATCATCGCAGTCTAGCAATATTAACACATTAGCAATAAATAAGCCCAATGGAGCATTCTTACGAAGTTGCAGGGGTTCAAGGCCACTATCGGGGAAATCGTCGAAGATTGGGCCTTCAATTTCAAAGTGCTAGGAGGGGATGATTCTATTTAGCAAAGGAATTCATAGAAAACCGAACATCGGGCTGGCCTTTTTCTCTCTTCTCCAGGGGGCACATGGCGGATTACCATTGGTCCTTATAAATGACATGGAAGCTGACATCATCATGACATCGTAATATAGAGTTGACATGGCAGTATAGAGATTACGTGGAAGTACAAAGGACACGTGTCACACAGATATTGCATTTTCAGAGTCCAAAGGGGGCATTTCCGGGTGACATGTGTCACCACTTACAAGGTGACATGTGGAAGTGATGACATCGCCCATCGCAATCACTGATCAACAATCACACAAGTCAAGGTATTCCTCCACTGATGTCCCTTTCGGCTTGTGATTGCGATATGTGGGAACTCTCCAGATGTGATATTTTATAGAACAGATTTAAAGGTGTGTTGGGTCTATCCCTTTTAAAGGCTACATACTGAATATAACACCCCCATCTTTGAATGGGCCAGATTAACTACACCAAGATCAATGGCTCCCGAGCCTTTTACCCCCCCCCAACTACCATGTTTCTCTTTATCAGTGAAGGGGGTGTTCGAAAAGAAGTTACCACACCAAGCACTATTGCAACGTGTCCTTCTCACATCATTTCACACCACCCCCATCACTTACCATTTACCACTGATGCCCTGCTTCGAAAACCACTCATCCTCACCACTATCTAGCATAATATTGTCGCGATGTCCTCAGTGGACTTGATCTTGTTGATTGAAAATCACAAGTGAGAAGGGGAGACACCAAAGGTAAAGTGTATCAAGCTCTGAGATGTGGGATTCCATGTAACAAAGGAAAAAGGCCCCTGCAAAGGCTTTAAAGGGATCTAGCACCCTCGAGTTGAGCCCCTGGTTCCAGCGCCCGACCATATGAAGAAATTTATGAAAAGGGGATAAAGTGAAAGGAACTAAGGGAGATCGTGACTCGTCTATTTCATGATGTCTTTTATAGCAAAAGGGCAGCATGGGAAAGTTCTCCATATTTCTGCTAAGAGAGCACCACCAGGTATATTAGGGCACTATTAGTGCATGATAGGGCTTTATAGGCATGATGGGTTGGTAGCTATGGCTTTAAGGGAAACAAGTGGTGCATTCAAAACGGGTATGGGCTGATTCAGAAGGGCCCATTGTGCCACAAAATCAAGGTTAGTACTGACAGGAGTGGAAAGAGACTCGGTAGCTTGGGAGGATTTTATTCTCAGACATGGTGTCCAAAAAGAGAGAGAGACGAAGTACCGCCCAGGGGTCTTTGCTTTCATTACTGTGGCATGGAGCTGATAGTGCCTACTCCCACCTTTGACAGATGAATAGTTCATTCAGTAAAGGCGGAAGTTACGGGAGTCAGCTAAGAAACATAAGAGGCCATACAAAGAGTGAACTGTAACCTGAAGTAGATGTGATCATGGGGATGGGTGTGGAGATATTTCACTTAATTTTTTGTCTGATTATTAACTTATTTATTGTCCTGAAATGTGCCTCCCTTCAATCAGGATATTAATTATGTAATTCTCTTGGGCCACATAGTTGTCCTTGGCCGAGATAGCTAGTCAACTTGACAGTTGAGACTTATTCTAATATATTTTGATGTAATGAATTTTCAATTCTCCTCCTTTAATGATAAATAGGAGGAAGAAAGACTTAACAAAGGTTCAGAAATTCTAAAGAAAACATTACATGCTATTTTCAGACTGTATGGATTTGTAATGCAACTATTTCAAAATATCAAGGAAATGGTGGTGATTCCCCCTTCAAGTATTACAGTGTGTTATCCCTCTATTAAAACCCATTTTATGTTCATGTTTCTTCTCTAGATTCATGCAGTCATAGTTGCTAGAAATATTTCGAGCTTCCTCACATATTCATTTCTATCGATATGTTAATGCAAGTTCCTATAACTATATCACACATTCACTTGTATCGAAATTGTGAATGCATGTGCTTGTATGGATTATTGAAATTATATCTTTAAACCTGTGCTACATGAATCATGGCATTCATTCCCTCCTTTATCCATTATATCTACTTGTAACTCACATAAGTATAGAAATTATTAATGCCTCAAGCTCCTTGTGTTAAGTGTAGAATTATTGAAGGCTTATGCTCTATGTTATGAGTTTCTCCTACTCCTTATCCTCTCTTATCCGCTCTACAAAATATTATTAAACTGTAAGTCCTTGAACTACTTGAACTCCACTATTTTATGCATATTTCTGTGATTTGTACATTTGAAGAAGTACCAGAAATTCATGTCTTACCCCTTTAGGTGAATGAACCAACTCATATATATATATATATATATATATATATATATATATGATGTCTACATTTCTACAAAATCCTATGAGACAAACAAAATCTATATCTGCCCAGGCAAGTTGGTCTTGTAAGCAATATAAGGTTGTCTCTAGGAGCAACAACATCTTTTGGCGCCATTATCGGGGAACATATTGAAGGTTTTTTCCCCTGGGATATGACAAGTTGAGCAATCTTTTTGTAGTTGAGAGAAGTTTGTTCCTGATTGGATCCACATCACCTTGGCCACTCCACAACCCCCATTATCATTTATCAGCTTGGATTTTAAAAGCCCTCACACTCACTTAGATACATCTCAGCAGAAAGCCCCATTTGCATCTGACCTAGAAAAGTTAATTTTTAGGAAAGTATTGAAAGAGAAAACTCCACCTCCTTATGCTACCATCTCATCAACCTTTGTAGCCTCCTCATCTAGCTCTCAGCTTGTTGTTGCTCACTACTCAATTCTTACTCCTAAGCCCCTGACATACCCTACTACATGTCTAGCCACTCCAACCACTATGATTTTGACTCAATTTCCTCAGGTGAATCCCAATCCCCCTCCATTAATCCAGATGCCTCCTCCGTAATTTATCCTAAATAAGTATGCACCTATGGTCCTGATGATGAACCACACTTGGTGGTTTGAAATGTGTCGGCCAAAACTTTCTCTTATGTGATTTCTACCATAAGACATTGCCTAATTCATTGTGGATCACAGATCCTTGAATACAGAAAATAAGTATGAACCTTTTGATCTACCTCAACCCCTAAGCACTATGCCCCAAGATTACCTAAATCTCTTTCCCAAGTTCAATGGGGAGGATGCAAACACTACATAGAGGCACATTGAAACCTTTTGTGTTTTTGTTGAGAATTTAAACATAGAACAACTAGATGTCATTATGAGACTGTTGTACAATCCCTCGATAGAGAGGCAAGAAATTGCCTCAAATCCCTACCCAATGCCTCCATCACTACCTAGGAGGAACTTGAAAACTCTTTCACACAGAAATGGGGTGAAAAGAGAAATCATGAGTACTTACTCACAAATTTTAATGCCATAAAGAAGAATCCAAAAGATGATATCTCATAATTTATAAAAAGGTTCAACAAGCAGTCTAATAACCTGCCAGCTGAGTTAAATCCTCCTCCAGTTGTTTCTCAGGTAGTTTTTCTGGGAACCTTTGAATCGGATTTTGGCTTTTCTCTGAGGGAAAAGAAGTCTCTCACTCTAGATCAACTCCAAATCGATGCACTTGAGGTGGAAGTGAATTTCACCTCAGCAAGGAAGTCAAGAGGAAAGTAAGAACCTACTAAGAATAAAACAAGGAAACAAGAGGCATCCTCCTCTGGTCGAGATAGAGAATCATCAGACTTGAAGTGTGACGAACTGGAAAAAATCATCGGGATTTTATCACAAAAGATTGAAAAGCTTGAAATTGAGAACAAGAGCCTCTCCAAAATGAATGCTCAAGTCAAAAACTGGGGTTATAACCCATAGTATAGAAGGCCTCCATTGCAAATACTTCCAAGGGAAATAAAGGAACAGATCGAGTAGATCCCTCATCCTCTATATTTAGAAGAGGGTCCGATGAGAAATCGTCAGATACACAGGAGATGCAGGGAAATTTGTATTCTACTTTTTCCAAAGAAGAACATGAGAATATGGCTTGTTAGCAGGCTTGTCATGATAGAGAAGAAGCAGTAGATGAGGAAGATATAGATTATTATTGCAAACAATTTACATATTTTATGCAAGCATAACTACAACATAAGTATGATCTAAGATATTTAAAGAAGAGGTCAAGAGAACCAGAACAACAAGAGGAAAATGATCCCCAAGTTGTTCCACCAGTACTAAATAAATGGAAATGTAAGTTGAATCCTCACCCTTCAAAGATTAAACTCTCCTCTAATAAAGAAAGCAACAATTATAGGGACACACAGAAAAGGAGGCACCTATTCCGCTGAAAATTTTCGGTGGTAAGGAAGAAGGAACAGAGCTAGAAGGTATAGAAAATGTTCATCCTGCATTCCATCTCCAAAAGGATCTTGAAAAGGTAAAAATTATTGTTCCGATAACTAAGATTCTAAAGAAACCTACTTATAAAGCTCAAGTCTCTCAATGCATGTATCCTCTACCTCAGCACCAACCCATGATGATTTAAACCTCCAAGAGGAGAGGCCAATGGTTGTTTTTGGGATGCATGTGGAAGAGTTGGATCCTTCTGCTACACGTTTCTATGTTACCCTAGTAATCCATGACCTCCTACTGCAAAAGGAGCATCACACAACTTCATGCCATTATCAGTGATGGAACAGTTTGGCTTGGAGATCACCACACGATACAAGGACCTGTACTCCTTTGACTCCAAGAGAGTCAAGTTCTTAGGGATGATAAAGGATTTGGTGGTAAACCTGGCTCAAATCCCTCTGAACAATGTGGTAATGGACATAGTGGTGGTTGATATTCCTCCTCGTTTCAGCATGCTCTTATCTAGATATTAGGGTTCCATGTTGGGGGTCTCTATCATGTTATATCTAACCTATGCCACTATTCCCACTTTTGGAGGAGAGCAAAGAAGGTTGTACAAAGAGTCCAGGTTTGTAAAAAAATTGACCGCATCTAAAGGCTCAAAAAACTCCCCAATGCATGGGAATGAAAGTGACTTCTTGTGCCTATTCCTAGAAGAAAATGAGGACTTCTTATAGGAAGAACCAGTACACCTAACAAGACAGTCAGAGCACTAGAGCACAAATGAAAATGAAGTATGGGTATTTTACTTCGACAAAGAAAACTCAAAGGAGGGAAATGGAGCTGGAATATTGTTGATATCTCTGGTGGGCAGCCTGATACCCCTCTCATTCAAGCTGCAATTGGAGGAGACCAACAACATGGTGGAGTATGAAGCATTTTCCTTGTGTTACAAATGGAAAAAAAATATGAATATTGAATGCCTAACAATCTATGGAAACTCTAAGTTGGTCGTACGCTAGATCAAAAATCAATGCCAGGCCAAACACCCAATAGGTAATTTCTTCTTGGCCTTTAATATCCAAGTTCTTCCTAGGGAGCGAAACATAATGGCTAACTCCCTTGCTATAGCTGCAATCACTATCAGGCCCCGCAAAAATCTGCCCCTCAGATACAAGGTAAAATTCAGATACAGATCCTCAATACCGAATAATGTCAAGAACTGGCAAGAATTTGAGGATGACGAGCATGTGAAAAGATTCATAGAATTTGTTGGCTAGTTTTCCCATGCCACCACCGATCAAGAAGCCACTTCGTGGAAATACACAATGGTTGGGCGCAAAATATTGCAACTGAAAGGGAACACCATTCCTCGCAAACTTGTCTCACTGGAAATACTTTTAATAAAGAAGACATAGAATCCACATAAATGTCTCTTGAGATGGAAGATCAAGTAGAATATTGCAACATTGGTTTAGAGGAGGAACCCCAAATGATCAAGCTATTACAAGGAACCCCCTTGCATTCAAACAAAGGTATTTAAATATTTTCAAAATCTAAAAGATGTTTTTTTGGGTCTTATGAAGATTTGAAATAATTTGAAACTAACATCATAAAGCACAAGATAAATGTGCTCTTACTCCCATCCATTCAAAAGGAGGTAAGGAAGTTGCTACAGCAAAATATCATAGTAACTTTAAGATTCTCCGAGTGGGTGGCTAGTTTGGTCCCTGTTCGAAAAAATAATGGAGAGATAAGGCTATGTGCATATTTTTTGAATCTAAACAATGTGTCATTGAAAGAAAACTACCCGCTGCCCAAGATGGATAACATATTTCAGAAGTTGCTTGGCTCAGCCAGAATGTCCATGATAGACGAGTTCTCTGGATACAACCAAGTTGCAGTCCACCATAAGGATCAGAAAAACACTTCTTTCACCACCTTGTGGGGAACATTCATGTATGCTCGCATGCCTTTTGGGCTTATAAATGCTTGGGGCACCTTTCAGAGACCTATGGATAGAACTTTCATAGGGGAGAAAGACAAATTTGTGGTGGTCTACATGGATGACATCACAGTCTTTTCTAAGACTGATGAAGAGCACTTCCTCCACCTAAAGCTCACCTTTGAGAAATGCAGGAGGTATGGTCTCTCTCTTAACCCTAAGAAATGTCAGTTTTCCCTGAGTGAGGGGAAGCTACTAGGACACATAGTAGCATAGGAAGGAGTAAAGATCGATCCTAAACGAGTCACATCCATCGGCCATATTCCCCTTCCCATAAATAAGAAGGAAGTCCAAGCCTTTTTGGGGAGAATAAATTTCTTGAGGAGATTCATACCCAACTATGAAAATATAGTTAAGGTTACTATAGACATGATTAAGAAAAAATGAAGTCAAGTGGAGCCCTGCCTCCCAATATTCTTTCATTGGAATTCAAGAAGCTTTGGTTGAAGCCCCGGTACTAGTCAGCCTCAACTATTCAGTGCCTTCTTACATCTTCTCTTTTTCTTCTCCACATACTATTGTCGTTGTCTTGCTACAAAAGAATAAGGATGCTTATGAACAGCCCATCGCCTTCTTCAGTCATGTTTTGAAGGATTCTAAGTTGAAATATAACATCCTGTAAAAGAAAGCCTATGCATTGGTCAAGGCTTTGAAGGCATTTCGTATGTACATAATACAATCAGAAATCATGACATTTGTCCCAACAGCACTTGTTAAGGACATCCTGGTGCAAGGAGACAAGGCAAGAGGGGTAGGTGGATAGAAAAGATATAAGAATATGAGCTAGAAATAAAGCCTACCAAGCTCATTAAAGGTCGGGGGATGGCTAAGGTTTTATCCAAATGTAATTTCCAAGCTCTAGGGATAAACCCAATCATAGAGGAAGGTAGGCCAAAGGATCATCAGAGCAGGATTAAAACATCTGAGAAGAAGATCTACACCAAATATGAGGGATCGACAACGTATAAGAACATTGTTCATTACGTCTTATTCCTAAGGTTCCCGTTGGGGCTAGATAAATCCAAATACCAAAGTCTGATATTGCAAGCATAGAAATATATCATATCCAATGACCTACTCTACTGGAAGGACCCAGTAGGGGTATTGCTGTTATGCTTGGTGGAGGGTGAAACTATGAAGGCGAATGAATATTTTCATGGGGGAGTTTCTGGAGGTCACTACAGCTGGAAGACCATAGCACACAAAATCCTCAAGGTTGGATTCTAGTGGGTTATGTTGTTTGGTGATGTTCATTCCCATGTCAGGTTGTGCCAGAAATGCCAAGTGTTTGCTGAGAGATAGAAAATGTGGATGATCCATTTAAATAGTGGGGACTCGACTTCATAGGAGAAATAAACCCACCGTCTAGTGGCCAACACAATTAGATATTAACAGCCAATCACTATTTCACCAAGTAGGTAGAGGCCATCCTAGCTAGAAATTCTATAAACTTAGTGGTGATAAAACTCATGGAGAGAACATACTATCCCAGTTTAGTTGTCCTTTCAAAATTATCACAGATAATGGCCAGGGATTCAAATCTCCCAATTTCATCATCTTTTACCATAAATTCAATATCATCATTGGGCACTCCATTACATACTACCCTCAAGCTAATGGCTTGGCTAAGTCCTCAAACAAAATTGTTGTGAGGGTGCTGAAGAAGACCATCATTGAAAATCAAAGTAATTGGGAATCCTAACTGATGTTTTCTATGTGGGCCAATCGGGTAATGCCTAAACGATCCACTGAGAAATCACCTTTTGAGATAGTGTATGGCAAGGTTGTTGTCTTCGCGATCTAATTAGAAATTCCAGTAGCGAGGTCACTACAAGAGGTTGAGGAAGAGCCAAGTGCCTTGACAAGAAGGACAAATCACTTGGTTGAGCTTCATGAAAATAGTGAACAGGTGGTGGCCAAAACTATCCAAATACCACCAAAAGATGAAATCTGTGTTTGACAAGAATGCCAAGGTCAGATCACTTCAACCAGGAGATTTAGTTCTCCGATGGGATGTCTGATGGGAATATAAAGGAAATGGATAATTTGATCCACTATGGTTCGGCCTCTTCAAGATTGCATAATCGAGAGGAAATAACACATACCTGATTGAAAAATTGGATGGTGAATTGTTAGAACTGTCGGTAAATGGTCAGTTCCTCAAATTTTATTTTCAAAATTAGAGGTACCTGTCTTGCACTCATTGTAAATATACGGTGTGTGTATTGTAATTGTTATTTGAATTTTCTAGTTTATGTTAAAATTTCTACTTTCATGAAACTTATCTCTTGTTTGAAAGAGACTCCATGCTCAAAGGAGTAGTTGACAGCATGCAGGTTCTCAGCACCTTGCTAGCAAGGCATTGTCCCAAGTGGACTCAATGTTGTCACTCATTACTTTACAAGTTATTAGTTGCCCATAATGCATATGAGAAGTGAATTTAAAGCCATTTCTGAAGCCATAGAACTATCAAAACTTAATTGGATCCTCTCCATTCCACAGTGCTCGGAAAGAGCTTTCCAATGGTATACAAAAGTCCAATAATGAACTTCTGGATCAGAAGTTAGCACATCTTGAAGCAACCCTTTGAAAATCTAGAAAACAAAGAGAAAAGACCAAAGCACTGAGGCAGATCGTAAATTTCATATCGAAGGTCTGAGAGTTCATCGCAATTGCAAATCGATGGCTTTTATAGAGGAGAAATAAGGCATGGAACAAATTAGCGATCAATCAATTGTCGATATCATAAATCGTGCATATATGTTAGACCAGGCTTATCGGGAATATCATCGGAAACAGGCTTATCGATTATGATTGGTGGGCAACCTTGCATCCCACAGTCCAACATCCCAAAGTCTCGCATCATCGGAGTCCCACAATATCAACAAATTGACGATCAACGTGCCTAATGGAACATTCTTAAGAAGTTGTAGGGGTGAAGTAGGCCAATATCGCAGGAATCACCGAAGATTAGGCCTTCAGTGTTAAAGTGTCTGGAGGGGTTGATTTTATTTAACAAAGGAATTCATAGAAAAACCAAAGTCGAGCCAGCCTCTTTCTCTAGGGGGGCACCTGGAGGACTACATTTTTCCTTATAAATGACATGGAAGCTTACGCCATCATGATGTGGTAGTATGGAGATGAGGTGGCAATACATAGGACACGTGTCATGCAGATATGGCATTTTCAGGGTTCAAAGGGGGAATTTTCAAGTGACATGTGTCACCACTCACAGGGTGACACGTGCTAGTGATGACATCACCCATCGCAATCAATAGTCAGTGATTGCACAAGTCAAAGTATTCCTCCACTAACGTCCCTTGCATCTTTCGATTGCAATATGTGGTAACTCTCTGGATGCAATATTTTACACAATATATTTAAAGGTGTGTTCGATCAATCCCTTTTAAAGGTTGCATATTGATTATAACACCCCCATCTGAGGACGGCCCAGATTAACTCCACCATAATTGATCGCTCCCAGACCTTTTAAACCCCCCCCCCCCCCCCCCCCCTTGTTGGAAATACTGAGAGGGGGCGTGAATCAGTATTTCCCTTTTTTTTAATTATTCTAGTGATTGCCAAAAGTATATATAGATATGTATATGTATACACAGAACACATAAATCAATAGCTGGAATTAATGCTTTTATTAAAACTCAACACAGCGCAATTAAATAAATACAATATAACTATATATCTGATTGTGAATAGTTGCCAAGCTCCAACTTGGACTTTAGTGAGGCTCCAACCTCCAGAGCACCAACTTTGTTTTGCAGTCATTCTGCACTTAGGAGCATCTACCCCCAATGACTTCAGTCCTGTTCAGTTTTTAGGCTCCATCACCTTGGGCTCCAACCCAACCTTGGTATAAATTGGTATGCTACTACACTCTATTCAATTGAGGTTTTCTCACTCCTACTCTCCTACCTCTGCTACTTCTGCTGCCTCTACAACCTCTGGTGCTTTTTCTGCCTCTTCTACCTCTGCTGCTTTTGTTGCCTCACACTTTGGTTCTTCACCACAACAACTACTACAATAGTTCTCTATTTTTACTATTTTTTTTTCATTCCCCATGCCTCTGTCTCTTCGTTTCTGCTTAACACTACCTCTTTGTCTTCCTCCTCAGTCGTCGTGGCTTCCTCTATGCGGTGCAAGTTTACCAACTCTCTGACGACACGTAGATTCATTTGGGAGGTCCAAAACTCCACGAAGAACATATCTTACTGGTTACGACTTTAACAACACTCCTTTGACAATGATTGTGGGCATGCACAAGGTTTTTTCTTTGGTTTAAACGGAGGCGTTGTGTCCCAATCGCACTCTCCATCGCTCTGATACACCCCCCTGAATCATCAAACTAGTTACGGACAAGTTATCGTAGGCCTTTTGGCCTAAGAAACCTGCACAGGCCAAAAACACGATTACATAGGAAAAAACAGGAAAAATGGTGGAAATGACTGAAGGGCAGACTTCAGGGTGTGTTACACACGTGCTTATTTTTGTATCGGGTCAGTGATTAAATCGCAATCGCGATTCGTGACTCCCGGGGATCCTTTATATTTTGGACCCATGACTCTGCCGATGGTCGACGGTCGATCCTCCACTGCTCCAATGAACTGGATGCGATGTGGTATTAAACCATGGTTTACATGCCCGTTGGGTCGATAGCCTTATCACAATCAGTGCTTTCATGCAGCAAGGCTTCTCGGTGTGCGATCTACGATGGATACGATGAAGGTTAAATCATATTGTAATGTAGTGGCGGGTTCACATGCGTTCATCGCAATCGGGGGTTACCCTTGGTGGGGATCCGATGCAATATCACTATCGTCGATCACACATCGTAGAGGTTGAGGTCTAGACCTTAATGTAGACTACTCCTTTATAGTGATGCGATGTGAGGTACCAGACTCGATATGTCTCAGCGCTCCCGTGTGTAAGGTTTCAAGTCTGTAATCCACCTCCAATAGTGTATTTCCCTGTATATGTATAGTTTTGCCTGTCGATAGTGTTAAGTCATATATACCCAAGTATTTCTGCCTCCATTTGTGTTAGATGCATATACATATGGTTTTTCCGATGGGTAAATACGTATATATACACGTCTTACATCCATCTGCTTCCTTCATTTCTCGTCCATTGCTCCTTCGATGGCTCCCGATGACCCTATTAATTGCATGCATATAAGCTCTCCAATGACCCTGTTTCTATGATTCCTCTGTTTGTTCTATGTGCTCCTCTTCTTTGGCATATATATATGACATATACATATATGGCTCCTCTGTAGCTCCGATAGCTCTATTTTGGCATATATTTGAGTTCTGCTCCTCTTGGTTCCTCTTGGCTCTGTTTTCTCCTCGAATATTGCCATATTGACATCAATGACAATCTGTGTCCAATAGCCCCGCCCGCCATGTTTCTCTTTATTGGCAAGGGGGCACTCCGAAAAGAGGTTACCCCACCAAACCCCATTGCAGCTTGTCCTTCTCACAACATTTCACACCCCACCTCACTTACCATTTACCACTCATGCACCCCTCTGGAAACCACTCATCCTCACCATTATCTACCGCATACTGTTGTGCTATCATGGGTGGGCCTGATCCTACTGATCGACAATCAAAAGTTAGAAGAGCAAACACCAAAGGTAGAGTGTATCAAGCATCAGGATGTGGGATTCCATGTAACAAAGGAAAAAGGCCCCTACGAAGGCATTAAAGGGCTATAGCACCCTCGGGTTGAGCCCCTAGTTCAATCCGCCGATCATATGAGGAAAGTTATGAGGAGGGGCTAAAGTGAAAGGGGCTAAGGGGCATAGGGACTCATCTGTTTCTCAACATTTTTTTACAGAAAAAGTGCAACATGGAAAATTTATCCATATTTCCACCAAGAGAGTATCACAAGGTATATAAGGGTGTCGATAGTGCAGGACAGGGCTTTAAAGGCATGATGGATCAAGAGTTGTGGCTTTAAGGGTAACAGGTGGTGCATTTAAAACGGATATGGGATCATTCAGAAAGGCCCATTGTGACACACAATGAAGGTCAGCATTGACAGGAGTAGAAAGAGAGTCAGTAGTTTGGGAGGATTTAATTCTCAAACATGGTGTCACATAACAAAGAGAAACTAAGTACCGCTCAGGGGTCTTTCGATTCAATACTCCTGCATGGAGCTGAGGGTGCCTACTCCCAGCTTTGAAAGATGAATAGTTCAATCAGTAAAGGTGGAAGCAATGTGAGTCATGTAAGCAACACAGGAGGCCATACAAAGAGAAAATGACAACACGAATCAGAGGCGATCACAGGGATGGGGGTGGAGATATTTCATTTACTTTTCCCTATGATTGTTTACTTATTTTTTGTCCTGAAATGTGCCTCCCTTCAATGAGGCAATTAATTATGTAATTCTCTTAGGCCACATAGCCATCACTGGCCGAGATAGCTAGTCAACCTGACAGTTGAGACTCATCCTAAGTTATTTTGATGTGATGAATGTTTAACGCTCCTCCTTTCCTGATAAATAGGAGGAAGCAAGACATAAAAAAGGTTTAGAAATTCTAAAGAAAACACTACATGTTATTTTTAGACAATGTTAGTGTTTGTCAGTCATTCCAGTCACCAGTGATCAAATGTGCTCTTTCAAAGTTTTTTGATAGGGTGCTAGGTCAAATTTTTATGGTTTCAAAAGGATTTAAACAAAAAATTGGGTCACTGGTTAGTATATCTAGATATGTTACTACTCCCTCCATTTCATGGTCAAATGTATTCTTGGTCATGTCATCACTCATTATGATGAGTCATTAGTAAAATGTCTTGGTCACCATATCAGTCTCATATAATGGTTGATTTCACAGTCCATTAGATGTCATCAATAGGTCAAGTCCTCAAAATGGTCAAAAGAGTCATGACATCACTTATGGTGAATCATTATGCGAGTAGTAATTAGTGGAAAATATGTGTTCAAGGATATTTCAGCTTGTTTCAACATCCTCATTCATACTACATATACCCCTTCAAACTTTCCTCATAAATCCCCTCATTCCATCTAAAACCTAGATTTCCTTGAGAAAATCCTTAAATCCTAAGTCAAAACCCTTTTTCCCTTGGAAACACTCATATTTCATATTAATTCCAAAACTCTAGCCTTATCCCAATGTCCCTTTGAATATTCCTTTAACCACATTTCCATTGTTATACATCGAAAGTCTAGCGGAAATCCCTTTTAAAATTCCAACTCTAGCTGAAGGTCAATTTTTTTTAACTCTAGCCGCACCCATTTAAACTATATTGAAATCCCTTTAAAGGCTGGAGCCCGCAATCAACACATATTACATGAAAAAATAAAGAGAGCTCTGCATCCCTTCCCGATTGCAATTGTGATATCCTCCAATCGGCCTATCCTGCAATCGACCCCCCCATCCTGTAATTGGCCCCACATTCCGCAATCAACCTTGCCCGTTGATAAGTCCCACAACGATAAGTCCTGCAACAATTACATCCATCAGGCATTAAGTACCTCAGTCAATAAGTCCCAAACCCCCATGATCACACCATTCTAAAATCCCTCCCCCCCCCCCCCATGGTCTTCCCCTGGGTTACGATTGTGGTACACGACCCCCTTTCCAGACCCATCGGGATTATTAATTGGATTTTGAAACATTTGGGGTCCAGGTCTGTGGTAAACACCCCAGCCGGATGTGATATATATTATGATGGATTTGAAGGTTTATTCAGATCCATTTAATGGAAAATCACCATGTAATAAGGATTATTTCCCTTTTTCTTGCGATTGCGATATATAATCAACCCAAATCAAAGGCCCAAATCTAATTAGCCTGGATCAGAGAGTTCAGATCGACCGCTCATACTTCTTCCTGGTAGTCAATATCAAATTAGTTTTTCACACCCTCATCTGTGATTTCTCGCTCTCTTTCATGTAATTTCTCAGCTGCAACACCACGACCTCCATTCATTGAGCACCATATCACTCATTTCTAAGACGCTCGAAGGATAATGAATACCTATTCATCACATTTTATGTAGAAAAAAAGCCAACATTGCATGTTCATTACAATAGTTTTCATAACAGAATGCAGAAAAACTAGAACACAAACACAGTTCATTAATCAGATGGATTAACATAAGTGTTTATTTGAGGCGTCAGTTACACTAGACTTCTAAGAATAGTACAAAGAGCTTAGCCAAATGACATTTTTAAGAGTTTTGATCTATTTTATGAATTTTTTTAACAAAATATTTAATTCTACTTGAAGATATTTTTTCTATAAATAACTGTATAAATACTTCATATTTCAAAGTATTAGGGGTTGGACATGAGTGAGTGAATTGCTTGGAGCTTGTATTCATCATCTTTTATAGTAAATCAAGGGCTACTTGCAGTTATTATCTAGGAATTCTTGCAGCATGAGTTTGTGATAATGTTTTTCTTCTGTTAATAGCTTATATCAATGATAATTTCATATCTTTCCCATATCTATGCTCTTGAGTGATTTTCCTAAGATATTTTCAACAAAATTGTTAAATTTAAGCTCTATTTTGTGATGAATTTCATGTTTATGTTACCTATCTTTGGATAAATGAATTCATGATTTCCATTATCATTTTGAACCTTTTCCTTTCCACCCTACACTACATTGAAAAATCCCCAAAGTATCACAAAAGAATACCTATCCTACTCCTCTTTATCTCTTGCAACTGAACCCTTCGGACCTAACCTAGTTCCCTTATTTTGACTCCTGATCCAACAAAACCCTAAATTTCAAAACCCTAGAGCTAAAAATATCTAGCCTAATGTCTTTTTCCCACTCCAATTAGATTTGGTTGTGAGCCCTATAGAGGGAGCCCTCTCTAGTTTAGCAGGGTTAGATGTTGAACCCTAAGTGGTTTGAGGTTACCTGCATCGATCTCCTTTCTGAGCCTTAGGATATTATGGAGGATAACAAAGTGTATGGATTTGTAATACAGATCTTTCAGAATATGAAGGAAATGGTGGTGATTCCCCCCTCAAGTATTACAGTATGTTATCCCCCTATTAAAACCCATTTTATGTTCATGTTTCTTCCCTGAATTCATGCAATCATAGCTACTAGAAATATTCCAAGCTTCCTCGCAGATTCATTTGTATCATATGTTAATGCAAGTGCCTGTAACTATATCTCAAATTCATTTGTATCGACATTGTTAATGCATGTGCTTATATGGATTATTAAAATTATATCTTTAAATCCACACTACATGAATCATAGCATTCGGTCCCTCCTTTATCCACTATATCTGCTTGTAATTCAAATAAGAATAGAAATTATTAATGCCTCAAGATCTATGTGTTAAGTGTAGAATTGTTTAAGGCTTATGCTCTATGTGATGAGTTGCTCCTAATCCTTATCCTCTCTCATTCATTCTACCAAAGCTTATTAAAATGTAAGTCCTTGAACTACTCAGCCTCCATTATTTTATGCATATTTTTTAGATTTGTACATGTCAAGAAGTACCAAGAATTCATGTATTACTCCTTTAACTGAATGAACCAACCAATTATATATATATATATATATATATATATATATATATATATATATTATGTCTCCATTTCTAGAAAATCCTATGAGACACACAGAATCTAGATGTGCACAGGCACTGATCTTGTAAGAAATCCAAGGTTGTCACCAGGAGCAACAATAGACTCTCTACCCGATATGAATATGTGAAGCCTTGAAGCTTCACTCCCTCTACCTGTTTGTACCAAATACCAAATTGGGTTTTCCCTCTAAGGTATCTCAACATAATTTTTGCTGCTTTCCAATAATGCTTGGCTGGCTTAGCCATGGTTTGACCAAGCTCGTTAACTCCAAAACACATGTTTGGTCATGTGCTCACCAAATACATAAGTGAACCCACAATCTTTCTATAAATAGTATCCTCCACTACTTCACCTAAAGTAGCATCCTCCTTCCACTAATTACTTGCTAGAGGAGTCTCCATGGGTTTGCTTCTGTCCATGTGGAACATCTTCACTATCTGGTTGGCATACTTGCTCTGAGGGATAAACATTTCTTCATCTGCTTGCAATACTTTGAAACCAATAAAGTAATGAATGAGCCCTAGGTCCTTCATCTTGAATCCTCTTGCAAGACTTTGTCATCTTCTCATCACCTATCAAAATCAAATAATTGACATATAATACTATATTCAATAATTTTCCTTCAACCAGAATATCGTAAAGGTTCGCATCCGATTCATTTTTGGTGAAGCCCAACATAGTGAAATAGTTTTCAATTCAAGTGTACAAAGAACAGGATTCTTGTTTTAGTCCATACATCGTTTGATTGAGTCTACACACATGCAACTCTCTGTTGAAGGTCTCAAATCATTTTGGCTGCTCAATATACACCTCTACCTCAATCACACCATCGAGGAATGTTGTCTTCACGTCCATTTGATATACCTTCCATCCCATCTATGCTAACAGTGCTAGAATATATATTATTGAAGAGTACCATGCTATTGGAGAAAAGGTCTCCCCATAATCAATTGCCTCCACCTGAGATAATCCTATAGTGAAAAATCTGGCGTTTTGTTTCTCCACACTCGCATGTGGTACTTGCTTTACCTTGTAAATCCATCTGGAATGCACCACTAACTTGTCTTCTAGTCTTGGGACCACTTCGCAAACACTGTTTCTAATAATGGATTCATATTCCTTAACCATGGAATCAACCCATACTAGTTGCTACACTACTTCCTTGAATGAGGATGAATCAATCTCTACACTTTCTCACATTAAATCCGTGTAGTGAGTGTCCTGATTTGGTGACATCCTCTCCCTACGTTGTGATGTGAGTTCTCCCACAATGTCTCCATCACCATGCATGAACCTTTCATCCTATTTGGTGCGCTTCCTTCCATCTCTAGAATTCTACGCATGAGTAGGTGCTCCAACTCTCTTCTCCTCTGCATGTGGCTGCTCCACATCATCCTAAGGTTCCTCCTTTGGAGTTAAACATTTATCATCATCATGTAACTAAATCTCCCTCTAAAGGGAATAGTTCATGGCCTTCTCTTCATCGAACTTCACATCTCTATGAACCAATTTTATCCTATTGGATGGCATGTACACCCGATAGTTGTGAGGTGTATCAGTGTACCCCACAAATATGCCCAACTAAAATGTTGGCTATAGGTTTTTCCATGCATCCTTGGTAACATGACAGTAAACAGATAAACCAGAGATATTAAAGTGTGGAACATTTGGTACCTTACTTAAAAGATCTTCTTCTGGTGTAATCATCCTAAGAATTCGATGAGGGCTTCTATTCTACATATAAACAATTTTGTTGCATGCTTTAGCCCATGGTTGCAATGGTAGGCCCTGATCACATAACATCACCTATTCCACTCCCACAATAATGATGTTATTCCTTTCAGCCACCACATTCTGCTATGGGTTATGAGGTGCAATTAATTCTCGTTAAATGCCTTCTAATGAATAGAATTTATTCAATTCATTCAACACATATTCTCCATCATTATCACTTATGAGAGATTTAACTTTCGTGCCAGTATGTTTCTCAACAAGTTCTTTAAATTCACAAAATTTTAAAAAAATTCTTTTCTTTCTTCTACAAGAAGAAAATCCACCACTTACGAGAAAAATTGTCAACAAATATTACATAATACATGTTCTTGGTCTTAGATGTTTTCAATAATGGTCCACACACATATGGGTGAACTCAATCGATGATCACTTGCACTCGACTATATTTATCATGAAAAGACGATTTAGTGTACTTCCCCAATGTAGACCCTTTGCATGTGTGTCTCTGCTCTAGTGTACCCTTGGGAAGTCCTGTAAGTTTTTTTTCATGATCTTCAAGGCTTTCTGGTGTAAGCGACCCAATAATTTATGCCACAACTCACCCATGTCTCAGCTTTGCACCTTCTCTGCTTTTATGCTCAAAGTAGCATAGTTTTTTACATTTAATTTGTATAGCTTCTTCACTCGAACCATGATCTGCTTCACCTTTCTTAAGGCTATGTGACGTAAGAAAGTCTTTCCCTTGCTAAATATCACATTGTACCCATGGTCCTCCAACATGGAAACTCAAACCAAATTCCCCTTCAAACTTGGAACATACATGACAACTTTTAATGTGAGTGGAGTACTAGACTTCCTCTGAAAGGCACAATACCAATGTGATTAATGTTATAGCTCTTATCATCTCCCATCTCAACGTGAATCTTGAGCTCCTTCTCTTCCAAGTTATTGAATAAATCTGTGTTTCCGGTCATATGGAATGTGGCTCCACTATCGTGGTGCCACACACTACCCATCACGGATGTCACCATGCAAGAGATGAGGTTGAAATCAACTTGAAATTGTAGAGCATGACCTTAACTTGCCTCCCCTCCTCAGGGCTTCTTACCCACCTTGTTGTGAAGAAACTTTGGGGCATGGTGTCCCAGCTCGTGACAGTGAAAACATTTAATCTTTGACATGTCCTTCTTCTTGCAGCCCTTAATAGAATGTGATTTGGAATGGGATGAATTCCCCTTCCCTTTATTTTCGTTTCTAGCTAAGGCACAATTCTCCTCATCATTATGCTTGGAAGAGGATCATTTCTCTTGTTCCACTTAATCTCTTCTTATACCAAGTCAGACCACAATCGTTACCACTTTAGTAGCTTCTCCATCACATTAACTGAGTCTTGGTAGTTGTGCGAGCTCTAGGGAAGCCCTAGAATCTTTAGGCTCAGATCATATTTAGAAACTAGAACACTGACACATCCAATCTCATCCCAACATTGGGTGACCTTATTCAAGTATTTTTATATTGTGTCATCCTTCTCTATCTGTATTTTTCTGAGCTTGTCATTTAGTTCCAGCTTCCTGTGGTCACTATTGTTTTGGAGTAGGTCTCTCAAAGGCCTACTACATTGCAAATGGAGTTTCCTTACCGTATAGGTTCAAGAAAATATGATCTTGAACTTCTTCTAGGATAATTCTTCTCACCTTTGCCACACACTTTCTCCATTATGCCATATCCTGAGCATCAGCTGGCTTAGGAATAACTTTGTCTATGAATACCTTAAGCTCATTATCTTTCAACAATGCCTCCATCGTGTCCTTCCAAGCAATATAGTTGGAAATACCCTCAAGGGCATATTTGATTCTCAATCCATAGAAAAAAATCCTAATGGCTCCAAAGTACGATACTGCAAATTTGATTTCTCTCGCAAAATACAAACTCGTATTCCTCTCTTCTATAGTGATATCAGCTCTGATACCATGTAGAAATTTCCAAAAATCTAGCTCTAATACCATGTAGAATTCCTTGTAGATTCAAATTGCAAATTGTAATATGCTAAAACAATTTACATGAATCTACTCTACTCATCAGCGGAAAAAATAAATGATCAATGAAGTCACGAAGCATAAAAGAGAAAGAATTCAATCACATAGAGCACAATAACTTTCTAGTAAAGCCATAACTAAAAAATCCTAATATTTGTTTATTACATTAATCAGAAAATATGAGAAGATTACAATGCTTTTCTCAAGCCCGAGCATCCTTTGCAGTATCTCAATCTATCTCACTTCTTGAACAACAACCTCTAGTCAATACTTAGCCAGATTTACTTCCTGCAAATCTCTTATTTCCTTGTGAAGTTTCCTTGGGAATTATCCCATACTTAATTACGAAATTCAAAAATTATGAATTGCACAATCCTCGTAGGCCTTCCACTGATTGCATGCACCACTTGTCCAATTTAGATGATTGTACAATTGATAGTACATTTTCCCTCGACTCCAATCTCAACTGGGTGTTTCTCTGATCTAGCATGCATGAGTTAATTATGAGTGAATCTTCAGTTTATTTATGGATCAGTGTTGGTTACACCCCACCACTTCATGTTACACCCTATTACTAGATCTCCCACTAATTCCTCCATCAGTTGGAACTAGTTTAATTGAATATAACTCAGTTAAGCTGAATTAAATATTTACAACTCAAAATAAAATCAATGAGGGCTCCTAAAATTTTTTAGACACTCTACATGACTCTAGTTAAACTCCCAACTCGAATTAATTGAGCCAACTAAGTCAAATTAACTTCATTAACTATTACGAGTTTCTATGATAATTAGAATTGCAATTTAGTTCCTAATTTAATTCAAGCATAAATTAAATTAGGAATTTCTTGTTGCATTTTTCAACAATATCAAAAAGAGGGAATTTTGAACTTCTAAATTTGAATTTTGCCTCCAAATGTAAGGTGGCCTTTAAGTCAGCCCCAATGAAGGGACACACCAATTTGACCTTTCGAGATCACTATATATATGCCATTTTATTTCCTCCTCTTCAAAAATTCATATCATAAATACATAAAGTATCTTTTTCTCATCTATGCAATAGAGGCAAGGAAAAATAAGCTTGATGATAACCAGAAGAAGATCTCTCTCTCTCTCTCTCCCTCCCCTGCCACCCTCGCCACCCCCCCACCCACCCCCCCCCCTCTCACTCTCACTCTTTCTCCCTCATTTAGCAACGGAGACAAGGAAAAGGAAGTGTGAAGATAACTAGAGGAAGATTGATCTCTCTCTCTCTCTCCCCCAAACCCATCCTCATGTATGAAATGGAGACTACCTCTCTCTCTCTCTCCCTCCCTCCCTCCCTCTCTCTATATCTCACTCTCTGTCCCTCATGTATGCAATGGAGACAAGAAAAAGGAAGCTCGAAGATAACTAGAAGAAGATTGATCTCTCTCTCTCTCTCTCTCTCCCTAATGTATCTTACACGTAGCATACGTACTAAGTCTTTCTACCCATATTCACTAGAAATAGTCTGAGAATTTTTGTCAAAGGTGCACATATGAATCTCAACCTACCTTCTTCTCTCATATTGTTCACATTTTGACCATGTTTGTCTTTCGAATATTGTTGGTTAGTCTAATCTTTGAAATACACACACACACACTCTCTCTCTCAATTTGTCTCTCCCTATCCCTCTCTCCCTCCATCCTACTCTCTCTCTCTCTCTCTCTGTTTCTCTCTCTATTTTATCACACATGTAATAGATATGATGAGTTTTTCTACCCATCTTCACTAGGAATAGTGTCAGATTTTTTTATAAAAGGAGCAGGTCTGATCTCAATGTGCCTTCTTATCTCATATTATTCAGATTTTGACAAAGTTTGTCTTTGGAATATTGTTGGTTGGTTTCATCTTATTTTACTAGAAGGATTGGAAATATTTCTTGATGAACGGAATAATTTCTCTAAGAAACAATTCCTAGGATTTTACCCCAAATAAGTTTTCCCAGGGTAAAATATTTGGGTATGTTATTTGGCTATCTCTTTATGATCCTAATGGAACGTTTGTTTATATTATTAATATATTTTGTATAATTACTTCAAGATGAATGTGAACACATGAAAGATTAACATGACAAATCATATGAAGTAATTATCATATTACAAGGCCTTAAAAAATCAACATATATATATATATATATATATATATATATATATATATATATATATATATATATCAAGTTCTCTTTGATACTCCAAGTTTGAGTTATGGCTTGACGAGCCATGACCTAGGGGCATCTAAGCCATCAAAGTCCCCCGGGGGTTGGACCCGGCCTCGGCGATACCAGCCGTTAGCTATATGGATATTTTAGCATGTACCCTCCCCCTAGCATAGGGCAGAACCACCCCTTGTGAGGTTTGATCGTGGGTCACCTTGCTAATGAGAACCATCCTCAACCATTCATGGTTGTGGAACTTGACTTATATTGATATTTTCTTGTGACCCACAAGAACCCAACAACCTGCCTCACACATAACAACTAGTAAACCTCGAAGGGTCTATGTTCTGCCCTCCTCTCCATAAAACAGGTCACAAATAGCGGGATTTGAACCTTGGATCTCTTACTTTACATAGATTTCACATTACTTCGATCACAAATTGAGCTTCCGCCTAGACAATATCAAACAATAAATATTTAATAATACTTATATCCAACATATATATACATGTGTTAGGTTTATATATTATATTCACAAATATTTTGTAATATATATAAGTCAAATATGTGATAATATAATGATTATAACCTATGTATTTAGATATAAAGTTATCAAAATAAAAAAGTTTTGTAATATTTCATTTATATGTTATTAATAAACAAATTATTGTTCACATTTTCAATTCATTAGGAATTATGGGAATACCATGTGGAGACGAATTATACCATAGTGTGTTGCCACACAATTATACCAAGTCCCAAAAAGTAATGGAAACAACTCAAAACTTTAAGAAATGATAACTTTCAATCCATAAGTCAAAATTAGGCAAATATGTTATTGTTGGAAAGATCTTGATAAGATGAAGTTGACGGCACTATTAAAGTAGGAAAATTATAAAACCGATTTTTTTTTCTAAACGTAGGAAACCAAAACGAAATGAGAGTCCTATTTGAAAATTTTATAAAGGGCTCCCTTTCATTTCCAAGGAAATTAAGGGAAGGTGTGGAGACCTCAAAAATTGGTGACAAACTGGGATGACGTATTTATCTCTAATTGTTAGGTAATAGGCTTGAACTTATCAAAAATAAATAGACAAGTTCCATAAAATTCTGAAACATTCCACCAATTTCCATGAGTCCCACTTAAGATGTTCAAACAATATAAGTTGTGAAGATGATATTACTCAATATGTACCTATTCCTAAAGAAATGAATATGATTTAAAGGGAATTTTATTTATGTTTTCTTTCTACTTTTAGATAGAAGAGATAGGACTAGGAAGTTTTAAGATTAGTATATATCTATTTGATGAAAAGTTACCTCATATTCTTAAGATCGGTTCACTACCCCAAGCGTCCATAGCCCAAACAAAGATGTCTTGACACCATGCAAGCATGGGCCCACTGCCTATGAGCATCCATAGCCCCAGTTGGTTTACTTTTACTTCCCACTCTTAAGTTCTTTGTAATCTCTTTTGTTTCCACCCTTTTGATTTGCAAAGTTGGAGAATTGCATTTCTAGAAATTGGGTGGAGTGGGTTGGGACAAGAGGTGTTTCTATGTAAATAAAATAGATAACATACTTGTTTAATATGCCCCACAAGCCTTCCATAAATTTACCAATGTAGATTATTGATTAAACTATGGAGGGATAAGTGAGGGACTAAGAGAGAACACTAGAGTAAATTTACTCCATAGAAATGAACTGTAGTGCCTAGAAACATATCCTCATGTTCCCTATAGTCAATGGTTAATGTAAGAGAGATTAGGAGCTTAATAAAGATAGTTTTTTTTTCTAGATAAATAAAAGCCAATTATGATAGCAGAGTGTATATTTGCTTGGTCCACCAATCGTTGTTTATTTTATAGGTAATCCCCATATACAAAATGTAGACATTACGAAATCCAAATCAAAATCAAGAGAAAGATAAAAATCAAATAACTATACAAACCAAATCTAGAAGGAAATAATATTGAAATAGAAGAAGATTATAGAAAATATGAAGCCCGTGAATGAAATAAAACACCAACCAAAGGAGATGAGTGTAGAAAACTTAACGTAAAGGAAAGGTGCATTACTAAAGAATTATATTGATGAATACATTATTTGGTCAAGTCCTTGATTAATATGTCTTGTATGTTTAGCATTGATTGGGATTTTATTCACAAGTAAAATCCTAAGGCACAATTTTAGCTAAAATTTTAGGTATGAGTCTTCATTAGTGTGTCTTTTTCCTTTTTCTTATCTTGCTTCATGATTAATAGAAACATTAAACATTATTTGAATAAACGTTAGTGGTCCTCTATTAGATATAAGACCTTTAGGATGTTTTTAACTAAAGAAAATCTAAGCAATAATATAATAAGAACGAAATTTGGAGAAGGTAAAGAGACTCCCTTAATGGTGACTCTTTTGCATCTTGAAAATTTTCATGATTGTTTTATTCAAGTAAAAAGAAATAAGTTATTTCTAAATATAATTTAATCTACTAGCAACCCAAATCTCCAATGAAGCTATGAAGGACCTAACAAAATATTTATAGTAAGGGTTAGAAACGTATTAAATGTAATTAAATCGAGAAAACTAAAACTATAATGAAAACTATCAAAGCATGACAATAAAAATATGTAAGTGTCACTTGAAAAAAAGTTAGTGTTTCAAACTTCTTCTCATGGACGATATCAAGAGTATAAAATGGGAAAGAAGAATTTTCTTTCTCTTAACATTTTTACTTATGCTCCTGATCATCTAATTTATTAAATCTAAGTTTTAAGGCATCTATTGAGTGAGTGAAGAATACCATTAGAAAAGAAGGGAAATCATTTTAATTGTTCATAACAAGCATCCAGTGAATTATTAGTAATAAATATAATTGAATACTTGAAATTAATTCTAAGGATCATCATAAATGTGCTTAAATAAAGTTTTTTTTAATAAAGTAAAAACATGACAGTCTGTGAGGCTGCACTCAATGTATGTTGCTCTCGATTACAATTAGTTCAGACCTATCAATATCAATAAAGATATGAGAGATTTCTCCCTTATCCTACATATCACATAAAAATTTAAATTACCCATACTGTTAAATGGATACATAGGAGTCTTAAAATTGATATCAATAGTCATATCCTGCTGAAGATCTAGATGATTTTTTAAAGGTTTTCCTTTATAATGAAATATTAACTAGCTATAGCAGTAGTTTTCACATTCAATATTCTCTCATGAAATGTTGTGAAAGTAATAAATGTTGAGTGTAATATAGGTCAACAACTAATGTTACCGGAGTAACAAAATATCATATGATGAATTGGATTCAGCCAAAATTAAGATGATACGTAGCGTTTAAGACGTCCATGTGGTTCTCATGCTGTATATAATGATGGATTCACTTTCTCTGTTTTAATTGTTCCGATAGACGTATTTTACAATTTAGTAGGGTCCCGATGTGTAAGTATGTCTTGTTTTCAAAAAATTAATAAAAATAATTTGATCCTTAAATTATATATAAATTTTTAATCTTATTAATGAACTAAGATTAATTATTAAAATATAACTATGTATTTGAATGGATAGTAAATTATCTCATGCTTTTCATAGTTCCTTTATCATATATGTCAATTTCAATGGATCATAAATTTACCTTTAACAAAAAAAATTACCACATTGAAATTCCAAATTAAGTAAAATTTTAAATTTTTTTACTATTTACTAAACTCAATTTCATTTCTTAAATCAAAGGGAAAAGGTTAATTTAACACAAAGAATAAAAAATCTTGCTCCATAATATTTTAATATTTCTTTTTGCCTCAAATATCTCACGTAAATACTAAACATGTAAACTTGAACATTTAACATGTAATGTTTAACATTTAACATTTCATATTTTTAATCTAATGTCAGCCCTATTTAAAATCAATCTAATTATTATTACGTATAAACACAACATAAATTTAAAATATAAAAAGGTTTACCAACACTCAAAAGAGAGACACTGTAAATAAATGAAAATATCAATTAAATGGAGGGATGGTAAATAAATAAAACTTCTTTCTCTACTTACTCCAAAGGTAGGGTAAATAAATAAAAATATATCAAATAGGATTAGAAATCAACATCTAATTATATGCCAAGCATATAGGGGAAATACCATGGTAAATAAAAAAGGTATGTCAAATAAATATAAATATAAATAAACCTATTTTTATATTTGCTCCATAACCCACTTTATGAGCCAAATTATTATTAATACCATGCAAAGAAACATTATTAACTATAATATTAGTATTAATATATTATAATATTAATATTATTAAATTTAATAATTTTAGATTAATACAACATTAAATTTGTTATATTAAAATATATATTAATATATCATGATATATATTAATTCTATATATATGGGAGGGAAGAGCAAAGACATAGAGTGATAGAGGTGGAGAGATAGCAGGAGTCACAAGGGAGAGATGGAGATAAACTAAATAAGAGTGAAGTGGAAGAATGAAGAGATAGAGTAGGAGAGGAATGAGAGAGGTAGAGAAGGGTAAGAGAGGGAGAGGGAGACACAAAGATGGAGAGGGGGGAGAGAGAAGGAGATAAGGAGGGAGATAATGAGAGGATTGGAGAGAGAGAGAGAAGTGGGGGAAGAGAGAGGGAGGTAGGGGAGAAAGCGAGAGAGAGGAAGGACGAGAGAGGACTTGAGAGAGAGGAGGAGAGAGGGAGGGATAGAGAGATGGAGTTGGAGGGGGAGAGAGGGAGGGAAGAATAAATACATAGAGAGTAAGAAGTGGAGAGAGAGAGGGAGTGACAAGGGATATATGGAGAGAGACAGTGTATGTTTAAGGGTGAGATAAAGAGACAAAGAAGGAGATAAGCAAAGAATGGGGGACAAAATGAGAGAGAAGGAGAGAGGGATGGATAAAGTAACATATTTAGAGAGAGATAGAGAGAGAAAGAGATAGAGAAATGAGGAAGAGAGAGGGAGGTAGGAGAGAAAAGGGGCGAGAAGAAGGATGAGAGAGAGGAGGAGGGAGTGAGAGAGGAACATAGATGGAGGGATAGAAAGATGAAATTGGATGGGGAGAGAGGAAGGGAAGAAGAAATACATAGAGAGTGAGAAGTGGAGAGATAGAGGGAGTGACAAGGGAGAGATGGAGACAGTGTGTGTATGTTTGCGGGTGAGATAGAGAGACAAATATGGAGAGATGGAGAGAAGGGGGATAAAAGGAGAGAGAAGGAGAGAGGGATGAATATAGTAACAAAGTTCGAGGGTAAAGAGAGAGAGAGAGAGGTGGGAGAGAAAGGGGGAGTGATCAAGGAAGAGAGAGGATGTGAGAGAGTGGAGAGAGGGAGGGAAAGAGAGATGAAGTTGGAGGGGGAGAGAGAGGGATGTAAGAAAAAATACATAGATATAGAAAGGCGGAGAGAGAGGGAGTGATAAGGAAGATGGAGAGAGAGGGAGAGAGAAAAAAAAGAGAAAAGAGAGAGAAGTTGGGGAGACATATAGAACTGGGAGAGAGAGAGGGAGGGAGAGGAGGAGGCATGGATAAATAGATAGATTGGAGAAAGAGAGTGTACATCTTGGGGGTGATATAGAGACACAAACAGAGATAGAGATATTGATGGAAGGTGAAAAGAGGGAAGAAGAGAGTGATGGATAGAGAGAGGGATAGAGAGATTGATAAATATGGAGGGAGAAAGCGTGTGTGTTTCTGGGGGTGGGATAGAGAGATAAAGAAGGAGAGACAGAGAGAGATATAGATATATATATGGGGGCAGAGGGAAGAAAATTATTTTCACTAGATGCATTGATTTCAATGTAGATGGTGATTTCTAATAATATTTGATTTCTTGCACTATATGCATTGATTTTAGTGTATATGGTGATTTCTAATCATATTTGATTGCTTACAGTAGATCCATTGATTTCAATGTAGATGATTTTGAATCCTATTTGATTGCGTGCATGAAATGCATATATTTTAGCGTAGATGGTGATTTCTAATCATATTTGATTGCATGCACTAGATGCATTGATTTCAATGTAGATGTTGATTTCTAATTATATTTGATTTCTTGCACTAGATGCATTGATTTCAATGTAAATGATTTCTCATCCTATTTGATTTCTTTCACTAAATGCATTGATTTCAGTATAGATGGTGATTTCTAATCATATTTGATTGCTTGCACTAAATGAATTCTGTTGGGTCCCTATAATACTAGTGATTACCCCATTGCTATTGTAGTTATGCCCCTTATTTATATTGTTGTGCCCCTATTACCCCCATGTTGTTATTTCTGTGCCCCATAGAATCTCTCTATTGTTATTTTTGTGGCTTTATATTATTATTGTTAGGTCGGCTTGATTATATTGTGACTCCTTAGACTCCTATATATAGAAAGGAGGTTTTGTCATTTGAATCATCCAAGAATTGTTCATTTATGTAATGTAAAGGAGGTTTCCCCCTTGAAGAGGCTAAATTATAAGGCGTTGATCTATCTTTCCTATCTTTTCTTGAGCTGGTTTCATAACATTTGGTATCAGAGCTTTGGATTCTAGGGTTTCACTGCTCCAAACAGGTCATCGTGGCATTTTCACTATAACTTTTTTTCTGTGATGTTGCAGAAGTCTCAAAAAAAACCCATTGGAGAAGAAATCACACTGAACCTTGGGTACGAATTTTAGAGCTTTTCGCACGATATTTGCGGAGATATGATCTGAGGAATTTGGTCTTTTTGCAGACTCCTGAATTACATTGAAAACAGGTTACCTGGGGAAAATCGTCATAACTTTCTCTATGGGGATCGGATTGAAATTTTGTAAGAAGGTACAGAAAGAGGACAGACTGTAGTTTCCTGTATACATGTTTCAAATCCAAAGGTTGAAACAGTGACTCATGGCATGTCATACAAGTTCTCTCTACTGAACTAGTCTAGAAGCAAGTAACTATGGGAGATTTCACATAACTCTTCCTTGGAGAATCCAATTTGGGTCAGACTTGTGGCATTGGAAAGAGGACGCAGAAGGCTACTACAGGTCGCAATTTTAGAACTGGATGATCTGAAATTACAGAGATACATCAAATGCAATATCAGGCTTCTACAAAGTGAAAAAAGGTGTGTAGTTTTTTTTAAATTTTTGCGTAAGCTTGGTTTAACGGAATTCAAAGGGCATAGTAAAGCATTATTATCAGTAACTGATGCCCCGAGGAAAGAAAATGCAAAAACCTAGTAAGGAACCTGAAAGCTCTAGCATGACTCATAAGAAGAGGAAGAAATGCTACATGATATATCAAAATTACAAGAACAAGTGCAACAAATGTCACGCTCACAAAAGCTAACAGAAGCTAAGATAAATGGCGTGGAATCTAAGATAAATGGCGTGGAATCTAAGATAAAGGGCATGGAAGCTAAGATGGATGATTCGAAGATAGATTTGAAGAGAGACATGGCAGATTTGAAGACAGATTTGACAAATTTTCTACAAGAAATACTTACTAATGGTGAAAAGGTTGTAAAGGAAACTCATGATGTGAACAAAAGTAATGTTAATCATGATTCCATAGACTCTAATGTTGGATTGAAGACCCACCATATTCCAAAAATTGATATGAGGAAGTTTGATGGCAAGGATCCCGCCACATGGATATTACAGATGGAGCAGTTCTTCGATCTCAATAATGTGCAAAACACACAAAAGGTACGTATGGCAACTGTATATTTGGAACCAAATCAGTTTGTATGGTATCAATGGCTTTGCTCTCGTAAAAATTTTATCACTTGGGCATTTTTTACGGAAGAATTGATAGCACATTATGAAGATACAAAAAGCAACACTTTTTTTAGCCAATTGATAAGTCTCAAACAAAAGGGTTCAGTAATGGAGCACATTGAGGAGTTCCAAAAATTGAACATAAGGGTAAAAGATATTCCAGAGGAGCATAGGATTGATGTGTTCATAGGGTCTTTAAAGGATAATATCCAACATGATGTTTGCCTTTGGGAACCTGATTCATTAGAGAAGGCATTCAGGTTAGCAAGAAAAATGGAAAGCAAAATTATGGCAACTAGGAAGCATACCACTCACAACTATAAAGACGGAAGTGTTGTTGCCCCTAGTCTTCCACAACCTATAAGGTTGACACCACAACAATTGGAAGAAAAAAGAGCAAAAGGGCTTTGTTACAGTTGTGATAGCAAATACACTAAAGGTCATAAGTGTGCTGAGAAGAAATTATTCTACATAGATTGTGAAGAGGAAGAAGAAAAGGAGCAAGAAAGGTCAAAAGAAGAAGATATACTCCAGGAACAAAGCCTAGATGAAGAACAAATAAATCTGACCATATCTTGTAATGCATTGGCGGGAATTACCACTCCTCAAACCATCAAGATAGAAGGACAAATCAAGAAGAAAAAGGTAATAGTGTTGATTGATTCAGGAAGCACCCACAAATTTATTCATTGTAGGGTAGCAAAAGAATTGAATTGCTTCCTATATCCAGCACCAGAGTGTCAAGTGATGATTGCAAATGGAGGAACAATAAATTGCTCTATAAGGTGCCATAATATCAAGCTATCCATGGGAGAATATGTATTGACTAGCCCAATGCTTTCCATTCCAATGGGAGGTGCTGATGTTGTACTAGGAGTCCAATGGCTACAATCCTTGGGTACAATAGCTTTTAATTTTCAAGAAATTTTCATCAAATTTTCTATGGAAGGAAAGGAAGTTGAATTAAGGGGTATTGCAGGGAAACCAGGAAAGATAATCAGCTCTAATGGTATGACAAAGCTTCTAAAAAAGGAGCAAAGAGGTGTAATTGCACAATTATGTTTGCTAGATGTTTCCACATCGGAATCATCTATTTCTCCAGATCTCCAAAAAGTCCTGGACAATCATTCCAAGGTATTTGAGACTCCCAAAGGTCTCCCACCTATGCGTGATCATGATCATGCTATTCATCTGATTCCAGGAAGTGTTCCTCCAAACATCAGGCCGTACAGATATCCATATGTCCAAAAAGGTGAAATTGAACGTATGGTTGCAGAAATGCTAGAGGCTGGTATAATTCAACCAAGTCAAAGTTCTTTCTCTGCTCCAGTAGTATTGGTGCACAAGAAGGATGGATCATGGCGCATGTGTCCGGATTATAGGGAGCTCAACAAGCTCACTATTAAAGATAAGTTCCCCATTCCTGTCATTGATGAATTACTGGATGAATTGCATGGATCAATTTACTTCACCAAGTTGGATCTTCGTTCGAGATATCATCAAATCAGAATGAAGATTGAAGACATTCCGAAAATGGCATTTAGAACTCATGAGGGTCATTATGAATTTTTGGTCATGCCTTTTGGCCTTACCAATGCACCTTCAACATTTCAAGGTTTGATGAATTCAATTTTCAAACCATTCCTTAGAAAATTTGTGTTAGTATTTTTTGATGATATACTAATCTACAGCAAGTCTTGGAAGGATCATGTTGAACATGTTGACAAGGTGCTACAACTATTGGAGGAGAAACAATTATATGCAAAAAGATCCAAATGTTTCTTTGGAGTCCAGGAGGTGGAATATTTGGGTCATATTGTATCTCATGAAGGAGTTAAGGTAGACCCTAGCAAAATTAAAGCCATTAAGGAATGGAAAATCCCCACATCCATAAAGCATCTGCGAGGATTTCTTGGGTTGACAGGGTATTATCGCAAGTTTGTTAAGAATTATGGGAGAATAGCAGCACCTCTAACAACATTATTGAAGAAAGATGCATTTTCATGGACTCCGGAAGCAACAAAGGCCTTTGAACATCTTAAAGAGGCAATGTGCCAAGCACCGGTCTTAGCTACACCGGACTTCACAAAAACCTTTATTGTGGAATGTGATGCTTCAGGAAATGGAATTGGTTCTGTTCTAATGCAAGATGAAAGACCCATTGCTTTTGAAAGTCGTCCAATCAAGGGAAATTTTTAAGCAAAGCTATTTATGAGAAGGAAATGTTGGCAATACTCCATGCACTTAAGAAATGGCGACCCTACCTAATGGGAAGACACTTCAAGGTAAAAACAGATCATGATAGCCTTAAATACTTTTTAGAACAAAGATTATCCTCTGAAGAGCAACAAAAGTGGGTCACAAAGATGTTGGGTTATGACTTTGAAATCATCTACAAAAAAGGGAAGCAAAATGTGGTGGCAGATGCACTCTCAAGAAAGGATGAGGATGTGGAAGCATTGTTTGCGCCATTTCTATTATCCAACCAGATTGGATAAACGAAGCAAGGGAGGAATGGAAGAATGATGAAGAAGTGTGGGCACTTATTCGAAAGCTACAACAAGATTCCAGTACGTCTGATACATTTAGCTGGCAAAATGATTCGTTATGGTACAAAGATCGCTTATACCTCTGTAAGAATTCCCAGCTAAAACAAAAGATTCTTATGGAATTGCACACTTCTCCCTTAGGAGGGCACTCAGGATTTTTAAAACTTACCACAGGGTTAAGAAGGAATTTTTTTGGGATGGCCTTAAATCAAATATTCAAAAGTTTGTGGCGGAATGTTTGGTTTTCCAACAAAATAAAGTTGAAACAATTAAGACACCGGGTCTATTACAACCTTTATCCATTCCAAGCCAACGTTGGGAGGAGGTTTCAATGGATTTTATCACAGGTTTACCCAAGTCTGAGGGAAAGAGTGTCATCATGGTGGTAGTTGACAGACTTACCAAGTATGCACACTTTTGTGCATTATCACATCCATTTAAAGCCAGTACAGTTTCTACTGCATTTATGGAAACAATTCAAAAGCTACATGGAAACCCAAAGATTATTGTAAGTGACAGAGATCCCATTTTCACTGGAAATTTTTGGATAGAATTATTTTCTTCTCTTGGTCAGTTAGCTCATAGCTCATCTTATCATCCTCAATCTGATGGGCAAACTGAGATAGTAAACAAATGTTTGGAAGGATATCTTCGTTGCTTTGTATCTGATAAATAAACACAATGGGTCAAATGGTTGCCTCTGGCTGAATGGTGGTATAACACTTCCTTCCATACAGCAACAAAAATGACCCCATTTATGGCACTTTATGTGTATCAACCACCATCCATCACATCATATTTAAGAGAAAATTCTAAGGTTCAGGCAGTGGAACATCACATCGAACATCAACAACAAGTCCTCCAACTCTTAAAGGATAACCTCGTGTTGGCACAAAATAGAATGAAACAACAGGCAGATCAACATCGCAGTGAAAGAAGTTTTGATGTAGGTGATTGGGTATTCCTACGACTACAACCATATAAGCAAATGTCCCTAAAGCAAGCTAAGAAGGATAATAAATTATCACCAAAGTATTATGGTCCGTACAAGGTGTTGCAAAAGATTGGTACTATGGCATACAAATTGGAGCTTCCTGCAGCTTCTCGATTGAACCCAATTTTCCATGTTTCATGTTTAAAGAAGGTTATAGGCGACAAGCTCCCAGTTCAAACAATATTGCCAGAACTTGACGAGGAAGGAAAAATTATATTGGAACCGGAAGCAGTCACAGAAACAAGAACTCGACAGCTACGAAATCGATCAATTTCAGAGTATCTTATCAAGTGGAAGAACTTATCCGCTGAAGATTCCACATGGGAGGATGAGAATTTTATGCAGAAGTATCCAGAACTACTCAAGCATTGAGGACAACACTTTTTTGAAGGAGAGGGGCATGTTGGGTCCCTATAATATTAGTGATTACCCCATTACTATTGTAGTTATACCCCTTATTTATATTGTTGTGCCCCTATTACCCCCATGTTGTTATTTTTGTGCCCCATAGAATCCCTCTATTGTTATTTTTGTGGATTTATATTATTGTTAGGTCAACTGGATTATATTGTGACTCCTTAGACTCCTATATATAGAAAGGAGGTTTTGTCATTTGAATCATCCAAGAATTGTTCATTTATGTAATGTAAAGCAGGTTTCCCCCTCAAAGAGGCTGAATTCTAAGGCGTTGATCTATCTTTTCTATCTTTTCTTGAGCTGGTTTCATGACAAATTCATTTGAGTGTAGACTTTGTTTTCTAATCCTATTTGCTCACTTCACTAGATGCATTGATTTGAGTGCAGGGAAAATTTTAAGGATAAAAAATTATCTTAATTTTATGAGCATTGGTGAATCCCACCAGTGCATAATATGCAATCTATAAAAGGTTTGGAGATATTTTTTAAAACATATTCAAATTTCTAATAATTTTATATAGTCTCTATATAATTTTTTGGCAATTTTAAGGGTAAAATAATTTAATACTATAACATTTGGGCAAATCATTTCTAAAAAAATGGAAATTAATGAATATTTTTTTAGAAAAATAATAGAAAATTGGGCCACCTATGAATATTAGCCCCTAAAAGTTTCCATGTTTGAGTGTAGCTATTGATTTATAATGTTATTTGCTTGTTTTCAATAGAAACATTGATTTCAGAGTAGAAATTGTTTTCTAATCTTATTTTATTGTTTGCATTAAATGTACATTGGATTTTGTGTTATAATAACTCATCTTATTAATATTGGAGAGCAAGGGAGACAAGATGTGATTTTTAATACAACAACTTGAGCTAAATATTTAAATGGTTTATGATTTCAAGTGTATTTTTCATATAGCTAATATGAAAATATGGAAAAACTGATAAGGGTGAAAATAAGAATACTATAATAAAATAGTTTGATATTGATTAAAATAAACACTGTGTAATTGACTACACTGTTACTATTCACATTTTCAATCACTCAACACTATTACATTTTCTTTTTTTCTTTTGCTAAAACAAGAGTCGTTCCTTCTATTTCATTAAGCTAAAAAATATTTTACATAATGTACATACATCCACCAATCATTGTGGACCTCGAAAAATTAAAAATATAACCGCCTAAAACATTCCCCCCAAACTTACAAAGGTTACCTCCGAACCCTTTTAAAACAAACAATGATTTTGCTAAGTGGACAGAAGAACGTGTGGAGAACTGCGGAAATTCCCGCGCAATAGCTCCCCGTACTTGTATCTTCAATCAAAGCTATCCAAACTTCTCGGGCAATCCAATGGCAGAGGAAGAAATCGCCTAGCGAAGGCGATCGGTGTTTAACGGCCTAGTTTCACAAAATAGCATGATCCTTCCTGATTGTTGATCCGCTCCGCAGAATCCAATGGTTGAGAGTAATATCACAAGGTTTAAAGTCTCTGAACAATAGTGCGTGATGGGGGCGGTATTCTTTTCCACACCCCCACCACGTGTAGGAAGCTGAATGGAATCGCTTCCATTTTGCTAAAACCATTTCCCACTTTATAGTCATGAAATGACCAGAAATCCTCCATGGAGGCGGTTTTACCTCCCGAAGATGGAAAATAGGATTATTACGGCTGCCGAAAAAGACACAGTTCCCATTCTGCACATTTTTTCTTCTATGCCTGAACCTGAAACCATGGAAAGTTGAGAACCTTCCCACTATTCGACCACCCTGAAAACCGAGGACTCTGGTCAACATACATCGGGGTATTCTGAGGCCGACAATGGCTTGTCCCCCACCAAAAAATAGTCTGGTTGACATTGGTGAATCTTACTGAGAAAAAGTTATTTCAAACCCGCCTTCTTGGCTCTGTTTCGAAATACTTCTCTATCCTCTTTCGCTTGCTCGAAACAAATATTTTTTAGTCTGCTCTAAGGCAGCTCCTGCCGCTTCATCGACACCCTACATTCTGTACAGCTCACACCATGGTTGGCTAGAATGTCTACCAGTTTATTATCACTACGGCGAACATGGTTGAAACTGATTGTGCGAAGACCTAGGAGGTGACCTTGAATCCTTTGGAAAACCTGGATTAGCCTCCAGTGTTTTGAGACTTTCTCTAGCCTGTTCCACAACTAATTCTTTTCACTGAGTTAATGATTAACTCAGAGTTCACTTCTACAATTACATTTGAGTAGTTGTCCTGCTTCAGAAACTCTAAGCATTACTCCAAAGCCATTAATTCAACCATGTTGTTGGTGGCTTTACCTAAGTGGCAGTGGAAGATGCAAATAATGTAGCCTTTTTTATCCCTTAACACCCCTCCAAAACCAACAGTTCCTGGGTTGCCTTTTGAAGCCCCATTAATGTTATATTTTAAATAACCTTTCGGGGGGGGATTCCAGAAATCCTTCTCCGTTTACTTTGTGCTAACTTTCCTGTTCAGGCCTTGAGGAATGAGCCCCTGCATACCCAATTGGCTGAGAATTCTCAATTCAGCCTCTGAGGGAGGATTCTTCGGGTGATTACATACTGTGGTGCCATCTATCTCCTTAAGTTGTTTCAAGATCAGCTTGAACAGGCGATGAGGGGGATTTTTTTCATCCTTTAATATTCTCTTCTTCCTTTCTTTCCATACATTCCATATAATGAAGCTTAGCATTAGGCTCCAAGCCGAGCCAAGGAATTCATAATCCAAAAAGTTTCTTCTCCAATTGTTTAGTGTATTACTGATACTCTCTTTGTCCCTATCAGTCTGTTGAAAGATGATAGAAAATGTATCCCATAACCAGGAGGTGAAGCTACATCTAATGAGTATGTGCTCCATTGTCTCCTCTTGAGTTTCACAGAGCTGGCATCTAGACGGCCCCAGAACTCCCCTCTTCCTAATATTGTCCCAAGTCAAGATTTTCTTGTGACGTACCAACCACATGAAGAGTTTAATCTTCATCCACCCTTGGTGCCTCCATAGGTTCTTCCAGATCTTATCCGGAATAAGGGAATCCAACTCAAGGAGAATACCTTTTGCTTCCTTAAGATTAAAGGTGCCCTTTTTATTGTTTTCCCATCTTAGTTGGCCTTGCCCCAAAGTTACTAAGATCATCCTTTGTTTCAACATTCTCATAAGTGCCTCTGTTTTTGTTTTCAAGGGGTTGTCATCTCTACAATCATTGTTTTTCCAAATTCTCCACTTCCCTGAATTATGAGTGTCGTCCCAGAAGTGCTTCACCTTATATAATCCTTGGGTATCTGTCTCATGCTTAAGGCCCAAAAATTCCTCCTTTAACAATGTTGATTCTTGTTGCCATTTATCCTCCCAGAATAGTGCCAGATCTCCCTCTCTGATTTCCCAGAAACTATTTTTTTGTACTAGGATTTTGTTTTCCCAGGCTTTATTCCAGATGAATGAGCCCTTTATATTTCCAGACATTCTTATGAGATCACTAGTATGCCAAGAGCTGGCATATTTTTCTTTCCAAATACTTGCCCATTGAGCCATTGGATCCTGTACCCAACGCCACCATAGTTTGGCCCCTAAAACTTTGCTAAGAATCTCCTAGTCATCCAAGCATAGGACCCCATGGCTCTTGGGTCTACAGATTTTTTCCCATGAAACTAAGGCCCATTTCTTTCTTGTTTCCTCGTTACCCCAAAGAAAGTCTCTTTAGATGTTTCTGAATTGTTGTAAGACTCCTTTTGGAGTTGGGAGAGCTGATAACATGAAAACAGGGATTGATTGTAGTACAACCTTTGTAAGTACCAACCTACCAGCCATATTTAAAGATCTGATGGTCCATTTTCTGACTTTATCATGCATCTTATTAATCAACGGTTGCCAAAGGCTCTTGTGCATCGGTTTAGTAGTTAGAGGAACTCCCAAATATTTTGAGGGGAGGGAATCCCTTTGAAAGCCTAGAATTCTGGAGATATTTCTCTGAATAGCAATATTGGTGTTAAAGAAAAAGATTTTTGATTTGGAAAGATTAACTTCCATACCTGTAGCCATTCAGAATTTGTTTGTAGGTTATTGCTTCTTTGACTGTCGGGATTCCTTGTAGCATGGTGTCATCTACAAATTGTTGATGAGTCAGAGCCTGACCATTCTTAGTTAATTGTAGGCCCTTAATCTTACCCGTTACTTTAGCATGCTTGATGGAGTGACCAAGATCTTCCATCATAAGGATGAGAAGAAAGGGAGAGAGCGAGTCTCCCTGCCTGAGACCTCTGGAATGAATAAAAATCTCAGAGGGAGAGCCATTCACCAATATTGGAAAGCTGGAGGAGGTCACCAGGGCCATAATCCATCTGACCCTATTATGATCAAATCCAAAAGCAATAAGAACTTTCTTGATGTAGGTCTAGTTCACCTTATCATAAGCTTTGGCAATGTCCAGTTGCATGATCATCCTAGCTTGCTTCTTGCTAGTTAACGAGTGAACCACCTCGTGAGCTTGCATGATGTTGTTTAGTATTTTTCTGCCTTCCATATAACCGAATTGTTCCCTTAAAACAAGAGTAGGAAGTAGAGGTTCGAGTCTGTTGGCCACAACCTTAGATATTATCTTGTATACCACATTGCATAAAGCTATGGGTCTATATTTATCAAGAATTTGAGCGATATCCTGTTTAGGAATCAGGGAGATGAAGGAGGTATTGAGCATTTTCAGAATAGTTTTGTTCAACTTGGAATCCTCCACTACATCCAATATATCATTGTTGGCATTATGGCTAAAGTGTTGTCCTTGATGGCAACCCATTCAAGTGATAGATCACAGTACTTCAAGTCAGCAGCAGAGATTGATGATCAGCTATCAAATATTGAAGAAAATTAGGGGTACGCAGGTACACCTTACATAAGGTGCGTACACGCAGGTCAATGTTACATAAAGTGCGTACATACCCGCAGTTATCCCGTTCAGGAGGTGCGTACCCCCAGTGCATACATTTCAAGGCAAAGAAATTCACATGTGGGGTTTTCTTATGTTTTACTCTTGGTATTTAGCCGACGTTATTGTGTTATTACGGTGTCGGCCTGTGGTATTGATCCATGATTTAAGGAAGAGCTTTCCTATATAAAGCAAAGGAGATCATTTGGCTTGAGCATGTTTTTGGTTGAATATCTTATGAGGGCTAGATCTGAAATATTATGATCTCTTGGGAGTATGTCTAGATCTAAATAAGGCGAGATCTCTTCGGCGCATGTTCAGATCTGTAGATCTGACTGTCTGGGTTATTTCTGAAGTCTTGAAATCATCTATGCCCGAAGGTACGCAGGTACAGTGAAGGAAAAGTGCATACATACGCAGGAACAAAGCGTTTCAGGTGCGCCGGTACGCAGGCACAGAAGGGTTGCAGGTGCGGAGGTCCGCAGGCAGTTCAATAGACTCAGAGCGAGGTACGCAGGTGAGCAGTTGACTACAGTGCGTACATAAGCAGGCGATAAGTAGAGCAGGGTGCGTACATAAGCAGGTGAGCAGTTGAGTAGGGTGCGTACGTAAGCAGGCGAGCAGTTGAGCAGGGTGCTTACTGTAAGCAGGCAGTACATGGGTGAAGCTGCTTACTTCTCTTAAAATCTTTGTTTATCATTGTTGTGTTCTGGGTTTGGTCCTATTATTGTTTATCTGGTTACTACAGTTTATTGGGTGATTCTCTTATACTTGATGATCATTTGATGCTTATGGATCCAGTTTGAAAATTCATGAAAAGTGGTCCTTGTAAGAAAAGAAGTAGGGGGTTGTAGCTCTCTTCCAGGAAAGACTGGAAAACGAGAGAGAGTTGTAGCGCTCTGCAGGTTGTAGCCTGCGTACTAGTAAAGGACTGCACTAGTACAAAACCATTGTAAAAGGAGTTTCTAATTTGAAAGAAGATAGAGACATATTGCAGCAGGTGGTTTTCACCCACATTGGGTTTCCACCTTACATCTTGTGTTCTTTGGTGTGACTATCTGTTCATGCTCATTATTTGATGGTACTGGCATGCAAAAATAATTCAAAGAACAAATAAGGAAGATTTATTAAAAGAATTAGATAATACTGATTCACCCCCCCTCTCAGTATTATTTCCAACAATTGGTATCAGAGCAGGTCCTTCAGAGAAGCTTGATCGTTTGAAGGTAGATCGTTCATCATGAGCAACTACGAGAGAGAAGCATCAATCAGGCCACCGGTTTTTGATGGAACAAACTTCAATTATTGGAAGGTAAGAGTTACTGCCTATCTTCAATCTCTTGGTACAGAAGTTTGGGACATCATAGAGACAGGCTACGCTTTTCCTTCAACTACTCCTACAGATGCAGCCGAGAAAAAGAAGTATGAAACAAATGCGAAAGCAGTCAGTACTCTATTAGGATGTATATCTCAATCAGAATTCATGAAGGTAATGCACTATAAATCCGCAAAAGAGATATGGGACAAAATTGTCACGAGCTATGAAGGAGATGAACAGGTAAAGCGTGCTAAACTTCAAACTCTCAGAATTCAGTATGAGACTCTCAAAATGTATAATGATGAAAGTGTGGCTAACTATTTTCTTCGGATAGATGAGGTTGTTAATTGTATGAAAAATTTGGGTGAAGAAATAAAAGAGGCTATTGTGGTTGAAAAGGTTCTAAGATCATTGTCCCCCAAGTCTGAATCTAAAGTATCTACAATAGAAGAAAAGGAAAATCTACGAATTCTTACTATGTCTCAGTTACATGGAATTCTAACTGCTTATGAAATGAGAAAGGGAGGTCCATCAGACAGAAGAGAAGCTGCTTTCAAGGCATCAGGCAAAGGAGATTATTATGAAGCAAGCCACGTCCCAGAAGAAGAGGAAGAAGAATCAAATTTTGTCAGAAATCTTCAAAGGGGTTCTGGAAGGTTCAGAGGTAAGTTACCTTTTAAATGATTTGCTTGTGGAAGAGTAGGTCATTATGCTGCAAAATGTCCTTATAAGGATAAAGGAAAGGAACCTGCTAGATGGAACAAGAAACAGAACGCAAATAAGAAAAGCTACTACACTCATGAAGATAGTGATGGTCTATCAAACAGTGATGAAGATGAACAAGGTAATGAATATAAGTTGTTAATGGCATTTGAAGATGATGATTATATGGATGCTATAGATGTGGATAACCTTTATGATGAAATTACTAGACTCAAGAGATGTATAGAAGAAAAGAACATGATCATTGATACTCTACAATTTCAAATTGATGAAAAGGAAAACCATCTTGAAAAATTAGAAGGTGAAATTGTTGGTCTTAGAAAAGAGATTGAGAAAACAAAAGCTATTAATCTCAAGTTTGTCAAAGGATCTGAATCTTTGGATGAGATTATCAATGTGCAGCGGTCTCCACTAAACAAGACAGGTCTGGGCTATAATGGAGAAACTTCTCAAGCATCCACCTCAAAAAGTTATCTTGATGCAGCAAGAAGAAATGAGCAAAAGCACAATGAAGATCATCAGGTAAAGCAGGGACGAATTACAAACAAAAACTATTAGGGGCAATCCATCTTAAGGGTGAAAAAAAGCTACAACCAGCCACAGGTAAAATCTTCTCAATTTGGTTCAAGAATAGATGACAATAGAAATTACAATCAATTGGCTGGTAGATTCGATAACCGCAGAAGTTTCTTCAATGGACAATGCTTTTCTTGCCATAACTTTGGTCACAAAGCAGCTCAATGTGTTGCATATAAAACAATCATGACTAGGGAAGCTCAAAAACAAAGAAGTATGACCGGGATTACAAAAAGGACCTATAACAACTTTTCGGTTCTTGAAAATGAAGTTGAATGTTCTATTTGCAATAACTTTGGTCATGAAGACTCTGAATGCAGGAGCAGGTTTCAGCAGAAAAAGGAACAAGCCTCAAGCACCAAAACATGGAGAATAAAGGAACCACAAACAGAAAGATATGGGATAGCATTTTATGCAGAGGGACAGGAAAATCTATGGTACATTGATAGTGGATGTTCGAAGTATATGACAGGTGATAAAGAAAAACTTGAGTCTTATTCTGCTCTAGAAAACGGAAAGAAAGTCTCTTTTGGAAATGATACTCCTGCAACTATAAAAGGAAAAGGCATTGCTCAGTTAAAAGAAAAGGTCAAGGCTGGAAATGTTTTGTATGTTGATGGATTGAAGCATAATCTTCTAAGTGTCAGCCAGATGTGTGATCAAAGAACCGAGGTTATATTCAGATCAAATGGATGTCTTGTTCGTGATCGTGATACAGGTAAAACAATGATCAAAGGCAAAAGAACTCCAAATAATCTGTACATATTTGAAGAAGGACAACAACAATTCTATCTGAGCAAGGATGACGAGCACTGGTTATGGCATCGGAGGTTGGGACATCTAAGCTTTTCTCAAATAAGGAAAGCATGCAAATATCAGGCAGTTCGCGACCTTCCAGATATCAAAATTCCTGACAACCCCATATGCAAATCATGTCAGTTTGGAAAACAAACCAGAACTAACTTTCCAGAGAAAGAAGGATCAGCTAGCATGCCTCTTGAGCTAGTACATACAGATACATGCGGTCCTTTCAGGAAAAGAACACCTCGAGGAGAAGAATACTTGATATTATTCATTGACGATTTCTCCAGCTTTGTCTGGTTAGGACTTATGAAGCACAAAGATGAAGCATTCGAAAAATTCAAATCCTTCAAAGCCTTGGTTGAAAATGAATCAGGTCACAAAATTAAGTGCCTCAGATCCGACAGAGGTGGGGAATTTACTTCAAATGAATTTTTTGATTTCTGTGAAGAACATGGGATAAGAAGAGAATTCTCTACAGCAAGAACTCCTCAGCAAAATGGAGTTGTGGAAAGAATGAACAGAACAGTCCAACAAATGGCTTGTGCTATGCTTGATGAGTCAGGAACTCCCGCAACTTTCTGGGGTGAAGCTGCACATGCTGCGGTTGTTATTCTCAACAAAACAAATGTCCGGGTGAACAACACTCAAACTCCTCATGAGCTCTGGAGTGGTAGGACTCCTTCGGTAAAGCACTTCAAAATCTTTGGGAGCAAATGCTATATCAAGAATACTGATGAGCAGCTTGGAAAACTTGAACCTAGAGCAGATGAAGGCATACTTCTTGGTTACTCTCCACATAGCAAAGCATACAAATGCTACAATAAAAGACTTGGCATAATTGTTGACAGCATTGATGTAGTGGTTGATGAGAAGGGATACATTCCTAGGCAAGTACATCATGAAGACATCGAAGAAGATGAAGGCTACCCCCAACGACAAAATGATGAAGAAGAAGAACCTCAAGAAGAACCTCAAGAAGAACCAGAGGAGCAAACAAGAATAGAAGAAAAGACTCCATCCAGATATGTTAAGAAGAATCATCCAGAATCTCAGATTATGGGGCAGAAAGAAGCAGGTGTACAAACAAGAAGAACAGTTGCAGAAGGTTCAAGCTATTTGGCATTACTCTCCTCTACTGAACCACAAAATGTGAAAGAGGCATGCGAAGATGAATGTTGGGTGAAAGCAATGGATGAAGAACTTGAGCAGATCGAAAAGAACAACACTTGGGAGCTGGTTCCTAGACCAAAAGATAAGAATGTTATCGGAACAAAATGGGTCTTCAAAAATAAATTGAATGAAAATGGAGAAGTAATTAGAAACAAAGCCAGACTTGTTTATAAAGGGTATGCGCAGCAAGAAGGAATAGACTTTGAAGAAACCTTTGCTCCTGTTGCAAGACTTGAGGCCATCCGAATGTTCCTTGCTCTCTCAAGTTTTCAAAACTTCAAAGTATTTCAAATGCACGTGAAATCAACCTTTCTGAATGGAGACTTGGAAGAAGAAGTGTACATTGAACAGCCAGATGGGTTTATTCTTGGAAATGATCCAAATCTTGTATGCAGATTGAAAAAGGCTCTCTATGGTCTCAAACAAGGTCCAAGGGCTTGGTACTACCGTTTGGACAAATATCTTCATCAACAAGGCTTTTCAAAAGGATCAGCAGATAGCAATCTTTATATAAAAGTTGAAAATGACAAATTGCTAATACTTGTTGTGTATGTAGATGACATTATTTTTTGGGAGCAATGAAGAAGCTATGAGTCAAAGCTTTGCCTTGGTCATGCAGAAAGAATTTGAAATGTCCTTGCTAGGAGAACTGACATATTTCCTTGGTTTGCAAATCCAACAAAAAGAAGGAGGAATCTTTTTATCTCAAACCAAGTATCTCAAACAGATTTTGAAGAAATATGGTATGGAAGATGCAAAACCAGTATGTACACCCATGGTCACAGGATGTAGCCTCAGTGCAAATGATGAATCTGCAGCAGTACATCCAAGGATAATTTTAGGGGCGAATGTTCGCCCTTTGGCCAAATTAAGGGGTTTTAAATTTTTAGTGGGCGAATTTTTTGTATCATAGTACATTTTTACAAATCACCTCAAATAGCCCACCTTATTTTAAGGGAGAGGGTGAAAAAGGTAAATTTAGCCCTTGAAATTAGGACTTACAACCTTCCATTCGCCCATTTTCAAGAATAGGTTTTATTTAAGTGAATCCTATGGGCCAAATACCATATTTATAAAAAAGGTATGGTAAATTAATAAAAATATAAATAAATGAGAGGTATGGTAAATAAATAAAACATTTTTTATATTTACTCCATAAGTCACCTTATATACATGTAAGGGTGTAAACAAATAAAAATATAAGTAAAGTGGAGGTATGGTAAATACATAAAACATCTTTTTATACTTACTCAAAAGGTATGGTAAATAAATAAAAATATAAATAAACTAGACGTCTCGTAAATAAATAAAACCTCTTTTTATATTTAGTCCATAACCCTTGTTCTATTTATGAAGGCTCAAGAAAGAGGTTTTATTTAAGTGAATCCTATGGGCCAAATACCATATTTGTAAAAGAGGTATGGTAAATTAATAAAAATATATATAAACGAGAGGTATGGTAAACAAATAAAACATTTTTTTATATTTACTCCATAAGTTACCTTATATTTAAGAACACTCAAAAAATGGGTTATATTTAGGTGAAACCTATGGCCAAAATACTATGGACAAATACCATGGACTAGATTGTTATTAATACCATGCAAAAAACCATTGTTAACCCTAATATTAGAATTAATAAAAATAAAAATGGCACATGGTATTGACCCATGGTATTCACCAAAATGGCACATGGTATTGACCCATGGTATTCACCTGGAATGTAGCCTATTTAAATGGGGGAATTAAACCAGCATGTAGCCTATGCTAAGATTCACTAGGACTTTACAAATTTTTATTGTTTAGTGAAAGACTCGCCAAGATCTTACAAGATTTTATAATTGAGTAAAATATTCGCCATGCCTGGTGAGAGATTCGCCAAAAAATTATATATACATATTATATTATTGATAAAATCGCCTTCCATTTTTCCTATATACCATGGAGATTCGCCCATTTATTATATTTATAAATTTAGGGGGGGTTCTTAAAATTTTCTCTGAGTAGATCAACCAACCTACAGATCTATGATTGGAAGCTTACTTTATTTGACAGGTACCCAACTGGACATCATGCATGCAGTTGGAATAGTTGGAAGATTTCAGGCAAATCCGAAGGAGACTCATCTTCAGGCAGTGAAGAGAATTTTCAAATATCTCCAAGGGACTCAAAATTATGGCTTATGGTATCCTAGAGATACAGATCTTACACTTCATGCTTATATAGATGCAGATTGGGCCGGAAGCGTGGATGACAGGAAAAGCACAAGTGGTGGTGCGTTCTTTATGGGTTCCAGACTGGTATCTTGGTTCAGCAAGAAACAGAGTTTGATTGCCTTGTCTACAGCTGAAGCGGAATATGTTGCTGCTTCATCTTGTTGCACCCAACTCCTTTGGATGATGCAGACTTTGCAGGATTTTCAAATCACTTGTACACCACCAATCCCCATCTTATGTGATAACACAAGTGCAATCAGCATCTCAAAGAATCCTGTTATGCATTCAAAAACCAAGCACATACCAATCAAGTATCATTTTCTCCGGGAACAAGTGCTTGAACAGAAGGTCAAGTTGGAGTATGTTCCTTCTAAGGAACAAGTTGTTGATATTCTCACCAAACCATTGCCCAGGGACACTTTTGAATACCTCAGGCAAAAGCTGGGGGTTGTTGATGCATCATCTTATTGTTGAACCTCTTCTGATTGATGGTACAGGTTCAGGGGGAGCATATAATGCATTGTTGGGATTATGGAGGATGTGCAGAAGGAGATCTTGGAAGTAGCTGTAATATGTCTCTATCTCTTTCATGGTGGATTATGGTTCTTCATTGCAGATCTGGTTCATTTTCAGGGGGAGCATAACCCTTTGCCCTTGATGTCAAAGGGGGAGAATGAAGCTGAAGTTTTGAGGTTGCCATCAAGTCCAAAGGGGGAGATTGCTGGCATTATGGCTAAAGTGTTGTCCTTGATGGCAACCCATTCAGGTGATAGATCACAGTACTTCAAGTCAGCAGCAGAGATTGATGATCAGCTATCAAATATTGAAGAAAATTAGGGGTACGCAGGTACACCTTACATAAGGTGTGTACACGCAGGTCAGTGTTACATAAAGTGCGTACATACCCGCAGTTATCCCGTTCGGGAGGTGCGTACCCCCAGTGCACACATTTCAAGGCAAAGAAATTCACATGTGGGGTTTTCTTATGTTTTACTCTTGGTATTTAGCCGACGGTATTGTGTTATTATGGTGTCGGCCTGTGGTATTGATCCATGATTTAAGGAAGAGCTTTCCTATATAAAGCAAAGGAGATCATTTGGCTTGAGCATGTTTTTGGTTGAATATCTTATGAGGGTTAGATCTGAAATATTATGATCTCTTGGGAGTATGTCTAGATCTAAATAAGGCGAGATCTCTTCGGTGCATGTTCAGATCTGTAGATCTGACTGTCTGGGTTATTTCTGAAGTCTTGAAATCATCTATGCCCGAAGGTACGTAGGTACAGTGAAGGAAAGTGCGTACATATGCAGGAACAAAGCGTTTCAGGTGCGCCGGTACGCAGGCACAGAAGGGTTGCAGGTGCGGAGGTCCGCAGGCAGTTCAATAGACTCAGAGCGAGGTACGCAGGTGAGCAGTTGACTACAGTGCGTACGTATGCAGGCGAGCAGTAGAGCAGGGTGCGTACATAAGCAGGCGAGCAGTTGAGCAGGGTGCGTACGTAAGCAGACGAGCAGTTGAGCAGGGTGCTTACTGTAAGCAGGCGGTACATGGGTGAAGCTGCTTACTTCTCTTAAAATCTTTGTTTATCATTGTTGTGTTCTGGGTTTGGTCCTATTATTGTTGATCTGGTTACTACAGTTGATTTGGTGATTCTCTTATACTTGATGATCATTTGATGCTTATGGATCCAGTTTGAAAATTCATGAAAAGTGGTCCTTGTAAGAAAAGAAGTAGGGGGTTGTAGCTCTCTTGCAGGAGAGACTGGAAAACGAGAGAGAGTTGTAGCTCTCTGCAGGTTGCAGCCTGCGTACTGGTAAAGGACTGCACCAGTACAAAACCATTGTAAAAGGAATTTCTAATTTGAAAGAAGATAGAGACATATTGCAGCAGGTGGTTTTCACCCACATTGGGTTTCCACCTTACATCTTGTGTTCTTTGGTGTGACTATCTGTTCATGCTCATTATTTTATGGTACTGACATGCAAAAATAATTCAAAGAACAAATAAGGAAGATTAATTAAAAGAATTAGATAATACTGATTCACCCCCCCTCTCAGTATTATTTCCAACAATCATGTTTAACAATATTGTAGCAAGCTTTGAAAAAATCCACATTGAAACCATCCGGGCCTGGTGCTTTGTCATTCTACATATCTTTGAGGACCTCACAGACCTCCTCTTCAATAATTGGCCTATTAAGGTTGAAAGCTTCCTCTCTAGACACTAGCTTAGGAATGTGTCTAGTAATGTCTCTAATGAACTGCTCTCCATCTGAATTGTTTTCTTGAGTTATGCCTCGGATGTGCTAAACAAACACTGCTTCTATATCCTCATGGGAGATATGGAGCTTCCCACCCTCGTCCTTGATCGAAGATATTCTGTTGCGAGCTCTATTACCCATGGTGGATCTGTGAAAAAATTCTAGTATTACACTTTCCTTCTTTGAGCCATTGAACACTAGACTTTTGTCACAAAAATATTTCTTCTTGTATGCATAAATTCTCTCATTCTTGATGATGTTTATCAACTTGATTACTTTTGAATTTATCAAAGCCTTCCGTGATCAGAGCTTGGTTGAGTTTCTGTATTTTATTTTCAACAATTTTTTTATTCACAAAAATGTTTCCAAAATCATTATTGTTCCAATCTTTAAGCCCGAGCTTGATATGATTTAGTCTTTTATGAAGAGGGTACATTATTGTTCCCTGAAACTGTAGATCTTTTGACCACCATTTTTCAATATTGTTGATGAATTCTTGGTGAGAAAGCCAGATATTCTCAAATCTGAAAGGTCTGTTCCTGGGAGAACCTATGCCCTTGATCTCCAGCTGAACCGGCCAGTGATCCAAGCCTCCAAAGGGGAGAGTTCTCGTGTTTATTTCCTTGTCTATAAGCATGAGATCCTCTGAGATAATGAATCTTTCTAACTTGGAGGCTACCTGATCCTCTCCTCCTCTTTTATTATTCCAAGTAAAGAGGCCATTGTTCGTATCAGTATCAACTAGTTTCATTTTATCTATAAAGGTTTGAAATGCTAAAGAGTCTTTACTTAGAGCTCTGGTTCCACCTTTTTTCTCCGAAAGAGATTTGATCATGTTGAAGTCCCCTCCCATGATCCAAGGTATTCCTATATGTCTGTCCCTAAGATCCTTAAGGGAGTCTAGAAATCTTAGTTTATCATCTATTCTTTGAGGGCTATAAACATTTGTAACCAGATAGGTATCCCTATCTCCTATAGGCTATATAACTACAAATAAATAATTCCTAGATGCCTCATCATCTCTTATGTCAATTTTTTGGGGGTTCCAAAGAGTGAGAATGCCCCCTGCTGTATTCTTTGCTTTGACTTCTAGAAACTCAAATCTACTGAGCCATTTTCTATGAATTTGTCTTCATTTTTTAATGGAACATTTTGTTTCCTAGATGAAGATTATATCCAACATTGTTTGTTTTATTCTATTACTAAGAATTCTCTATTTTCTTTTACTACCTAGACCCCTTATATTCCAAGATGTGAACTTCATAATTAAATATTTGTAAAGGAATAGCTGGCTAGATCTTTCATCTTACCTGAATCTATCATTAGCTTTCCACAATCCATCAGGAGCTCGTTCTGCTTTTTCCTACCTCTTTTCTTTCTTGGATTTCTAGTTGCTAATCCCGGAGTTGTTTTCATCATTTTCACACCTTTGTTATCCTTCTTGTCCATGCTTTTTCCTTTCTCCAACTCCTTAGCCTGAGTTTTCCATAAAAACAACTGTTGTATTCTATTGAGCTCTTCTTGAGGTAATGAATCTACCCCTCCCTTGGTTCCCTGTATCAAGAACCATTCCAGATCTAGGTGTTCCTTGTCAAGAATCTCCTGTAGCTCATGGTCCTCTAGTTCCATTTCACTCTGGGTCATTTCCTGATCCATCTCCAGATTTGAGTCACTCATCATAGCCTCTTTTTGATTATCCATATCTTGTGTTTGTTCCCGGTTTTTCTCTTTCTCCTTTTCCCTAGGACTTCCTTCCATTGCATGGTCTTCTTTTGTAATCTCTTCATCTTCTTCAAGAACTTGGAACTTATTCTGATTGGCCTTTTGCCCTTCATTTTGATCTTGCTTTGGCCCTCTTTTACCGAGTTTTCCTCTATTTATCACTTTGTGAAAGCTATCAGTGTCCTTCATTATGTTAGCTTTTCTTTTGTTTTCTGCTTTACTGAGAGGGCAGTCTCTGAATAGGTTCCCATGTTCGTGGCATCTACGGCTTCTGAACGGAATATGCTCATAATCTACTGTTTGCACCCATTCTTCATCATAAACTTCCGAGACTACCTCATCCGGGAGAGCTCCAGATAGATCCATTTCCACACATATTATTGCAAAGGAAGTATATTTTCCCCTTCTAGTGGCTTCAGAAGCTTTGACAAAATGACCTAATTTATTGCCTATGGCAGCTAACGATTCAGTTTGCCAGTAATCGACAGGTAGAGAATAGAGCCTTACCTAGACCGGTACTGAAGTAAAAGTCTGCCACTCTGGGACAAAATTCATCATCCAAGGTCTCATATAGAGGCCAACTGCTGCATAGAAGTAAGGCCCTCCTTCAGACACTCTGTCTTTATCTTCAATTTTTGTAAACACCACAGTGAAGAATCCCTTTGACCCAAGTTGTACGTTAATGCTTCCTTTAGGTTTCCAATAGTATTTGATCCACGTCTGCTAAGCTTTTTCAGTGGGCCATAATCCCATGAATTTACAGATGATAGCATAGGTCCATATGTGATCCTTGTGTGCCTGCAGAGCAGGATCATTTAATACTACTATGGGTGTGATCTCAGCTTTGGGTTTACAAGGTCCCTTTTTTTTGTCTTTAGTTCCCTGATTTCTGTCTTCTTCCTCTTTGTCTTTTGTGTTGTTATTTTCCTTCATTTTGATCCCTTCTATCTCCTCTTATGTGTTCCTTTTCCCTTCCTCAGCAGTATCTCTCACATTTTCAAGAGGTTTCTTGCCTCTACTAGCAACGACCTCCTTATAGGAGGGAGTGGAGCTCCCTCTTCTGCGACCCTCCATGTGGATCAACCTCTGAAACTTTCTGAAACCGTCGATGTTCACCCTTCGTTCCTCACTCCTCAACCCTCGACCGAGCTTTTCTCCAACACTATTACATTTTCACTTTGCATTCAAATTTTTTATTTCATCATTAAAGTTATTAACAATATTTATCATCTCAACAAAACTGAAGTAACTAAAGAAAATTAAAATTAAAATAATCTTAGACATATTTAGCATATTTAAAATGATTGTATTAATATTAGATGTATTTACATATTATTGATAAAAATAATCATATCTTCGATAGATTTTCCTTGGTTCCACATGACTCAAACCAACCTAGATCTATCTTAACTCTAGATCTATCAAGCACCGAGAGGGATCAAACCTCTCAAGGTGAAAACCTTTCCTAAGTTTTGCACTAAAAAAATAGGCTTGCACCTCGAGAGATTTGATCCCTTTTGGTGCTTAATAGATTGGGAGTTAAGATGGATCTAGGATGGTGTTATAACAAATCTTTATAATAAGTTGGGATCCACAATTTAATAAAGGCCAAGAGATAGAATGGTTTATGATGATTGTAAAGAAACTTCTACATCCTAGGATGGTGCACTCATGAAGTTAGCATTGGAGGTTTAGTCCAAGAACTAGAATAGAAAAATTAATGATATTTGTCAAAAATGTTTCTGTCGCACACTTAGTGTTTAAGAAGTGTGACCCATTATGTTCTCAACTTGGTAGACAGAAGCTAGACAAAAAATTTAATGTTAAGAAATGGAAATTTTTCTGTAGCATCGCAGAAGTCTACTATAACAATTTTGATGAAAGTGTAATTTTTATGAGCGAAGAAATTTAGATCCCGTGAGACAAAAATGAATGGCATTACTTAACCGTGCCTCCTAGACTTAACCATTTCCATTATTTATATCTATTAAAACTTTATCTTTGTTAGAATAATTACGAGTAGTTTCATTATCATTGAAATCATTAGGATGAAATTTGGAAAGCAGAATGAATGTAAAGTTAAGCACATCTACATATCAATTATTTTGGTTTTAACCCAAGCACAATTTGATAAAACTAAAATTTTGATGAGTAATGGAATAACTTCCTAAAATGTTCTACGGATAAATTGTTTTCTGTAATAATTATTTGAGCCATTTTCAATCCTTACCCAAGGGGTGGAGTGAATAACTAAAAAAACATTAAGGTGGACTTCTCTAATGAGATAGTCTCCTGCTTATTTCATAGTTGCATTATTCTTCTAAGTAAAAGAAGAAAACATAAATAATAACTTAAAAAAAAAAAAAATAATAACTAAAAGTACTTGTATTCATAATTCTATTATACAAGAACAACTTGGTCTAAGTGAAATGAATCTTATAAGGGAGCCATTTAAGTTTCTTTATCCCTACACATATATGTACATTTGAAATCAATACTAGAAGAAGATTTAATCTAATAAGAGGAAATAAAAAGAATGAACTATTTACGATTCCACACATAAAATTACTTGTATTCATAATTCTATTATACAAGAACAACTTGGTCTAAGTGAAATGAAACCTATAATGGAAACATTTAAGTTTCTTTATCCCTACACATATATGTACATTTGAAATCAATACTAGAAGAAGATTTAATCTAATAAGAGGAAATAAAAACAATGAACTATTTACAGTTCCACGCATTATGTGTAATATAACAACGTTGCTATTTACATGAAACTTTTTTTTGAAAGGATCTCTCCCAGCAAGCCTATATTCTATCATGAAAAGCGTGATGTAACAAACTCTCCTTCATGATATTTCTTCTATTGAAAACGCTGTTGAATTTTTAAAACTAGGTTGAAAGAATGCTAGTGGTTGGGAAGAACCTAGAGTTGAATAGTTTAGGTTGAAAGAATGCTAGTGGTTGGGGAGAACCTAGAGTTGAATAGTTTAATTTGTAGGAATCGAGTACTGAACTGTGTGTAATATCATAAAAATTGATTCTTAAAAAAATAAGAAGATGATGAGGGATAAACATGAACTGAAATTGTAATGTTGCTTCATCATCATTAAGGAAATCAATTGAATAAATTAATACATATTCTAGTACTAAACTATCAACATTGAAATACCAATAAAGATTGTTAGAAAACGAATGAAAAATTCAACTTGTCTATTAAAAATATTTATTAAATTAAAAATAAATCTGAACATCTAAAACTATTTCTGAAACATCAAAGAAAAGAAACATAATATTTATAGGTAATGAACAAATATTGGTGTGAGAAAATGGGAAACAATTTGGAGATGAGTGGAGATCCTGTGGAAAATTTTGTGCAAAAATCCTGGTATAGTTAATTTAAGATATTTTAGCAACGTCATGCTATCCTGAGATAAATATTGGCTAAACTTCCAAAATGTCACCATCTTGGCAAATCTATAAACATTCGAATCATAAATAATCAAGTTCTGGTGAATTAGTAAAATTAAATATATATAAACATTCAAATCATAAATAATCAATTAATCGTGAATTAGTAAAATAAAATATTATATATGGACTGCCATCCTTCAATGTACAAGATAAATTGGTATTGATATAAAGACATCTATTATCGTTATTTGATTTGCTAAAAAAATTATATTTCTCCAAGTTGATTACTTAAATCAAAAGATTGCTCACTAATTGTAAAAGAAATTGAATCACTAAAAGGTTGCTTGGAAAATGTGCTTGCTATACAATTCCCGTTGTCCCATATAGGAGGCTGAGAGGACCGAAATCCATGGGAGGAGACGATTCCATTTTGAAATTATAAAAAAACTTCATCTTGCACTTTTTCAAATTCATGTTAATAAAAATCTACATTATATGAAATAATAACGTGAGGATTAAGATCATTAAATAAATCAAGGTACAAAGAAAAATAATGTAACAAGAAATGAAATAAAAAACATCTCTCGAATAAACAACGTTGACGTATGGTTTCAATTCTTCCTATATAATAGTTAACTGATCAATCTTTGTGTTATTCTCTACTAATAAACATGAAGCTGAAGCATTATTTAAAACAATATCATATTCATAATAGATGGAAGCAAGAACACATCATTCAATTTATTAATATGACAAGATTCAACAACTATTTATGGTGGAGTTTAATTAAGGATAGAAATTGATCTCGATTTGATCAGTTCAACAATGAGAAGATTATTGTATGTTTTAAGCACATATTTTTTATTTAATCCCCGCTAATTCTTGGTTGGTTGTTAATTGTTAAAATTTCTGAAATAAGACAACTTTCTTCATCTCTACTTCAAATTTGCTCATTATTTCGTTCATAGCTAAATAAGACTTCATCGTTTATATAAGGAGTATGCTCATTAAAGAATGAGAATGTAGGAAGACGAGAGATTTCAGAGGTCACATGTTCTTTATTTAAATTATCATGTTCACTTTGATTAAATTCTATGGTTGGCATAAAATGTTGTTCATTTATAATTTCCATATTTTTAGAATTATGCTATGATGGAATTTTCTGATAAATTCTATAACAGACAGACAAAAATTGTTCTGTTTTTGCACTCTGTTTTTGCACAGAAAAACAGAAAATCGCTTGCTGGAAATGGTGTTTCAGCAACACAGTTTTTTTTCAGTTGTTGTAACTTGTGTTGCAGCAACGCTGTTCATGGTGTTGCAGCAACGTCAATTTTCGACGTCAAATATTTTTTGAGTTACGGTGTAACAGCAACTGGAGAAATTAACTTTCGTTTATTAAAAATAAACTAATTGTTACAGATTTGTCTTCCTCATACTGAGGGAATTTCACAACTTCTATTACAAAACAGATTCACCAAGGAACGCTTCTGTTCCACACAAATAAACATCTGTTAAACAAATTTCATTCAAATATCTGCACTGCTGTGCATTTTTCCCTTTCTGCTCTCTGCTGCGCTGTTGCATCTACTCCTGTTGTGCACTGCTGTGCGTTTCACCATCTAGTAAGTATTATCTTCATGCTGCTTTTCTCTTCTGCTCTCTATCAATCTGCTGCTAACCTCAAAACAGAACTGTTGTATGGTATATTTATATATTTAAAACATATTTGATTTAAACAATAAAATATTACAAAATATCTTCTAATGTCTATCTCTGAATTTAATGCAACAAGGCGGTAATGCTTTTATCAAAAAACAAGTCGGCCGTCCGCAGGAGAATTCAATTGAAACTTTAATGCATATTAATGTGCAAAAATATCGGGCTTGACTTTAAGGCATCGAACAGGCTGGAGTATTTACTGCAAATCCAGTTGTTCATTGTTGCAGTTGGAATTAAATTCCAACACTCCCCCTTAATTTCAACTGCTGCATACCCAGACATTTCCTGAAATGATCAAAACCTTTCTTTGCTAATGGTTTTGTCAAGATGTCAGCTAGTTGATCCTCTGTTCTGCAGTGCTACAAAACAATCTCACCATTGTTAACCAATTCACATATGAAGTGAAATTTGGTGTCTATGTGCTTTGTTCTTTTATGAAAAACAGAGTTTTTAGACAATGCTATTGCTGAGCTATTGTCACAGTAAATGGTTGTGCCATTTTCTTGTTCATGACACAAATATCTAAGAACTCTTCTCAGCCATACTGCTTGGCATGTTACTGCTATTGCTGCCACATACTCTGCCTCTGCTGTTGACAAAGACACAACTGGTTGCTTCTTGGAAGCCCATGAGATGGCTCCCGATCCCATATGAAACACATATTCCAATGTGTTTTTTCTATCATCAACACTTCCAGCCCAATCACTATCAGTGTAGCCTGTCAACATGAAACTTTCAGAAGAGGAGTATAAAATACCAAACCCCTTCGTTCCATTCACATACCTTAGAATCCTCTTGGCTGCCTACCAATGAGTCTCTTTCGGTCTTTCCATAAATCTAGAGATTAAACTCACATCGTGCATAATGTCCGGCCTAGTTGCAGTCAAGTACATAAGGCTGCCAACTATGCTCTTGTACAATTTTGGATCAAAATATTTGTTGCTGTCTTCTTTGGTTAATTTCAGCCCTACTACTATTGGAGTCACATCAGCCTTGTTGTTATGCATGTTAAATCTCTTCAACACTGCTTCTACATATTTATCTTGAGAAATGAAACCGCCATTTTAACTTTGGTCTACTTCAATTCGAAGAAAATATATTAAGAAGCCCAAGTCAGTCATTTCAAATTCACTTTTCATGACTGCTTTAAAATCAACAATGAGAGAAGCATTATTGTTAGTAAAAATCAGATCATCTACATTTAAAACAACAATAATAATCTTACCGTCATTCTGCTTTATGTAGAGTGTGGGTTCACCATCACACTTATCAAACCCATTCTCAATTAGATAAGCATCAATTCTGTTGTACCATGCTCTTGGAGCTTGCTTCAGCCCATAAAGAGCCTTCTTCAGTTTACAAACTTTATGCTCTTGGCCTTCAACTTCATAGCCCGGAGGTTGATCAACATAAACCTATTCTTTTAACATTCCATTCAGGAATGCAGATTTAACATCCATCTGATAAATCTTCCATTTGTGTTATGCTGCAATAGACAACACTGTTCTGACTGTTTCCATCTTTGATACTGGTGCAAAGGTTTCATCATAGTCTTTGCCTTGTTGCTGCTTGTAACCTTCCACAACAAGTCTTGCTTTGTGCTTGTCAATCTTACCTTCAGCATTGCTTTTGGTCTTATAGATCCATTTAACTCCAATGGCATCCTTACCTTCAGGGAGTTCCACTAATTCCCATGTTTTACTCTTCTCAATTGCACCAATTTCTTCATTCATTGCTTCAATCCATTTATCTTCATTTACAACATCTTCAAAATGGATTGGGTCATTAATATGACAATACAAAGCAAATAATGAATTCAGACCGGTATTGTTACTTACCTCTCCTTATTCATAAATCTCATTCAGATTTCTGAATCTTGGTCTTCTTGGTGTGCTTGGATTTCCATCCGAACTTGAGGGTATTTTGGATCCCTGTGGCGTGCTTGGAGAAGCACTTCCTTGACTTCTTAAAGCTGTTCGAATTCCATCTTGTGGTGTGGTTTGTTGTACTTGCTGTGGTGGAGGAGGAGCCACTAAGGAAGGATTATTTGTTGTTGTCCCTTCCTCTTGTTCTTCATGAGACACAATTGTCTTCACATGCACTATTTTTTCCAAGCTTCCATCCCAAGCTTCATCTTCAATGAACTGCACATCTCTACTTACTATTAATTTCTTGGTGGATGGATTATGAAGTTTGTATGCTTTTGACTCATCACAATAGCCAATAAAGACACACTTCTCCCCCTTACTATCAAGCTTTTGCCTTAGCTGATCTGGTACATGTGCATATGCTACACAACCGAATACTCTCATGTGAGTGACAGTTTGTTTTTGACCACTCCATGCCTCTTCTGGTATTCTGTTCATGACAGCTTTAGTTGGGCATCTATTCAAGATGTAAACTACGCAAATAACAGCTTCTGCCCAATACTCATGCGGCAAGTGTTTTGCCTTCAGCATACTTCTGACCATGTCAAGAATGGTCCTATTCTTTCTTTCAGCAACACCGTTTTTCTGAGGTGTATACCTTGTGGTGAACTGCTTTTGTATGCCATTCTCTCTGCAAAAACGCAGAAAGTCTTGGGAGATGTACTCTCCTCCTCTATCTATTCTGAGCACTTTGATATAATGCTCACACTTCTTTTCAACAAGAGTTTTGAAGTAGCGGAATTTTTCAAACACTTCACTTTTCTGTTTCAGCATATACACCCATTTCTTTCTGGTGTAATCATCAATAAAAGTTAAAACATATTTATTTCCAGCAAATGATGGTATTTGAATCGGTCCACACACATCAGAGTGAACAATTTCCAAGGGTGCTTTTGCCTTTATACTCTTTCCTGCTGGAAAGCTTTCTTTGTGTTGCTTGCCCAAGATGCAGCTTTCACAAAGGCTGTCTGGTTTCTCAATCAACGACAATCCCTTTACCGTTCCCTTTCTGTGCAACAGATTCAGGCCTCCAAAATTGAGATGTCCAAATCTCAAATGCCACAACCAATTCACATCTTTCACTTGTTCCTGAAAGACTTCTTATGTTACAGCCGCAATAGTTCTGCCTTCCTTCAAATCTGCCCTGAGTTTGAGAGGAAACATTCTATTGTTGGTCATCTGCACCTGTGCAATGATCTTCTTACTTGGAGGTATGTCTCTGATAGTACACAAATCATCTTTGAAGAACACGTTGTAACCTTTGTCTATGAGTTGTCCAATGCTCAAAATATTACATTTCAGACCAGGTACATAGTATACCTTTGGCCCAATCATTTGTTCTCCATTTTTTGCTCGAATACTGACTCTGCCCTTACCCTTGACAGTTATTTTATCATCAGTCCCTGTTGTTACCTCAGATTTCACATTTTCATCCAGATTGGCAAACATTGCAATATTTCCAGTCATGTGATTACTACAACCTGAGTCTAAGAACCAAAAATCTTCTTGTTTATCTTATGCTATGTTACATGTTAACAGCACGTTCTTTGGGTTCTTATTTTCTTCATTTGAAAAATTAGCATTCTACCTATTATTCATGTCATTTTATTTTTTCTTGCATTCATTGGGGTAGTGCCCAAATTTTTTACAATAATGACATTGGACTTGGGATTTGTCATGCCTTTTTCCATGAGCTTGCTCTTTGCTTGAACCTTTAGCTTGGTTCTGATTGCAGCTCCTTCCTCTTGTGTTAGCAGGATAACTTTTGCCTCTGTTTTGGCTTCTTCCACGACCTCTGTTATTTTCTCTGCCTCGACCTCTTCTTTGGCCAAAAGACATCTGAGTCTTGAATGCTTGCTCAAATGAGGAATCTGTTCCTCTACTCAGTCTGTGTTCATGAGACAAAAGTGAAGCACTCAGCTCATCTACCGTGAACTGTGAGAGATCTTTTGTTTCTTCTATTGCTACCATAATAGATTCAAACCTTGAGGGTAAACATCTCAAGATTTTCTCTACAATCCTTCTATCTTCAAGAATCTCACCATGAGATCTTATCTGGGTTATCAAGCCAATAACTTGAGTGAAGAATGAATCTATTGTATCAGATTCCTTTATGCTGAGATTTTCAAAGTCTTTCCTCAACATCTGCAACTTTGAAGTCTTCACCTTCTCCATGCCTTGATAAGCAGTTTTGAGAATATCCCATACCTCCTTAGATTTTGTTGCAACTGCAATCCGTGGAAAAACACTTTCATGTACTGATTGGAAGAGGAAAAAAAGGGCTTTAGCATCCTTCTTTCTGTCACCCTTCAACTGGTCTCTTTCTGCTACTGTCAAAGCAGCCAGTGCTATTGCATCTTCAGGTTCAGCATAGCCTATTTCAATCAGCTCCCATATTCCTTGAGAAGCAAACAATGCTTTCATTGTTATGGACCAATAACTATAATTTTTCTTATTAAACTGTGGCAGTTGGGGATTTGTCAAACCTGTTCCAGCATCTTCCATCTTAACCTGTATTGGTAAAGAAGAGACACTGACCTTATAATGAAAACAAAAAAAAACTTTCTCTGCTGGAAAAAATTCTGCTCAACAAACTTCTTACAGCTCTTACAGTGAAAAAAAATCTCTATTTTTTACTCAATGAGTGCCTAGACCAGCTCTGATACCATGATGGAATTTTCTGATAAATTCCATAACAGACAGACAAAAATTGCTCTGTTTTTGCACTCTGTTTTTGCACAGAAAAACAGAAAATCGCTTGCTGGAAACAGTGTTTCAGCAACACAGTTTTTTTTTCAGTTACTGTAACTTGTGTTGCAGCAACGCTGTTCGTGGTGTTGCAGCAACGTAAATTTTTGACGTCAAGTATTTTTTGAATTACGGTGTAACAACAACAGGAAAAATTAACTTGCGTTTATTAAAAATAAACTAATTGTTACAGATTTGTCTTCCTCATACTGAGGGAATTTCACAACTTCTATTACAAAACAGATTCACCAAGGAACGCTTATGTTCCACAGAAATAAACATCTGTTAAAAAAATTTCATTCAAATATCTGCACTATTGTGAATTTTTCCCTTTCTGCTCTCTGCTGCGCTGTTGCATCTACTTCTAATGTGCACTGCTGTGCATTTCACCATCTGGTAAGTATTATCTTCACGCTACTGCGTGCTCTCCTCTGCTCTCTATCAATCTGCTGTTAAACTCAAAACAGAACTGTTGTATGGTATATTTATATGTTTAAAACATATCTGATTTAAACAATAAAATATTACAAAATATCTTCTAATGCCTATCTCTAAATTTAATGCAACAAGGCGGTAATGCTTTTATCAAAAAACAAGTTGGCTGTCAGCAAGGGAATTCAATTGAAACTTTAATGCATATTAATGTGCAAAAATATCGAGCTTGACTTTAAGGCATCGAACAGGCTGGAGTATTTACTGCAAATCCAACTGTTCATTGTTGCAGTTGGAATTAAATTCCAACATGCTATAAATCTAAATCGTTCAGTAGATGGGAATAAATATTTGATTTAAATTTATTATAAATTAATTATTCTTAATCATCAGGGAGCTAAATAAGGTATTCAAAATATTTGGTAGTACAAGTAAACTCCATTGAAGGAAATATACAACAAAGATTAATAAATCTGATTGAAAAATACTCTAATGATTCATAAAGTTTTATCTTGAGATTATTAAATTGATCACATAATCTATCAAAATTATAATGCTTGAAAGCCAATATAAATTTGCTTATAAATTGATTGCAAGAATTAATTCATGCGGTCAACAACATTTCACACTATTTCTTCATGTTGCTCTATATATCATCTCTGTGAAACATATTATGCGAGACACAATTTTTAACAAATTGATCAATATGTTTAATTGTTGAGTTTTAAAGAGTTATCCAAATCGATCGCTAATTCTTATGATTATTTCGTATATTAAGTTTTATCTTACACTCATTGATCGTCATAAATCAAATACAAGGAGAACTTTAACATTAAAAAACTATCCTCGAAGGATAACAAAAAGAAAGTCACACAAGAACACATTATTTTACCGTGGGAAAAAACAACACAAGAAAAAACCAAGAAACCTTTTTAATACAGAAATATTGAATTCAACGTAGATATATCTTAGTCAATACATATGTTGAACCTTGTCCATCCTCCGAGTTAATTCAACTACCCCAAGAAATATTTTTTGCTTTATCCATAAGCTTAATCCTTCCTTGCATGCCCAAACATAGTAGAATATTCCTTAGAACATATGCTTCAATTCTACCTCATACCTTTGTTTCCTCAATCCTTCATTTGTTGATCTTAGAGACGACCTTTCATTTTCCTCTGGCATCATTCTTGCAGATCTCAGATATGACCTTTCGTTGATCTCTATATTCGTGTTGACCTCAGAGATGACCAAGTTGCTTGCTTGGAGAGGGATGAAATGATGATAATTTATAGTGAGTTTGGAAGTTGAATAGGATCCAATAGAGGCTAGGATGACTTGAATAATTTATGGGGTCGACTTGTCTAGGAGGAGGTTTATTTCTTCCTTTTGGAACCAAAAATTCAAATTTTCTCTTCTAAAAGTATAAAAAGGGATATAAATCCAAAATATTTTCCGTTTTGATTCTAGCATGAAGAAAATTCTTAAAAATACATTAAAGACTCATTATGAATACCAACCATAGTAACAAAAATAAACACTCCCTCTTACCTAGGTAGATATTCATAATTATTATCTAGATGTTCACACATTGATGAATTTTCTCTATGAAAAGGTTATGACAAAATGATTATCGACCTTATCTCTAACATAAGGTAAGTTAGCATCTTTGACATGATCAACATCATCTCATTGACATCTATGATATGAACCACCAACATCATATCGTCAACATTTATTAGTTGGAATCTCTGACACATTGTTAGTATGAACTAGTAGACATCCTTAAAATTATTAGCATCATCATTAATATAGACATCAACTAATTGGAATCTCTAACACTATCAACATCAACTTGTTGGAATATTTGAAACACTATCAACCTCAACTAGTAGCCACAACTAGTCAATAGGAATAACCCATTTGTTCTATACTCCTTACACATGACACAACTTTTGGCATCAACTAGTCACCATGATTTTTGGCAGTGCCTCTGACCCATGGTATACTGACTAGTTCTTGTTCACAGTCATCCTAGTCAATCTCTTTGACTTAAGGTAAAACCATAGGGACAAATTCAAGTCATTTGAGTATTCTAACCACAAGTCTAAAGGCCACACTCTATTTGAGAAATTGGGCTTAATTTGAAATGAACCCGTCATCTAAACTGGAAAGACTAAACCTAATGTTGAAATAATTCACTCAACCCTACCATAGGGAGTAATCTAGGTCTATACCTCACTCAACCCTATTTGGGTATTCATTTGGGTGCTTGATGCTATGAGACCACACTCGACCCTATCTTCTAAGTAATATGGGTCTCTAGGACCATTCTTCCTAATCTAGTCACCATACCTGATACAAGAATAATGATTTGTGTGATGTTGTCATATCAATACTCTCTCTCATTGAGAGGTATAGGACCTCGACTATCCTCTGATTTTTTTTTCTCAGCGCTCCCTCTTGTCGAGAGAGAAAATCTTATCCCAGGACTATCTCCTTGATAATACTAGAGCCATACTACTATCTTCATGTCTTCGTACTAGGTCTCAAGGTTCCTTGACCTATCAGCATGATGCCATCAATACCTGATCAACCAATCTTGCAATTTGGAGTCATACTGCTTCACATCTCACCATTCAAGCTACAACATGCTAGGTCTATGAGTGAAACAGATGTATGCTTATTGCTCATCTACGTGATCACAACCCAAACACACTATGTCTTTAGCATCCCTTGTCTAATTTGAATTTGTTAATCCTTGCAACATCTGAAGCCACACTCCTTCAATATGATATTCACTAGTTGTGATATACTCTGCTTTTGCATTGCTGAGTGTGATATATTTATGCTTCCTACTTTGTTATAGACATATTTGGGCACTGCAACCCCAATCACATATGTCCATAAACCAAGGGTTTATAAGTCCCTAAAAGTGTTGTTTCATGCCCTAAATGAACAAGGTCAGATGATTACATCATCTCCCAGAAGTTCTCCATAGAAAACTGCTTAGAACTGGTCAAAACTGGACCATACAGATTGCTCAGTGCTAAGGGTGTGATGCATCTCACCTTCTCAGTGCAAAAAGTGCGATGGGCGAGAGTAGACAAATGGCAGAGACAATTTGCAAGGTGGATGATCATCGAATCTTCCAGAAACTTCTCCTGTGACACTTGCCTCTCTGAATTTGCCCAGGGATGAGTAAGAGATCATCAATCTCCAAGTGGAATCAAGAACTATCAGAGAGAAGACACTAATCAAAATCCTAGAAGCTGACTCACCCCCCTTTCAATCATCTCTATATGGATCCCTCATCCGAGAGATCCAGAGGCTGGAATCTTGTATCTTGTAAGGAAGTGTTGTTGGTTTCTTGGTGGAACATCACAGTGTTGGGTGATCTAAGCTTTTCATGAGGTGAAGAAGGGCTTTCATGCTGGGAGGATGACGCTGGGTCAGATCAACGGGTTGTAATCTTCTCTTCCAATCTTTACATCAATAAAGCTATTCAAGTTTTCCTCCACATTCTTGTATGTCTGATAATATGTGCCTTTGTGTGGTCAATATATATCTGGTCCTATATTGTTTATGATTGTAGATCTCTGCACTTTGAAGGTATTATGCTGCTTTGACTTTACAAGTACTCTTTGAAGCGGAATGGTCAAGGAAAGAGCAGCAAAGACCTGTCAGAGAGGAGAAGGAACAAGCAAAGAACCGAGTGAAAGATTGAGGTTGGTATTCTTTGCTCCTCTCCTACCTACTTCTCGTAAAGGAAAACGAAAATAACTTTAATCTATTTGTTTCTAAGATAGCTACCCATCTTAGTGGGACTAGCAGTTCTGCATAGACACTAGATTTCCCGATAACAAAATGGCGATTCGGCTGGGGAGCAAATAGCTTGTTTGCTTGTCTATATTTGTTTATTTTATAAACGATAGACGGAGCCTGAAGTCAAGCCAGCTAGCCTTCGAACTGCATTTACTATGCAAGTGCAAAGTAGATCAATGTTGCTTCAGTCTATCTCCAGGTTTTGTTTATAAACTAAAAAATTTATTTGCAAACATCCTAATTGCCCTGGTGGTGGCCCAAGTAGCCTCATTAGATCAGCCCTTGTGATTTGCATTTACTGACTATCATTTGCTCGGCCTAAATCCTTGAACTAAGCTGCAAATTGTAACTGAGAACCAAGTTGAAGTCTCGTCACTGGACCATCGCACCTTCTCCTCTTGGGAATCTGGATGCATCACTCTTTCCCTGTGTTATAGGTGCGATGATCAGATAAGACCTCTTCTGATCCCAGATTTTGGTTTTTTGTTCATTCTCTTCAGCTTTATTCAAGAGTTTTGCTGTCTGTGATTAGTATACCTCTGGGGAAACTCCCTTCCTTTGCATGATCCAGGCTCCATAGTACAAAGAACTGTAAATGTTTTTATGTATTGTTCGCCATTTACGATTCTCCTTTACAAAATAGTAGCGTAATCAAACTGTCATCTTTTGTTTTGGAATTTTTGCAAGTGTCGTTTTCAATCAAAGAAAAGAATCCCACTATTCTTGATGGTCGATTACACTGTTACTCTTTTATTTGATTTGAATTAATAGTTTTTCAAGTGTCGAAAGTAGTTTTCAATTCAAAATCACAAAGTGTCGTCATTATCTTCCTTCTGTCTTTTGAAAAGAAAACCGTTAGTACTGTCGCTTGAAACGATTTAAATTTGTACTTAGCATTCTTTCTATCATTCACACATTAAGAAAGTGAAAAAAAAATACATGCATGTGCATTTGCATTTAGACTGCTTGTTGATTTTGATTTAGGACAGTGCATCTAGTGTGTGCTCTCTGCTCTATGTTGAAAGAATCCCACTTCTCTTTCCTTAGTAGCTATGATTTTCATTGCAAAAAGAAGATTAAACGATTGTTTATCATCTTAGATTGCATTTTAGGAGTTGTATATCTACTTCACACAGTGAACCTGAAAGGAAAATTTCTTAAGAAATATCAACTGTAAAATAAATTCAATGAACATAAAAATGCTTTGGAACCTAACGCACAACATTTAGAAGTCTAGGCTAGTGACGTATTCCGGCGTCGTAAAGCCTAGTAACTATCGCTTTCATCGTAGGTTGGGTGATTCCTCCTCCTTGAGATGACAAGTGCCAGTACGGACATGTGCTTCCAAGTACCGTCAAGTATATATTGGGAGAACACAATAGGCTATATCCTTTATCCTTAGGAAGCCATGTCTACCACCCAATCGATCACAATGCACTGAACACAGCATTTGGGAAGATTGACTGCCGTACCATAAAAAGTATTCTGCAGTTTTGCGATTGGTTTGGTAATCCCTCTTTCTAGATTTCCAGAGTAGTCTCTTTCGTTCCTTTTCAAACTCCTTAAAGGAAAAGGTCCATCTGAGCACTTGCCACTTCAAGATCATTAAAAATCGAAGGCGACTAGAGTCATCTTTAGGTTTTTCTCGACTCTTAAAAATTGAAAAAGCGAGTTGTGTCAAAGCATCTAAAATTCATTTAATTCAAAATCACTTTTTTCCCTTTTTAGTTGATCGAGTAATCCAAAATCATGGAAGAAAGTCAATTGAAACCCCATCATTCGCGAAGATTAATGAGTCAACCATCTTTGACTCCAGAAGCGAAACTATTCTGGACAAAGCGAACTAGTTTAACTGGATCAAAGTCCCCTGGTTTGCTTGGAACTTGTGTTCCAACATCCTTAGGGACTCCAGTTACTCCAGCCATTTCTGGTATCCCTGCCTTTACAGAAGAAGTTCCACAGCCACAAGAGGACATTAGAACTAATCCTAGTGTAATGGTAAATGCTTCTATTCCTAAATTGACTCCATCTACAGCTGATTCGGAAGGTGTTACCCCCCCAACATCTGTCGCTGCAGAGTCTATACCTTCTTCGGCACCAGAAATATTTTACGGACCTGACGGTCTACCTCTCCCACCTGGATTGATTGCTATAGAAGAGATTGTGGAGGATCCTCCATCCGATACTCCATTTCATTTTGGAGACGAGATCGCCCTATATCCTTCTTCATCAGAAGTTAGTCTCCCTTCATCGCAAGTTCCTGAAGAATCTCTAGGAAATCTTTTGGATAGACTAGATATGTCTGAACACCCATTGACATCTAGGACTATGTCACCCGACACAGCAGTAGCAGAACCTCCTACTACTACTCCAACAATGTTCGTCGGTGTACCATCTGTCCCAACTAGCTCTCAACCGCTAGATGGAGTCCATCCAGGGACTGTTTCGACAGTATGGTCTGTTCCTGTTTGTTCGTCCAGAATAATATCTGGAATCTCTTATGTTGAGTCTCAACAAATTGATCCTTCACAACAATATCAATTTGGGCAGTCCTGTCTCCAATGGCCAATCATCCCTTTGAGCACTGGATTGCCGCCATATGGGCGGCAGTATACCCTTTCATTGTTTTCTTTGGGAGAACAACCATATGGGAGTTCGCAATAGAATTCTGGTCATGCTGGAATTACATCTAGCGGTTGGGTGCCAATACTACCTCAACAACCAAGAGTTGTATATTCAACGAACAAAGCCTACCTATGTCGAATATCCCCACTACACTGGCCATCATGATAGTGTCGCAAGTACAAGCGTTGCCTGTTGTATGCCGACCTCAAGCTTCTTAGGTCGTAATGCAATAGCCTCCTGTCCCCATGACACAGCCACAATCACTGATTATTGTCTCCCTAACCGGAGTGACCCATGTTCAAACTCGTACTATTACCCCTCATCTTGGTCAAATAGCCAGTATTGGACAACAGCAAATGGTTTCACAACCATGGCTGGTGCAATATCAACAACCGCAATTCCAACAAGTTTACCAAGGATCTGAGCAAAAAATCTTTCCAAATAATGGGCAGTTGTATATTCAAAACGATCAACATCAATCATTTCATAGTGGTTATTCCCATCGACCTTACCAAAGTTATCAGCATCAAATGCATTACGCTGGTATGCAAAGATCCACTGCTCAAGCAATCCCATCTTATGCTGGGTATGCTTCGCCAAACATGAATCAACAGTTTCCCTTCGTGGAAACTTTAGAGTTACCAGATCTAAATTAGCTAACAAACGATCCAATTGCTTATGCCCCTTGATGGCCGGCGATTCCTCATAAACTTCTGCCAGATATTCCTAAATTTAATGGAAATTCGGGTGAATACCCGTCGAATCATGTGATGACCTTTCATCTGTGTTGTTCATCCAACACTCTAAATGATGATTCGATTAGGCTTCACCCTTTTTAGTGAACGTTAACTGGTAACGTAGCAAATGGTACATCGAATTTCCTAGAGATTCATTCGATAACTTCAGTACCCTTGCCACAACCTTTTAAACCCATTTTTAGTTACCAATAAGGTACGAAATAGGAACAGAGCTTCTTACCAATTTCAAACAGACCATGACCACTCACATATCTGATCATATTCATGAGTGGCGACGTCGTTGTAGAATGGTAAAAACATATGTCCTTGATCAGCTACTAGCTGAATGGTTTATTAAGTCATTGTTACCTTTTATTACAGAAGATGTGGCAAAGGGAGGAGTCGTCACTGAAGAGCAGCGCATTGTTCGCGTGCAATATCTATACTTGATCTATACTCAGTCTAGCACGCTCTACAACAAAATCCTTGATGCTCCAAGACTAGAATTTTCCATTCCTCCTCATCCTAAATCAAACAAGGACTCTCATGCCAGCGATGGCATGATAGGTACGACAAGCACGAAATCGACAAAGGCTACATCTAAGAAAGCCCGTAAGATTTCTGATCAAAATGCAAATGAAGAACCTCTAGCCTTGGAGGTTAATGCCGTGTCAACCGACAAAGGAAAAGAACCGAAGCAACCAGGAGGCAAGAAGAAAAAGAAAGGGAAAAAGAAGAAACAGGAGGAGTCGTCTCCTGAAAAATCTTCTGCAAACCCTTCTGGGCAAAGGAAACCCCATGCGGGGTGTCTGATATGTGATGAGGATCATTGGACGAGAGATTGTCCGCATAAAGCTGAAGTTAAGAAACTCTTTAAGAATTCAAAAACCTCAACAGTATTGACTGATCCGTTTCCAAACCCGAGAACCAATCTGGTTGCTAGTGATAATGCTTCCCCAACCCAAGTACTTATGCTATCCATTTCGAAACAGCAAGATGATGCTTTGATATCGACAAGGAATAAAGATTACGGGAATCCACAGCTGTCGAATAACAAGGCTACTGATCAACCGAGTAGTTCAACAACAACTTCGACCGAAGTTGTGCCACCCATCATTCCTGAGCTAACGATAAAGCCGCCAAAGGGAGTAGTACACAAATCGACATTTAATCCTCGTGCCAAAGCAGCACAAAATTATAATATAGTAGAGGACATGGCCTTATCGCCATCCGCTATGCCAACGCTTGAGGTATTGAAAAATTTCCCCTCCCAAAAGCAGGCTCTATTATCAACAATAGGTGGTATCGACCTAGCGGATTCCAATCTTGTGGCCTTTAATCATAAAGGATATGACCCTCAGTTACCAGCTCAACTTGCTTTCCTTATTCAAGTGAAAGCCCTCAACAAGACTATTCATAGAACGATTATTGATGAGGGAGCATCTACATGTATTATGTCGATGAGTTGCTCGAAAACTTTGGGCTCACCACCTTTGTCGAGATCATCAACGATGTTGAAAGCATTTGATGGATGAACATACACTCCATACGGGATTTTAAGTAACTTGCAAGTTAAACTGGGGGGCAAGATAGTAGAAATTGATGTTGAACTTATCGATGGAAACCTTGATTACAACATCCTACTGGGAAGGCCCTGGATATATGCTATGGCTGTTGTTGTGTCCACATACTTCAGAAAGATTGCATTAACTTTCCAAGGAGGAATTACAATTGTTGACCAACAAATGTTTCTCCCCAAAATTTCACAAGTTACGGGAAGCATTCCGATGATCCACGGGAGCTCTCAATCGCTTCAAAACATCAGAGTAGGCCTACTAAAAGACCCGACCTTAATGGGTACTTTTTCCCTATCGCATCCAAACAATTTGGCGAAAGTGGCAATGGTGGAAACCTGCAATATGGTGTCTTCCATTCAGAAGATATCCAATCACGATGTTAGCATGGATCATCGCGAGGTTTTGCCTCCAAGCCCAATAGAAATATTGTAGCAATCAATTTTTTCGGCATGGGAGGCGAATCCAAATCAACGCTCATCAAGTGTTTGGATAGATAGGTCTAAGGAATATGGTACCCCTTGAGATCCTTGGTCACATGTACATTGTACAGACAAAGGAATTGTTCAGTCAATCATGATTGACGGCATGCCATGGGAAGATTACCACCATCGTTCCCATCTTCCATATTATAAAGAAGATTGTTCCAGTGACCTTGATCATCCTTAAGTATTTGATTTCCTATCGAATACTGTAAATACGGTGGATTCCAAGTGAAACCTGTCCAATATTGAAGAAACTATCGCCATAAATATCTCTACTAAACCATATGTTGTAGAGAATATTCATGTCGGCAAATATTGTTCTCCTACAGAACTGGAAATATATTACGCTCTCTTTCGTGAATTCAGAGATGTGTTTGCATGGTCATATGAGGAAATTCCAGGCATCGACTCGAGTATATTTGAACACAAAATTAAGATGTATCCATACGTCAAACCAGTACGACAACGGCTTCAGTAGGTGCACCCAAAGAAATCCACTGCCATCAAGGCGGAAGTCGAAAAACTTCTCCATGCTGATTTCATTTACCCCATTCCTCTAACCGATTGGGTATCAAATATTGTTCTTGTAATGAAAAAGCAAGGAACGATAAGAGTGTGCGTCAATTACAGGGATGTAAATCAAGCTTGTCCAACGGACAACTACCATACACCCTTCATTGACCAGATAATTAATGAGTGCGCCGGATGTGAAATCTTTTCATTTATGGATGGATTTTTGGGGTATAATCAAATAAATATTCGCCCATAGGACCAGTCAAAGACTGCATTTATTTGTCCGTGGGGCACATTCGCTTACCGCAAGCTACCTTTTGGTTTAAATAACGCAGGGGAAACCTTTCAGAGGGCAATGAATTATGCCTTCCATGACATCAAGAACATAATTCAACCATATCTCGACAATCTTCCGACTCATTCGCGAAAGTGAACTGATCATCTGTAGCATTTGAGAGCGATATTTCTACGTTTCCGACACTACAAGATATGACTCAATCCACACAAATGTGTGTTTTGTGTCGGTTTTGGTCATTTACTTGGATTTGTAGTTTGGAAAGACAGGATTCGACTCGACCCCTGTAAGGTTCAGGCAATCATCGATTTGCCTCCACCTTCAAATTTTCTTCAGATTCAGAAACCCCAAGGGAAAGCAAACTTTCTGAGGAGGTTCATTCCAAATTACACCGAACTTGCTAAAGGTTATATTGGTCTATTGAAAAAAGAAGTACCCTTCATCTGGGATTAGGTCACGCAAGCTTCCTTTGATGTATTAAAGGAATCCCTAATAAAAGCATCATTAATGTATGCTCCTGATTATCAAAAAGACTTTAACCTCTATTTGGCTACAACAAATACGACCATAGCAATGGTTTTAGTTCAAGAAGACAATGGAATTGAACATCCTATCTATTATTTAAGCCAAAACTTAAATGATACAGAAATCAAGTACTCCTATGTTGAAAAGCTGGCTCTCATAGCTGTTCAAGCGATAAAGAGATTTCGACACTATATCCTCTTTCGAAAAACTACCATTTTGTCAAATTGCAACCCCATGACTTATATCTTGTCGCAACAGTTACTGGGGGGCAAGTATTCCAAATGGATAGCAATTTTGCAAGAGTTTGATCTAGAATTCATAAAATCCAAATCAAAGAAAGCCCTGGTCTTCCCGGAGTTACTATGCGATCTCCCATCATTGTCCAACACTTCAACATCCAATACAACAATCGTGGATGAATCTTTGTTTCTGATATCTTCAAGCGATCTGTGGTATGGAGATATAATCATCTATCTCCAGACCCAAAAATATAGGTCTAATACCTCACGTTCAGAGTAGCAACATACTCGATACCAAGCAAAATACTACATGATCGTCGGTGATACACTTTACCGTCGTGGTATCGATATAGTTCTGCGGAGGTGCCTCACCCATGAGGAGGCTGAAAAAGTCCTGAATGATTGTCATTCAGGCGTGTGTGGGGGGTACCAATCTGGCTACGCTACAGCACAAAAGATTTTGCGAGCAAGATACTTCTAGCCAACAATGTTCAAGGATTGCATAATCGCAGTCAGAATTTGCCATGCTTGTCAAATCTTCGATCACAAAACCAGAATTCCACCTGCACCTCTGAAACTAGTAGTCGCTGTTGGGCCATTTGCCAAATGGGGAATAGATTTCATGACTTGTAACCCCACCTCGGCCGAGGGGCATGGGTATATCATAGTCGCAATTGACTATTTTATGAAATGGGCTGAGGCGATGCCTACATTAAACAACAGTGGAAAAACAACTGCTCTTTTCTTTTTCAATCATGTAGTCTCCAGATTCGATGTTCCACAAGCTATAGTCACAGATTATGGATCGCATTTTCGCAATCACATGATGGTTGAGTTAGCTGCCAAATTAGGACTGTTCCATGACAACTCTACTCCGTATTATCCGCAAGCCAACGGACAACTTGAGGCAATCAACAAAGTCCTGAAGCGCATGTTGCAAAGGATGATTGGAGTCCATAAACGGAGTTGGCACCTGATCCTGTACTCAGCCTTATGGGCATACCAGACATTGGTGAGGAATGTGACCGGGTTTACACCCTTTCAGCTGGTGTATGGCTTCGAAGCAATCTTACCAGTTCAGTGCGAAATCTCATCCCTCAAGCTCGCAGTCGACCTTCTCCCCGGAACTTCAGAAGAGGAGGCTCATTTCTTGGAATTAATCCAACTAGATGAAACCCATCATGATGTTGCCTTGGCTAACGAAGCCCATAAGAAATGAGTCAAGGTGCAATTTGACAAGAATGTCAAACCCCGTGTCTTCTCAAATGGTGACCTAGTCTTGCTTTATGACCAGGAGTCCGATAAGTTGGGAGCAGGTAAGTTCAAGTCTTTATTGATGGGCCCCTATATTGTTAAGCATGTATTAGCAAAAGGAGCCTACGAGTTAGTGGATTATGATGGGATTCCACTGGCGCAACCCCGTAACGGGTTGTACCTTAAGCGTTACTATGCTTAACTCAATATAGTAACCCCTATGCTTTTGTTACATTTTTGTTTTCGCTAAGAGTAATTGTTTTGGTTAGGTAATCCACTTTTTCTTCTGTTGCAGATGTCGAACCTATTGGAATCATTTGTTGGATATGCCGATGGAGCGAGTCATAGTTCACGGGACCTATCCTCCACAGCCTGGGCCATCTTTGATCCAAGCGGCGAGTTAGTGAGTTTCATAGGGGTGTGTATTAGTCGATCAATGAATAACATCGTTGAATACAGCGCATTGATACAACTCCTCTCTGATTCCATTGCGCATGGCATACGCCGACTTGTTGTCAGGCTAGACTCACAGCTCGTCATTCTATAGCTTACCGGTATTTATTCTGTACGGAATCCAGCTATCTATCGCATGTTCCGGAGGGTCAACATTTTGGAAAGACAATTCAATTCTATCCGATATCAACATATTTCCAGAAACTTAAACACATTGACAGATTCATTGGCAAATTATGTGTTAGATAGACATTTGCAACATTTATAAAAGAAAAGCATTTCATCAATATTTGCATTAGGATCATATAACTTAACCAAAATGAAGCTCCAAAAATCAAAAATATATATATATATATATATAACTATTTATGGTTTAAATATAATGTTCTATGTCCAAAACAAAATCGATCAAATGACCCAAAAACTCAAAATACTAGGGGGCACCCTAGTCTAATGGTGTTGGTGATAGCAATTCACTGCCTGTGCAATCATGCGTAAAAGCCTAGTCCATCGATGTGGCATGCCATTGGTATGCCGCTGTAATCTCAGAGGAAGCTCGTCAGTCCTCACATCCGGGATACCGATAGTGAGGCCTTCCAACTGATCGTGCAATGCTGCAAGAGTCTCGGCCACATCAAGGTCACGAAGGATAGCCCTCCCTACAGCCTCTCTTGCTGGAATGGCAGCTGGTGCTCTCAAGTGCATTGCTGGTCACACCGGTCCGATATCTGCATGAGCACATGCATTTTGATTAGTCTTGATAAAAGAAAGCACAAGAACATTATAAAAACAATAAACATGGATATGGTCAAAAATTTTACCTGTAACACCCCACTGCTCAGTAGCCGACAGCACCAAATTTGGGTCACCCCGGAAATCCATACTAGCATACAGACACTCGGCATAAACCATCTCCTGACGGTTGAACCACTCAAAGAAGGCATCAAATAAAGAATCTTGTGGCTGACTAGCATGTCGAGCCATAAGATCAACCCATCTCTGCATCCATGGTTCAGTCGGTGGCGGCAAACCAAGTTAAATGTATTGCCGCTGCATCAGTGGGATCTTCTCCAAGGCGAAAGCGGTCAAAATGGAACCATAGCCAAAGTTCTTAGATCATCCGTTTTTCACCTTGGTAAGTTGTTCTTTTATTACCGGAAGTACTGCATCGCACTAGTTGAACACCTTCAGTTCAAGGCATTCTAAGGCATATTGCATATAGGACCTTTTGGCCAAGTGAAGAGCCACACTACCAGCCAGTCTAGCAAAGGTGAACAAGATGGTCCTCAAGGACTGGTCAGTGACATCTCAGATGTTGATCTTGACGTCCCTGCTTGGCTGAGATCCTTCTCTACAGTACCGGTGAACATAATCCCTCACGGATTCGCCCCCATGGGCGGAACCTGATAATGAGAGAGGGGCGCCACGCCTCGATAAACCAGTCAAAAAGTAGATGTCCACGATGGTCAAGGGGATGGATTTGCCTCTGATCTGGAACACCTGGTTGGTAGGATCCCATGCATCGAGCAAATATTGAAACAAGTTGATTTGTTGCCTCATACTAGAGATGCAGAATAGCTTGAGCAAACCACAGTTCCGCAATGCAGTTACCGTACGCGGATCATGTAAAGCAACCATGTCCTCTTGTTCATGCTCACGTTATCGCCATGTAACAACCATTTTTCTCCGATGAATCTCTGAAACCAAACAGGAGAAGAGTCAGGATCCTGATTTGGCAAAAAACAGGCAAAATTTCCATGAAAAAACAGTGCACAAGTTTCCCTCCTTGCGCCCATTGCACCCCAACTGTGTACTGGGATCGATGCATACTGACTGGCCAATGGCTAGCCCAATATGCATTGCACCTTTCGATGTACACAGGGTGCGATGGGGGCAGAACGAATTGCTCAAACCCTAGAGGCTCAGAAAACAGGGAAACATGCTCAGAATTCAGAAAGGAAAGAATGCAACTGAAGAGCACAGGTTTAGCTCCTACCTATTCTAGATGGTGCCAAGAATCATCCACAGAATCTCCCATAATCAACTAGTGAAAATCAAGGGGGAAAACACCTCTAAAGCTCCAACAATCTCAAGTTCAAATGAAATGGTAAAATGAGGGGTAAAAACTACTTTTAAATTACTTTTCATGTAATTCGAGTAGGGAATTAGTATTTTAACTCATTTTCAAGCATGTATTTTCATTTCTAATCAGTTTGATGGAGCAATTGAACAGATAGTACGACCATCAAAAAAACATAGTGTTAACGGTGGGTCGAATATCAATGACCATTATCATGAGTAGTTTTTATGCAAAGTTCAAGCTCGTTAAAAATTAAACCTAAGCAACGAGCAAATGTTCCCCCCAGAGTTTAAGCTCATTAAAAGATGAACCAACCTCTGGTAAATAACCATTGCAAATGCATTATCATCAGCTTTTTGAGCCTTGGTCATGTTCTTATCATCACCTCCACTCTGTTTTAGCTGATCATACGCCTCCATTTGATTGTTTACCCCTTTTGAGGAACAGCTGCGATGTTATGAAACCAACTCAAGAAAAGATAGAAAAGATAGATCAACTCCTTACAATTCAGCCTCTTCGAGGGGGAAACCTCCTTTACTTTACATAAATAAACAATTCTTCGATGATTCAAATGACAAAACCTCCTTTCTATATATAGGAGTCTAAGGAGTCACAATATAATCCAGCCGACCTAACAATAATAATATAAAGCCACAAAAATAACAATAGATGGATTCTATGGGGCACAGTAATAACAATATGGGGGAAATAGGGGCACAACAATATTAATAAGGGGTATAACTACAATAGTAATGGGGTAATCACTAGTATTATAGGGACCCAACATGCCCCTCTCCTTCAGAAAAGTGTTGTCCTCAACGCTTGAGTAGTTCTTGATACTTCTGCATAAAATTCTCATCCTCCCATGTGGAATCTTCAGCGGATAAGTTCTTCCACTTGATAAGATACTCTGAAATTGAACGATTTCGTAGCTGTCGAGTTCTTGTTTCTGCGAGTGCTTCTGGTCCAATATAATTTTTCCTTCCTCGTCAAGTTCTGGCAATATTGTTTGAACTGGGAGCCTGTCACCTATAACCTTCTTTAAACATGAAACATGGAAAGCTAGGTGCAATCGAGAAGCTGCAGGAAGCTCCAATTTGTATGCCATAGTACCAATCTTTTGCAACACCTTGTACGGACCATAATACTTTGGTGATAATTTATTATCCTTCTTAGTTTGCTTAAGGGACATTTGCTTGTATGGTTGTAGCCGTAGGAATACCCAATCACCTACATCAAAACTTCTTTCACCGCGATGTTGATCTGCCTGTTGTTTCATTCTATTATGTGCCAACACGAGGTTATCCTTTAAGAGTTGGAGGACTTGTTGTTGATGTTCGATGTGATGTTCCACTGCCTGAACCTTAAAATTTTCTCTTAAATATGATGTCATGGATGGTGGTTGATACCCATAAAGTGCCATAAATGGGGTCATTTTTGTTGCTGTATGGAAGGAAGCGTTATACCACCATTCAGCCAGAGGCAACCATTTGACCCATTGTGTCTGTTTATTAGATACAAAGAAACGAAGATATCCTTCCAAACATTTGTTTCCTATCTCAGTTTGCCCATTAGATTGAGGATGATAAGATGAGCTATGAGCCAACTGAGTACCAAGACAAGAAAATAATTCTGTCCAAAAATTTCCAGTGAAAATGGGATCTCTGTCACTTACAATAATCTTTGAGTTTCCATGTAGCTTCTGAATTGTTTCCATAAATGCAGTAGAAACTGTACTGGCTTTAAATGGATGTGATAATGCACAAAAGTGTGCATACTTGGTAAGTCTGTCAACTACCACCATGATGACACTCCTTCCCTCAGACTTGGGTAAACCTATGATAAAGTCCATTGAAACGTCCTCCCAACGTTGGCTTGGAATGGATAAAGGTTGTAATAGACCTGGTGTCTTAATTGTTTCAACTTTATTTTGTTGGCAAACCAAACATTCAGTCACAAACTTTTGAATATCTGATTAAAGGCCATCCCAAAAAAAATCCTTCTTAACCCTGTGGTAAGTTTTTAAAAATCCTGAGTGCCCTCCTAAGGGAGAAATGTGAAATTCCATAAGAATATTTTGTTTTAGCTGGGAATTCTTACAGAGGTATAAGCGATCTTTATACCATAACAAATCATTTTTCCAGCTAAATGTACCAGACGTACTGGAATCTTGTTGTAACTTTCGAATAAGTGCCCACACTACTTCATTATTCTTCCATTCCTCCCTTGCTTCGTTTATCCAATCTGGTTGGATAATAGAAATGGAGCACAACAATGCTTCCACATCCTCATCCTTTCTTGAGAGTGCATCTGCCACCACATTTTTCTTCCCTTTTTCGTAGATGATTTCAATGTCATAACCCAACATCTTTGTGACCCACTTTTTTTGCTCTTCAAACGATAATCTTTGTTATAAAAAGTATTTAAGTCTATCATGATCCGTTTTTACCTTGAAGTGTCTACCCATTAGGTAGGGTCGCCATTTCTTAAGTGCATGTAGTATTGCCAACATTTCCTTCTCATAAATTGCTTTGCTTAAAAACTTTCCCTTGATTGGATGACTTTCAAAAGCAATGGGTCTTTCATCTTGCATTAGAACAGCACCAATTCCATTTTTTGAAGCACCACATTCCACAATAAAGGTTTTTGTGAAGTCTGGTGTAGCTAGGACCGGTGCTTGGCACATTGCCTCTTTAAGATGTTCAAAGGCCTTTGTTGCTTCCGGAGTCCATGAAAATGCATCTTTCTTCAATAATGTTGTTAGAGGTGCTGCTATTCTCCCATAATTATTAACAAACTTACGATAATACCCTGTCAACCCGAGAAATCCTCGCAGATGCTTTATGGATGTGGGGATTTTTCATTCCTTAATGTCTTTAATTTTTCTAGGGTTTACCTTAACTCCTTCATGAGATACAATATGACCCAAATATTCCACCTCCTGGACTCCAAAGGAACATTTGGATCTTTTTTCATATAATTGTTTCTCCTTCAATAGTTGTAGCACCTTGTCAACATGTTCAACATGATCCTTCCAAGACTTGCTGTAGATTAGTATATCATCAAAAAATACTAACACAATTTTTCTAAGGAATGGTTTGAAAATTGAATTCATCAAACCTTGAAATGATGAAGGTGCATTGGTAAGGCCAAAAGGCATGACCAAAAATTCATAATGACCCTCATGAGTTCTAAATTCTGTTTTCAGAATGTCTTCAGTCTTCATTCTGATTTGATGATATCCTGAATGAAGATCCAACTTGGTGAACTAAATTGATCCATGCAATTCATCCAGTAATTCATCAATGACAGGAATGGGGAACTTATCTTTAATAGTGAGCTTGTTGAGCTCCCTATAATCCGGACACATGCGCCATGATCCATCCTTCTTGTGCACCAATACTACTGGAGCAGAGAAAGAACTTTGACTCAGTTGAATTATACCAGCCTCTAGCATTTCTGCAACCATACGTTCAATTTCACTCTTCTGGACATAGGGATATATGTACGGCCTAATGTTTGGAGGAACACTTCCTAGAATCAGATGAATAGCATGATCATGATCATGCATAGGTGGGAGACCTTTGGGAGTCTCAAATACCTTGGAATGATTGTCCAGGACTTTTTGGAGATCTGGAGAAATAGATGATTCCGATGTGGACACATATAGCGAGCATAATTGTGCAATTACACCTCTTTGCTCATTTTTTAGAAGCTCTGTCATACTATTAGAGCTAATTATCTTTCCTGGTTTCCTTGCAATACCCCTTAATTCAACTTCCTTTCCTTCCGTAGAAAATTTGATGAAAAGTTCTTGAAAATTAAAAGCTATTGTACCCAGGGATTGTAGCCATTGGACTCCTAGTACAACATCAGCACCTCCCATTGGAATGGAAAGCGTTGGGCTAGTCAATACATATTCTCCCATGGATAGCTTGATATTCTCCAGAGCAATTTATTGTTTCTCCATTTGCAATCATCACTTGACACTTTGGTGCTGGATATAGGAAGCAATTCAATTCTTTTGCTACCTTACAATGAATAAAATTGTGGGTGCTTCCTGAATCAATCAACACTATTACCTTTTTCTTCTTGATTTGTCCTTCTATCTTGATGGTTTGAGGAGTGGTAATTCCCGCCAATGCATTACAAGATATGGTCGGATTTATTTGTTCTTCCTCTAGGCTTTGTTCCTGGAGTATATCCTCTTCTTTTGACCTTTCTTGCTCCTTTTCCTCTTCCTCTTCACAATCTATGTAGAATAATTTTTTCTCAGCACACTCATGACCTTTAGTGTATTTGCTATCACAACTGTAACAAAGCCCTTTTTCTCTTTTTTCTTCCAATTTTTTTGGTGTCAACCTCATAGGTTGTGGAAGACTAGGGGCAACAACACTTCCGTCTTTATAGTTGTGAGTGGTATGCTTCCTGGTTGCCATAATTTTGCTTTCCATTTTTCTTGCTAACCTGAATGCCTTCTCTAATGAATCAGGTTCCCAAAGACGAACATCATGTTGGATATTATCCTTTAAAGACGCTATGAACACATCAATCCTATGCTCCTCTGGAATATCTTTTACCCTTATGTTCAATTTTTGCAACTCCTCAATGTGCTCCATTATTGAACCCTTTTGTTTGAGACTTATCAATTGGCTAAAAAAAGTGTTGCTTTTTGTATCCTCATAATGTGCTATCAATTCTTCCGTAAAAATTGCCCAAGTGATAAATGGTTTACAAGAGCAAATCCATTGATACCATACAAACTAATTTGGTTCCAAATATAAAGTTTCCATACGTACCTTTTGTGTGTTTTTGCACATTATTGAGATCGAAGAATTGCTCCATCTGTAATATCCATGTGGCAGGATCCTTGCCATCAAACTTCCTCATATCGATTTTTGGAATATGGTGAGTCTTCAATCCAACATTAGCATCTATGGAATCATGATTAACATTTCTTTTGTTCTCATCATGAGTTTCCTTTAGTACCCTTTCACCCTTAGGGACCGTTTCTTGTAGCAACTTATTCATATTTATCTTCAATTCATTCAAATCTATCTTCAAATCATCCATCATAGCTTCCACATCAATCATCTTAGCTTCTAGGCCTTTCTTTAAACAGTCCATCTTAGCTTCTACACCTTTCTTTAAACCATCCATCTTAGCTTCTACATCTTTCTTTAAACCATCCATCTTAGATTCGAAAGGGACAGTTGTTGCACTTGGTCTTGTAATTTTGATATATCATGTTTCATTTCTTCCTCTTCTTCATGAGTCATGCTAGAGCTTTCAGGTTCCTTACTAGGTGTTTGCATTTTCTTTCCTCGGGGCATTAGTTATCGATAATAATGCTCTACTATGCCCTTTGAATTTCTTCAAAATAATTTTTCAAACCAAGCTTAAGCAAAATTTAAGAAAATCTACACACCTCTTTTCACTTTGTAGGAGCTCGATATTGCCTCTGATGTATCTCTATACTTTCCAATCATCTAGATCTAAATTTTTTATTTGTAGTAGCACTCTATGTCCTCTTTCCAATGCCACAAGTCTGACCCAAATTGGATTCTCCAAGGAAGAGTTATGTGAAATCTCCCACAGTGACTTGCTTATAGACTAGTTCAGTAGAGCGAACTTGTACGACGTGGCACGAGTCACTGTTTCGACCTTTGGATCTAAAACATGCATACAAGAAACTATATTTGTCCTCTTTCTGTACCTTCTTACGAAATTTCAATCCGATCCACAGAGAGAAAGTTATGACGCTTTTCCCCAGGTCACTTGTTTTGAATGTAATTTAGGAGTCTAAAAAAAGACCAACTTCCTCAGATCATATCTCCGCAAATATCACGCGAATAGCTCTGAAATTTCGACCCACGGTTCAGCGCAATTTCTTCTCAAATGGGTTTTTTTGTGACTTCTGAAACGTCACAGAAAAAGTTATAGTGAAAATTCCACGATGACCTATTTGGATCAGCAAAAACCTAGAATCCAAAGCTCTGATACCAAATGTTATGAAACCAGCTCAAGAAAAGATAGAAAAGATAGATCAACGCCTTAGAATTTAGCCTCTTCGAGGGGGCAACCTCCTTTACATTACGTAAATGAACAATTCTTCGGTGATTCAAATGAAAAAACCTCCTTTCTATATATAGGAGTCTAAGGAGTCACAAAATAATCCAGCCGACCTAACAATAATAATATAAAGCCACAAAAATAACAATAGAGGGATTCTATGGGGCAAAGTAGTAACAATATGGGGGAAATAGGGGCACAACAATATTAATAAGGGGTATAACTACAATAGTAATGGGGTAATCACTAGTATTATAAGAACCCAACATGCGACGAGTGATTCCGTTAGCCATCCTTGTGACACTACCGTGATTGGAAAATTCCAAACCTTACCTGGAATTAGCAGCTACCCGAAAATATCACTTGTTCCTCAAAAATGAGTCTCCTTTAAGCTCTTTTCATCTGACTCATAAAATATGAAAAGATTACCGAGCAATTGGCCTCTCCAGCTCGTTAAATCTATCGGAAGTGTTATCCCTCCTCTAGATTTTAATCTTTTTGGACCTAAGGGATTATTACACAAAAATTTCGAGCGCTTTTCTTTTTCGACTCATTAAAACTATCGAAAATTCATCCCTTCCATATTATTTTATACTTTTTCGGACTTGAGGGATTATATGATGAAAAAGGATTATTGGAGTCTCCTTTCCATCCCTTTTCAAACTCTCTAAAATTGAAAAAGGACCAAGTTGGCTTTGTCGTTAAACTCATTAAAACCAATAGCGACAAAATTGTCCATACAGACAAGAACGAGTTTCATTGTTGCTAGGCTCGTTAAAACATAAGATGGTTTTGCCCGAAGGGAAAATTATAGAACAAGCATATGCTATCCTCCCCAAACTTGATAAAAATAAAGAGGTATTGGTCAGCAATGACTGGGGAAAATTGGGAAGAAAACTTGAAGAAACTTTATTGGTAGCAAGTCGCTCTTGAACATGACACTTTCACTCCATCACCATGATTGAGTCGGGTTGGGTTATTCCATTCACCGGTCATACTACCATTGGTCCATCGTACCATCCATCTTTGGGGTTAACGCTACCTATCCATGACAGTGTCGGCGATATTTTCGAGAGAAGTCGATCAGAGAATTCACCAATTTAGCTTGTGTCCCACCGGCTGTAATACCTTCACGCTTCATTCTTTCATGACCACACCCTGAACTCTATATCATCAGATCGTTTTCACCTCCACAAAATCATTTGTTCCGTTCTGTGTCATAGATGTGGGATTCATTAAGGCCCTTCTATGATAGGTCACTTCTTGTCGACGACAACTCATTATCCAGGAAGTCGACCTAGGAGCAACCCTTCAGTACTTTGAAGCTTACATGCCTCAATGGCAAGTTTCGCACTTCCAGAGATAGGTTTACATCAATGGCCTTCGACCGAAAGATTTTGCGTGGTGTTCGACGCCAAGTCTCATTTTCACACCACGTGAATTGTACTGTAGTACCTTGAGGGTCATCATCATTATTGGTGATTCCTCTCGCACCTGTTAACAGCTTACATCATTGGCTGGTAATGAGGTGATGTCTTTCCATGTTCGACTCCAGAACATTTTTCACATGGATCAACTTGTACTTCAGGTGAAGATTGGACGAGTTTGAAGACCCTGAATCTAGTTTCATCCATCCAAGCTGCAATATATTCAGGAAAATAAAGACATCAAATGTACATCATTGCTGCATAGATAATCATCTGGATCAAAGGATGATGGCTCTATCAGAATCATCAGTCTACCACACAGACAATTGTCTGTCCTATGTACATGAAAATGAATTTATAAAGTTGAGCATGGGAATTCCCGCCTCAGCTATATCATGAAAATGTTATGAAGATAATGTATTGTATTGTATCTTATTACAGGTCACCTTCTAGTTCGAAAAACCTCGGATCGTCATGATAAAGCATTTCACCCGACATCAAAAGATTTTTGACCTCATGCTTTAGGGGGCAACTATTATAGACATATTTGGGCACTGCAATCCCAATCACATATGTCCATAAACCAAGGGCTTCAAAATCCCTAAAAGTGTTGTTTCATGCCCTAAAGGAACAAGGTCAACTGATTACATCATCTCCGAGAAGTTCTCCACAAAAAACTGCTCAGAACTGGTCAAAGCTAGACCATACAGATTGCTCAGTGCTAAGGGTGTGATGCATCTCACCTACTCAGTGTAAAAAGTGTGATGCATACTAGAAAGCCCTTATGTAGGGTGCGATGGGTGAGAGTAGACAAATGGCAGAGACAGTTTGCAAGGTGGATGATCATGGAATCTTACAGAAACTTCTCCTGTGACACTTGCCTCTCTGAATTCGCCCAGGGATGAGTAAGAGATCATTATTCTCCAAGTGGAATCAAGAACTATTAGAGAGAATACACTAATCAAAATCCCAGAAGCTGACTCACCCCCTTTCAATCATCTATATATGGATCCCTCATCCCAGAGATCCAGAGGCTGGAATCTTATATCTTGTAAGGAAGTGTTGTTGGTTTCTTGGTGGAACATCATAGTGTTGGGTGATCTAAGCTTTTCATGAGGTGAAGAAGGGTTTTCATGCTGGGAGGATGACGCTGGGTCAGATCAACGGGTTGTAATCCTCTCTTCTAATCTTTACATCAATAAAGCTATTCAAGTTTTCCTCCACATTCTTTATGTCTGATAATATGTGCATTTGTGTGGTCAATATATATCTGGTCCTATATTGTTTATGATTGTAGATCTCTGCACTTTGAATGTATTATGCTGATTTGACTTTACAGGTACTCTTTGAAGTGGAGTGGTTAAGTAAAGAGTGGCAAAGACCTATCAGAGACAAGAAGGAACAAGGAAGGAACCGAGCGAAAGATCGAGGTTGGTATTCTTTGCTCCTCCCCTACGTGCTTCTCGTAAAGAAAAATGAAAATAACTTTAATCTGTTTGTTTCTAAGATAGCTACCCATCTTAGTGGGACTAGCAGCTCTGCATAGACACTAGATTTCCCGATAACATACATTCTCAAAAAATCATAGTAGAGTTTAAATTGAAGCGTTTTATTGAAGTCATTAGAGGAGGTTTCAGCCTAAATGTGGCCTCGTACAAAAAAATTATAAAATAATAGGAAAATAATAAAATAAGACTTATGAATTTTTAAGGGAAAATAAAAGAACTACTTTTTTTAATTGTATTTAAGGCTTATCTACTTATAGGTTAACTCAAATTTCAAGTGTACACGCTCATTAGATGTAGAATTAAATTCTAAATCCAACGAGTACCAATTATGCATACTTTTGAGAAGATCCACATTGATAAAAATTGAAGATGCATTAAAAAAACGTGTTCAACATGTTTTCTTAATGTATCTTCAATTTTTATCAATTTGGGTCTTATCAAAAGTATGCATAATGGGTAGTTGTTGGATGCAGAATTTCAATTTTCATCCAACGAGTGTCTATACTTGAAATTTGAGTAAATCTATAAGGAGATAAGCAAAAAATACAATTAAAAAAGGTTTTTCCCCTCCAAAATATTTACATGTATCATTTTATAAATTTAACTTATTTTAATTGGTTGACATGCTACGTACATGAAAATTTCATGGGCACTTTTAGGCTAAAATGTCCTCTAATTACTCTTACTATCATTTGCACTCCCTTCCTCTATATACCCCTATAGTTGTGCATCATTGTTTGAGACATATCTCAAACCATATCTAATTATGCCATGACCAATTGTACAATGTTGGTAATTCAACACATGTTGAGCTTATCTGCTTCCTTCTCTTGATCCATTGCCTTGGTTGCTTCCAGGTTACCCTATCTAGGCTTGTTTTATGAAATACATCCTATGACAACAATCTTGGATGCTCACTCTACCAGAAACACTATTAAAGTGCATCTGTTATTGATTCAAAAGTATCTACCCTGAATCTAGTAATCAAATCCCCTTGAATATAAGGCAAGGGTTCCTTGGAAAGCCTTCACTGCTCCATGTTTTTATTAATGTTTCTCCCTTTCGTACATGATCTCTTCTACTTTAATTAGAAAAAAAAATGATACAGGATCAATCTTGATCCACCACTCCGAGTGTATCCAATGGAGGATCTTGTAAAAAGTTTTATTTTTTCTAGTATAAGACCTCTTCAAGTACCTAACAAGGTTGGGGTAGCTCTTGCATACTCTTATTTTATCAAAGAAGTCAATCTGTACATACATCTGATGTAATTTCCAAAATAAATCATAAAGAAAATAAAAATTTTAATAGAAGTGTGCCTGAAAATGTTTCCTTTCATAAACTTATTTCTCTCTTACTAAGGAAATCTTTGAATCATACTTTGTCTTGGAAGTCACCATTTAATTCTTTCAGGCATAGATCAAGACATACTTCAATCTTGTTGGTATGTCTACTCCCTCTAAGTCCATATCTCATTTCTCATCCCAAATCCATAATTTTAGGGAGAGTCCTCTTGTCACATATTTTCTTTGTTCTTCCTCGTGCTACTAGGTTCTAGGAAGCCTTCAATATGTACTTGAAATCCTCACCAGGAGGTCATGGGAGAATAATTACAACCAAGCAAAGAGCTCAAAGAAAAGAGACTAACTACTAGTAAAATCAATAACAATAGTAAGAAATAAGAGAGATATAATATACTTATCTTCTAAGAATATGTCATCTCCCTCTTAACCTTTCATATATCTTGGAACTTATCCACATAATCATCTTGATGTCAGTCCTTCATTACAAACACTAGGGGTTCTTATTTTAGCATAAACATCCAATCGTAGGGTTTGTTTATAAGCCCTAGGGTTTTCTTCCTTCAAGCATGTTGTCACTATGACAATGACCCTCCAAATATTTTCTTATGTCAATTTCAGAGCCTATGATAGCTTTCTTTTCAAGCCCCCATCTGTCGTCATGTGGTTTGATTTGTCATTTGTATGTTTTATCCTAGTGCCGCATCCTCCTAAGTCAATGTGTCTCAAGTGTCATCACTTAAACATTAGGAGTGTTTGAGTTAAGTTGTGGATAGGTGAGCTCATGGTATTTCTTAACTTAGAAAATTGCCTTCTAGCCATGCACACAGTCAAAATCATGCAAAAGTAGAAAATAGCATGAAAAAGAAAGAAAATATCTCACAAAAGAAAAAGTGCACTTTGATTTGACGAAGGCTCACACTTAAATAAAGTGCACATCTTTGTGCCAAAGAAATCCGTGCTACTTGGGTGCACTACTTCAGGCTGTGCAAGTGTGCCCTATAGAGGTACACTCCTTCATGACAAATAATTTCACCCTATCTAGTTGCATGCATGACACAACTTTTTGCATGAGGGTGCACTCCTAGAAAATAGGAACTGCCATAACTCCTTCTTAACTGATCCTTTCATCCAACGACAAGTGCCACTCATGAATGAGTTATTTTTTCATTTTGACATATTTAATAAACTCAGCTAATCATCGCTTCATCATCATTTCATTTGAGTGCACAGCTGGAAAATCATCAAGCCCTTCATATACAAGTGTAGCAATTAAGTTTTTATGCTCAAACCTTTACTACTTTTTTACCATTTCACTATCCAATAATAATTTATTTTTGTTTCGATTTATTTTTTTTGCATTTCGTTTGTTGGTATTTTATCTATATTTTCATCTTGCAAGTGGACATTTACTATCACATGAAACAAACCTTTAACATTCCTGAAACTTTTCATCTTCCACCATGCAAGTGAAAACAACTTATATAGCCTTGCATATCATTCCTCTCCTTAGCATCAAATTATTATTTTTGTACTTTTTCCTAGTCTCTTATTAGGAAGAGCGCACTCCTTGAGTTTAAAGCTCATTAAGTCTTCAAAATTGCACCATGTTCAACCTAGTTCTCTTACTAAGTGCATGGGTGCATCATGAAAGCCCTAAGATTCTCCCATCATCACTTCGGAGTGCTGCAATGCACCCTCTTTACCTTAGGGCCTATGGACGCATCATGAAGGCATGAAGCCTCATCATTTAGCCCTTTAACATGGGACATGACACCCTCCTTTATCTTTTGTGAATAGGGACATTTGAAGACCGTATACTCAATTTTCCTCATCCTCCTTTAGTTCGGAGTGTGACAATGCACCCTTCTTGTCTCCAAGGAAACATGGGTGTATAGGGAAGACCTAAACCCACTTTTTCTCATTCCTTCAACCCTTTAGGGTGCTACAGTTCACCCTGGCTAATTTTTTACCTATTTTGTGAGCACACTACGAAGCCCTGAATGGCCATGCATGTGTTTTCATGCTTCGAGAGTGCACCCTCCAAGTTTGCATATGTATTTTTGCTTGCATGTAAGTCATTTTTTGTTTTCGTTCATAGTTTTTTATGCTCTATCATTCATGGCGACTCTTTAATGTGATTTACAAATATTGTTTCATAGCTAGTTATTTTAAGTTGATCTTGTCGCTATGAGTGTGATTCCACAAACATGTGCCTCTGCTACAAGTGTTACAATTGTGTCATCATCTGTTAGAGACATGCCACCACACAATGTATCCTCTAAATTACTCTTAGGAGACAACACTTATGATTTTCCTGAAGTTACAAATTCAAATAACCCTATTTATGTAGACACTTAGTTTTTTATTGACAAGACGATAGAGGTTACCTAGAGCAATATCTACAACGCGTCCATGCAGGAGAGATTTCCTAAGGAATTAGAAGATGTCCAAGAATATAAAAACTTTAAAAAGTATAGGACACACAAGATCATGTGTACATACCTGGTCATGCCATGTGCTAAAGTTATTGGAAGGATAATTACACATATGGATGACTCACACCTTGTGCTATGTAGTGAAACTGGCACGCACCTCACCACCTATTATGGTGGTGATAAGCAGACATACTATAAGATGGTCAAGTCCAATGAATATGAAAATTATTCCACTTACAGAATATTGGATAACCTTGACACGACTAATGTTATCAATCAATGCTGTTGAGAACCCACTAAGATTCTCCATTACCCAACGACAATTTATCAACCAAAGATCTTGAGAGACGTATATCAGTATTTGATAGTTATGTATTATTGGACGTTTGGGCATAAGAACATTTAGGTATTTCAAGAGAATTGGATATATACACTCAATTTTATGGTTAAATGTGGAAAATATTTTAATTGGATGAATATATTATCATTTGAGTTACAGTGACATGTGGGGAGGGTCAAAGCATCTTTGCAAGAAAATCAAGCTCCAACATTTTTCATGTCTACATATCTGTTGGACAGTACGTGTGCACAATATGCATTCCCAAAGTTGTATTGGAGTTGGGCTCCTAAAGAGAAGCTCCCATTTTATTTCCACTACAAGGTGTTACTAGAAGGAAGCTTTAGAGGCTTGTATGACAGATTGGACAAACACTTCTTTGTAGTCATTTTTTGCCTGCTATTCGAAAATGATCTGCCATTCATGATAGATCAAGTGAAAGAGTCTCTTCAAGATATTGTGCACTAGTTTGCAGCTCCTGATGGAACTTACATTATATTCTTGGGATTTCAGACAACCCCTCATCTTTTGCCACAATATGTGATAAACAAGGTGGTCAGGTAGGAGGTGGAAAATCAACTAGACAAGGGACTATCAGGAACCCTTCACAGGAGGAAGAAATCCCCTTGGACCATATTTCCATTAAGGATCAGATTATATGAATTAAAGAGTCATAGGACATTAATCGCCAAAACTGAAGACTTGAACCACCTACACTTCGCCACCAAAGGTTCCCATGCATATGGTCCTAGGTGAATTGTGAGCTAGAATTGTGAAATGATCTGGCATAATACAAGGTATTCCTCAATATTCCAACCAAAGGATCAAAAGATAAATAATTGGTATAATTCCAAAATGAAGAGACATCCAACCATGAGTACCAATTCATCTCGCAATCCTCCATCTTTGGACTTGCACAAGAAGGAACAAGAGGTGGAGGATGAAACAATGCATCAACTAAAGAAGTTATCTCCCAAGAAAAGGATTAGGTACTCATCAGGAAAGAGAGCAGAAAATGGAAATTAAATACTTTAAATACAAGAGCTACACAAATAGAACCAGAGAGGAGTGAAGAAAAATAATAAGAAGGAAAATAAGAAGAGATCAAGAAGCAATATGAGTTTCTTGAGAAGTAACTGGTAGAAGAAGAAGAGAGGAGATGGGTAGAGGAAGAATAATAGAGGTAATATCAAGAGAAAGAAGCAACATAGAGCTTGGAAGAAGAACAATTGACTCATGAACTAGAGGAGGAGGAGTATGAGGATGAAGACACCATCCAACCCATGGATGATTAGGCCAATACTCCAAGTGAAAAACCACTCATAGGAGGACATATTCCATTCAGAGATATGGGGATTACACATCCACCAATAGGTAGAGTCATAGATGTTTGCCGTGTAACATTTGATCATTTAAAGAAGCGGATCATTTAGAAAAGACATAAATACTTTCCCAATGATCTTGTGAACCCAATCTTTGTAGCGATAGAAAATGTGATCACCTCCAACACTAGAATAAATTTGAGGACTGTTATCGTAGAAAATGTTGCATTAACTATCGTGGCGCATGATAAATCATAGTTTCTGCTAAATGGGAATGATAGATTGAGAAGAGAACTCATTATGACAAAGTAACAGGTAGATAATCTTTGAGTACAGAATCAGTGAATGTTATAACATAACTCTAATACTACATAATCGCAATAGGCCATACTAGATGAATTAGAACAAATGGAGGATAGCATGGCACGACTATACGATGAGATGATACTTATACAACAAATCATGTTTCCTCTCATTGGCATTCAGAAGAATGGGGAAGAAATTATGAAACTCCTAAAGGTAGAACTAGAGCAGTTGACTAGATGTAGGAGTGGACAACGAAATATACAAATAGCCCATGGTATTTGGAAAAAAGGAATAAAATATCCATAGAAATTGCTAGAGTGCAATTGAGACTCCACATACAGAACTAATCACATCTTGGAGCACAGTCAGTTAACACCATGAATGCTTAAAATTGACTGCATAATGAGTTTGAGTCCCTTACATAAAAGCATGTGATGCTTGCTATCGAGTATCTTAAATAAATTAAAGGTAGGGAGGCCATCTTTTTAGGGGATCCAAGATTGCATTGAACAAATAAAGCAGGTAACAAAACATAAACGCTTGTAAGTGACTAATGATGTTATTCAATAGTATGCTTTTGCACCAGCGAAAGCATACATGAAGCTTTCATGCTTGTCGAATAATGTATAATGGAGCTCCAAGAAAATACTTTAAGAGGAATTGGAGGTGAGAGTGCACGAAAAAGGAGACTTGCCACACCAGATCAAAGTGACCACAAAGGAGTTCAGAGTATGGCACACTTATATCACAAATGAACTCGATGAAGAAGAACATGATCTATCCATTTAATGAGTTTTGTCCTTTAGCAGTTTTTTCTTATTAGGTTACTGTCTCATATATAATTTTTCTTATGTAATAAATGTTATGTAATGAAGTCCAATGAGCACATGTGGAATATGAATAGCCGCACATTGGAATGTAATGAGTCACATCAGAATTTGAATAGTCATAGAATTTAAAGAGTCATGAGAATCTCAAGAGTCATTATATTTGGTATAAATAGTTCCTCATAACTCATGAAAAGGGCTTTTGGGGACCAAGCTTTGACCGAGATTTTGCAAGCCTAGCCTTGGTTTCTCTTGTACTACATAGGAGATAGATTATTCTTTAGAGAAGCAAGTTCTAACTTCATTTTCCACTATTGGATATAGTGTTTCACTCATGTAACAATTCTCCTAGGAACTTACAACTATAATCAGAAGCTCAATGAGCCAACATTCCTTCATACATGTATCATATATATATTTGGGTTATTCCAATTATGTGTATGATATATGTTTCTTTATTTACATGTGAATTTAATGAACTATTTTGTTTCTTGGTTATGAATGTTATTCAATGAATGTTGTTATGATTTAACAAATTTTGTTTATTACGTGGACTAATCTACAGGTACACAACAATTATTTCCCTTTACCCCAACCCCTCTTTATGATAATATTATTAATTTTCTAATTGAGGTCACCTTTCCTTCACAATTCGTGGAATTCTCCCTCATACACCTTAAATTGAATGTCACACAAAGCTCAAATTCTTGCTGACCCAAATAGGTATTGTGTTATCTTATGTCCAACTGTAACTATAGGAATTTACAGGGTAAGCTCCTCAGATAGAACACCAAAGGACACCGCTCACAAATAGATCATAGATCAATACACTAGTAATATTGATGTGGTTAAAACCCTAAAAGAGGGAAATAGTCCACGACCTGAGCCAACGCGGCCACTTCAGGCAATTTATTAATGTAAAAGAAAGAAAATTTACATTAGCTTCTCTATTGAATGGTCACCTTTCAACTGACCTTCCATGCTCTTTAAATATAGATCATGGACCAATCGGGTGTTAGGCCATGGATCAAGTGTCGGTAATACCCAGGAGAGAATGAACCATCGGATCACTTCATGTCTAGAACATATCGTGACCATCAGATTGTAAGTTACAAAAGTACATAGTAAAGAAGCACACTTTACCTAACTCTACACTAGACCAAGTTATACTTAACTATTTCCTATGTGTCGTAATATCCTAACATCCCCCCTTAAGAACAACTTGGGATAGGATTGAAGGATGTACAAATACGACACAGTAGGAGAAGGAACAAGGCATTAGAGGCTATCCCCCCTTAATGACAACTTATTGAAATCCAACCATAAATCGAAGTTTCGTAAACTTCGCCTCTGTGATAGCCTTTGGAAAGATGTTTGCAACTTGATCATCAGTTGAACAACATTTCACTTCAACAACATGGTCATGAATGAGCTTTCTGATGAAGTGCATTTGTAGTTCAATGTGTTTGCTACGCTGATGTTGGACTGGATCTTTGCATAGTTGAATGGAATTTTGATTATCACACCAAATTGTAGTCAGATGCTACTGCTGAAAGCTAAACTTTTACAAGATTTGACGAATCCACAGGGTTTCCTTACTAGCTTTTATGGTGCCACAATACTCTGCTTCTGCTCAAGAAAGACAAATAACACTTTGTTTCTTACAAGCCCATGTAATAGGTCTAGAACCAAGAGTGAACACATAACCTCCACTAGACTTCTGATCATCAAGGTCACCAACCCAATCGAAATTAGTGAAATCAACCAATAGAGGAGATGCTTCTGCACTGTAATGAATCCCAAACTGAATTGTACCTCGAACATAATGAAGTATTCTTTTAGCTTCTTTCCAATGACTTTCATGTGGGTTTTGCATAAACTGAGAAATAAGGCAAACAACAAATGAAAGGTTAGGACGGGTATGCGTCAGATACAATTTTTTTTCCATATGTTAACGATATAAAGTAGTATCAACTTCAGGGGAAGTACAAGTGACTGAAAGCTTGACTCTAGAATAAAAGGGAGGAGGGGCTGGATTAGAGTCTTCCATGTGAAAGTGGTGTAGAATATCATAGGCATACTTTGACTGGGAAAGGGAAATACCTTCCTTGGATTGCAAGACTTGAAGACCAAGAAAATAACGCAAGTGCCCTAAGTTTGTCATTTCAAACTACTTTTTAAGGTTGGATTTCATATCGTTTATAAGTTTGGGATCACTACTAGTAAGGATAAGATCATCAACATAAAGAACAAGAATGATAAGAGACTTACCCACATTCTTTGTGTACACAATATTGTTAGAATGACACCTATAAAAGATAGTATCTAAAAGAAAGCTATCCATTTTGGCATACCAAGCCCAAAGGGCTTGCTTGAGACCATAAAAGGATTTCTTAAGCCGACATATAAGGCTGGAGTCTGTCTGTATAAAGCCATGAGGTTGTTCAATATATATTACTTCATACAAGTCCCGATGCAAGAAGGCGGATTTAACATCCATCTAATGGAATTCCCATTTGAAAGAGGAAGCAAGTGAAAGACCAAGGTGGATAGAGTTCATTCTGGCAATAAGGGAGAAGGTTTCAGTATAGGCAATGCCTTAAACTTGTGAAAAACCCTTAGCAACAAGATGAGCTTTATGTTTATCAACTTTTCTATCTAGTACAAACTTGGTTCTATAAACCCATTTGCATCTAACAAGTTTTCATCCCTTTGGAAGAGGAACAAGATCCCATGTATCATTTTCCAATAATGAATGATATTCTTCATTCATAGTTGCATCCCAATCTGGATGGCCTGAAGCTTCTGCAAAGGTGTCAGGATCATAACTCATTGAATCTTGAGCCAGTAAAAAAGAGGTTATATCAAACTAAGAATTTGTATGTCGTTGATCTATAAGATCACCTACAAGAGCACCTACTACATCTCAAGTAGGACAGACCCATTTTGGAATTTGAGGAGCTGAAGGAGGATCCTGTGAAGGTGGGGGGGGGGGGGTGGTGGGGAATTTTCATCCTTGTTGTCATCATCTGAAGAAGAAATATTTTCATAAGTAGAAGGGATAGGGAGAGGGGGCACATCCACGGAACTAGGCTCGTAGGCTGATATATTTTCAGCAAACTTTACATCTCTTATAATGATAAAATTTTTGGACTTAGGTGAAAGAAGTCTATATCCTTTGACATCTTCAGAATATCCAAAAAGAACACATTTTTCACTCTTAGGTTCTAAAGCTTTATGTTTCTCATCTAGAATATGGGCCCATGTTTCACTTTCAAAAACATGAAAGTGAGTTACATATTGTTTAATTGAGCTCCATGCTTCTTCTGGAGTAATATTCTTTAAAAACATTGTAGGAGTGTGATTTACTATGTAATTTTCACAGTTAATTGCTTTTGCCCAAAAATTAAGACTAAATCCTTTAGATTGAAGCATACAATTAGACATTTCCTTTAAGGTGCAATTCTTACTTTCAGATACACCAATCTTTTGTGGAGTATATGGAACAGTATTTTGTATTTGAATTCCATGCTCAGTGCAAAAGTTGATGAATTTGTTGTTAACATATTATGTGCCATTATTAGATCTTAGCTTAAGAATTTGATGTCCAGATTGTTTCACTCTTGAGCTTTCAAAAGTATACCCAAGTGCATTTGGAGAAATCATCAATGAAATTTAAGAAATACTTGTAGACAGAGAATTAGATAACTTGAAGTGGACCACATAAATCACTATGCACAAGTTATAAAGGGGCTAAGACGTGCCAAGAGGCACGTTTTTCAAAACTATCTTGATGATGTTTTCCAAGTACACATTTGGAACAAACACGATCTCTGCAAGATACCATAGGAAAAAATGTAACCATATTTTCTTTACATAGAGTTTGAAGGGAGCGATAGTTTACGTGACCAAATCTGATCTGAAATTTATCCAAGATAAAGAATGAAAGGTATTACAGACTCATGTGCATGGATGTGCCTATGTTACTTGTGCAGTAGATCGATAAGATTGCTAGAATACATAGACACTGAGGCAAATAGAGAAAGCATAAGAGTCAAAAATGTAAACAAAATAAGTTTAATAAGGAGTTCACCCAATTTTTTTGGGCTACGTCTCCTGGTCCAGCATTTTAGTGGTGGCCTCTCTATTATGTTTTCAAGCAGAGTTTTACAATAGTGAACTCAAATTGAGTGTCACTTAATAAATGTAAGTCAGTAGGACTAGAGTACACAGACTCTCCTTACTGAAACAGGACCTCTGAGGGTCACAGTAGTATGACGGGGCTATGCCGAGGAGTTTGCTTAAACCTCTCAAGCCTTCAATGGAGTACACAGACTCTCTAACTCTCTCTGGCTCTGTCTGGCTCGATGTTTCCTTCAGGCTAGGTCGGCTTCTACTCTCTGTGTGTTGCTTCTCTATATTCTTCTCTCTCTGTATCTTGCCTACTCTGCTTCTATTAGTTTATGGCTTTAAAGCCAGTCTGTGCTTTTGACTGTTCGTTTCTGCTTCCCGGCCTTCTGGTTTCCTTTCCTCTATCCATTTGAATTCCTCTGCTCTGCATCATCATCATCGGGTAATGCCTCGGAGGGAGGTGGCCACCTGTTTGCTAACAAGTCGGGTGTCAGATTCCCTCAATCATATACGAATGGCCGTTAAATCTGTTTGCTACAAGATCGCCTACGAACATGAATTGTTTACCAACTCATCATCCACGTCGGACTTCAAATCCTCTGTCATCTTGCTTTTTTAACCTGTCAAATCCGGTCGGTCATTGGGATGGATATCCGCTATTAATCTGGACCCCCAAGATCCTACGGTCATCCTTCATATCGGGCGGACAAGTTGCACAGTGTTTACCCATCCAATGTGGGAATTTTCTCTCTCATCCACCGGACATGTGTCAATCGATGTGTGGCATCAAGCGGGACTCAGTCAAAACTCCTTACTGCCTTGAAGCTTTCTGATATCTTGTCGATTTGGGGAATCCCGCGCTACAGAACCGAAACAATTACTTTTCCAAATTTTATAATGATTCTAGGTCCGGGAACTTCAGGGCTTTCCTTCACTGAGGGGGATGCCCTGTGATGCGCGATTAGCACTTAGTAGTAATCGTGTATCAAAATACATCTCTGCTTCCCGAATTAGCCTCCAGTTTTGCCAGTTTTGTGTCATCGCACTTTACCATGGGCCAACGGTCTACACACTTGATCGAGGGTCCTCATTGCTTTGCTTTCGCCATAACTGCAATTGTTATGAGGATTCCTTCTGATAGCTTCGATATTTTCTAGGACTTGAATCTTTTAGCATAATTTGAAATAGTCATGAAAACTTAAAGAGTTTTACAATCCAATTCGAATCACGGCCTTCCCACTCAAAAAGCTTTTGGACCACCAAAACTTGGTTTTCTTTCAAGCATCAATCATGTGAGGGTATTTCTTCCTTGCTTGCTCAATTTCTATCCATTTCGCATTGCTTGGCTTTGAATCTTTGAGTCCAATCCTGAGGTACTCAACATCCCCTCTGTGTGTAGTTCTTACCTTCCTGTCTAGAACTGTATATTCCTACAACTCATTAAGATATTCATGTAACAGATCATCAATAGAAGGCAATTGACTATTCTCTTTAGGATCTTAAATTAATGAAGGTTCAAATAGTCTCAAGTTGTCTACATTAACAACTGAGTAGATGTGCATGTAAGCTGGTAGATCAAGGCGAAAAGCATTCTCACCAATTTTCTCAAGTATCTTGAAAGGTCCATACCTTATTGGCTTTAGCTTCTTACCTTCTCCTTGCATTCTGTCTTTGCTGATATGTAGCTAGACTTGATCACCAACATGGAAACTATGCTCCATCTAATGCTTGTCATGCCTTGCCTTGTACTTGGCTTGGCTCTTTTCCAGTTGTTCCTGTACTGCTTGGTGAATCTCTTGGACTTGTTCAATGAACTTGGTTGCCTTGTCCACATCACTGTGTCCATCAACTACTATGTCTTTACCAAAGACAAAACCCAATGAGACCTTGGCATGAAACCAAAATAGGTCTCAAAAGGAGATCTCTATGTAGAAGAATGTTTAGCTCAGTTGTAAGCATGCTGCACATAACATAAATACTCATCCAAAAGTTTGGGATGCTTGCTGCAATAGCCTTTGACCAACTGGATCACCGTTCTATTGACCATCTATTTGCGAATGAAAAGTTGTGCTTTTCTTCGACCTGGTGTCCATCAATTCCCGCAAACTTGACCAAAATTTCCCAACAAATTGAGTATCTCGATCAGATATTATGGAAGTGGGTAATCCAAAATGAACCCATGCATGCTGAAAGAACAACCTTATAGTTTATTCAATTGTGATTTGTTTGTTACAAGGTATTAAAATACACATTTTGCTGAACCTATCCATAACAACATATAAATAGTCATGACCTTTCCTAAATTTTGGCAGTCCTCCAAAAAAGTCCATGGAAACAATTTCCTAAGGATGAGAAGGAACTCATAGTGGAATGTACAAGCCTAGTTTTCTATTGTTGGGCTTGCTTTTAGCGCACATGGTACACCCTCTTACATATCTAGAAACTGTCTCATTCATTTTTGGCCAATAACAAAATCTTTGCAGCTGTGCAACCGTCTTACTTACACCAAAGTGACCTGATATTAGAGAAGTGTGTGCTTCTCGAATTATCTTTACTCTTTTAGTTTTTGGAATGGATAGCTTCCCACAATGATACAAGAGTTGGTCCTTATTGTGATAATCCAATTCTTCTACCTTTTTTCCTTGACTCAAAGTTGGATATACATCTTTAAAATATATATCTTGAGCATATTGTTCAATGTAGCCTTCATGCAATATTGAATTATGCTTAAGTATAGTAGATGCATTTATAATTGGTCTAGATAACATATCTGCAACTTTATTGTGTATGCCCTTTTTATATCTGATGACTAAATGAAACTGTTGTAGAAAACCTATCCATCTATAGTGTCTTGATTGCTACAACTTAGTTTGGGCATCTAGATATTGAAGTGGTTGATGATCAGTATGTATAACTGTCTCTTTGCCCATTAAGTAATGTTTCCACTTTTTCACACTCTGTACTAATGCATACAATTCTTTATCATATGTAGGATAGTTAACTATTGCACAATTAAATTTCTCAGAATGATAACATATGGGTTTACCGTGCTGCATCAACACTGCTCCCATGGCATAGTCACTGGCATCTATTTAAATCTCAAATGGTCTTTCAAGATCAGGCAGTGCTAGTACTGGTGTTGTACTAATCTTTTCTTTCAAGGTGTTGAAGGATTTATGCTATTTGCCACCCCACTAAAACACCTTGTTCAATCATGTTAAAGCATTTAAGGGAGCTGCAATTAAGGAAAAGTTAGAAATAAACTTTCTCCAATATTGTGCTACTCCTAAGAAGCTTCTAACTTTTGTAGCAAATTTGGGTTTAGGCTAGTTTACAGTGACTGCAAACTTAGAGGGATCTATCTTCAATTCACCACCCCCTACTATATGTCCCAAATAATTCAAAGATTTTTTGCCAAATTCACATTTTAAGAGTTTAACATAAAGTTTTTCTCTTTTCAAAACATCCAGTGTCTGCTTAACATCCTTTAAATGTTTTTCCCACATTTTGCTAAATATAAGAATGTCATCCATATATACAATAAACAAATCATCAAGAAAAGGTCTGAGTACATCATTCATTACTCTCATGAAAGTAGCTAGAGCATTATTTAAGCTAAAAGGCATAACCAGCCACTCATACAATCACTGCTTTGTTTTGAAAGAAATCTTCCATGCATCTTGCTCTGCAACTCTCACCTGATGACAGCCACCATGCAAGTCTAACATGGAGAATTAAAAAGCCTCTTTCAACTGATCTAATAGATGATCAATGCGAGGAAGGGGATAATGATTTTTTATCGTTATCTTATTCAGTGCTCCGTAACCAATGCACATTCTCCACGAGCCATCTTTATTCTTCACCAAAACAATTGGAGACCCACATGGTGATGTGCTAGGCCTGATGAACCTTTTCTCGAGCGGCTCATGTACCTGCTTCTTGATTTATGCATTCTCTAAAGTGGACAACATGTACATTCCAATGTTAGGCAATGGAGCATCTTGCTGCAAATTAATATCATGCACTATTTCCTTTTTGGGTGGCAGACCTTTAGGCTCTTGAAACAATACATCATATTCTAAAACAATTTTTTCCAAATTAGCTTGTTGTTTAGCATCACAGCCCTCAAATACATTGGTTTTATCAGGTTTATTTTCCTTCACAACCATTAGTAAAATTGTTTACATGAATTTATAATTTGTTTCATCTGCCCTGAGTTTATGAGAGTATAATTATTCTTGAGCTTATGAGCTCTTACAATATATTTAATTCGATATTTAGCGAGTAGATACTTGTTCTCAACTCTATAGAAAATAGCTTTTCCATCATACAAATAAGGACTTCCTAAAACAATTCCACATATATCCAAAGGAATTATATCTAACTCAACCTCATCTACAAATGCTAACCAAAAAGAAAACTAAAGTTTACATTGTCTAGTCACTTGTAGCTTTGCTTTATCACATAACCAACCTAATGGATATCGTTTCTTGTGAGGTGTGGTTAGTAATCCCAACTTCTTTACAATTGCTTCAAAAATTAAATTTACTTGTGAGCCTCTATCAAACAAAGTACCAATCTTTTGATGATTGAAAATAACTCGAATATGAAAAAGCTCACATCTTTTCCTCTCATTTTCTTCATTATCACTAGACTGTACATAATTACTAGCAGATGCTTTCAAATTTTCACCTTTTATACCTATGGTTGTGATTCTTTCTTCATCTCCTGAGTCTGACCCCAAATCCTTTTGAATAGCTGCAGCAGTCTTCTTCTTCTTGCCTTCGAGCTTCTTAGGTTTCATCTTTGGATGCAGAATCCAATAGTGTTCATCATCATGCCCATCCCTCTTATAGTGAGTGCATGACAACTTGTTTTTCTGTACAGTGTTTGTCTTCCTCTCTTTCCATTTCTATTTTTTTTTCGCCTTATTTTTGCTTGCAGTGGGTTTGGATGATCCCCCAACTTCTAGGTTCCCATTGTTACCTCTTGCTTTAAGATGCATAGCCTAAACGGATACTTCATCTACACTAGTGGGATTAAACATGAGGATAGTGTGCCTCATGGAGCTATGTAGACCACCTATATACTTCAATAGAGTCTCAGGTGAGTCTAAAGAAATTCATAGAATCAAAGCTCTTTTCCTAAATTTTTGGGTGTAACCTTGTACACTTTTCCCCTTTAGCTGTTGAAGAGTTTTCCAGCTCATCATGGCTTGCTGCATGTAGGCTAGTGGATAGAATTTCTTTTTAATTATAAAAACAAATTCACTCCAGACAGAAAGAATCTTATTATGTTTCTTCATGTCAGCTTATGTCCTGCCTTCCCACCATTGTAAGGCAGTGCCTCCAAGGCATAGGTTGGCTTGCTAAATCTTACTCTTGTCTAAGTCGATACTCTGCACTCTGCAATAAACATCAATCTTTCTGATCCAATTATCTGGTTTCTCTGCATTCAACTCTCCATCTTATATTAGTAAATCAAATTTAACATCTAATTTAATCAAAGATGTCTTCTTTTTATTTTCAGGGCTATTAGGAGGCATGAGAAATTTTTCTTCTTTCCCTTTGGGTTTGGAGTGATCATGGAGGAGATATTCTTCTACTCCTTTGTCTTGTTTGGAGCTTGATGCATATTCATCTCTATGTTCCCTATAGTCCCTATACATTTCCTCCACCATGGATTTCAGGGTCATAAAACTATCCATGAACTGGGGGTCTAATTCCAAGGGATTTTCTCCTGACATTTTCCTCTTAGAATAGACTCTTCCAATTTCCGGGTTAGTTTCAGCCAATTCTCCTTCTCTGAATTTAAGCTTTGATCTAGTTAGCATTCAATAACAAAATCCATCACAAGATTGTCTAACCTTAGTAACCTAGAGCTCTGATACCACTTGATCTAGAATTTGTCCAAAATAAAGAATTAAAGGTATTACAGACTCATGTACATGGATGTGCCTATGTTACTTATGCAACGGATCAATAAGATTGCTAGAATACATAGACACTGAGGCAAACAGAGAAAACATAAGAGTCAAACATGTAAACAAAACAAGTTTAATAACGAGTTCACCCAATGCTCCTAGGCTACACCTCCTAGTCCAACCTTTTAGTGGTTGCCTCTATATTATCTATTCAAGCAGAGTTTTACAACAGTGAACTCAAATTTAGTCTCACTTAACAGATGTAAGTCAGTAAGACTAGAGTACACAGACTCTCCTTACTGAAACAGGACCTCTGAGGGTCACAGTAGTATGACAGGCCTATGCCGAGGAGTTTGCTTGAACCTCTCAAGCCTTCAATGGAGTAGGCAGACTCTCTGACTCTCTCTTGCTCTTTTTGGCTTAATGTTTCCTTCAGGTCAACTCAGCTTCTACTCTCTCTTTTTTGCCTCTTTGTATGCTTCTCTCTCTGTATCCTGCCTGGTCTGCTTCTGTTAGTTTATGGCTTTAAAGCCAGTCTGTTCTTTTGAATATTCGTTTCCGCTTCCTAGCCTTCTAGATTCCTTTCCTCTGTCCGTTCGAATTCCTCTGGTCTGTGTCTCATCATCAGGTAATGCCGTGTAGGCAGGTGTCCACTACTTTGCTAACGAACTGGGTGTCAGATTCCCTGAATCATATTTGAATGACCGTTAAATCTGTTTGCTGCAAGATCGCCCACAAACATGAACTGTTTGCCAACTCATCATCCACGTCGGACTTCAAATCCTTTGTCATCTTGCTTTTTTAACCTATCAAATCCGGTCGGTCATCGGGATGCATCTTTGCAATTGATCTAGACCCCCCAGATCCTACAGTCGTCCTTCATATCGGGCGGACAAGTCACATAGTGTTTTCCCATCTGATGCGGGCAGGTTTCTCTCTCATCCACCAGACGCGTGTCGCTCAATGTGAGGCATTGGGCAGGACAGTCAAAATTGCTTACCGCCTCGAAGCCTTCCGATATCCTACCGGTTTGGGGAATCCCACGCTATGGAACTGAAACATTTACTTTTGTGAATTTTATAGCGATTTCAGGTCCGGGTGCTTCGGGGCTTTCCTTCACTGAGGGGGACGCCCTACGATATGTGATTAGCACTAATCGCATATCAAAATCCACCTTTGTTTCCAAAATTAGCCAATGGTTTTGCCAATTTTGTGCCATCGCACTTTACCATGGGCGAATGGTTTGCATGCTTGACTGAGGGTCCTCGTTGCTTCGCTCTAGCCATAACTGCAATTGTTATGAGGACCCCTTTTGATAGCTTCGATATTTCCTAGGACTTGAATCTTTTAGCACAATTTGAAATAGTCATGAAAACTTAGAGAGTTTTAGGATCCAATTTCGGATCAAAATCGGTGATGCCAAAGTTTCCTCACTTCATCATTATGAGCAACAAATACTGAGGGAAGAGTTAATGACCCAAATTTGTTAAAATTATACAACCATGTAGAATCATCAGCAATGCTAGTAGCCAAAATCTATCTAGGATCTCTCAAGTCCTTAATTACAACATAATGAGGTGAAAATTCAACAATTTTACCTTCACTTAAATGAGTTATCTGCTATATAGATAGAGGGTTGTAGGATAATGTTGGAACACATACTACATCATTAAATTGACCATTGTCTAGATGAACATTTCCGGTCCCTATAACACTAAGAGATCTATCATCACCAACATATATATTTTTAGTGTTACAGTCATTTAAAGAAGAAAACATGGCTTTGCTTTTGGCCACGTGATAAGAAGCTCCATAATGAATGAGCCACTCATGAGAATTTGAAGAAGAAGATACATTTAGTGCATAACCAGACCGAGATGCTTGACAACCACATGCAAAAATTGTTATTCTTGAAGATGAAGTTGAAGCTGAAGAGTGCTCCAAATGGAAGTTGTGCTTCTTCATTGCTACTTCCAAGACTTCCGTCTTCTTAAAGAATTTGGATTCTATGTGGCCATCTCAATTACAAAAGTTGAAATGTCTATCAATCTTCTTCCACTTTTTTATTTCCCTTATCATTTTGTTGAATTGAATTTTCATTTTGAGACTGAAATGGCTTAGGACCCTTATCTAGTTTAGGACCATTCTTTTTAGGATACTTCTTCATAGGATTCTTTGAATTTGGTTGTTGCTGGGCAGCTAAGGCTTTCTTATAAGAGTTTCCAAGATTAAGAAGACCAAGATGTAAAAAATTTTCTTGTTCTCTTATTAAAGAATCACAAAAAGCATCAAAAGGGAGGGACTTGTAATGTTGTCCTTGAGAAATGAAGGCTTCTCCAGTAGAATGGATGGTGGAAACAAACACAATGTAGGCTACTCCCAACTTAGTAAGAATGGAATAGATAGGGTAACCATATTCTTTCTTAACATTAACACCTTCCAAGAGAAGTCTAAGGGTCTTGAACTTGGAAAAAAAATATTCAATGGAAAGAGATTATTGGAGTCCAACAAAAGAAACTCATTTTCGAGTTGATGGGCTCTAATTTCATTTTTAATTCTAAAAACTTTATTGAGTCGTTTCATTGCTTCATTAGGGGTATGAAGTTCTATAATATTGAATCTAAGGTCTGGAGAAATAGACATCCCTATCAACCCACGTGCTTGATCTTGCCTATTTTCCCATTTGGATGCCTTATCTTCATTTTTAGGTCTAGTTTCTTAGTCTGAGGCTATTCTTCAAATACCTTTACTTCTAAGTAAATCGATAATGTAGGACCAACATTGGAAGTAGTTGGTGTTGTCAAGAATAACTTAGCATGGAATTTCAATTTTAACAGCAGTTGAAGCTATAGATTTTGAAACTGAGTGTTCGAATGGAACGATCTCGAAAAATTAGGCCGAATTAAAAAAAAACAACTCTAAAAATGGCTTCTGGATGAAGAAGTTATGACTTTTTTAAGAAAAGTTGTTGAAGATGCCGACGAAGTGAATGAATGTGTGGAAGTGAATGGTAATGTTATATTTAAAAAAGAAATTCCCCCGTTTCCAAACTTGATCTAATTAGCTCACTTTAAAAAAAAAATTATGTCACCCACTTTTATAAATAAGTGAAAGTCACTTTTACAATGGTACTTTATGAGCTACCCACTAAATTGAAACTTAAATAAAAGATAAAGAGACTTTAGAATTATAAGTGACTCACTTTTTATAACGGATGAGAACACTTTTACATAAATTAATTTTAAAACGTAAGCTACATGTGCTTTTTGAAAAAATAACTCAACAAAAAGAAATATTTGAACCCAAGACCTCTATTCTCATAAAGTAACTTTGGACCAAGTGAGCTAGCTTAAAAGGTTAATAATTTTTGGAAAAGAGGAAAGGTTTTTTTTTTTTAGTCACTGAAGCTTTGGGGTGCGCGCTTACTTGAAAAAACTCATTTTTCCTAAAAACAAGAAACCCCACAACCCAACACATACATGCAAAAAAAACGAAACCTTATGGCTTGAAGTTAGCTTTTTCCAGAAACTAAATATTTTCCTCAATGTTTCTAATTTTCTGAGAGCACACTAAGGCACAGTGGAAAAGAGCATATGCATGAGAAAAATCCTTCCTTCTTGTTTTTGATTTGCCCAAATCGCACAGAGTCACGGGGGAAAGAGCATACATATAAATGAAATGTGTGGATCAAGTAATAAAAACCAGAGAGATAAATAAACCGAAATAAACATAGAGATAAATAACTAAACTTGCAAATAAAGACTGTATACCTCCAGATCTTAAAAATGACATAGTTAAGGATACCAAAACCCTTTTCGTGTGAAACTAAAAGGCTTCCACACTAGAAAATATGCTTCTAACACAATAGAGTAGTCCTCTTAGCCTGAAAGCTGTAAAAAATAGTAGATCTAGGAAACGAAAGTCGGATGCAGTTGTATCGTCTTTGATTTGGATCACCAATGGATGCAACCCTCAAATAGCTTTGGTACCATGTAGGCATTTACAAGGTAAGTTCCTCAGATAGAACACCACATGACACCACTCAAAAATAGATCATAGATCAATACGCCAGTATTCTGACATGGTTAAAGCCTCAAAGAGGGAAATAGTCCATGGTCTGAGCTAATGCGGCCACTTAGGGAAATTTATTAATGTAAACGAAACAAAATTTACATAAGCTTCTCTCATGAACAACCACCTTACAAATGACCCTCCATGCTCTTTAAATACATATCATGGACTAATCGGGTGTTAAGCCACAGATCAAATGTCGGTAATACCGAGGAGAGAATGAACCGTTAGATCACTTCATATCTGGAACATATCGTGACCACTGGATTGAAAGTTACAAAAGTACATAGTAAAGAATCACACTTTACCTAAATCTACACTAGACCAAGTTATACTTAACTATTTCCTATGTGTCAGAATATCCTAACAGTAACCAAGGCATTCCTTCGAAAACCATTCCAATGGTTGTGAGACCATATGACAAGATGGGACTGCTACGCCGAACAATGTGAAGTGTAGTTGGGACTTTTCATTGGGGATATCCCCTTTAAATGATAGTGGGATCCAGCACCGTCGACAAAGCCTTTTTGCCTATTAGGATTTCACAAACACTAGATATAAATTTTCAAAACCCTAGTTTTGATTTACACATGATTAAATAATTAATAAACATCCTTGATTTCACCAAACCAACTTGCTCAAATTATTCAAGTACCCAAACATTTATATCAATGGTAAGGTTTTTCATAGAAGCACAGATGGCATCAATTATTGAGGAGGCACAAATCTTAACAACCATAAGTTTATTTAATCCAATATTACTAGCCTCCTAGATTTATAAGTAACCAGAACATTTCACCTTGAAGAGGTACTCAACCTCTCTTCACTGAAGCATACTTTTATACTTGTAACAGTGATCCCTTTACATTTATTTCAAAATTGAGCCACTATAGTCCATGAAGTATATATTGTTCCTCAAAATACCATTTTTGTATATGTTGCTTATAACATGCTTTGGAACATAGAATCATCATACTTCCATTTTTCGATATATCAAAATAGGTCACTAGATCTATAATAATTATATTATTTCTCCTTTCCATATCAGATTATCAAAAATCGCCTCTATCATTTTTGATCTTAAAGGTTTCTTATCGATACAATGGGTTCTTCCAATCTTCAAGAGAAAGGGATCCTACACAACTCATGTTAAGAAAGAGCTTTCAAAAGGATCAAAGAGACATTATAATTATGATAGGAGATACCTCATGTGTCAAATTTTAAATTGTATTACAACTCATAACTCTCGCCAACTCAATTATTTCTTCAATACAAGGGTCTCTTTAATTTTCTTTGGGCCGCTCACTTTAAAGAGATATGAAGGTAGCCCCTTGCAATTGATTTTGTCTAGGAATCATGACCTTATTTTATGTATAGAATAGAGATCTCTTGAATATAACATCAAATTGGCTTCACAATTAATTTGAGGATTCAACCTCTTTATAGATATAGAAAATACTTGTTTTATGAGACTTTTCAAACACAAATTCTGAGATCAAGATATTAAAAATAAGATATGTAGAGTTTGTGTTAACTTAGGTTCCTTCGAAGTTACTTGGTAGTAAGCTCAAAATGATTGTTCATTGTTGAAGAATGGATCATGGACACTTATGATTTCCTTAACAAAATGTGAACTTGCCAATTTGGTCACTATGATTACCTTTCCTGAGGCTCTCGATCTCCTGAATAGGCCTTTATATTTTTGTACTTATAAGCTTAATTTCATTCTAATATGAATTAATTTTGTGGTCTTATGGTATCCCTTTCTCATCCTCCTTGAAATAATGAAAACCTTCTAAGCATAATGGAGATTTATTATTGAAATGCAGGCATGACTTTTAGATCTCCTTCAGGGCAAACCAAGTCAGAGCTGGAAAGTGACTATTATGATGATATTTTTTTAGCATTCTGAGTCTTCTCTTTAGTTGTTTTTAATACAGACTTAAAGTAGTATTAGGCCCACTAAATGAGACTAATTGGACTTTGAGGATTTTCCCCTACTACAATACATGTGAAGGTCTAAGACTAGTGATAAATATACTTGGTCTACTTTAATATCAAGGCTCATTTTATAGATTACATATTGAGATTTGATTCTTTGATCTTGTAGAGAATTTAACCCTTATGAAACAATGCACAATAGAAAAACCTCCAGTTTAGAGTCGTTGATTTTTGTTTCATAAGTACCTTTTTCCCTGAGGTAACTTACTACAACTTAACATATGCATTATTTTGAGATTTCTACCTTCTCAAACTCTAGGAATGCTCTTTGAACTTTCCTCTGATACCATGTTGATTTTTAAAGATTTCTCCAAACTAATAATTGATTATTATAATTAATTCTTAGATTAATTCTATCTTACATTCATTGATCATCATAAATCAATTACATAAACAATTTCAACAACAAAATAATATGCTAGAAGTGTCAGAAAGAGATAACCACATAAGAACACATTATTTTACCCTAGGAAATCCCACATGGGGAAAAACCCAACAAAATTTTGAATAGAGAAATATTTAATTTGAAAAAGATACATCTTAGTCCATAATTTTGTCAAACCTAGTCCATCTTCTTATACAAGTCAACTAGTGTGAGAAACATGTTATGCTTCATTCATAAGCTCATTTTCTTTGCATACCCAAACATAATAAAATGCCTCATAACATAAGATTCAATTCTTCCTCAAACATTCATTGCCTCAATCTTTCATCTGTTGATCTGATAGATCACCTTTCACTGGCCTAACACCTCATTCTCGCAAACCGTAGAGATGAGCTTTCACTCACCTTAGACCTCATTTTCATTGACCTCAAAAGTTGAGAGAGTTTCTTACTTCGATAGGGACAAAATGATGCTAAATTTTAGTGACTCGAGATGTCAAATAAGTGCCTCTGGAAGTCAGGTTGACTTGAACAATTTAGGGGGTTGACTTGAACAATTTAGGGGGTTGACTTGGCTAGGAGGAGGCCATCCTCTTCCTTTGAAGCCAAAAATTCAAAATTACTCTTTTTAATTCGAAAAAATGATACGACTCAAAAACAATGTCCTTTTGATTATAGCATGAATAATATGCTTACAAATACATTAATGACTCATTATGGAGGTCGACCATAGTTACAAGGATCAACACATATGTATTAATTTTACCATCAACATAAAATTTCCTTTTCAATAAGAGTTTTATTATGTTCATTGGAGTAGTACAAGAAACCCATTTGGAAAAAAACTTCAAATATGGCTTTGGGAATGAGCTATTGAGAAGAAATAAAATATCTAAAATAAACAACTCCAAAGGGTCAGCATGCCACATTGCCCTCCTTCTAGCACAAAAAATGTTGATCCCCAAATTTGACCATGTCCAACATTAAGGAAATCACTTTGTTAAGGTTCTAACTAGAACCTATTCCATTTGGTGTGGTAATTTCAATTGGTTATGGGCCCAATTTTCACCTGAAAGACTTTCTCCAAAAATGGAAATTTTGTTGAAGTTTTTCTATATCCTAAATTGAATCTGAGGCTATTATGTGGAATATAGAATAAACTAATATATCTCTTCCCAAGCCTAGCCTATCTTGATTAGGAGAAGGAATAGTCCCATCCTTGATCAAGAGAAAAGGTGAAATCTTCCGTGATTGATCCTAAGGTTAAGATGAGCTAACAAGCCACAGAAATAGTTCATATGGCCTATAGCAATTCAAGAAAATAGACATATACACTTTCCTCATGAATAGTTATTAGATCTTAACATTGCATAAGTTTAGATTCAAGTCACCATGATTGCATTCAAGATAAAATGATACATGTTATATTATATAAATAATTCTTGAAATATAGTAATAGTTAAAACTAAGAGAAGTATGAAATTAAACTAGTAAATAGTTAACAACTAATACATTTTACCCTCCCTATATGCAATATTCACTTTTTATTTCACAACTGGCCAGTTATATAAAAATAACTTATTAGTCCCTGCCATCTGGCATCCGGCAGGGACTATAGTAATCGCAGGGACCCCGACTTAGCATTAGTTGACCCCTTTGCTTCTCTGTTATACGGCGGTTAGAGCGCGGATATCCTAAGTTTCTAAAGCACTCACTCTTTCGCCATCCTTCGCCATCTTATTTGGCCTCTTCCCGAGGCGGAAGAGGCCCGACCATAGCTTAAAAACCAATTTAAGCCTCCTGCATTCTGGCTAACCGTTAACGGGTTTGAACTAATGCTGGCATTAAATCTGAGGCATTTCATGTTCTTATTGCATTTGAGCTGCATTTGAGCTATCTGAGGAGGCTGAACGTGTCACTCTGCATGCAGAACAGATGCTGTCTTTCTTGCCTCTTACTCGTGCTTTACATTTGGTTCATCGTCCACAACTTGAATCCAAAGCTTATTCCTGCAACCTCTAAGCCATCGCGACTGGATTTCACCGCTACCATTCGACATGGCTGCATGTGTACACAGAGCCTCCATGGAGTCCCTCAGAGCAGGTGGACTCTCCCTTAAAACGCTTTGAGTATTGACTGTTAATTAATATTCGTAAGTTTAACCATTTTTCACAAATTCATTATAGGGCTGTTGCGGCTCTCATGTCGTTCTTGGTGAGCAGAAATGGAGAGAGCGCTGGTTCAGCTCCTTTCATCTGCACTTGCACCAGCACCACAGAAGACAACGCTCCTTCTACGGTGACTATTTCTCCATCTTTGGCACTATGCAAGGTAATGCAGATCGACATTTTATTTAGTTTTCCCAAATTCATTAACTAGCAACTTTGAATGTCTTGGTTGCAAACAGGGCTGTTGCGGCTCTCATGTCGTTCTTGGTGAGCAGAAATGGAGAGAGCGCTGGTTCAGCTCCTTTCATCTGCACCTGCACCAGTACCACAGAAGACAAGGTATAAAACTTACCGTTGAATTATCCTCCATTCTGTACTCTATTTACAATAATCGCTTCACCCACAACAGTATTTACCCAGTAAGTCTGATTTTCACTCAATAACTTAATAATCACTTAATAGATTCAACTATTAAATTCAATTATTCAGAATATCATATTCTCTATATCTTTTGTATTACAAGAAGTTTCTACAATTAACAAATGGTTAGTGCTATGACGACTTCTGTTTTTTATTAATCTCAGGCCAACATACGAGGCATTATCGCATCAGAACTCTAGTTTATTATCGCATCAGAACTCTAGTTTATTGTAGTAATGGCTTGTATCCCTTTAGCCGAGTGAATCTCGAACACATAGAAGTCTGTCCATCTCTTAATTCTTTGTTTACTGTGAGATAAAAGGCATTCTTTATTGTATTGGAAACTGCACATATTCTGCACACAAATCTGACGAGGGTCTTTGTACTTGCGCATAATCCTGTTTCACACTAGCACTCTGCCTCGCAGATCAGCTAGCAGTTTTCTCTGATAGGAATCTCGGGCTTAATAATTAACATTTTAGATCGAAATTTTTAGCAATAAATAATTTGTATTTTAATTTTTTTTTAATTGATCTTTTCACCTTAGCTCTAGACCAAGCTATGTACAAATGTATCTAACTTACAGCAGTGCAGCGAAGACTCGGTGAGTACTGGAGAATTCTTCAGAGAAGATCTATCGCCTCTGCAGGTGCTCGCCTGTGGAAAAGCTGAGAGAAAACAGTTACACCATCTGTAAAATTAAATCCACTACTAAGCTATGATTTTACTCTGAATTGACATATAACTTACCTATTTTTCTTTGTAAAGCCCACATTAGATCCTTTAGGGATCTCCTAGGAAAGTAGCGCCTTCATTTGTTCTGGATAGAGTAGAAGGATAATTTCATGCTAGCCATCACCGTTTTTCCACCAGAGTTTCATTTCTGAAATGTCAAAATTTGATCTCATCAGCTTCTGAATCTCTACAGAATACTACAAGAACAAAGAAGCTAGATCATCGGCTATAGATTCAGAAGGTTGGTCTGCTGTGCAATCCACAGATTGAAGACTCTGCAGTAATACCGTGAGATTTCCCAGCTCTCCATTTGTTTCATTTGGTTGCATATACATATGTTCACACCGATATAGCGTTCTTCCATCACTACTCCATGCATCTACACTCTCTGGTGGCAGGCACACTGAATTTCTCTGGTTATTTTCCAATCTAGCGTTAGCAAGAATCGTCTGGCAAGAATCGTTAAGCAGAGGCGAAGGTGCATGGAGTGCCCCAATTCTGCACTGGATGGTCTGATGGACCTGAATTCATAACACAAAGCCCCTGTATTCATAACACAAAGCCCCATTCGCTGGTAGATTTACTATCGCTGGTCAAGAAGGGACTCTCTTGTGGCAGGCACACTGAATTTCTCTGGTTATTTCCTAATCTAGCATTGGCAAGAATCATCTGGCAACTGGAATGATATTATGTGACAGATCACCTCCCTGCTGCCAAGCACATGGCTTGCATGCAATGCACGTGGTAAGGGAGAGATCTCTCAAGGTGTTGCTGACAAGTTACGTGAGTCGGTTGGCTTTTGTGTGTTGGCCCATTGGAATCGCCTTTGTTGTCCAACAAATCGTTGGCAAACTCAAAATGTAATGCAAATATTTCTTTCGGTATTTCTGTTGTTGATTGGTATGATTTGGAGGTTCCACAGTCAACACGAAAACTCGAGTCCTAAACTTCCACCATGTTCAATTAACAACCGATGATTAAGGAGTAATGTATTGTCTTTATTGGCCTGGGATTGAGCTATAATTCCAATTCTATTTGACCATTGCCATTTCTACAGTTTACAATGGCACGCCATTTTCTCATCCTTCACACGTTCAAGTATTTCCCAATGTGTATTGTGCATTTCGTTAAGAAAATATATGTCATTTTCACCTTCTAACCGTTTTCCTTACTATACCTGCCGTAGTCAAGTATTTCCCTATGTGTATTGTGCATTTGGTTAAGAAAATATAGGTCATTTTCACCTTGTAACCATTTTCGTTGCGGTAAGTTTGGTATAACGCACGGTATGGATATGCAGCTGCTCGTGGATCTTTCACACAAGAAACTGCAGCTGATGCTACTGATGCTTAAAAGAATTATAATGTAAATTGTTGCTGGGCAACTCTTTAATAACTTTATATTCTTATAATTTTAACTTGTAAAAGTAACTTGGCAGGGACTTGCTGCGATGCAGCTCCCCTTGTATTAATTCTAAATAAGAATCAATTGATATAGAATTAACGATAATGTTAAAACAACCGATAATACTCATTTGGAATAGCACATGAAGAAAATGACAAATATCTTTATTCACAATCAAGTGCGAACAACAATGTTCTTATCGATTCCAAAATAGAGATATTTTTACCTGGTCGAACAAGATGCCAAATTTCTCCCAAAAAAAAATCATGTAGCATTGCAAAAGTCTCTTTTTTTACAAATTAGAACCCTTCTCGCATTTACAGAGCTATTATTTATAATTATATAATTGAATTCCAAAATAAAGAGTTGTTTTTTTGAATATTTTGTTTTCTAATTTTGGGGGTCATAGAATCTTCTTTTTCCAACTCTGAAATTTCATTAAAGGCTCTAATTGGAAATTACTCTCTAAGTTCTTTATAAATTAACCATAAACCTATTATTAAAGAAAATTTCAAATTAAGAACAAAACCCATACTTCAAAACTTATATGAAACTAAAGAATATATGTAAACCATTTAATAATAGATAATCTAGAGATGAAATATCAATAGCAAAACGTTCTGGCAATCAAATTATTTCTAAAAAAATCGTATAGGAAACTCAGTTACTTGCAATTTTGTAGCCTCCGTTTCTGTTGAATCTTTGAGGTGTTTAATCTTTATATTTCCCAAAATACATGGTCATCCCAACTCGTTCTCCTCTATTTAACCTTTCCGATGAGAAATATTGAGCCTGAATTTGTGCCCTAGATTTTGAGATATGACATTACGTTCTCCTCTATTTAGCCTTTCCGATGAGAAATATTGAGCCTGAATTTGTGCCCTAGATTTTGAGATATGACTTCTTAATGTCAGATTCTTGTAGGTGTTTATGTGCATTTTGCAAAATAATTGGTAGATTTGTACCATGGTTAAAATAAAAAATATCAGCCCCACATGCAGAAGAGAGATAGCACATGAAAATTTATAATGTGCAATCGGTTTAATAAATTGTATGAATACGTGAGCACCCACGGTGGAGGCGCCAGTGATCCTTATATTTTATAACATGAACCCACTAAATAAAAAAATTCCTTGTCTACGTGACCTATGATAAATCTCCAACCAACGTGGATAGAGTGGGTCATACATGGATGATTAGAATAATATAACAACAAACATTGTGTTATAACCTTAGTTCCCTCAAGCAAGGTTGTTGACCATGGTCAATTCGGAGCGTCGAACATAAAATAGAATGTATATAAGAATGTATATAAGAATGTATATAAGGTGAGATCTAGTTGGGATAGAAAAATTTTTAACTCTCAAACAAGAATTCAAAAATTGTAGGACTTTGTATTTAGACATTTCGTAATACTAGCACAACCATATTAATAAATATATATTAACACACAATATTGTCTATATATTCTATATGAATTTATACATTTATATAAACTTAACCATATACAATGTATATCAATGTATTGAATTGTACATTATGTATATAGTTAACTATATATACACTAATGTGTATATTAATGTACTTAATTACATATGCATTATTGTTATGTACACAAATGTATATTAATTAAAAGGCATTGATGTATAGTAATGTTTACACATGACAACAACAATGACAAATTGCATTAATGCACTACCAAAAACACAATAAATTTATCAATGCCATTGATATAAAGTTTTAATGTAGGGTTTAACATTATTCCCTTGAGTTTAAAATTCCTTCTGTTTATATTCCAATGTATATAAACCCCAAGATAAATATTATAAACCCTTAAATGAACATGTAAACCCTTAAATATCCACACAATCCTTCACATAATAACAAATATTGGCTTTACAATACCTTGGCATTAATAAACTGATGGGGTTAATAATAACCCCCTTCATTTAGAATATCAATCCCTTTGGTTACTATTATTACTAATAAATATTATTAACCGAAGTGGTTAATTTTACAACTAACATGTTTTGTAAACCCAAAGAATTAATATTATAAAACCAAGCTATATAAACCCTTATATTATAAACCCAAGGAATAATAAACCTAGGGAATCTAAACCAAAAGTCCAAGGGATTATAAATCCAAGGTAACAATACTAAACCCAAAGGATAAATATCATAAACCGAAGACATAAATATGAAAACCGTTAAATAGACATGTTTGACCAGAGTTCACCACGGCAGATTTTACACTACAGAAGGCTTTTTACAATCCAAAGTTTGGCTATGGTTGACAATCGTTGGCTACCTTTGGGACAATCTTTGTCACAATGCAACATCAAACATTGGTTGACCATGGTTGATTTTGCCACTGAGACAATATTTGTCATTATGCCATATTGAACCGTTGTTTACCGTGATTGAAAATGTCAAGTTGTACAAAGGGAAAATCCTTCTCACAACAACAAAAGTTGGGTTTATAATTCTTTGGAATTTTAATACTAAAAACCCAAGCAATTATAAACCCAAGGGATTATAATCCAAATGGAAATATAAATGTAAGGGGTTGATGAAAGCCTTTGGCTTTACAATATCAATCCATTGGGTTAGTAAATATCCAGTAACAAGCTTTGTCACAATGTATCATCGGACATTGGTTGACCATGGTTGATTTTGCTACTGAGACAATCTTTGATGCGAGATTGAACCATGGTTGACCATAATTGAAAATGTCAACTTATACAAAAAAGACAATCCTTCTCACAACATTAAAAATTAGATCTATAATCATTTAATATTTTAATACTAATAACCTAAATAATAACCCAATAAATTATAAACCCAATAAATTAATAAAAACCTCTTTACTTTACAATATCAATCCCAACACTTCCAAAAATAGTAAGACTTCACAGCCGGCACTTATATCAATCCCAACACTTCCAAAAATAGTAAGACTTCACAGCCGGCACTTATATCAATCCCAACACTTCCAAAAATAGTAAGACTTCACAGCCGGCACTTCCAAAAATAGTAAGACTTCATATCCCAACACTTTGTAATAATATTTGGGGCAGTTAACACCCACGGTCCCAGGTTTACCGGTCAAAGCTGCACTTAGCGATATATTTCATATTGTATTTCTTGATTTTTTGAAATGTTAACGTGTTTTATGTTTTGCGATGTAACAAAGTTTGTAGTCTTTTATAATATTAGAATACAATATTTAGTTTATATTACATAACAACAAAAATTAAAGCATTCTAATATATTAATATTTATTAATATTTTTATATAACACATATATACATGTTAGTTATATATATATATATGATAATTTTAATAATTACCATTTATATATTTGGATTTAAAGTTATCAAATAAAAAGGTTTATTAATATTTTATTTATATATTATTAATATACAATTTAGATTACATATTTTCAGTCTATTTTAAATTATGGGTATGCCACACGGAGATAATAAGGATACTTTAGTATGATTTCATGCTATTCAGCCATGTTCCCAAAAGCAGTGAAAATAACTTGAAATTTTGAGAAGAATAATTTTTACTTCGCAAGTCAAAATTTATTAGGAAAATATGATATTTTCTGAAAGGTATTTAATGAAGTTTATGGTACTAATAAAAAAAGGGAAATTATAAAATTATAAAAAAAACAATAAAAATAAGAAATGAAAAATGAAAAGCAAATCAAAGTAATATTTGTAAAATTTATAAAGGGGTTTTTTTAATTTCTAAGGAAATTAATGGGCAGCTATTGAAATCTTAGCACTATCTTATACTTCTTTCAATTTTTATTTGATATAATCACTTCTTACTCTATTTAACTCAGCATGTTAGGTCTAAGCACCACTATTTTCACTAGCTATTGGGAGTATTTCATTTTATATCATACAATTCCTAAAAAAGGCTCATCTTTAGTGACTCTTGGTACCCATTATTTTAGGAAAATTCAACTAATTGTAAGAATTCTTCCCACCTCTTTGGTTCATGCATGACATGCATTTTCAACAATCTGCTAGATTTTTGGTTTACCATTTGAGTTTGAACATTTCTTTAAGGATAATAGGTTATGCTAAAAGCTAGATGAGTTCCAAAGCTTGCAAACAATGTTTTCCAAAAATTCGAAGTGAACTTGACATCTCCATCTAAACTAATTTTCCTCTGTATGTCATGCAATCTATCTGAATATTGTTTCATAAAAATATAAGCTATGTAAAGAGCTTTGTGGGTGGATTTAAGAGCTATAAAATGAGCTTCATTTCTTAGTGTTTCTAGTACCACCATAATGTCATCGTGTGGTTTGAATGTCTTTTTGCAAAATTGAGATGAAGTCCATATATATGACTTATTATTCCCACTAAGGTATTAGAATTGGCTATAGTAATACCATTGGATATCTTCATTATACTTTGACTTATTGGCATTTCACGTAACAATATATTTAGTTATTTTTATCCTCATTCCTACAGAGTAATATAATTTATTTGTTAACATTATAATTTTGTGGTAACCAAGATGACTTTGGTAAGGTATTTTGTGCAACTCATCCATTATGAGAATCTTCAAGGTAATCACACATGGTAAATACCATCTATCTTTGAACAACAACATACCATCATCAATGAGATTGAAATTCTTACTTATTGTTACCCCTAGTTCTTGTAACCATTCATTCACATACTAGAAATGTGCATCATGTAGCAATTTTTTTTTTTATTCTTTCTCTGTTGTCAATTTCACAAGTGCTAATGGTTGCCTTTTTTTATTCTTTCTCTGTTGTCAATTTCACAAGTGCTAATGGTTGCCAAGTAAGAATATGGTTGATTTCAAAATAAAATTTACTAATTAAATTCAAGCATGGGTATTTTCTATAATTTAGGTTAGGCTAGGCCACCCGGTATTTAAGCCCTCCATGATTTATCATAACATGAACCTTCTCGCAAGTAAGTAGTGCCTCCACATCTTCAGTGTGGGCATGATTGTCTCTGGATCCAACTCCCTAATCCTTCCTTTTAAGAATATGTACAAATTAGTAAATCCTTCTCTGGGTCTGTTATTTTCAAACCAAGTCCATGATTGAGAAACGTCTTGAGTCACACAAGACTTGTCACATCTCCGATTTTATTACAGTTCACTTTTGAATTGGTGTTTTTTCCTTTTCAACATTCTGCTCAAAATTAGCCGTAAATTATCCTAGTATTTATAAATTATAAACGTAAAAAGTGCAACTATGTTTACGTTTTGACCCAAAGGAAATATGGAAGGTTCAATTCACGTGGAGAGTTAAAGTTGGCATAAATAATAAGATATGAGTTGCGAAAATATTACAAGGGTCAAACTTCCCTCTAAAAAATTATTTCAAAATATTCACCATGGTAATTCTTCCTAATTGTCACTGCACTTGGAAAATATAATATTCACTATGGTGATTCTTCCTAATTGTCACTGCACCTGGAAAATATATAGCACCATATTTGAGGAAATATAAAATTAAATCTCTGGCAAAGTGAATTTGAATTGACTAATCCATCCAAATGAGATTGCCAGAGGTGAGGAAATTTTCAAGGTTAAAGGTACAAGAGGACAAGCAACAAGACCAACTGAGGTGAGATGATGGCCTATCATTTTGTTAGCTAATAGGTAAGAAAACATTTTATTATTTCATCCAATACATCCTCATTTTTCCCTTCCTTATTGTGCATACCATTCACACCCTTATCTTATTATAATTTTGTTCAAACATATATATATATAATCTTCCTTTTCTTTTGTATTTTCTTTCACATGGTATTTTGGAAATTATATATATTTATGGACACGATATGGTATGACTACATAAAACTTTGCTAACATAAGCATCTTGAACGCAATCAGTTACAAGTATGACTCCACATCAGCACACAGGTTCGGATATATTAAAACCCAGATGTATAATCCATGGCCCTCCAACATACTCAAGAGACCACAAGAAGATGCGGTCACTGTGTTAAGAACTTTAATAACTGTTAATGGCATCCTGAATAGCAGTCAATAAATTTTACTTGACAGTAACATAGCCCATTCACCTACACTCTGGTGCATCATTACTCCATTCGCTTCCACTAGTGCATCAATTTCCAAGATATACTCCTTGCAGAAGGCTGGGAGTATAGACTTCTTGCGAAAATGCTGAGAATATAGTCTCCTTGCAACAACGCTGAGAAGGAAGGATGATTTTCTTGAAAAAAAATGATGGCTCATTTAGAAAGTTACACTACCACCATCCCCGAGAATTACTACTCTTTAGATTCCTTTTATGATATTCTTTAATTGTCAATTAATAGACATTTGAATATTCCATCAGTAGTGGAAGGAAATACCGCAGTTAGCTGTGAATCTTCAAGACATCATCAATGTGTATCATGGGTACTTCAACATGAATGTCCTCAACATAGGATTGTCCTTTCATCAAGTCATGAGCATCGGTTCTTGTATTGTGTGACGATAAATCATCACTTTATAAAAAGGAAATAAGAAATCCTAACATCTTGACCTGTACTATTTTTTGTATCAAATCTAATGTCTGTTGACAATATGTAAACAATGGTTGCCAGCACAAGGAAATGGCAGAAAAAATTAATCGATCTCAGAACAACCACCAGATATTGTACCAAATTAACTATATCTAGATTACTCATAAATTCAAAGTAAATATTTATTATCACTAGAAGGCTCGCTCTGCAAAAATTGGCCTTTCATAGACATCCTGTCACATAAAAACAAACCAAATTTTATCTAGCAGCGTCCGTTTTACTGCTTTTCATTTTTTTTTTTTATAAAATTTGAGCTGTTTTTAATATATACTATTGCCAGATTATTGATTCAGATTCACTTGTCAATAATTACATTCAACGGTGTGAACACACATTTGCGGCGACTTCTTGTAGGTAAAATTCGTAAAGGAAAAGTATTACTCTTTCCATTCTAAGAGGTGCTTTTAATAAAAAGGATTATTCCTATGACATTATCAAAGAGTACGTAAATACCGAACAAACAATCACGAAGGTAATGAAACACCTGCTCTCGTTTATAACAACTACTAAGTACTATTTGACTGAGAAAGAAGCATAACGACTAATTCAGTTGCAGAGCGCAAAAGTGATGGAAGCCTACTAAATTGCATCCAAAAAGGTAATGGTGTTATAATTACTGAAACTAACAAGGTAATGATCGAATTGTAATACTTCACAAAATAAGGGATAAGGGGAGAGAGAGAGTCATTGTAAACTTCAGCTTCCAAACAGAATTACCTCCATATGAGCCCCTCTCACCGCAGAATGCATGGTCGTTTTCCCGTTACTCTTTGCAATTCTCAGAAGCCCATCGTTTGCCATCAAAATCTATTCCACCACCTCTGCATGGCCATGTATCGCCACCGAATAAAGGGCGTACAGTTCGAGGAATCTGTCGTCATCGCCAGTGTTACCTCCATCAACTGGAGTTTTGGCATATATATATATATATCTTAATTTTTGCATAAGAATCCTCATTCCTGAAATCAAAACTGATGGGAACCTCGGTAATAATTCCCAAACTATCTTCAAATATATCAAGAAGACCAATACCTAAAACCAAATTATTTCCCACCACAGCGCGCATAGGGTTGCATCTCTCCGGTCTCGGAGTTACGAACAATATCGGCAGCTAAGAACTCCCTCTTATCCGAAACGTGAATGACCCATTTCCTTCGCAGAAGAAACCTATCAGTGTTGTAATCCAATTGAGCTCACATAATAGATATGTCTTGGCTTATCTTTTGCTGACCAAGAAGCACGAGTTTCCTGCCCAGAGCCATGCAGAAGAATGTGCAATTTCCTTCCATTTTGATCCTGCTCCCCTCCTCTGAATCGGCTAGTATTGATTTCGTTTTGTAAAGCCTTATAAGAGTAGATCCACTTGTCTGATTATGTTTTTATTTGAGGTATATCTTGATAAGGTTTCTACTTTCACGATGATGTTATTGATAATGTAACGCATGTATATAGAGATAGAAAGAGTTTGATGCTATACAAATTGTGTCGATTAATTCTATCATCAAACAAGCCCTCTATTTGTAGACGAACACATCGTTCCCATAGAACATTTTAAAATTCATCAAGAGAGTAATTTATCCTTGGAAAATTCGAGAACCCAGGAATAAATCTTGAATAGATCTACAGTTACCAGTCATGTCATGGGACGTCAATTCAGCATCCGTGGGGATGGCTTTGTCCCAGCTGAAAAGTCTAATTACATTGTTCTTGGGTGGGGTTTGTGGGGATTGCAGTGGCAAGGAAAATGGAATTTTCAGTTAGAGAAGTCTAGTGTTGGTGGCAGCTTCCACCATCGGCACCGTTACTAGTTCTCAAAACAACGAAGTCATCTACGTAGGAATCCAATATCCTTCTCTCTCTCAAGGCCTATCTATGTGGAAAATGGAGGAATCTAGTGTGTTAGAGAATTTGAGGAGGTTGGGTATCAAAACTGGGATCATGGATCTGCGCATGATTGAAGCAGTGGAAGCCATGGAAATGGGGTCGAGTTACACTATGTCAAGGTCTCCTTCTACTGGGATTATTGATAGTCACGCCCTCATGCTCTTTGGTGGTAGAAGCTAAAGACCCTGACACAGTTTTGCCTTTTAACACTTCAGTTGTTGGAGGCCAGATCAATAAAGGTGGCATTCGTCTCCATAATTGTGAAACAGAGAATTATAGCTGCGAATGCAAGACTCATATAGGAATACACCCGCAACACAATAATGGTGGTTTCGGTCTCGATATTTCAAGATCATCACTCTTGATATAGTCGCTTTCTGTACGGCTCTGGATATTCACTCTTCATACCAGACTCGCTTGCCCATAATTACAGGACTTCACTCGAATATGACTCATGGTTACAGCGATATGATATACCATTCACAGTTGCTACGCTCACATGATCTCACTCGCATGCTTCAGGACAGTCTTACATTTATCCGATCTCCGTATGGACTTCACCTCCTAAGATCAATATGGGCACAGTGACTCTCTGTAGTAAAATACACTTCTAGATTTTGACTACGATATGTGTTTGACTAAGATATGTGTATATGGTTCTAAGCACAGTGATGTATCCATCATTTATATAATCACTTACGTTTTGATAGGATAAGGTTTGTCTATACCTATCTATACCCTCTCTTATTGAAAACTATCATATAATGACATGCAGTAGCAAAACCCAATAACCATACTCTCTAGAAAAAGATTATAGGATACGCATGTAAGATAACTTAGTAGAATCCAAAATCTTGGCATAGTTCATATGAGCTAAAATGATTGCAATACTAATATGTAACAAAATTAAAATAAAAACATTATTCAAATGTGTCAACATAATCTACAATTAATCACAGACAATTAATCACTGGAGGAGTTAGGCACAAAGCTTTTCTTACCAAACACAACAGTACCATATTGGACTTGATGAGCACAGCTACCACCAAACCGTGAACTGTACTTCCATTTTTCCTGCGAGTTGAGATGAACATTCCCACAAAAACAACCACCTCTTATTTCTCCCTTCAATAGGGGTTTAATACCTTTGATGATAAGGTTTCCTTTAGTGGCATCATACTTTTGTGGATCCTTTTATCCACTTGCCTAGGCTTTTCCATAAAAGCCCGCCTTTCTCTCCCACTATGCTTTTAGGATTTTCTAAGCTTAGCATCTTTCTAAAGCTAAGCAACTTAATGGATATTTCTCTCCCATCCATGAATTTTATTCTAGAATACTTATCATAAAAAAAATATGAAATCTTATTTATCAATGAGATTTTATGTTTATTTTATTTTGGCAAGTATCTCATTTCTAAGTGTGTCATTCCCAAGTAGATACATCTCATATATTTATTTATTAATAAATAATCATTTACATAATTAATCCAATATTCTTCTTTGGCTTTTCTGTCATTCTTTCTAACCCAACTCAGTCTAACCACAATAGTGTTGTTGAGACAGAGGGATATTACATTCTCCTCCCCTTTTATTAACATTGTCCTCAATGTTCACTGTCAAGTTTCCTTTCTCAGAAACCTTGTTGAATAATTTGCTTCCACACATTTTCTTTTCTCCCATGTATCCTTTGTGGAGGTAAAGCCTTTCCTCACACTTAAGCCTGAGTAGTAGCTCAATTTCCAAACCAGAGTTTTTTCCAGTTAAGATACAAGGAATTCTGCTCAAAGGTCTCCTTCGTCTCTTCCTGCAACATTTTCCATTCAATTAGGTGGAAGTCATCATGTCCCTGCTTCTTGAGTATTAGTACATGAAACAACAAAATTTGTCATACGACTAAAAAATACTAATTGATAAGATAGGGTTCCCATTCAGTTAGTTCTCTTCGTGTTACCAGAGAGATATCGTCTTTTCTTAAGATCAAAAGAAATACTTCCTGCCATTCAAGCTTTTAGTCAACACTTTACTTCATTCCATATGTTGACCCAATTCTGAAGTAGATATAGTCTTGCATTTATAATTTGCTCCTATTTTAACACATTTGCATGGAGGTTAAATGTATGCTTCTTAATTTCCCCTGCATTCCACATACTTCCCACATGTAGTGAATAAAGTCAGTACCATCAAGATGTTACCAAAATAGACCTAGTAGCCATAGCTATGGAATTCAATTTACAAATTGCATATTTCTTTTCACGTTGCTTCAAATATATATATAACAATTGTTAAGGGACGGTGTGTAACAGCCTCAACATGGAATATTATAGTCTCAGTTATGCACGTATTTCTTTGGTCCTTTCCATTGCTATTATATCATAATTGAGCCATCCTTCAAATTCTTAGCTATGTCTACCCTCATTTGGTTTTCTTTTACAACAATGTTTTTCCTTCATTAGTGTATGACAGTTCACCCACACATCTTGTTGGTACCATCCCATGACCTCCTTTTTCCTCCTAAAACATATCATTTTCCTACCTCTTTCCATCATACATCTCTTAGATCCCTTGAAATTGATTAGTTAATAGTACTATAGTTATTAAAATGCGTTAAAATTGATTTAGGAGTTTTATGTTAAAGAATTACGAATTTTTGGTAAAATGACTACAGGAAGTTCCAACATCCTGTAATTGGTTTATTGTTTGACATGTGGCATGACAGCTAGGCTAGAGCGAAGGGTAGGGATGAAAAGTAGAATGTCCAAGCATGGATGAATACCTATCCTACAGCAGAACCGACCCTCCTACATGCGCGGTCAACGAGGGTCAAAGTATAGCATGTTGGCGACAAAGGCAGCAACAGCATAGCATTCTAAATTAATTTAGTTTTGTTCCTTTTTGAAATCAATTCAGGATAGAAACATTTTAAAAATCACGACATGATAAAAGCGGCAAGAGCCGCATCATGAATGTACATTCGTTTTTGAAATGTAAGGGTTGTAAAAAAACATATGTAAACACAGTTCTGTGTAGTTAGTGTTGGTTATCATTGTATCGTTTTGAAAACAGAGTTTTTACTTAATACCAAGAGCACGGTTGCAGTCACGATTTTCCTTGTTGCGTTGATTCTATAATCGGTTGATCACAGTCCAGTATACCTCTGAAACGCGGACGGGCCCTGCGTTAAACTGGTATACTGTCATTTCTTTTTATTCGCAACTTAGGGTATTAAATGATATGCACAGCAATTAGAATTGGTTTTCGATTTCAATAGAATGCGTATGGGTGATGTTTATGATAGTGCTTGAATAGTTCATCACTGAGATCGTGAATTGTATCCTGTAAGGGATTCGATCCTTTGTTGTCTTTTAAAGCAATGTCATGAACTCCGTTATCATTTCAAAGTATGCTTATAATTTCCGTATGTCTTTATCTTTCATGAATACTAGTGAATGCTGAGTATTTGTTGAACAGGGGTTTTATGCATAGTGTCTCTGTAAGGAGATTGAAATCTTGGTTTGAAGTGATACACAATGTTTTAATTTGGTAAATGAATTGAATGACAGTGTTGTAATTAGGTAGAATAACTGAGTGACCTAAGTGTTTGGGTGATAGGTAACACACCTCAATCTTCCGTAAAGAAGTCCTGTAACCTACTGTCATAACCACTTAGCTAATAATCCTTTATGTCTATATACCGTAGACGCATGCCTCTAAGTCTATGCATCCTGGTCAATAATAAATATAGCCTAGTCTAGCACCCTAGATAGGACACTACATTTTGGCACTGTTGCCGGTGAGGCGTACTTAAAGGATTTAAAAAGAAAAAATTCAATAAACAAAAATGAGCAAAAACACAGTTAGAAATCATGTTCATTTATGCCTAGATTTAGAGACAATCAAGGTAGACTCATAAAAAACCCCCACCATCCAAAAGCTAACCCATCATCATCAGGAGCAGACTGTTTAGGGAATACAACACCAGTTGAGGAAGTCGCCATCCAAGCATTAGAGGAAAAACAAAAGTCAGGACAAAGACTTACTCTCATCGAAAGGAAAACTTTATTAACACATAAATCGCAGAAGAAGCACTTTCCTAGATCTTCCACACAAGGAGAAAGTAGCACAGTGACCGAACAATCTTTCTTTAATGTCCTCTTTAAAACAAGTGACACTGACACAGAGAGACCTATTAGAATAGCTGAGGAAGGAGCTGGATTAGTACCAAATCAAGGACAGAGAGACGAAGAAGAGTCAACTTTTAAGTTTCCTATACATGAACCACAAGAAGATGATGAGATCAAAATGAAAAACATACCTCCATCCGTGCTACCAAACTTTTATGGTATGGCTTCAGAAGATCCAGACTCATTCTTGTTTGAGTTTGACATTGTATGTCGAACATATGGCTATAAAGATGATGCCCATAGGCTTAGACTCTTCCCAGCGACATTAAAGGCATCAGCCTTAAGATGGTTCATGAGGCTTGGTGAGCATGCTATAGTTGATTGGGATGGCATGAGAAGAATATTTCTAAGGAAATATCAACCTTACTGTAGATCCAAATATTCCAAAGATGATATTTTAGAATGAGCCAGCAAGAGGATGAAACCTTAGAGGAATACTTAGAACGGTTGTCTACAACTTACAAAAATCCAAACACCGAACTATGCCTCTTGATCTGATCCGCACAATATTCTTGAACGGTATCCGAGAGGAATACATTGGCGATCTTAACTTGATGGGCAAAGGTGACATTTTTTCCTTACCCTTTGAAGAAATCGCTGAGTTATGCGAAAAGTATTCAAGGAGCAAAGCTAAAATGGGAAAAAGAACCCTGTCATCCAAAGTCACAAAATCTGCCTCAGCAAGTGTCACAAGGGCTGAAATAGGGAATCTGTTAGAAGAGTTTAAAACAGATCTGTTAAGAACCCTAGGGAACCAAAATGACACTCTAAAAGCTAAGAAGAAACAAGAAGATGAAGATCAGGTAATGGCTATCTTCTGCCCAGAATGCCGGAAGAAACATGCATTAAAAGACTGCCCACTAGAAAACATCCAAGTTTGTGCTTTCTGTACTGAACATCATGATATCTTTAATTGTCCTAAAGCTAAGGTTTTGCAGAACTGTAATATGGCAGCTAATGCAGAGATGGAAAACGTGTATTACATGGGAAAAAAGAGACCATGGCAGCCAAGGCCAGCACCTCAAGGTATGTTTCCAAATCAAAATTTGCAATTTCCTGTAAATGATCAAATGTATGCACAGAATTCATGGAATGTACCCATGCCATGGCAGCACCAAAAACACCCACAGCAACAATGGAGATCGTCTCAACAATACTCTCAATCCTATCATACATATCCTCAATCATACCCACCATATTCACAACCATATCAACAATACCATCAGTCGTATTGATCACATTCTCAACCATATCAGCAGTATCCTCATAAAGTTGTTTATCAGCCTCAACCTACTCAAAAAGCACTGCCTGCTCCTCCACCAATAAATCCACCACAACTGCAATTTCCATCTAACTCACAACCTCCCAGACCTACTCAAATTCCTGCTCAAGCTGTCCCAAATCCAAATAACAGAGCAGAGAGGCCAGCCTACAATGTAGAAGAGGGAACTTCATATCCCACACTACCCTTGCAAAATATCAACTTGAGGTCTGGTAGGGTACTCCACAAAGATTCTCCAATAACAGATAAGCAAGAAGAAAACACAGAAAATGAAAATGAAATGACAAATCAAAGAAAACCAAACGATGATACCAAAGATAAGCAGATGCAACCATTGCATCCACCTTTTCCAGACCAATTGGTCCAAATAAAACCTCCACTGTCTATACCACAGTTTGATGTCTTAGATGAACTCAAGAATGTCTACATAAAAATTCCGCTGCTGCAAGCTATAAAAGACATTCCCATATATACTAAAGCCATCAAAGACATGTGCCTCAAGAAGCCTACTAGGAAAAGGATTGGTCCTCAAACCATTCATGTTATAGGACATTTAGCTGGCCTTATGACCAATACCATCTCCATGGAAAAGTATGTTGATCCTGGCATTCCCAAAGTGACCACCATCATTAACAACATACAAATTCCAAACACTTTGATAGATATTGGGGCCGCAATAAATTTCATGACTCTTGAAACCATGAGAACACTCTAGCTCATAAATTTGCAACATACAATGATTGTTCTAGAACTAGCTGATAGGTCTAAAGTGATTCCCGAAGGGATTTTGGAGGACATAATTGTCTCACTGGACTCTTGGGAGTATCCAGTGGATTTCTTAGTTCTTCAACCCAAATCCAATTTAGGAGGGCACCCTATCATCCTTGGTAGACCATGGTTAGCGACTGCTGATGCATTCATAGGATGTTGATCGGGCAACATGATCATTTCAAGAGGGACCGAAAGAAAACAACTCACTCTTTATCCATCGGCACAATCACCAGCAGTAACACACAATTTGTGGCTTGATGATAAATTCAATGATAAAGAAGAAGTACAATCTATTTTTAGCATTGACCAAATCTATGATTCCAAGAACAAAACAATAATGATTTCATAGAATTATTCCTTTCTCAACGTGATATTTCCGAAAATTTGAGAAATGACCAATATCATGCTGCAGATGTACTTTTAGCCCAAAATTTTCAGGAAACATGCACCATTCAATCTTTGCAAACCACATTTCACGATATTTTTCCAGTTCAATCCATCACCAACACACAGAGTCAGATCATAGAGATTAGTCCAGGGAAAACTCTGAACATAGGCAATCACCTAGACTCATCTCAGCAAGAGAAATTGATTCGACTATTGAGAAAATACCAGAAAGCATTTTCTTGGGACTACACCGATATGCATGGGATTCACCCTGACACATGCACTCACCATATTTATACAGATAGTACTATCAAACCAGCGAGGCAACCACAGAGAAGAATGAACCCCATGCTTCAGGATATTGTCAGAGAAGAATTGCAAAAACTGTTGAGAGTTAATTTTATATATCCTATTTCTGACAGTCAGTGGGTATCCCCATTGGTTATAGTGCCCAAGAAAAATGGTAAGTGGCGCATTTGTGTTGATTACAGACAACTGAACAAAGCAACGCTCAAAGATTATTTCCCACTACCATTTATTGACCAAGTGTTAGATACCCTAGCTGGGAAATCATCATTTTCTTTTCTTGATGGTTTCAGTGGCTACAACCAGATCAGGATAGCCTCAGAAGACCAGGACAAAACCACATTCACCTGTCCTTGGGGCACTTATGCTTATAATGTTTTTCCATTTGGACTTTGCAATGCTCCAGCTACATTTTAGAGAGTTGTATTAGCTATTTTCGCTGATTTAGTTCATGATTGTGTTGAAGTCTACATGGATGATTTTTCAGTGTACGGCAATTCATTTGAACATGCATTAGAGAACCTTGAAAGAGTTTTGAAAAGATGTATTGAAGCTAATCTGTCCCTGAGCAATGAAAAGTGCTTTATGATATTAAATGAAGGGATAGTATTAGGCCACTATATTTCTTTTCAAGGCATCAAAGTTGACCCAGCAAAGATCCAGATCATTGTTGATTTGCCAATTCCAAAGAATCAAAGAGAGGTAAGAAGTTTCCTTGGGTATGCAAGCTATTACAGAAGGTTTACTGAACATTTTAGTAAAATAGCTTTACCTTTGTTTAAACTTCTAACAAAAGATATACTTTTCAACTGGAATGAGAACTGCCAACAAGCATTCGAAGTACTCAAAAAGAAATTATCAACCGCACCAGTCTTAAGAGGGCCTAATTGGAGCCTACCATTTCATATCTTTACAGATGCATCTGACACTACAATGGGTGCCTCATTAGGCCAAAAAGAGGAATCTTGTAATTATGCCATTTATTTCATTAGCAAAAATATAACACCTGCGGAGTCAAACTACACAGTCACAGAAAAGGAAACACTTGCCATCATATATGCTGTGAATAAATTCTGACATTATATAACTGGTTATGAGGTCTTTGTACATATTGATCATTCTGCCATTAGACATTTAATGAATAAACCAATAACTAGTGGCAGAGTTACCAGATGGTTATTATTGTTACAGGAATTTAACATCACAGTGTTAGATAGACCAGGTAAAGAGAATCAGGTGGCAGATTTTCTTTCTAGACTGCAAAATCCAAGTGAGGTTGTTCCGGTTGAATATTCTTTTCCAGATGAAAATTTATTTGCAATTTCCATAGTAAATCCTTGGTATGTTGATTTGGCCAATTATTTGTCTACAGGAAGGACACCTCCACACTTTACTGCAAAGGAAAAGAAGAGACTAGTCAAACAAAGTGCTAGATATACATGGCTTAATGGCGATTTATTTTACACTGGTTATGATATGATTATTAGAAGATGTGTAAGAAATGATGAGATAATTGATATTTTAAAATCTTTCCATGATGAACCGTGTGGTGGGAATTTTGTAGCTAAGCGGACAACATTCAAAGTTCTTACTCTTCGATACTACTGTCCATCGATTTTCAAGGATGCCAAGAAGTATGTGAAGAGTTGTGACAGCTGCCAAAGAATGGGCAGGCCAACAGCTACAGACGAGATGCCCCTTCAACCCCAAGTTCACCTAGAGCCATTTGAAAAATGGGCTCTAGACTTTATAGGACCCATTAACCCAACCTCCAATGGTAAGAAGTACATCTTAGTATGTACTGATTACATCACAAAGTGGGCTAAAGCAAAAGCACTGGTTAGAGCCACCGAACACACAGTGGTAAATTTCCTTTTTGAAGAGATTTTTGTAAGGTATGGAGTACCAAGGGAGATAGTGACTGATCATGGTACTCAATTCAACTCAAAGCTAGTGAAGGACATCACAGACAAATACCAAATCAAGCATAGGAAAAGTACACCTTACCATCCACAGGCCAATGGGCAGGTGGAATCCACAAACAAAACTTTGGAAGGGATCATTACTAAAACTGTGGCAATGAACAGGAAGAATTGGGAAGAGAAGCTCAGAGATGCACTCTGGGCTTACAGAATTACATGGAAGGATACTGTAGGATTTACACCATATCAGTTGGTGTACGGCAAAGAGGTAATGCTTCCTATTAAGTTTCAAATACATACTTTTAAACTCGCTGCAGATTTGCAAATTGACTTGGACCAAGCACAACAAGAAAGAATTCAGCAGTTGAACCAGCTGGATGAAATGAGGCAGCAAGCAGAGGAAACCACAATCCTCATGCAAAAACAAAGGAAGCAGTGGCATGATGCACATATCAAGAAGAAGCAGTTCAAGGAAGGTGACTGGGCTTTACTTTTTGACTCTAAATTCAGAGATCATAAAGCCAAGTTTACCACCCATTGGATGGGCCCATACCAAATTATTCAGGCTTACGACAATGGTTCAGTCAAGCTCAAAACTATTGATGGAGAAGGTCATTCCTTTACTGTCAATGGTCATCACCTGAAACTATACACTAAGCCCATCAGCAAGCAAGATTTTCTCCAAACAGCATCTCAACAAAGAGAGGTTGAGATACTGCAGCCTTTAGCTGCAGTATCCATGCCTTAGTTCATTTCCTTTCAATTTAGAAATTCAAAAAGAAATTAAAAAAAAAAAAAAGAACAAAACAAAATCTAAAAAATATAAAATAATAAAAATATATATATATAATAACACTGGGTTAGATGTGAAAACCAGACTCTGGCACACTCTAACCCCGAATTCTTACTTGAAAACCAATTCGTTGGCGGGTAAGAATTCGTTTTTTTGTTCACTGTTTGATTTATCAACTGAATCATGACTTGAGGACAAGTCAAAACTTTAGTGGGGGAGAGAAGCATCAGCATTTTGTTCTTTTATCTCTCCATTGTAAATTCTTAAAGATTTCTTATCTCATCTCCTCACTGTAAATTTCCAAAGCAGTTTGTTCCAGCATTCCATATTTCAATAAAGAAGTTGTTTTGTCATTGTTTTATCTCAGAGGGACCTAGTTATAAACATTATGTAGGGGGACCTGTTCTGTCCAGAAGACCATGCTACCAACACCAACAGTAATGGGACCTGTTTAAGACACATAAAAGGGACCTGTTAAGAGACTGTTACTTCAGGATTACTTCAACAAAGCTTCATCAAGTTTCTACAAGGATCCACAGGTTGTTGGGCACCAAGACTCCATCAAATACCCAAGCTCAAGGAACCTGTATACATATAATTCTTTCTCCGGATTTCAAAGGAGCTGCATGAACATCTTCAAGATCTCAGAGGGACCTGTTATATTCGAATCTATCTCAGGGGACCTGTTATGAGCAGCAAAGAATAGTCAAAAGAGACTAGTCCTACTCAGCATGCCAATGCAACAAGAACCAACAAAAGTGTAATGTGTTCCTTATTCTTAACATTTAATTTCTTAGATTAATTTTTAATGTTGAATTTAATGACTGTGACTGTTATGATCGATTTCAAGGACACTACATTTTCCATCATCCCTTATCTCACTGTTAATTCTTATCATCTTTCATACTCCAACCTATTTCATACCTCTAAATTCGTTACCCCTTTTCATATCAACCTTGTTATGTCAATCGTATCTTACAGCCATACCAACATCTTCCATTTGGCCGAGTACCAATAGAAGCAGGACACGTGGTGAATTGTTTTTTAAAAAGAAAAGAAAGAAACAAATGTTAAGCGGGCTTATTCATTGTATCCCACACGGCCGAATTATGATTCCACCACCCGACGTAGCCAAATGATTCAGAGGACTCCCTGAAATCATACCCCAGTATTGCATATACACTTCCAGCACTCCTATGATGGCATCTATACAAGCGGTACAGCCATTCCTCTGTTCCAAAAGATGAATATGCTATGAATAAGGATTGAAAGCAGTGAGCGCCACAAGAGGGAAATATAGCCATTCGGGTTCGACTTCCACCATAATCACAAGAAAGTCAACCGAGCATCATACTGGATATTAAGGGAGCGACACCACCAGGTAACAAATTGAAACTTATTTGTTGGAATTGCAAAACATAAACAGAGAAGAGTTAGAGCACGACCCTCTGCCAAAATGACCAATAGGGTCGAGCCGAGCATGTTCGACAGTTCTCAGTATCACGAATATTGCATTTCAATTCTCAAAGAGATACAGTGGCTGCCCTTTTTAGAGAAATTTCATGGATGTAATGAAGAGGTTACCAAACAATTCGCTCTCACATCCAATGGAGAGAAAGCCCTGATAGGTAATTTCTCATTCAGGGTTTCGGAAGACACCATAGCCCAGTCAATAGGGATCAGCCCAGAAGGGGAGAAGTACTTTAAGACAAAGCAATTTAAAGAGAAGTCATGGACTCAATTTATGTCTAGATCCAGAGTCTCATCAGTTAATTGGAAGAAAGGCATCCCAAGGAGTTGGTTGATGCATCCCTGGGACGAGATGGTCTATATCCTCCAAAAATTCGTAAATTGTGAAGGCCGTTACAATATTGTCTATCTATACCATATTAAACTACTGCTACACTTGAAAAGGCAGTGTGTTATCAGTCTACCATATTTTCTATTGCAAAGCCTAACCAAGATGTCGAAGACCATCCAAAAGCAGAAGGGAAATGAAGACAAGAGCCTATATCACTTTGGGTTAATTAAAATTCTTATTGAGCATGAATTGCAGAGAAGAGGGAAAACGTGGAAGGAGTTCTTAGCTGCTAACCAAATTAAAGATGAAGAAGACAAAGAATAACTGCAGGAGAACTCAGGATTCATGAAGGATATCGATGAAGAGATCCCAGTATCCAAAGCAAGCAAGGTACCTCCACCTGTGAGCAGCATAAGGACTAGGAAAATGAGAAAAGAGGATGCTCAGAAGGCAGAGCAAGATAAAATTTTCACCAATTATTCAAGAAGAACAAGGAGAGCATCAAAAGCCTAGTTACAAGAAGACTAGCTTGAATCCAATGCACCTATACTGATGGATATTGAGAGTAGTGACCACTCACAACCAGGACCAGGAGCTGATATAGAGGTTGAAAGCAATAACAGGCAAGAAAAAGGTTCACCACCTCCCATTAAGAAACAGAAGAAACTGGAGAAACAAATTGAGAAATTAAAGGAAGAACTCATGGAGGCTAATATGATAGAAAAAGTTATCAAGAAAGAAAATGAAATGCTCCGAGCGCAGAGTAAAGAGACTCAACAGAAGAATGAAAAGTTAAGGGAGCGAATCAGTGAACTTGAGGTTGAGCAAACGGATATTTGTAAATGGGCCACTAAGTGGTACAACCAGAAGAAGACCCTCAAAGAAAAATACAAAAGATTAAAGCAAGAGCTCCATGGTTAGAAAGATTCCCAGGTGAAAAAGAATGTGGATACATTGCTAAAGGCAGCAGAGGTACAGGCAGGGATAGAGTTCAAGGGAAGCACTTCGGAGTTAGCATGAGGACATGCTAATTCATTAAGTCGGGGAGAGATGTTGGTACCATCCCATGACCTCCTTTTTCCTCCTAAAACATATCATTTGCCTACCTCTTTCCATCATACATCTCTTAGATCCCTTGAAATTGATTAGTTAATAGTACTATAGTTATTAAAATGCATTAAAATTGATTTAGGAGTTTTATGTTAAAGAATTAGGAATTTTTGGTAAAATGACTACAGGAAGTTCCAACATCCTGTAATTGGTTTATTGTTTGACATGTGGCATGACAGCTAGGCTAGAGCAAAGGGTAGGGATGAAAAGTAGAATGTCCAAGCATGGACGAATACCTATCCTACAGCAGAACCGACCCTCCTACATGCGCGGTCAACGAGGGTCAAAGTATAGCATGTTGGCGACAAAGGCAGCAACAGCATAGCATTCTAAATTGATTTAGTTTTGTTCCTTTTTGAAATCAATTCAGGATAGAAACATTTTAAAAATCACGACATGATAAAAGCGGCAACAGCTGCATCATGAATGTACATTCATTTTCGAAATGTAAGGGTTGTAAAAAAACATATGTAAACACAGTTCTGTGTAGTTAGTGTTGGTTATCATTGTATCGTTTTGAAAACAGAGTTTTTACTTAATACCAAGAACACGGTTGCAGTCACGATTTTCCTTGTTGCGTTGATTCTATAATTGGTTGATCACAGTCCAGTATACCTCTGAAACGCGGACGGGCCCTGCGTTAAACTGGTATACTGTCATTTCTTTTTATTCGCAACTTAGGGTATTAAATGATATGCACAGCAATTAGAATTGGTTTTCGATTTCAATAGAATGCGTATGGGTGATTTTTATGATAGTGCTTGAATAGTTCATCACTGAGATCATGAATCATATCCTGTAAGGGATTCGATCCTTTGTTGTCTTTTAAAGCAATGTCATGAACTTTGTTATCATTTCAAAGTATGCTTATAATTTCCGTATGTCTTTATCTTTCATGAATACTAGTGAATGCAAAGTATTTGCTGAACAGTGGTTTTATGCATAGTGTCTCCGTAAGGAGATTGAAATCTTGGTTTGAAGTGATACACAGTGTTTTAATTTGGTAAATGAATTGAATGACAGTGTTGTAATTAGGTAGATTAACTGAGTGAACTAAGTGTTTGGGTGATAGGTAACACACCTCAATCTTCCGTAAAGAAGTCCTGTAACCTACCGTCATAACCACTTAGCTAATAATCCTTTATGTCTATATACTGTAGACGCATGCCTCTAAGTCTACGCATCCTGGTCGATAATAAATATAGCCTAGTCTAGCACCCTAGATAGGACACTACACAGCTTTATATAAAATTTATCTGTGAGATTTGAACCCCAACTCTCAATTTCTATGGCTATCTTCTCAAACCAACTAGCTATCTCTCCCAATACATGATATTTGTTCATTATCAATTAAGAATTCCCATATTACAGGGTTCGGCACAGCTAAAAATACTCAATGTAAAAAAAAAACATGACATTCCAAACTATGTACTCCTCACAAAATACAATATAATTTTTATTATGCGTTGTAATTTAGCTTAAAGGAACCTTCTTTAATACTCTGTGAAGCTTCTCCAATGTTGGTTTCCAATTGCAATTCTATTTTGGCCTGTTTTTCTGCATTCATCATATATATAGATTTATATATATATATATATATATATATATATATATATATATATATATATATATATATATATATATATATATATATATATATATATATATATTCCTCATAACTTTTCTATCATGTTTCTTTCTTTTATTCCTTCTATGATTCTTTGAGGTTTCCCCCTATAGATCTATATCTCAAGGACTCCCTTTCTAGGTGTAGAGACACTTCAATCAATGAAGAAAGCATTACAATCCAGCTATTTTTTCTCGACTCAAACAAGTTTTGATTACCAGAACGGTTCAACTAGGACTTTTCCAATCTATATTTACTGAAGATAGTTTAGTACTCTTGTAGGAACACTTATAAAAGTTTCAGTCCTTATATTGGGTTTGTCTTTACATTCTTTCAATCCTTTCAGTGTGATAAAATTTGATCTCAATTCTGATGTGAACACATTTATCCTAGAATATGGTATGGGTTAATGTTGATACCAACTGCACTACTAATGCCCCTAGACTATAACTTTCTATCCAACATTCTCCTTAAAATTAGGGGTAAATTATCCTAGTATCTATAAATTATAGAGGTAAAATGTGCAAAGATGGTTATGTTTTGACCAAAAGGAAATATAGAAGGTTCAATTCATGTGGAGAGTTAAAGTTGGCATAAATAATAAGATATAAGTTGCGAAATTATTATGAGGGTAAAACTTCCCTATAAAAATTAATTCAAAATATTCACCACGGTGATTCTCCCTAATTGTCACTGCACTTGGAAAATATATGGCACCATATTTAATGAAATATAAAATCAAATCTCTGGCAAAGAGAATTTGAATTGAATAATCCATCCAAATGAGATTGGCAAAGTAGAGGCTTCATTGCAAGAGGAAATTTTCAAGGTTAAAGGTATAAGAGGACAAGCAACAAGACCAACTGAGGTGATATGACGAACTATCATTTTTTCATCTAATAGCTATGAAAACATTTTATTATTTCATCCAATACATCCCCATTTTCCCTTATTTATTGTGCATATAATTCACTCCTTTATATTATTATAATTATATTCAAAAGTATATATAATTTTCATTTTCTTTCACAGGGTATTTTAGAAATTATATATATTGTCAGACATGATATGTTATGTCGGCATAAAATTTTGTTAACATAAGCATCATGAAGGTGATCAGTTACAAGTGTGACTCCACATCAACACAGAGGTTCATATATATTAAAACACACATGTATAATTCATGGCCCTCCAACATCATTAAGTGATCGCAAGAAGATGGGTTCACTATGTTAAGGACTTTAATAACTACCGATGGCATCATGAATAGGAGTCAGTAATTTCCAAGTGGATTTTCAGATACAATGGCATGGAAACTCAGAAATTAAAGTGATCAGAATGAAGTCAACTAAAGATCAGAGCAGAGATCTCATCTTCTTTATTCCAATGGTGCAAACGGTACTTCAATTCGAGTCTAGATGATCAAGCTATCGCATAAAGAAGGATTCTTTGATCCTTAAGAAAATGAGGATTATCCTTTGAAAATGGGTCTTAAGCCTTTAAGGCCAAATCACAATCGGAGGTCGCATAGAGGCAGAGTTAAGCAAGGGCAAGTGGAACCCCCAACCATTGATCTCTGATCAGATCGGATCAGAGAATTGGAGGTAACCGATCAGAGGACTTATACATATGTATATCAGCGAGCGGGCAGTGCGATCAGCGATAATCAGATCGGCGATCATTATTGGTGCGATACATGAGAGGACACCGATGCGATCGGCCAACGTCGATATCAGCGATCGGTGATCAACAGTCGGTCGTTCCTGATAACCAGGACCGGGACACCCCCGATAGGTTGATTTGCGACCTTAGTATAGACCCGATATGGGAAATAAGCCCGATTTAATGATTTTTGAGATCCCGGTATATGGTTTTGAGGCGGATTTGCAGTTTTTTTCGATATTTTTGAAGCTTTATCGTTTCAATGATAAAAGACAATTTTGAGAAGCGGTTGTGCCCGCTAATCATTCCACTCTACCAGCCTATGTTATGAGCCAGAGAAGCCCCAATTTGGATGGGATTTTGTGCAAAGAATACATTATAAAACACGATTAATGGAAGAGCACGGGAGGAGGCATTTTATGGTTGTAGCACGTTATTTCGCAAGAGGCCGTGAGCCTATATTGATCTAGTTTACATAATCCAACCCCTTTCTTTGCTGTGGGACACTTTGGTGTTGCATACCTCTCCATCATCAGGCATTCATTTCATAGCCATCTTATAGATTGGAGGTATAAGCCTCTTTATGGATAGTTGATGATTGTAATTCTCTTTCTTTCATTCCATTTAATAAGAAAGGCCTCCCCATTGTTGAGCTAGGCCCGGAGACATAATCTGAATTGGACGAACTCTGTTATCAAGCCTTGGTGTCCTCTTTTGTGCCTTTTATGTGTTTACTTCTTCTTTTCTTAGGTTCACATTTTTGTGTTAAGCTGCAATTTTACACGTAATTATTTTCAATATATCTATAAGTGAAAACATCCTGGATCAACTGGTATTAGAGCAGGGCTTTTTAGATGTGAATTGCATGCTTGTATGCTAACAAGAGGCAGGCTTCAAAGAGGCGAAGGGCATCTAGAACCTTTCGATCCAGAGGCAGGGCAACACAACTCTCGTTTGGTGGGAGAGAAAATTACAGAGTAGTAAAAATGTGGGTAAGCTCTTTTCCTCATGGTCTAATTTTACTTCTGCGTTAAAGGAACAATTTTATCCCTTAGAATATAAACAGAAAGTTGTAACTAAGTATATTGGCTCACTACATAGTTATATTCGGCATTCATTATTGTTGTTTGAACCAACCACTATTGATGCAGCTAGTGTGAAAGCAATTCATATTGATAATAGGGGAAAGAATGAAAGAGATGACCAGTCCAGAGAGCCACCGTTCAAACCTACCAATGGAAAATCCAAAGCTAAATGGAAAGGGAGGGAGAAGAAAAGAGTAGCAGCCAAAGAGGGAGAGCGGCCTTATTGCAATCCCTGTAAGAAAGAAGGCCACGATGATGATCATTGTTGGAAGAAGCACCCAAAAAGGTGTCCAAAGAAGTATGGAGGAAAAGGGAAGCAGAAAATAGTGGTAGCGACATAGCAAGACCTTGGATCAAATTCAGGAGATGAAGCATTGGTCACAGTAGCGGGAACAATTGGTACCCTTACACCTGTTGATTCTAAATCACATGGAAGCACTAGTTCTGTAGATGTGTCCCTTTCGAATGATAGAAAAAGAATTGAATTATTTCATATCAAAGTTGTAGTCAATCACACCAAGGTTGAAACTCTATTTGATATTGGGTCTCAAGAAAATTTAATTGCAGAATCCCTGGTCAAGAAGCTTGGCTTAGAGACAAAACCACACCCAAAGCCTTACCTTCTGGGATGGATACATGATAAAGAGAAATTGAATGTAACCCAATAGTGCAAGGTAAAATTTGTGATTGCATCTAAGTTGGTAGATGAAGTGAGGATGGATGTAATACCATTGGATATTTATTGCATGCTATTAGGGAGCTCATACTTGTATGACAGAAAAGTAGTCTTTTTCCTCCATGAGAATAAATATCACATCACCAAGGATGGGGTAGAATACATAGTGTGGGCTCATCAAAATAAGATTAATGCCAGCCTTGTAAGCACTGGGGAGATGAAACGGCTAGTGAGTTCCAGTAAAACATGCGTGCTTATGGTCGTAAGGGAGAAAGAGGTCGACTTTGCTGATGAGTTCCAGGGCTATGAAGGGAAGCATAAACAAGAATTAATGCAACTAATTTATGATTATAATGAATTGTTTCAGGAGCCGCAGGCACTACCTCTGAAGAGGGAAATCCAACATGAAATCCATCTGTTGCATGACGCCCCTCTGCCAAATATCAACATGTACAGGATGTCAACAGTTGAAATGGAGGAGATCAAGCGGCAAGTACAAGAATTGTTGGACCAAGGCGTAATCAGGCCAAGCTCCTCTCCAAGTGGTTCATCGATCGTTCTAGTGCCAAAGAAATATGGCAGCTGGAGAATGTGCATGGACTATCACGTGCTCAACAAGATATCGGTGAAAAATCACTATCCCCTCCCATGCATAGATGATTTATTGGATCAATTAAAAAATGTTGTTTATTTCACAAAGTTGGATATGCACAGTGGCTATTACCAGGTTAGAGTTGCAGATCAGGACATGTGGAAAACCGCTTTCAAAACCAAGTGTTGTTGGGAAAAGTATCCAATACGGAATGACCCTATCCCACTCTAAGGGTGATAGTACCTCAGCAACAATCAAAGCAAAGCTATTTGAGATTACTTCTTTATGAGATGTAAGAGAGAGGAGGAAGAGATCCACTAACCGATGTCTTCCGCTAATGATTGATCCAATCTTCTCTCTTTGCCGCTTGCCCCCAGCTCCTTGCTCTTTCACTGGCCCAGCTACACCAAGATCCTGCAAAATAACAAGAGAGGGAAACTACAAGAAGCATACATTCATAATTGATTCAAGGATTAGAATAAATCAAATACACAAGCATAACAATACACCATTGAGACACATGCATATAGAAGAGCCTCAAATGCTTTATTAATGGAAGAAGTAAAGTTCAGGAAGTGATACAACCATAAGAGGCCCAATCCAGCATCACCTCCCAGCAGAAAGAAATCTCCTCTTCACCTCCTTCAAGCAAATCACCCAATAGTTCTATACTCAAACCAACACCACTTCCTTACATTCACAAGATTCCAGCCCCCCTAGACCTCATGAGAGAGATCTATATATAGGATTTTTGGAGAAAGGATGAGTCAGCTTGAGCTTGGCATGAAGTTGACTAGTGTCCTCTCTCACTTCAGTTATTCTTCAGTTCTTGAGTCCACTTGGAGGTTCTTGCTTCCACTTGGAGATCTAGACCCTCTTACTCATCACCAGTCGAATTCCTTGATGCAAGTGTCACTTTGGAAGCTTCCTGGGCTCTGACACCTTGAGGAATGAGTCTGCCACATGTCCAAACTCGTTCAGCGCAGGTAGCTAGTGTTGGAGTTGACATTCAGCGCAGGTAGCCAGTGTAGCAGTTGACATTCAGTGCAGGTAGCCAGTGTAGCAGTTGACATGATCCAGAATTGGCTTGTTTTTGAGTGTTTTCAGGTGGAGAACTGTTATTCAGTGCTGTGGTTTGCTAACCTTGTTCCTCTAGGGGTAGGAACAACATGTTTAGGGACTTTGGATCCCTTAGATTATGGACATTTCATGCTTCATGCTGTAAGGCACAAAAATGTCTATAACACCAAGCAGGGGTTGTTTGAATGGATGGTGATGCCATTTGGGCTTTGCAATGCTCCAGCCACCTTTATGCGAGTTATGAATAATATATTTCAGCCTTTCATTGATGAGTTCATTCTCGTATATTTAGATAATACACTAGTTTTTAGCAAAAGTTGGTTTGAACATATGATCCATGTAAAGAAAGTGCTTGATGTGATGGAAAAGGAAAAAAAATTTGTAAAATTGTCAAAGTGTGAGTTCGGGAAAACCTCTTAGGGTTACCTAGGTCATATTGTTGGTCATGGTTAGTTAAAAATTGATCCCGCTAAAGTTGAAGCAATTGTAAATTGGCCTAAGCCTACTAGTGTAATTGAGGTCCATGCCTTTCTAGGTGAAGTCTAGTATTGGAGGAGATTTATTGCTAACTTCTTTGCTATTGAAGCACCTTTGCAACATTGACATGTGTGAAATAGGTCTTCAAATGGGGGGGAAGACAGTAGAAGTCCTTTGAAACATTGAAGGAAAAAAGTAGCACTGCGCCAGTCTTGGCCTTACCCAATCTGCAACATCCATTTGAGATTGAAACCGATGCCAGCGGTTATGCCATGGGAGCTATACTGATGCAGAAAAAGAAGCCAATTTGTTACCATTCTAAGAAGTTTTCTCAAGCTATGATAAACTATCCCACCTATGACAAGGAGCTTTATGCCTTGGTGCAGAGTGTGAAAAAGTGGAAACACTACCTGATCAGCAAGGAGACCATCATCCTTATAGATCATAAGCCCTTGCAGTACCTTCAGTCACAAACCAAGTTGCATCAATCTCGTCATTTCAAGTGGATGGGCTTTCTTCAATAGTTTCATCTGGTAATATAGTATAAGAAGGGCACTAGTAATAAAGTGGCCGATATGCTATCTCACCCTGCTATTTCTGCTTTTGTTATTTTGCGTAATTCTTCATTATATTTTGAAAGTTATGCTGAAAAATATGCTAATGATGATGACTTTAAGGAGGTTTATGCAAAACTAACCCATGGTTCATAGGTGGACAACTATCACTTGCAGGGGAAATTGTTGTATCACTTTGGTAAATTGTGTATTCCCACAGGAGAAAGAGTGCATGTAATTCGAGAGGCCCACACCTCTCTTGTGTCTGGACACTTTGCTGTCGAGAAGACTTTATGTCATGTACAAAGATTTTGTTTTTGACCTCATATGAAAAACATTATGACTTGCTATGTAAAGGGTTGTGTGATGTGTTCTGTTTCGAAGCCCGCTAATAGAAAACTTGGCCTCTACACACCACTCCCTATTCCGAGTCGTCCAAGGGAATGTGTGTCAGTGGAATTTGTAGGAGGTTTACCTTTGTCTAAGAAGATTCACGACTATTTTTATGTCATCGTTGACCATTTCAACGAAATGTGTATTCTTATGGCTTGTAAAAAGCAGATTACTACAGAGCAGACTACTTCTCTTTTCTTTCAGCATGTTTGGGTCCACTTTGGATTACCCACATCAATTGTGTTAGATCACGATGCTCGCTTCCTTGGAGAGTTTTGGACCAGCTTGTGGAGGAGGATGGATACCAAACTGGAAAGAAGCACGACATTTCACCAGTAGACCGACGGGCAAATAGAGGTTGTTAACCGTACCATGGTACACTTATTACGAGGCTATTGTAAGAAACATCCCAAGTTGTGGGATGAACATCTCCCCTATATACAACATTCCTACAATCGAGCAATGCATTCATCGGCGCAACGTTCACCATTTGAGACATGCTTTGGTTACCTGTTAAAGGACTCTTTTGATATGGTCTTTGGAAGGGAGGATGGCTCTAGTGGACGTAATGATAAGGACAAAGCTCAGTAGTTCATTCAGTGAATCCAATTGATTCACCAAGCAGTGCAAGAGTAGTTAGAGAAAATACAAGCCCGTTATAAGGCTCGACATGATAAACACCGAGTTGACCATCAATTCTAAGTGAACGACAAGGTGTGGTTCCACATCAACAAAGACAGGATGATGGGAGAAGGAAAGAAGTTACGGTCAATCCGATATGGACCATTCACGATATTGGAGAAGATTGGGAACAATGACTTTCATATTCACTTGCCAGTATATATGTAGATGTACTCAGTAGTGAATCTGGAGAACCTGAAGCTGTATGAACCACCTTTGGTCATGGACACTGATGAGGTTGGCACAATTCCTACCGTCGATAATTTTTCACCAGAATATCTCGATGAGTTTCCTGAAGACATCATCCTTGATAGAGGAACCAAGAATTCATGGCGAGGAGATATAGAATACCTTCAAGTTGGATTCAAGGGAATGCATTCCAGAAAGGCTAGATGGCTAAAGAAAGATAAAGTGAGGGAACAGCTCCCTCACTTGCCAACTAACTAATGAAAAGCTTTTGGCAGTCCAAAAGCTCCTCAATGGGGAGGATTGATCCAGGTGGATCTTCTGATACAATGGCATGGAAACTCAAAAATCAAAGTGATCAGAATGAAGTCAACTCAAGATCAGAGCAGAGATCCCATCTTCCTGATTCCAATGGTGCAAAAGGTACTTCAATCCGACTCTAGATGATGAAGTTATCGCATAAAGAAGAATTATTTGATCCTTAAGAAAATGAGGATTTTCCTTTGAAAATGGGTCTTAAGCCCTTAAGGCCAAATTGCAATTGGAGGTCGCATAGAGGCAAACTTAAGCAAGGGCAAGTGGAACCACCGATCGTCGATCTCTGATCAGATCAGATCACCGAATCAGAGGTAACCGATTGGAGGACTTATACATATGTATATCGGCAAGCGGGTAGTATGCTCAGCGATAATTGGATTGACGATCATTATTAGCACGATACATGAGGGAACGTTGATGCGATTGGCTAAAGCCGATGTCATCGATCAACGATTGACAATCGGTCGTTCCCAATAACCAGGACCGAAACACCCCCGATAGGCTGATCTGCGACATCAATGTGGACTTGATATGGGAAGTAAGCTTGATTTAATGATTTTTTATATCCCGGTATATGGTTTTGAGGTGGATTTGCAGTGTTTTTCAGGCTTTTTGAAGCTTTATCATTTCAACAATAAAAGACCATTTTTAGAAGCGGTTGCGCCTACGGATCATTCCACTCTACCAGCCTCTCTTATGAGCCAGACAAGCCCTGATTTGGATGGGATTCTATCCAAAGAATCCATTATAAAACATGATCAATGGAAGAGCAGTTGTTTCTCCCTTTCCTACTCTTCTTGTCGCCTACTCTTCTCGAGTTATCCTTGGTCGCTCGAATCTTGAGACTCTTTGATCTAAAGCTCTCTTCTTCTATTAAGTTCCTTCTTTTTCCTTGTTAGGGTGGCATATCTCAGTTCCAAAATCTCGCTGATGTCTTCCTCTTCGAGGTCACTCAGAATATCTTCAACTTCTTCCCCTTTTGCTTGTCAGAACCCATGGTGCCGCTCTACGTCTCTTGATTTTTTTTTCTTGATGGTGGAGGCTCTTTCTTTAATATTAACAATTTCTTGGGAATCCTTGAGGAGCTCCTCATCCCTGGATTTCTTCTCACTTGGGATAAGTTCCCTCATGGTGTTATACAAATTCTTCACCTCGTCTTCACGATCTTGTCTGGTGTGTGAGTATGACCAGCTGAATTTTTCTATCTTACTCTGGGAAGTCAATACCCTCTCAAGTTCACAAGTCTGATAGTTAAGAGTTATGAAGTGGTTTCATTTTAATTCTTCAGCCTCCGCTTCCGCTTCTTTGAACTTTTCCACTACATAGTCTCTGATGGTGAGAGGGAAGGGAGGCCATGGTTTCTTCTTTCCTTTGTTCAATACCTTTGAAAAGCCATGTGTCATTTCCTAGCAAACTGCTCGCAAGAGTCTCCTGTCCATGAAAAATATAGGTAGGGCATGGGGGCGCTTATGGGTACCGAATACACTGATGAACATTCCCTCTTGAATGGTAAATCAATGTACTACCTTGAACATTCTCTCCATAGCCCTCTTTGACATGCATGGTGGTTCCTCACTGAATATAAGCTAGTAGAGTGGGGCATTAAAATATTCAGAAATCACATCTAATATACCTCTATAAGAAGTGTCGGAGAAAATCTTATAGTGGCAGTGCATGGGGTTAGCTGCTGATGTATCCCAGTTATAGCTACAACCCTCAAAGTAGCATCTTGTGCAGACAATGTCTAGGAGGTATGAAGCCATTTAGAATTCTAGAGGCTTATCTAGCTATGGTACTAGTAGAAAATGAGCAATTAGTGACTAGGTGACCAGGAAACTTAGTCACCACAACTTTTCTAAGTCAAATACTACCAAAAATGAGCAATATTAAGTGACCGAACTAAAAACAATTATCAGAAAGCACTAATTTAGTCGCTGCTTAAAATATGTGACTAGCTAATAAGTTATACAACTAAAAATGACTAACATGAATGACTAATCTATTCTAAGAACAAAAATACAACTACCTAACAAGTACTACAATAATATGAATTTTTTTATGTAAGTTATCTTAATTTTTTCAAGAAATCTAAACTTACAAGTGATAGGGGATTGAAAGGTTGTTAAAGATTGGTTGAAAGGTTATCCTTCCTTAAACACTTCTTCATCCTCACATGGTGTATAGGTGAGCCAACTTTGCATTATTTATCTCTAATAATTTATAATTTTAAAAATATATTTTTTAATTAAAAAAATTATTGTATGTATTTTTTAAAATCTATTCATTGAATCTAATTGGATCTAGTTGCAATTTGAAATTAATTTGAAGGGAAATTTTAATTTTTAAGGCTATAATATCAATGAAAAACTACTCTAATTTCATATTAACCAACCTAAATCCATCTTAACCCCTGATCTATCAAGTGCCTAGAGGGGTCCAATCTCTTGAGGTGCAAACATTTTTTTTCCATTGCAAAACTTGAGGAAACGTTTGCACCTCAAGAGATTGGATCTCTCTCGGCACTTGATAGTTATAGGGTTAATATGGATATATGTTGGTTATATAATACTATATAATATCTATATTTGTATTCGTGGCTCTTTGTTATTCCCTCTTTCTATCTCACCCCACAAACATACACACACTCTCTATCCCTCTCTTCCCCTTCTCTCCCTCTCTATCTATATCCTTCTCTCTATTCCCTCCTGCTCTCCTCTCTCCATCAATTTCTCTCCATGACTCCCTTTTCACCCCCTCTCTCTCTCCACCTTTGGTCCCTCTATGCTTTTCTTGTTCCCACCCTCTCCTACCACCTCCAATTCCATCTCTATCTCCTCATCTCTATTTGCCTTCCTCTCTATCCCTTATATCCCACCTCCCTTAATCTCTCCCCACAAATCACTCTCCCTCTCTCTCTCTCTTCCTTCAAACTCTATCACTATATCCCCCCTCCCTATCCTTCTCCATCTCTATGTCTTCATATCTTTCCCTTCCCATTCTCTCCCTATCTTTATCCTCTCCACTTCTTTCTTTTCCCTCCTCTCCTCTCTCCCTCACTCTCTCTCCATCTCTCCCTTCTCACTCCTCTCTCTATCCACCTCTATCTCTATTTTTTTCCTCCCTCTCTCCCCCACTCCAAATCCACTTCTCTCTCTCTCTTCTCTCTCTTCTTTCTTCTCACTCCCTCCATCCCACCTCCCTCTCTCTCCCCACCCATCACTCTCTCTCTCTCTCTCTCTCTCTCTCTCTATCCTCCATCCTTTTCACTATCTTCGTCCCTCTCTCCACCCCCTCCCTAACTCTCTCTTAAATTTGATCACATTGTATTTTGTTTAAGAAATTATCTAAATTGAAAAAACATAATTGGTTGTAAAATACTAAACCTATATTTTGGATCAATCATGTCAAAGAAAATAAAATAATGAAAAACTTTAAAAATTCATGAATCATATTTAATCTATTATAATTCGTCAATTTTCTTGCTCTCATCCCCTTGATCCTTAGCTAAGATGGATCTGTGTTGGTTCTTTATATATATATAAAGACCCAGGATAGATCCACATTAGCTTAATTTTATTAAAACCTTAATTTAATTTCTATGGGAATATTTTTAGTAGCTGTGAAGGTAGAGTTTTTAGATATATCATGTTTAGATATATCTCAAATTATAACATTTTCCCTTTTATATTCAATTAAAAAAAATTGTAAAATTAAATTAAATAAAATATTTTTACTATGAAATAAGTTATGGTTTTTTGGCATGTGGTATTGATAAGCCATGGTATTGTAACAAAGCCTATTTACAAGTTAATATCCATGGTAAAGTGAGGGTGAATATCCATTGTTAACAATCTTGTCATATTGTTATAAAATATTTTGATTGTGAAATAATTTATGTTTTTTGGGCATGTGTATTGATAATCCATGGTATTGACACATGGTATTGTAACAAATGATATTTTTTACAAGTTAATAATATCTATCAATGTGGGGGTGAATATCCACAGTTAAGAATCTTGTCATATTGTTATAAAATATTTTGGTTGTGAAACAAGTTATGGTGTTTGGACTTGTAGTTTTGATAAGTCATGGTATTGGCCCATGGTATTGTATCAAAGCATATTCACAAGTTAATAACAAAATCAAAATATAACAAACTCAATTTTGTTACTTTTATTAATTTAACTTTTTTATTATTAATTGAGGTCATATTCAAATGTTTACACTTATCCCAATATCATTTTTAACTTCTTCCTCTTCTTTTTAACTTATTGTCTTATGGAAAAAGAACAAATTCTTATTAAAACTAAATCATTTAACCCAATTTCAATTTATATATTTTATTTTATATTACAAATATTTCTTTTATTTTTTACGTTATAAATATTTCTTTATTTTTCATTTCTAGTTTAGCGTTGGGTTCAAATAAAATATTCACATATTACAACATCACATTGTAGCACTAAATTTTTCTCTGCCTTGTCTATATCTGTGTGGAAATGCTAGAAGAAGGAAGACGATCAGCGTGATCTATAGATTTCATGGGACTCGAACCCCAGATGGAGTTTTCATGGGACACACCAAAGGAGAGAATCAACGATTAGCTAGAGGAAGGGCAAGGTCGTTCAGCATGGAGATTTTGGTAATTTTTACATGGGTATGGATTTGGACTATGTGGAGTTCTTGCTTTTTATTAAAGATGATTTTTGTTCTTATGGGTAAACAATTTCGAGGGTTTATATGATCAAAGCATAAATTTTATCTAAAGTTGAGGGTTTAATGATTATGATAATGTAGATCTTGATGATTTTGGTAATTTTTACGTAGGTATGGATTTGGACTCAAGACAGTTCTTCCCTTTTACTAAAGATGATTTTGTCCTTATGGGTAAACAATTTCGATGGTTTATATGATCAAAGCATAAATTTTATCTAGAGTTGACAGTTTAATGATTATGATAATGCAGATCTTGAATATTTTGGTAATTTTTACATGGGTATGAGTTTGGACTCTAGAGATTTATTCCTTTTTACTAAAGATGATTTTTGTTCTTATGGGTAAACAATTTTGAGGGTTTATATGATCAAAGCATAAATTTTATCTAGAGTTGAGGGTTTAATGACGATGATAATGTAGATCTTGATTGTGGCGAACAATTCATGAAAAGACAATGCACAAGTAAGAATTTTGCATGTCCTTATCGGGAGTTTGGTCATTTTTACATGGGTATGAATTTGGACTATGGAGAGTTATTCCTTTTTATTAAACATGATTTTTGTTATTATGGGTAAACAACTTCGAGGGTTTATATGCTCAAAGCATAAATTTTATCTAGAGTTGAAGGTTTAATGATTATGATAATGCAGATCTTGATTGTGGCCAACAATTCATCAAAAGACAATGCACATTAAGCATTTTGCATGTCATTATTGTACATCGTTTAATGATTATGATAGTGCAGATCTTGATTGTGGCCAACGGTTCATCAAAATACAATGGAAAAGTAAGCATTTTGCATCTCCTTGTACAAATTAGTTCACTCCTCCCTAACGTTTATAGGGTCAAAATGCATGAAATTTTATTTTTTCTTTTCACCTTTTTTAGTGTTTGATTGTTTGTGTAATGGACTCTACCATGCCCAAATTCAAAGGGATTTAGTGATGCAAGAAAGTTTTCTAGTAGGATGCAAATGTTAGACCTTCCTCAAACTTTGTTACATGAAATTAAAATTTCTTGTCATCATGAACATAAAATATTTTATGTTTCATCCTTAGATTATGATCTCAATGCCTAGAGTTTTAAATCATGTTACTATATTTTAATTAGAATATACCTAGATCCATTAAACCTTACACCTCTCCAAAGCTTAGGTTAATTTCAGCTAAAAATAATGAACCTGAATGGATTTTGTAATTTAGATTCAATGCTTACATGCAATGATTAAAAATGGAAGAACCCAAATGGTGTGATAAATTTTACCCACCCATCAATTTCCAAGACCTTTCCTATTATTATTAACCTAAACAGAGAGAGTAGAAGAAGAAGAGGATCCTGGATGAGGTGGACCCTGACCTGCTTGATACTTTTCAAAAGTTGGGCATGCCCTTGACTAGAAGAAGATATTGACCAACATTGTTGTAGAGGTTGTTTTTTACAGTGTTTTCATTGCTACCATGCATAGGTAGACTCGATAGGCAGTTGATGTTATCTTTTGTTCGTTATAAGAAGTAATTCGAGAGTACCTTTATGTAGTCAGGAAGTAGCTTGGTAGGGTTGGTCCTCCTACTGATAACTATTATGTTGCATTGTATTTTATTTTTTAGTGATAGTTCCTTCTATTAAATCCCCAAGCACACTTTGTCACCCATGGAAATATCCACTTTTTCAGGATGAATGAGATGGAGACCAAGCAGTTTGAGAAGACTCGTATTGTTGTAGATGAGAGCAATTCTGTGAGTTCAATATAGAAATATGTGTGTACTCTTGAATTTATCTATGTTGCAATAAGATCAAGAATAAAGTTATCATTGCAAATAATTGGGATCTACAATGTAAGTTTACTTTACTACATGGAATTCTTGATTTGTTAGATCCCAACTAGTTAGGGTTGAATTTTTTTTTTTGTTGTAATCAGATTAAGAGTAAAGTTGTCATTTAAATTACTGAAATATACGATGTAAAATTTAATGACTACATGAAATTGTTTGTTTGTTAGATCCCAACATATACATGAATTCTCCATTCTTGCTCAAAGAATTAGATATTACAGAAAGGTGGAAAGTAAATGAGATGCAACTAAATAGTTCATGTTTTAAAATGTGTGGAGGGAGTATAAAATAATTTTCAGCAGTGTTCAAATATTTTGGAGCACCCACTAAAGTGCTTCAATTTCCTCCTAGTTAATTCCATTTCTACTATCGCAATGCTTCTAGAAGTACTTCTCCAAAGTGATCTCTTAACTACCTTCGAGGGAAATTGATTACTTGATTGGAACCCACAGATTGGAATTTGATTAGGAGCAAGGGATGAGAAAACTTCATATTCTTCAATATATTCCACAAGTTAAAAGAATATCGAACGATTTTCTTTATATTTAATTGATACGACAATCACTCAACAATTAGTTAGGATTTTGATACCTTTTTCAATGAATTTTTTTTTCTGAAAGTTATGTTCTGAATTAAAGAAATAAAGAAAAAGTGAAAATGATGCAATGGAAGGACTTTCTATTTTAGTGCCTAAGGATGCCTTGTTAATGTGAAGGGCTTAGTATTTTCTTGACTCAAGATTAGCTGCATTTGACTTCCTAGCATTTCTTTTAATTTCATTTTTGTTGTGTTTATATTGCTATCCTTGAAGTTGGTGATCTAATGTGTGTGTAATGGGAAGTATTAAATATTAAACACTCTCAAAGGTGATATTAATGGATGACTAACTTTAAATGACCCTACTTGATATTTTAGTATTACATGATCACACAGATAAATTATTAATCAATATTAAAGGAATGATTATTAACATGCAATGTTTCTTGGTTTGTCATATAATTACTACATTTTGGCCCCCAATAATATATTTGAGGCTGCGTTTTGGTTGGTACATGTGGAGCTTCCCTTTGGCTCAGAAAAACATCGAGGATAAGTGTCCACAGCATTGGCATTGGACATCATCAAAGAGGAATTCACCAAAAGCAGTAGAGGACATGGGAGAAATTGGTACAATGAGCGGATAACACTAGAGAAACACCAAAGCACCATAATTTCTTGTGTATTTAGATTCACTCGAAATTAACTAGTCACAAAAACTACCTTTTTTTCCAAATATTTTCATGTGTACATAAATACTAAAAATGTAATTTCAGACTAATTATTAAAACTAATAATTATATAATAGTCATAATTTATAATTAAATAGTATAATATGATTAATATTATTGGACAAAACTATAGGGTCCAACTGTGAGGAGCATTGTGACAATATATGTACACTTCTCATTTTATTAGACAATCATCTCTCAGAGTGTGATATCCATCCAATGAAATGTATTCCCATAGGCCATTGTGGGATTGAATTATTTTCTTTCAGTGGAAAAGTGGTGGTATATTTTCTTAGGCCTTAGTGTTCTTCTTCCCTAAGGTTTTGACACTACTCATAGCTAGCACCTTCATTCAACCAAGTGAGGTAATCATCTTGGAAAGTTGAATCATTTTGTCTGCACAATCCAATATGATGTTGGATCAATCTCATGATCCTAAAAACACAGTTCATAATAGAGAGGAAGTTTTATTGTGGGCAAAAGAATATCAAAATTTAAGGAACATGACTCTTTTAGAACAAGCAATAAGGATATTTTTCACACTGATCTTTATTTTTTCCATTTGTTTTCACAAGTTATCTATTGCATGATATTTTTAGCATGTAACTTAGTTGGTATGATTGTGCCTAAGGTTGTTTTGAAGGTTGAATACTAAGTTCATAATATGTTATTTTCTATGGTGACCTTTATTTGTCTTGTTTATACAGGTCATCTAGCTGCATAGTGGCCACTATCGAATGTTGAGGTATATGTTGTATAAATATTTTATATTCTACATTATTTTATATTCAAGTATTCATTGTCTTTCATGTCTTATACTCTGCATTGTATCTTCCTTCATTTTCAAGAGAGGAACTTAGTATTGATGGTAAGAAGCAGCAATTGAAGAAAGAGGAGAACAATAACACTGGAGCGACAAATGAAAAATGAGAGAGAGAAGAAAATCTATCTAGTGATACCCTTACAACCAATATCTTGCATAAGACACACTCATAGAGACTGATAGTCAAGCCTTCAAAGTTAGTGAATTCACTTGAAATGCTTTGGCAACACAATGATAATGTTTTGAAATGATAAAAAAATATTTCATGTCTAAATTGTAGTCTAACCGATATTAAGTTGGAAACTCATATTGTAATACTTGATATTTTATATAATATAATTTATATGGTTGAAATTATTTTTATTTTCCCTTGATATTATTTAGCCGTGTAATTAACATATGTAACTTTGTGTTATCATATTAGATAAGCACACACATTGTATGACATTTGTTTAAAATTTAGTCACAAAATCATAGTAATTAATTTATGTTGATTAATAATAAACACATAAAATCAATCTAAAACTACTTAATTAGTAGTTTATATCAGTTAGTGATGAACACGAATAAAATGAATATATGATTGAATTATTCATTTATAATGATTATGAATGAGAGGAAATGAAATGAATAGAAACTACTAAATCAGTCATTTATATAGTGAATATGAAAATACCAAAGAAAGATAAATGACAATTGCAAATGATAATATTTTTATTAAAATGATCACTAAATTTTGCATATATACGACTACTAGTAGCCAATTTATAGTATCTTATAACACAACTAAAATTTATTCATATTTCTTTGGTCCTTAATTGGTTTTAAATGATGACTAAAATTTGCATATATATGACTATTAGTAGTTAATTTACACTATCTTATAACAAGATCAACATTTTGGTCATATTTATATTGTCATTAATTGGTTTTCTGGAGGATTCATATAGTAATATATTTTGTTGTATGTTTGGTCATTAATTGTGACAATTAAAGACTAAACCAATGAAAAATTTATGACCAAATTTATGACTAAATATACTACTAGATGGTAAAATTGAGGAAACCAACTAATGACTAAACTAAAAATGACTAAAAGTTGGTCGTGTTATAGGATATTGTAAGTTAGCTACTATTGGTCACCGACTGAAAAGTGGTCGTTTATATGCAAATTTTAGTTGTCTTTTTAGTAACTAATTGGTCATTTTTTACTAGTGTGGGTTCTTAGCTGCAGCTATGTTTGTTCTCAAAGATGAGCCCAGTATGCTTCCCTAATTGAAAATAGTTACCGGAGTGGTGACCATGTGCATGAGAGGTACCAAGGTGCCATATAATACATCGCAGTTCACCTTACCATAGAAGTGTCACATCATAGTGGAAATTAATTGAAACACCTTCCATAACCCCTCTATCATATATATCTGATCTTATCTAACTCATAATTTGGACGAGTCCTCCCATGATCCCTCAGGATATCTTTGACTGGGGTTACGAAACCAGAGAGCCATTTGGTGTTGAAGGTTTCCTGTTTCTCTAGGATTCTATAGTAGGAAGCAATTTCTGTAGGGAATATTCTAGTGGAGGATGCTATAGTGTGGCCTCTGACCATCCATGAATCTGTATCTGTATTATCTAGGATCTAGTCAATGGTCTCCCCACATGGCAAGATTTGCGGGTGTGGTGCTATTTGGTGCAACCTGGACCTTTGGACATTTAGGTATATGCGAAAATCCTCCTGGGTTTCTGGTATGTTTGGCCTAGAGAACTCTTTGTAGATGTCATACTCGGAGAGTCTCGTGGTTTTTTTAATGTTACAAGTTGTATACCCATAGATGGGTGGATCCTCGCCTTAGTAGATCTCCCACGAACTGTTTCCCGAACACGTGTGAGTGGCCTTAGTAGTTGGGGGAGCCATCTTGTCTTTGAGGGTGGATATGGATATGCACTCAAGGTCCACGTCACCTGTCATGTTGAAAATACAATCCCATATAGAGAGTGACAGCATGAAAATCACGTAAAAATGACTTAAATGAAATCAACTTTAGAAGATGGCAGGAGGATTTTCTAGAAAGTCACAATGGGAACTATCTCGCATGGTCGCAAGTCACAAAGTGTGACTTTGTGACTTGGCATAAGGTTCGTGGGTCACATAGTCATGTCGTCATGCAGGTTGTAGAGTTAGAAGGTCATAGAGTCACAGAGTCAGTAGGTCACATAATCGTTGGGTCGCAGGGTTGTGGGGGTTGTGCACTCGCTAGGTCGCAGGAAAAGGGGTATCACGGCCAGAGTTCATGCGACCTAGGTTTTAGGCGAGCCAAGGAGAAAAAATTGGGGTTTTGGGGAGGTCTGGTGATGAGCCCCATAAATGGGTAATTATATGGGCTCATTTTGCCTCCTAACATAGTTTAATCAACCATTCTCTTAGCTTATTGCATGATTTTTTATTATATTTATGCTTATGGAGTGAGTTGGGTTGGTCATTATGCCATGGAGTCTAATATGTGTTTAATGAAATTTTTGTTCAATTTTGGAGATAAAGTCAAAGATTTAATGGACAATTGGCAGCAATAATTCGAAGTAGACAAGGGCGAGGATTTATAGGAGGGTATCCCCATCATTTATGACTCCCCACTTTGAATTCTCCATCATGCAGCTCAGAGCACAAATAGCCACATCAATGCACTAGGAGGCAGTCGAGCAAGTGGAGGATAACTTCTGTTTATCTCAAGTTTTGGGAGCCAAGCCTCCCTAATTTTAAGGAACTTGTTGGGAGATTCAGTTGTATAAGTAGAGTGGCCTAGGGCCTCATTAGGGAGTTAGTCAAATTTTTGAAATTTTTTTGTAGCTTTGCTCAGCTCTACTTCGAGCTTACTTTTGTTGACAATTTCATGTAATCCTATTATTATTTTGATAATAAAGGTGAGATCCTTTTTGAGCTAGCATTGAGTTACCTCAGAGGGCTGAAGCTCCTGGGTTAGGGTCCAATCCAAGCAACCAAGCTCCTCTTGTTTGTCTTTATATGCTTTGTTTCAGTTTATGAATTGGTTGATGTTAGATAAATCTCTTTCTTGATTAAGAATAGGTTGCTTTCGGTGATTTAGTAGGTTGTTTCCATTTAAGTTTTATGTAGCAGGTCAAACAGTGATAGAAAGAAGATACAAAAAGGCCATCAACAGAGCCTTGGCCTCCTTTCCTCCCTTTGGGACCATGAACTAAGGCCAAGACCCTCTTGCTACCACAAAAACATAGATTTGCCTTCTCAATAGGATTTCTAGTGTTGCAATTTGTTAGAAGGCTAATATTTTGCTTTAGATCTATTTCACCATGCTCATTTCTGTCTTGCAATAAGTTTCCTTCCATGCTTTCTCTCATTATAGTGTTGTTCAACATTTCTTTCCATAACTCATAATCTAGATTAGCTTGATGCAAAATTCTGGTTTTTTGATGTACTTAGTTTCCTTGCTTGCTTGATCTCCCTGTTTGATTTTCAGGTCTTCTTGCAGCCAATCTCTTCTCATAGCATGTTAGCCAATCATCCATCACAATCTCTCTTTGATCTATGCCCCACAGGTCGCCCAGAGTTCATTTCAAATCTGCCTTAGTTTTTTTCACTTTTTCATAGACTTTCCTCTCTTTCCTTGAATAAATCCGACCATCTTTCTTTCTCCCAATCATTCTTGATGGACCCTAGACACCTTAACACATCATCCTAGCCTTCAGCTACCCTTTCGACCCACTTTCCTACCTTCAAAACCTCTAAAACTGCTCTCGGAATCCTCATGTAGACCTCCTGTAGACCTCCTCTAGATCCCTTGCAGCCTCCTGTAGATTTTCCTGTAGGCTTCTTTTTGAAGTCTATTTGCAAGAAAAGCCTCCAGAAGGTTGCCTAAGCCCTCCTAGGACCTATCCACACCATCCTACACCTCTACAAATCCTAAAGTCGCCCTCCAGCGCCACCTAATCACACCCACATTCATAATCACTTAAATTACATGCATGACAATTTCACATAAAAATACATAAATATCCGAAAAGATGTTTTTTTGCTCATTTACATCTAGAAATAGCCTGAGTAGATGTTGTTTACTTCCTGAGTAGGTAATGGAATTCATTTCATGGTTCCTCATCTCTCTTTCTGCAAAAGTGGGATTAGTTGGTTAAGTAGGGTTTGCTAGGTTTACTTTACATTTCAGTCTTCTTTTCCTTTCTGCAAGTAGAGTAGCCTCTGTAGAGTAAGCTTTCCTTTCTTTCATCACACACAGAGCTTCTTTTGGAATCCATAGAAGTTGGCTTGAGATCCTAGTGATCTTGCGCCAGCTGACCAAGTGATAGCCTACAGTAAGAACTAGTACTTGTGCATACAGCACCTTCGCTTCCAAGTTTGTTACGAACTACCGAGTTGATAAAAAGTAAAGTAGGAAGCCTAGGAGTTGCAGCATTATTGATGCAATATTGGTGCTAACCACCTTTTTGGTGTCGTTGCTAGGGAAGTGTCAACATATTTTGTGATTACTGCTTTCTTCTATTTTCGATCACAACATTCTGCTAAGTAGTTTATTTCAGCAAAAGTAGAGTAGTTGTTTCATTTAGTTTCCGCATTTCCCTGCTTTCATTTTCAATTCTGCAATTTTCATTTCAGCAAAAGTAGATTAGTCATTTCCCTTCTTTTAGTTCTGCATTTCATTTGCTTTCATTTCCAATTCTACAAATTTCATTTCAGCAACTTCATTTCAGCAAAAGTAGATTAGTCATTTCCATGCTTTCAGTTCTGCATTTCATTTGCTTTCCTTTTCAGTTCTGCAATTTCATTTGATCAAGTTCATTTTAGTTAGTTGTAATTTGTTTGTTCAATCAATTTCAGTTTCGCAGGTACAAAAAAAAACAAAAACCAACCAAAAATATTTCATTTCATGCCTCATAGGAACAGAGGTAATTCAGGAAAATTCTTGCCCAACACCCCCACTGCATCACATAGACACCCTTCTCTCTTCTTCGGTGGTAGTGATCAAGAAGAACCTTTAGGTGAACAACCAAAGATATTTAAAGAACCTATAGGGGAAGAAGAAGAACAAGAAATCCCTCCTGACACAATGGCTAAAAACAGAAATGCTAGGGGGAATGGAGAAAGAGTAGAGGGTACCTTTCCCATCCAGGAAACCAATGGGGACACCAAAATGAAGAATATAAGTCCCTTAGTCCTACCTCACTTCCACAGTTTGACTACAGAAGATCCTAACACCTTTTCGTTTGAGTTTGTTGTTATCTGTCGAACCTATGACTATGTAGAAGATGAGAAAAAGTTGAAAGTATTTCCTTCTGCTATCAAGGATGCAGCATTGAGCTAGTTCATGGAGTTACTTGGCAATAACATCACAACTTGGGCTCAGATGCAGTAGGCCTTTAATAACAAATACCAAGACTACTATAGGTCAAAAGATACCAAGGAAGAAATCTTCTGGATGACCATGGGAAGTGATGAATCCTCGGAAGATTATGAAGAGAGCTTCCAGCTCAGTTACAAAAGGGCCAGGTGTACACTTGACCCTGAATCTCTAAAGCTGGTCCTGCTTAGGGGAATTTTGGAAGACCTTCTAGACACCCTCCATTTACTAGCTGGGGGAGACATCTACCAACTACCTTATGAGAACATAAAGAGTGTCTTTAGAAATCATTCTAGAGTAGCAAGAAAGAGAGGTAGGGGGAGTCAACCCATAGCTAGTACCTCTTCATCCAATTCATCCATCAAAGGTGAACTTGGAAACATGCTGGAAAACATTAAGAGTGAGATGTTGTAGACTCTTTCCACACAAATACATAACTTGCATATCAAAAGGAAACGAGAGGAAGTAGAGAGGGCTTTGGTCATTTTCTGTCCTAGGTGCACCAGGAGGCATCCCAGGAACAAATGCCCATTGAACTCTATAGAGGTTTGTTCAGTCTATGAAGAAGATCATTCTACAAATAAGTTCCCTTCGTTACACGGACTTAAATCTGTATACCAGGGGGCCAAAGGAGCCACTGAACCACTCTATTTCATGTACCAGAGGAGACCGCATGGACCTAGACCATACCATCAAGGGATGCAAGGGTCATCCCAGGCATTCTACAACCCCAACCAAGTCACTGCCATAACTTCTTGGGGTCCTCCTGCTCATCCTTCCTGAACCATGCCTCCTCCTTAGTCCTTCACATCTCAATATCATGCCCAACCAGCCACCCATTCATTTCAATCCTATGCTTAGCCGCAACCTCAGTGGAATGTAACTCACCAGGGGTGGAGGCCCTACTACAACTCCTCTCCCATTCGTTTGCATCCACCAAGTGCTCAACCACAACCATTGTTGCCTGCTCCATCAAGGAAACCCCAAATGCCTTCCAAACCAAACCTGAACCTGAACAACAGACGTGCTCGGCAAGTATATAGTGGGGAACCATCATGCCCAACTTATGTTGTGGAGATTCAGGAGATTAACCTGCGATCTAGGAAGGTTCTCCTAGATAGCTAGCATCCCCCTAGCAGGTTGAGGAAGATAAAGAGGAAAGTGAACCTAAAGCAATTCCACCCTTTCCTGAGAGACTATCTGGGGCAACACAACCCACCCCAAAAGAAACTAAACTTCTAGGACAATTGAAATAGTTATGTGTAAAGATACCACTTCTCCAAGCCATAAAAGATGTGCCTATATACAATCAATTGATCCAAGAGAAGTGCTTTAGGCATCCAAGTAGGCGCAAGAGAGATGCCCCAACCATCAATGTCATGGGATAACTATCCGACCTGATGTTGGGGTAGGTAATCTGTCCAAAATACCTAGACCCTGGAAGCCCAGTAGTTGATGTCCACATCAATGGAACCATGATCCCACACACCTTGATTGATCTGGGAGCTGCCATTAATGTGGTGACAAAGGACACCATGCTCAAACTTAACCTCCAGGGCTCCTTGAGGAAGACCATGATAATACTGCAGCTAGCAAACCACTCCACCATGACCCCCGAGGGGATTGTTGAAGATGTGATGGTCTCCTTTGATTCTTGGGAGTACCTTGCTGATTTCTTGGTTCTCCAGCCAAAGGCAAAGCTCACTGGGTATCCTCTCATCCTAGGAAGACCCTGGTTGGCTACTGTCGATGCCTATATCAGTTGTTGGGCTGGGAACATGACCATCAAGGACAGGCATACGTCCAAGTAGTTAGTCCTATACCCTCCTGCCCAACCCTTGCTAGAACATGATCTACCTCTCTGTTAGAGGAGGAGGATGAGGATGAAGTCTATTCTACACCAATTTGTACATTAGAAACTACCATGGGGGGGAACCACAAGATGAAGATGATATCAATGAAAATTTAATTCAGAATCTACCCCCCAGTACCTTGCCATTAGATGACATAGTGAAAGAAACCTAAAGCAATCCCTTAATTAATCTTTGTTTGGCCGACCCAACCTCTCTTCGTGTTAAGAATATAGAATTCGACCCAGAAAGAACCTTGAAAATCAATTCATCCTTATCCACTTCCTAGGATAAGGAGCTGTGTAGCTTATTGAGAAAAAATTTAGATGCCTTCGCCTGGAGTTATAAGGAGATGAAGGGAGTGCACCCTTTAGTATGTACTCATCATATATACAGTAAGGAAGATTCTGAACCAGTCAGGAAGCCTCAAAGGAGGATAAATCCAACCCTTCAAGACATTGTTAAGGAAGAATTGCAAAAATTAGTTGATGCAGGATTCATCTACCCCATCTCTCACAATGAATGGGTCTCTCCTTTGGTGCTAGTGCCAAAGAAAAATGGTAAGTGGAGAATCTGTGTCGAATGTTGGGAATTGAACAAAGCCACTAAAAAGGACCATTTTCCTTTGCCTTTCATAGATCAAGTGTTAGATGTTCTGGCGGGGAAAAAGTTTTTCTCCTTCCTAGATGGGTTTAGTAGGTACAATCAGATTCAAATCAGCCTGGAGGACCAAGATAATACCATTTTCACTTGTCCTTGGGGTACCTTTGCATATCATCTCCTTCTTTTTGGTTTGTGCAATGCTCCAGCCACTTTCCAAAAAGCAGTATTGAGTATATTTCTAAACTGGTTCATGATACAGTGGAAATATATATGGATGATTTCACTCCTTATGGTTCTAACTTTCAGGAAGATTTATCTAACCTAGGAAAAGTCTTGGACAAGTGTATTGAAATGAACATGTCCCTCAATCTAGAAAAATTTGAATTTTTTATGACTGAACGGACCGTGCTAGGTCATGCAATATCTCAACAAGGATTGGAGGTGGACCCCAACAAAGTTGCCATCATCCAATGGGTCCCACCTCCTCAAAAGGTGAGAGATGTCAGAAGTTTCCTAGGCTTAGTTGAATATTACATAAGATTCATTAAAGATTTTAGTAAGTTAGCCTCTCTTTTTTTTGGTCTTTTGGGAAAAGATGTCGAATTTATATGGACCGAAAGTTGTCAAGAAGCCCTAGATACCTTAAAAAGCAAACTTGTGACTGCCCCAATTTTGAGTGGCCCAAATTGGGCCCTACCTTTCCACATTCACACAGATGCCTCGAACAAGGCAATAGGAGCAGCCTTAGGACAAACTGATGAAAAGTTACATTATCCCATATACTTTATAAGTAAAAACTTGTCAAAGGTAGAGTTAAACTACACGGTAACCGAGAAGGAACTCCTAGCTCTGGTGTATTCCTTAAACAAATTCAGACATTATGTCACAAGCTATCAAACCTTTGTACACATTGATCATGTTGCAATTAGATATTTAATGAACAAACCAGATGTAAATGTTCGCTTTATTAGATGGTTGCTTTTACTGCAGCATTTGATTTGACCATTGTTGATAAGCCTGGTAAAGAAAATGTTGTTGCTGACTTTTTTTTCTAGAATAAATTTGCTTGCAAATGAAGAAGGAATGGTGGATGATCAAATGCCAGATGAACACCTATTTGCTATCTCAGTACTCTCTACATGGTTTGCTGATATAGCAAACTACATGGTTTCAGCACAGTTTCCACCACACCTATCCTCAAAGGAGAAGAGCAAGATCATGAGGAAAAGAGCCCCTTTCACCTAGATTGGGGGTAATCTTTTCAAACTTGGCCCAAATCAGATCTTGAGAATATGTGTCAGGGAGGAGGAAGTCTTTGACATTCTCCTGACCTGTCATGACGGGCCTTGTGGGGACCATTTTGCAGCAAAGAAGACTGCCTTTAAAATATTTCAAGCAGGCTATTGTTGGCGCATGCTTCATCAAGATGTGAGGATGTATACCAGCTAATGTGATCAGTGTCAAAGTATAAGCAAACCTAGTGTTACACAGTAATTTGTCACCATCCCTGTTACCCCTTCCCCCACACATTGGAAGACTTATTCGGGACCTGTGAGAAGTGACATATCCTGAAAACACTTGCATTGTATCCCCTTGAGTATGTACTTCATATGCCCTGAAGACACCTTCTGCAAAATACCCATAAAAATAGCCCTTTTTCCATTGGCGTGGTTCCACAGTGTATCACTCGCACCAATGGGGAAAATCCTCCAAAGAGGGTGCGCCAGCTAGCGCTCTGTCTCAGAGTCGCACTCATGCCAGCCCAGTTGGGTAAAGTTTTTAACAAACAAACTTACGAACGTTCTTCCTAACCCACTCATAAACTAAATCTATATTGAGTTGGTTTGGTTTGGCTTCGAATCTCCATAGAAGGGAAGTGGTTTGCCACCTCTCATGGAAGCTTATTAGTGATAAAGCCAATCCCATGAATCTTTTGGATGACCCTAACTCCTTCTCCTCTATCTATAAAAGCTTGTCCTTTTTCCTTTGACAAGTTAGTCTCCAAGTTCCAAATTCTAAGTCCCAAAGTCTGAGAATTGCTAAGTTCATGCTACAAGAAGCCTTCTTCATTCCCATAAGGCTAAATCTAAAGTGAGGAGATTCTTGTCCAAGTAACCAAGGAAAGAGAGGCTTGTTCCCCATTCCCAACAAGCTTTGCAAGACATGTGCTATTGATCACCCAGCCAAAGGAGGATTTGACGTCAGAACTATGGTTGTATTCTTCTTTGTTGTTTATCAATAATAGACGACTATCATTATGGTTCCACTCTTATTCTCTCTTGAAATAATGTTTGAGTTATATCTTTTCTGACTGATATATAGTTGCATCTATTGGATTTTATGCTTGTGTTTGTGTTGTTCTTTGCATGTGCAGGTGTCCATTCACGGAGATCGTGGGGACCGTGACTAGCCGGAGCAAAGGAACGAGAGCAGTGACTCTTGTACAAATACTCGCGTTGGAATCCAAGTAGGCTCTCATCATTGACCTTTAATTTTCAATTAGGAACTTGCGTGATAGTGTTGTTTGATTGTTGCTAGACCCGGTCTGGGCTAGTAGGGATCACCTCTGTCCGCAGAGGGGATTTACCTCCTCAACAATTTGGTGACTCCAGTGGGGAGTTGGCTTTTTGTCTTTTTCTTCGTTTTGTCTTGTTGTTTGATTTGTAAACTTTAGATGGAGCTTGAAGTACGGCCAGATAGCCTTCAAAACGCTATTGCTCTACATTAGCAAAGTAGATAAGTGCCACTTCAGTCCATCTCCGGTTTGGTTTACGAGCTGAACGGCTTGGAACTTGCCTTGTTTCTTGGTTTCTCCTGCTTGATTAGCTTTATGGGTTGAGTCCATGTGTTGCTTCTTGCCCCTTGGTGTACCTGGGTACTGTTGACTTAGCTTTGGCTCATTTGTTTTTTATTTTTCCATTTCATACTCGGCTGGTGCTCTTATATAGCATTACAGTCGCGACAGTTAGTGCTAGTTTCACATTAACAACCCGCACCAATCCCTGAAAGGTGTTATTTTCAGCCTGACAGTCGCGCCAGGCCTGGGAACTTTTGATGTTTGCTTGGTTGTGAGCCCTCTGAGCTTGGTTTTTGTTTTGGGTACCTTTTTTAGACTACTTGAGTGTGTTGGAGTGTGATTTGACTGGCTTTGATCGTTACCCTTTGGGTGTTTGCCTTCTTCCATCGATTTCACATTTCTAGCCCTAGGGCATCTAGTGGCTTTGTGTGTCGAGCCTTCCTCAGGTGTTTTGATCTTCTAGTGGTCCAGTCGACTCTTTGATTACTCCCTTGCACTTGTTTGGTGGTTGTAAATCATTTTATTGTGTTATTTGGGTGACTTGCTTCGTTTTCACTTGAATTCCGCTTTGTCTCACTTTGTGCCTAGATTACACGACTCATTGGTCTCTTTGGGATTTTTCTCTTTCTTTGGAGGTTTGCTTTGTGATTTAGGGAACTGAATGTGCTTGTATTGAATATGATTTGTTTGTTATCGTTTCTCAAAGTTTGTTTAATGTACTTTGCCATCAACAAAAGAAAAAATCTCTTTTGCTTTGTGTTAGTTAATGAGAATTAGAAGCTTTTCATTTTGATTAGTGATTAGTAATCTCGAGGAAAAGTTTGTTAATTTTCATTAGCTGCATTAGGGAAATTCTTTGTTGTTTTGTGATCATTTCGTTTGTGTGAAAGCTCTCAAACCCTCTTGTAACTAGCATTCATCGAATGAAATGACATATTTTGGCTTATAGTTTGCATTTAGGGAATTTTGAGAGATTACATACGGTAAGGCCTGAAAACTGAAACCTAATCCAAGATCAACGTTAAAATGAACTGAATAAATCTAACAACGCATTGGAACATAATGCACACATTTAGAGGTCTAGGCTAGAGACGTGCTCTGGCGTTGTTAAACCTAGTCACTTTTGTTTCCACTCAAGGTTGGGCGATTCCTCCTTCTGTGACTCAATAGTGGTCTAGTACAGATTTGAGCTCCCACGTATCGTCGAGTATATGGGGAGACCCCACTAGGTTATCATCCTTTATCTATAGGAAGCCGTGTCTGCCACCTTACAAGTCGTAATGCACCGAACATAGCATTCGGGAAGATTGACTGCCGTACGGAAAGTCCTTAGTTTTCATATGATTGCCAAGGTGTATATGCAGTTTTACGGATTTGTTTGGTAAACCCTCTGCCTAGTTCTCTAGAGTAGTCAATTTTGATCCTTTTCAGACTCCCTAAAAGAAAAGTCTCAGCTGAGCATTTGTCACTTCGGGCTCATTAAACATTCAAAGGAGACTAGAGTCATATTTTTGTCCTTTTCTCGACTCTTAAAACATGAAAACGTCAAGTTTGGTTCCTATATCTTAAAATTTATTCGGCCACGATTCACATTTACCCGGTTAGATCTTGTTTGCGTTACTTTGAGTAGGGTTCTTTCTCATTTTTTATGGCAACTTTTCCGAGGTTCACCAACCCAGGATCCCCTCTGGCAGGAATCCTGTTCATTTCGCTCCTTTTGGGAATGTCGGTGCTCCTTATATGGCAATGTTATGCCTTCCTGGGTTAACTATTGGGTTGCCTGTTTGGTTGTTCTCAACCTCTTTGGTCCCTACCATCTTGACTACTAGTTAATCAGTCCCTCCACCTGAACAACATCATGTTGATTCTAAGGTGGACCTCTCCCCTTCTTCGCCTGTTTCGACGTCCTCATCTTCTACTTCGCCTGGTGAAAGTCTGGATTCAAGTAACCAGGTGGCTAAGAAGACGAAGAAGAAGACGAAGAAGTCTCCTAAGGGAGAGGCTAAAAGTGCAGCTACTGCCTCGAGTACACTTGAAGTCGAGCCACCTTCTGCTCCTCTGCGGAAGGTCAAGTTTCCTTGTAGATTGTGCAAGGATGACCACCTTCTTCGTGATTGTCCTAGCATTCCCAGGGTCTTAGAAGTATGGTCTCGCGATCCGGCCCGCCCCTCATCGTCCTCTGAAGCTCATGGCGATGCTACCTTATCACCTGGAAATGGTAAGGAGAAAGGGAAGATTCAAATCCCCTGCAGACTATGTGAAGGCGACCATCCCCTTCACCTTTGTCCACTCATGGACAAAGCTTCCGCAGTCTTGGAAAGTCTTACAGCTTCCTCACCCCAACTTCCCATTGGTTATTAGAGGCTCTCTTCAGACCCCCTCCCTACCGACAATGAGATTGATTTAAATCCTTTTCTTGTCCAGGCTCCTCTTCCCGAACCTGGCAGTGCCAAGCCTGTTCCAGACCAACCATTGGTCGGAAAGAGTGTCGACTCGGGTTCACCTCCCATCGATCACTCTATTTCGGAAGAGCATCATGCTCATGTTCTTCTCGTCTCATCAGATTCTCCTGAGTCCGAAAATGACTCTCCTATCCTAGCTGATCCCGAGAGTCCTTTGGTTCCTTTAGAGCAGGGGGGCAATCATACGATTCCCCCACCAAGTAGTTCAGTCATTTCCTTCGGCTGGAGCCATTTGACCGCCTTTCGCCTTCCATCCCATGTGCCTTTCGCGATTACAGTACATGCCTATGATAAGGCAGTACCTGGCACTGTTTTGGATGAGGGTGCATCTGTCAGTCTTATGCCTTACACTTCTTGGCAAGCTTTGGGTTCCCCACAGCTTGTGCCGGTCGCGCAGAATGTGACGGCATTTGACGGAGGAACTAGTCAACCATTAGGGATCCTTCCGAAGTTCCCTATTACTTTGGGAGGCAAAACCGTCTATATAGACGTACTGGTTACCCATGGTGCTTTAGATTTCAGTATTCTCCTTGGCCGTGACTATGTTTATGCCATGGGGGCACTTGTCTCTTCGCTTTTCTGTGTGGTTTGCTTTCCACACTACGGAAGAATCGTGATTATCGATCAATTGTCGTTCGTTAGTCCCCCGGTGCCTCCTGCGTCGTTGTCATCCCCTCCTGGTTTTTATCCACCGGTTGTATCTGCCCCACCACAGATCAACTACATCGCCACTTATCCCGTGCCTGTATCCAGTGATGTCGCCATCGTGCATAGTGTCCTGGGGGCATTGGGCCCTGACTTCCAAGATGTTGTCCTTCCACTGGGAGTGGCACTCTTGGAAGCACACACTTCCTATTCATTATGATGAAGTTTGGGTAGAACATAGTTCCTTCCCTGTGTCAAGCTCCTTAAAAAATGAAACTAGGTGTCAGAGCATAGTTCCTTTCCTGTGTCAAGCTCCTTAAAAAGTGAAACTAGGTGATGGAGCATAGTTCACTGTCCCATGTCAAGCTCCTTAAAAAATGAAACTGGGTCTGGTCGAGCATAGTTCCTGATCTTGTGTCAAGCTCGTTAAAAAATGAAATAAGGGTTATGAGGATAGTTCTTTTCCTATGTCAACCTCATTAAAAAATGAAACATCTCTCCCTTTACAAATCGAGTCTTTGATTAAGATCTCGTAAAATCCAAGTCGATTCTTTCATAGATCTCGAGAGTGAACCCTCATTCCATCCACTTTGTTGAATGCAATGAAGCTTGGGGGGCATGTACCTTGTTTTGCGTCATTACGCTGGGGGCATGCGAACTTCTAACAAGCAGAGTCCTCCATGGTTCAAGCTTGTGTCCTGAGGATAGTTTTGATCTTGTGACGACCTCATTAAAAAATGAAGCAAAGTGTCACGAGGATAGTTCTTTTACGTGTGTCAACCTCGTTAAAATAATGAAACATGAGCTCGTGCAATTCAAGCGCAATCACAATAATGTCAACCTTCACTCCATTTTCAATGGACTGAAGCTTGGGGGACATGTACCTCGAATTGAGACACCATGCTGGGGGGCATGCCCATTTCCCTTTCAAGCATAGTTTGCATATGTGTTGCTTTGTGCTTTTAAGCTTGCATAAAAATAAAATTCATTTCCAAGCATAGTTTGCATATGCGTTGTCATGTGTGATTAAATACATTGCACATTGGGTCCTTTGTTATGCAACTGATACATTAGATTACATTTGTGTCAGACATTTGCATAGCATATAAAAACATCATCACATGTAAAACATCCATCTAGAAATAGGCATATGTGTATATATATATGTGTCGCAATGTTTGCACCATGTGCATCACATAGTTCAAAAAATACTACATGTTCATCTCAAATACATCCGGAGACGACATGTATCTCAAAATATATGCATAAAAGTAAACCTAGGTGTCTAATCCCTATGGTGCTCATGGTAGTACGTCACTGCTTGCACTAAACGTCTCAGGAGTCAGTGGATGCGATTCGGCACCCCCACCGTGTACCTCTGATACACTAACAGGACATCCACTAGCCGAGCATAATCCGGGATCCCTCGAGTGATACCCTCAAGGTTCTTGATGAGTTCCCCTCTATCACCACCCTCCTCTTGAGGATCCGCTGTAGCGTGGTGTCTCCTTGCAATAGGAGACATGCCAACTGGGCGTTTTGGGCCAACATCTGCATACACATATAACCTTTGTTAGAACGAACATGTATTAACAAAACAAAAACAAAAAATCATAAAACACAAAATCAAAATGAGGTCATACCTATCTCCTCATCCCAATCCTCTCCCTCTGGCAATGGGAGATCAGGGTCGCCGGTGAAGTCTGTCCCCACATACGGCCAGTCCTCAACCACGATCAGTTGGCGGCGAAGCCACCCAAAAAACTCAGGTCTGAATGACATCTGCTGACCGCCCCCCCTCTCGGCATCAGTTCTGCCCAACGAGCCATCCTCAGCTCTCGAGGCGCCGGGTCAAGAACAAAGGCCCCTTGGCCTTGGAAGAGTGGCACACATTCCAAGGAGAACGTCACCAAGATGGAGCCATACCCGAACTGTTGCATCTTGCCGCGCTTGGACTTTGTTAGCTGCCTCTTCATATTGGTCGTCACTGTTGACTCCCAATTGAAGACCGTCGTGTTAAGACACTCTATTGTCAGTATCAGGTGATTCTTCGTAGCTTCATGGCGTGCCTGTGCCCCTGCAGCTCGTGTGATGGTGAATAGCAGAGCTCTGAGTGTTAGGTCCTGAACAGTGGGGATATCCACTTTCGAGCTGCCCGACCCATATCTTGCCCCTGGGCAAACTCGAGCCTTCACCTCTTCCATCTTCTCCCCGGATGGCCTACTGCCAGTCAATCGGGGCATCGACCCTCTGCACAACAATCCAGTGATGAAATAGACGTCAGACACGTCTAATTCTAGTACTTGGTCCCGTATGCGGAACACTTGATCCTGTTCATCCCATAAGTTGATCAAATATTGCAAGAGCTCTGGCTGAGCTCTTAGATAAGATAGGAGGAAGTATTTCTTGAGCCCGCAAGCTCTAAGCGCTTCCATGCAGTTTTCATATGCTAGGGCCAATGTGTCTACTTGGTCATGTTCTCTTTCTTTCCATACGACTACCATTTTTGCGTGTTTTCCTGCAATCACAAGGTCAAAAAATCAAATTAGATCCTTTAGAAAATTAAAAATGCAATGAAATGGCTTTAAAATTGTTAAATTTTGAAAAGTGGGTGCGCTCGGCCGTTGGCGCAACTGTTTTTAAAACAGTTGTGCCCATGGGCACGAGCCTTTGTAGAAAAAGACCCAATTGGCACGGGTCTGTGCCCGAAACCCGCGCCAATGGGCGCAACCCTAGTTTTCGCAATTCCCTCCATAGGGGACGATAAAACAAGCTAAAACAAATTCAAAATGGACAAAAATGGAGTAGGCGAAGAGGCCTCTTACATATCACTGACGGCGCTCCGAATGGTCCCTTGGATTTGTCGCAATCGTCACCTGAAGGTCGCACACCAAAAGCCCTAATGTCACTCTCAAGAGGTAAAAGTGAAAAGTAATTTCTTGTTTTTACCATTTTCACATATTTTATAGCTTTTTTGACCCTCAATAGGTTTTAAAAGTCATTTTATGAATATTGTAATGTATATTTGTGTCGAAAATGGATTTTACACTGGTTTTTGTGCAGCGACAGGTGTTTGTGCGGCTTAGGCGACGAAACGAGTTGTATTTTATACTTTTTCGGACTCAGTAAATACATGAAAATGTCACTCTAGAGTCATCTTTCTGCTCTTTTCTGACTCTCTAAACATGAAAAGAATGACGAGTTATTCCTCTCGACTCATTAAAATGTAAATGAGAGGCGGTCATCTTTAAACCCTTTTCCGACTGTGTAAAGATGAAAATATCGTTGGACCCTTGTCGTTTCAGGTTCGTTAACGGTTACGAAGCAACGTGGTTTCGATCACTTTTTATTTTTTCAGGTCGACATCACTACTCATGAAAAGTACTCCTCGATCGTAATGATCGGGCGATTCTTTCAAGCATTGTTTTATACTTTTTCGGGCTCGAGAGACACAACTTTACGAAAAAGGACACCCCTAGAGTTTACTTTTCTGTTGTCTTTTCAAACTCTCTAAACATGAAAAGACACCGAGTTCTTCCTCTGTCAAGCTTGTTAAAACTTGATGACATTGGATTCCATCGAAATGACACTTTATAAGCATGTGCTATCCCTGTCAAGCTTGTTGATAAAAAATAACCGGGGTACTCACCAGAAGTGGCGGGGAAAATGGAACCACAATTATTGTCGTGTCGGCAGTATGTCGCTCTTGAACATGGCACTTGTCTACATTCATGTCTGGGTGGGGAAATCTCATATTGTTTTTACACTTACCTCCATGGGTTTGGGTTATCCTGTTTGACCTTCTCATCTGCTCATTACCTCGTCACCATGACCCTTGATCATTTGATGTCAAATACTGCCAAGTCCACTGTTGTGCCACCAATATGTTCAAGAGAAGTTGACCTCTGCAGAATACTCAACCTCCCTCTGATACCTCACACAAAACATTTTATCCTTCTCTGTCTTGTGTCGATGATGTGGGAAACACTATGGCCCACCTTCGATCAAGGTCACTTCCTATCGACTTCAGCTCATTATATAGGAAGTTGATCTAGAGACTCCCTTCTGGTGCCTTGGAGCCTGCATGCCTCAATGGCAGGTTCTTCGCGTTCGGCGCGAGGTTTTCATCATTGACCTCCGATCGAATGGTTCTACGGGTGTTCGACGCCGGCTCACTGATTCGCACGTCGTAGATTGTACCTATAGTACCTTCAGGGCCATTGTCATTACTGGTGGTACCTCTCACGTCTGTTAACAGCTTTCACCATTGGCTGGTAATAAGACGATGTTCCTGCATGTGCGACTACGACTCCTATATTTGCATGCTTGAACTTGTACTTTGTTCGGATCGAGATGGAGCGCAAGACCCTGGATTTTGTCTGTTGAGATCCAGGTTGCGATTTTGTGGATTATTATGATCATTACATGACTCATTCACTGGATGGCTGTGACCATGCCTAAGTCTACTTATCGATACTTATTGGATGGCTGCGGCCATACCTTGGATCTGGCTTTTTATGTACTATGCTATGGATGGCTGCGCCCATACCACATATATCATGTACTTGAGATATCAATTGTACTTCTTCATGCAGGTTCTCCGGTAGTAGTGTTTTCAGTTGGCCATGTTCTTGTAAAGCATTTCACCCCTCTCTCTCTCTTGGGCTTCATGATTTAGGGGGCATCTGTTACATAGTAATTTGTCACCGTCCCTGTTACCCCTTCCCCCACACATTGGAAGACTTATTCCGGGACCTGTGAGAAGTGACATATCCTGAAAACACTTGCATTGTATCCCCTTGAGTATGTACTTCATATGCCCTGAAGACACCTGCTGCAAAATACCCGTAAAAATAACACTTTTTCCATTGGTGTGGCTCCACAGTGTATCACTCGCGCTAATGGGGGAAATCCTCCAAAGAGGGTGCGCCAACTGGCGCTCTGTCTCAGAGTCGCACTCGCGCCAGCCCAGTTGGGTAAAGTTTTTAACAAACAAAATTACGAAGGTTCTTCCTAACTCACTCATAAACTGAATCTATATTGAGTTGGTTTGGTTTGGCTTTGAATCTCCATAGAAGGGAAGTGGTTTGCCACCTCTCATGGAAGCTTCTTAGTGATAAAGGCAATCCCATGAATCTTGTGGATGACCCTAACTCCTTCTCCTCTATCTATAAAATCTTGTCCTTTTGCCTTTGACAAGTTAGTCTACATGTTCCAAATTCTAAGTCCCAAAGTCTGAGAATTGCTAAGTTCATGCTACAAGAAGCCTTCTTCATTCCCATAAGGCTAAATCTAAAGTGAGGAGATTATTGTCCAAGTAACCAAGGAGAGAGAGGCTTGTTCCCCATTCCCAACAAGCTTTGCAAGACATGTGCTGCTGATCACCCAGCCAAAGGAGGATTTGACGTCAGAACTATGGTTGTATTCTTCTTTGTTGTTTATCAATAATAGACGACTATCATTATGGTTCCACTCTTATTGTCTCTTGAAATACTGTTTGAGTTATATCTTTTCTGACTGATATATAGTTGCATCTATTGGATTTTATGCTTGTGTTTGTGTTGTTCTTTGCATGTGCAGGTGTCCATTCACGGAGATCGTGGGGATCGTGACCGGCCGGAGCAAAGGAACGAGAGCGGCGAATCTTCGACAAATACTAGCGTTGGAATCCAAGTAGGCTCTCATCATTGACCTTTAATTTGCAATTAGGAACTTGCGTGATAGCGTTGTTTGATTGTTGCTAGACCCGGTCTGGGCTAGTAGGGATCTCCTCTATCCGCAGAGGGGATTTACCTCCTCAACACCTAGTCCAAAGGATGAGATGCCCATGTAACCTCAAGTGACCTTTGAGCCATTTTAGAAGTGGCACATGGATTTTGTTGGTTCTATCAACCCTCCTTCAAAACAGAAGCAATACATCATTGTGTGCATCGACTATCTGACAAAATGGGTAGAAAAAAAAGAAATCAAAGCAGTAACAGAGGAAAAAGTAGTTGAGCTTTTGAGAGAAACGATATTCTATAAGTTTGGGTATCCAAGAGAAATGGTCACAAACCAAGGCAGTTAGTTCACTTCCAAGTTGATTGAAGACCTACTCAAACATCATAAAATCAAGCACAGAACATCCACCCCTTACCATCAACAAGCCAATGGGTAGGTGGAAGTCACTAACAGAACTTTGGAAGGAATTCTGACAAAGGTAGTGAGAAGTAGCAGAAAATATTGGGCGGATAGACTAGTTGAGGCCACCTAGGCCTACAACACAACATGGAAGACCACCATAGGGTTCACACCCTATGAAATTGTCTATCAGAAGAAGGCTTTACTATCAATAGAATTTGAATACAATACACTAAGAATGGTATCTCAGCAGGACCTAGACCTCAACCATGCACAGAGGGAAAGACTACTCCAACTCAATGGATTGGATGAACAAAGATTTCAGGCCCTTCTCCACACAAAGGTAGTTCAGCTTCAGAGGAAGATATGGCATGACAAAAATATCAAGGAGAAGAAATTCCAAGAGGGAGATTAGGCACCGCTCTATGACTCAAGGTTTAAAGACTTCAAAGGCAAACTGAGGACAAGACGGATGGGACTCTACACTGTGGAAAAATGCAATGACAATGGTTCAGTTCTGATCAGAACCATTGATGAGGAAGCCATCCCCATGCTTGTCAATGGACATAGATTGAAAATTTACAAGAAGCCCGTCTCCAAGTGAGAGTTCACTAAAGGTCAGAATAAGACAGTGATGGTAGTGGAGCAGGTCTTAGCCTCCACTTCACCCACTCATTGATTAGAAAAAAAAAGGAATCAAGTGAAAACCTCCATGAGGCGCTTGAGTCCCATCATTGGCTTCAAAACCTCTGATGAGGTGACCCAATGATGACAAAAACAAAAAAGAGAGAGAATGAGATCCCTAGGTGAAAACCTCCCTTGGAGGTGCCCAGCAAAAGAAATTAGGGTGAAAACCTCCTTTAGGCACCCTAGTTGTCTTTAAAAAAAAAGAGAAGACGAAAAAACAGAGTAAAGAAGGAAAAGAGAATTGAATTTTAATGTGCATTGCAGGTTAGAGGTGGAGTACACGGAGAAAGAGAAGATTACACATAGCGTATTTCATCTCCCCCACACTCTTCTCCATCATTTTTGACATTTCTTCCACCCCACTGTGTTTTTTTTCCTGAAACTGTGTGTTCTACAGGAGGCCCTGTGTGTTCTACAAGAGGCTCCTGTAGAAATCACAGAGAGCTAGAAATGGTTCCAAAAAGTAGTTTGAGGGGCTGGGAGGTTTCATGAAGAGCATGTAGACCCTCCTACAGCTTTCAACCATCCTTTCCATCCATCCAACACCTGCATCACCTCATAATCATCACTTTTTCCCTTCCTACTGAAAAAACACAGAAACTAGTTTTTAGAAAAAAAACAAAAATTAAAGGGAGGAACAACTCAAATCTCACCTACAGCTTACCAAGTACCTCTCCATCTTCATCAGCATCTTTGGCATCATCCTCACAGCTCCCAGCACAAAAATCAACTAAAATTTTTAAAGGGAGAAGCAACTACAGGAGCTCCTGTAGGAATTCCTATAGCAGTTGATCCCATTAAAATCAAGCAACAGTAGCAAAAGAAGTGTAACCATGGGATTGAGGGGACATCTGAAGTTAGATCCAATCAGAGGATACCTACACAAAGTAAACCAGCCACACATCAGGAATCAGAGAGCATGCAATAGAGGAGATAAAGGCATGCAACAACTGAAATACAAGCATGCAGCAACAAAAGGAACCAAAATGCCTCACAGCACGTACATTCGACTCATAGGTAAGTGACTAACTCTCTCCTCTATTACATCTATGTAATTGGAAAATATGCATAAGTGAATGAGATGGTTAGGGTTGAATGAGAAAAGGTGGCTAGTCACTCATCTAGATGACTGTGCTCATCTGGAGATGCCACCACACGTGTGCCTAGTGAACTCAGCGAAAAATATAAAGGACAGGTAGTGGAGGATATGCAAACTTCGATGGAATGATGGGAAGTGATTACAGGAAAGAGCAATGATGACAAGGCAATGTGGACCAACAGTCCAAATATGGCAACATACATTTTTTCCAGCTCACCACATCACCAGAAATATCCCAAAGAAGAGATAAATACTCCTCCTCGAAACTCCTTCACCACCTTTTCTTCCATTTCATCCTTGTCCACTTAGCTGCAACAAGCTCTTTGTCACCACCATAGCCTCAAAACCATCGTTCTCCATCACTTTCATCCACCCTCCTGCTATCGGCGTTCTACAGGAGCACCTACAAGCAATTCTATAGGAGCACCTACAAGCAGTTCTACAGGAGGGGTAGTAAGCTATTTTAAGGAGAAAACACAAGGTTTTTGCTCGATTTATAGCTTGAGGAGGTAGGTTTTGTGCATACCCACCTTGATTATCAATATTTGCAAGGAATGATATAATTTTAAGGAGAAATTGAGTCCATAGAAGAAGAGGAATTACATAAAATTTCCCGCCTGTTTTCTTAAAAAACCACAGTTTTCTTCTGTTTTCCTGTTTCTTCAAAATTCTTGCCTCCATATATACCTTGGGTGTTCAAAAGGGGCATAAGCACAATGACAGGGGGATTCATGAGGAAGGAGCCCACAAATTCAACCAGGCTCCATGAACATCCAGAAGTAGTAGCCATTTTCACCAGAGCAAATTGGATGCCATTTTTTGAGAAATTATGAGGGTTTGATGAAGAAGTGGCTCAGGAGTTTGCCCTTTCTTTAGTCCCTCACTCAAGGACCCATTCCATTATTACTTTTAAAGGTATCTCCATGGAAATAACCATAGAATTTATTAGTAGGGTTACCACCCTTCCTCTTGGATTACCTTGGAGCAAAGATGAAAAGCCAATTGGATAGTTTGCTAAGAAAAACTTCTTCCAAAATAATGAACATCCTGTAGAAGACAAGAATGGCATTAGAAGGACAAGCAGACCTTACTCTTGGGATGAGGTCAGTTACCAGATTATCAAATATATTTCCTGTGAAGGGAGGTATAGCATAGTTTATGGCTACCATTTCAGACTTCTCCATGAGTTAAGATATGGCATGGACACTCCAACACCCCAGAAAATCAGCATCACCTATTTTCTCCTATAGACCCTCATAGACTCCAGCATTAAGTTGAAGGCAGGATGTCCAAATAAGTTGGCTCACCATGGGTTAATTAAACTATTAGTGGAAGAAGCCCTCCATACCTTCACAATCCCCATAGCATGGGAAATCTTTCGAAACATGAAAGAAGAAGATGATATAAAGGCCCTCACATATGATCTCAGTCCTTCTGATAGTCAGGGGGAAGAGCAGCAAGGGGGAGAAGGGGAGGAAACTAAGGAACAAACAGATATGGAGGAAACCAAAATAGAACAAAAGGAAACAAAATCAGCAAAGATAGAGAAAAAGACAAAAGGAGAGGAAAAAGGGGCAGAAAGGATAGAAGTGTCCCCTGAGACCCTACAAACGGAGGCAGCAGCTGCTCTCGCTACCCTCAGCACCCCAATTAAAACCAAATAGAAGAGGAAGATGCAGACCTCAATGTATTTCAGGGCTCGGAAGAGCACAAGGATCAAACAAGGGAAGCCCCAACATTCTTCTAAAGTACCCATTGTAATTGAAGATTCACCCACTGTCAAAGGTGAAGAATCTCCCTCTAAAACCCCTAACACATATGAAATAGGGACTCCCAGATCTTCCACCTGGAAGGAAAGAATGCAACTACAGGACTCAAAAACAGTTCTACAAGAGGCACAGACTGTTGTACAGGAGACCCTATCAAGACTATAGGAGACCGAAAAACTTGAAAAAAAGACTAGAAGGATAGTCATAGCAGAAGGAGGAAGCAAAAAAAACTAGAGAACCTGATCCCCAGCATATTTTGGGCTCTCACTACAATCTTCTTGATGGGGGAAGAATCATTCCATAAAAATTTGCAATCCCACTTTTCTTTGAGTTGGAGAAAGAAAGAATAACGAGTCATAGGTGGATGCAAATCACCAAATCCAAGGGAGTAGAGGATATTGGCCACATGGAGAACAAGCTTAGAGAAATGGGCAGGGAGTTAAGTGTTGTAAGACATAGAGAGGCAACCACAAGAACAAACTTGGAAACAGAAAATGCATTACCTAGAAGACAACTGAAAGAAAAGGGGACACAATTGGCATGCATGGCCAGCTGGTCTATGGAGGCACTGTAGTGCAGAACACCAGCAAAATCATATGGATTATACTTCAAGGACCAATGGCTGTAGTTTCAGATAAATACTTTGGCACAGAGAGGCACAATGCCTTTCCAAGATTATAGATAGTTTATGGACCTATGTGACCAAAGTTCATCAGAAGACAAGGCAAAAATAATAGAGTTCTATTTGCATAACATGGCCCTCACCGATATGAAAGTGTGGGACCCCAATGCTAGGATAGGGGACCTGCAACTAATGGCCATGGCATAATGGATCAATAATAAGGAGTTAAGGGCAGCAGAGATAAGGAAGTTGATGATAAAGGAGTAGAATGAGCCCCTCATGATCAGAGCTGAGCCATCAGACCCCATGGTTCTCATCAGCACACACCAACTATTTGCAAATAATCCCCAAATTGCCCCTAAGTATATCAATGATCAGGCTCAGGCCATTCCACATTTTGAGGACATGGAAAGGTTACTGGGGGATGACTATATTCATGCTTGTATGAGGAGGTGGAACACCCTACCACACAGTCTGCAGTTCAGGGAGTATCACTCCCCAATAAGGATGAAAGAAGCATTAAGGAGAGTGCCACTGTACAAGCACTCTATGTAGAATTTGAAGGTCAATTGGATTGGCCTCAAATTGAGTCCCCCACTGCTACTACAAATGTTAGAAGGCAGAAAAGAGGAAGAAGAACAATAGCAGTGGGAAGAGGTGGACAGAAAGGTAGGATTCTGTGATAAAGAAGAGGACCTCACATTAGAAGCATGGGATGTCAAGAAGGCCATCAGGGCCATCAAAGATGAGGAGATGGATTAAGTTGCTCAGAGGATGAGAAACACCTTCAGTAGGGGCGTGATGATGAGCCCCATAAATGGGTAATTATATGGGCTTATTTTTCCTCCTAACATATTTTAGTCAACCATTCTCTTAGCTTATTGCATGTTTTTTTATTATATTTATGCTGATGGAGTGAGTTGGGTTAGTCATTATCCCATGGAGTCTAATATGTGTTTAATGCAAATTTTTGTTCAACTTTGGAGATAAAGTCAAAGATTTAATGGATAATTGGCAATAATAATTTGAAGTAGACAAGGGATAGGATGTATAGGAGGGTATCCCCCTCATTTATGACTCCGCACTTCGAATTCTCCATCATGCAGCTCGGAGCACAAACAACCACATCAATGCACTAGGAGGCAGTCGAGCAAGTGGAGGATAACTTTTGTTTATCTCAGGTTTTGGGAACCAAGCCTCTCTAATTTTAAGGAAGCTGTTGGGAGCTTCAGTTGTATAAGTAGAGAGGCGTAGGGCCTCATTAGGAAGTTAGTCAAATTTTTGAATTTTTGTTGCAGTTTTTCTCTGCTCTACTTCAAGCTTACTTTTGTTGATAGTTTCATGTAATCCTATTATTATTTTGGTAATAAAGATGAGATCCTTTTTGAGCTATCACTGAGTTACGTCAGAGGGATGAAGCTCTTGGGTTAGGGACCAATCCAAACAGCCAATCTCCTCTTGTTTGTAATTATGTGCTTTGTTTTAGTTTATGAATTAGTTGTTGTTTAGAAAATATTCGGCAAAATCACATAACCAATCTTTTGTCAACGCGTTTTGAACCAACCAGTGTGGTTCATCGTCAGGACAAGTTGAAGAACCAAACTGGCTTAGCTAGATTAAATAGAGTGTGCAGAGACTCCAACGGCTAATTTGACTTAATGATCCTAGTCAAACCACTAATCTTATTATTAATAAAAAACATATAATTAGTTAATATAATATTTAAAATTATTATTTAAATATATATAATCTATATATATATATTATTTAAATATAATCTATATTTATTATTTAAATATAATGGTCCATACTAAATTCTATCTTCATGTTTATTAATAATCTATATTTATTATTATTCCTAAATTATATAAATAAATAGTATTAAATTACTATTATTCTTAGTAAGTATATAATTTTAATAATAATTATTTAAATCTAAGGGTCCATTGGTAAACTAGATCTTCTCTATTTGTTCTTTAAAATATATCATTTTTATTAATTATTTTAATACAATGGCCCATTCGAAATTCAATTAATAAGTTAAATACACTAATTAAAGTTATTGAATAATCTATAATTACTTAATAATTTATAATTCCAATATTATTAAAAAACATTTAAATAGTATTGTAGTTAAATCATTATTATTCTTAGAATTTGGTTACATTAGGTAAATACCATAATTTAAGTATATGTTTTTTAATAATATAACTAATTCAAACTAACTCAATGTTATTGGTATATCATATATTTATATTAATTTCTTGTTTATCATTTAAACCTAATGGTTATTTGGTAACTAGGTCTCCTCTTATAATTAATTTAGTAATTTGTATTCATTAAATAATGAATATCTAATCACTAAATTTTTTTGTTTTTTTATTAAAATTAACTATGTTATTAGGTAAATAAACTATTACTTATAAGGTTTAAAAAGGGGGTTTTTTATTAATTAAATAAATAGGAAATTAGTTAAAGGGAAATTTCAAATAGAGATTATGGAAAAAAAAAAAAAAAAAAATCTAAACTAATAGGAATATACCCCTTAGAATCATAAGGGGTATATTCCTATTAGTTTAGATTTTTTTTTTTTTTTTTGGTTCCATAATCTCTATTTGAAATTTCCCTTTAACTAATTTCCTATTTATTTAATTAATAAAAAACCCCCTTTTTAAACCTTATAAGTAATAGTTTATTTACCTAATAACATAGTTAATTTTAATATTAAAAAAAAAAATTAAAAAAATTAGTGATTAGATATTCATTATTTAATGAATATAAATTACTAAATTAATTATAAGAGGAGACCTAGTTACCAAATAACCATTAGGTTTAAATGATAAACAAAAAATTAATATAAATATATGATATACCAATAACATTGAGTTAGTTTGAATTAGTTATATCATTAAAAAACATATACTTAAATTATGGTATTTACCTAATGTAACCAAATTCTAAGAATAATAATGATTTAACTAGGATACTATTTAAATGTTTTTTAATAATATTGGAATTATAAATTATTAAGTAATTATAGATTATTCAATAACTTTAATTAGTGTATTTAACTTATTAATTGAATTTCGAATGGGCCATTGTATTAAAATAATTAATAAAAATGATATATTTTAAAGAACAAATAGAGAAGATCTAGTTTACCAATGGACCCTTAGATTTAAATAATTATTATTAAAATTATATACACAATTACCTATTGTAACTAAATTCTAAGAATAATAGTAATTTAATACTATTTATTTATATAATTTAGGAATAATAATAAATATAGATTATTAATAAACATGAAGATAGAATTTATTATGGACCATTATATTTAAATAATAAATATAGATTATATAAATTACATTTAAATAATAATAAATATAGATTATATTTAAATAATATATATAGATTATATATATTTAAATAATAATTTTAAATATTATATTAACTAATTATATGTTTTTTATTAATAATAAGATTAGTGGTTTGACTAGGATCATTAGTTCAAATTAGCCGTTGGCAATATAGCCGTTGGAGTCTCTGCACACTCTATTTAATCTAGCTAAGCCAGTTTGGTTCTTCAACTTGTCCTGACAATGAACCACACTGGTTGGTTCGAAACGCGTCGACAAAAGATTGGTTATGTGATTTTGCCGAAGATTTTCTAAACAATGTTATGGATCACAGAAGTCTAAATTCCTTAAGAATTAGTTGTTGTTAGATAAATCTCTTTCTTGATTAAGAATAGATTTCTTTTGGTTATTTAGAAGGTTGTTTCCATTTAATTTTTCTGCAGAAGGTCAAGTAGTGATAGAAAGAAGATAGAAAAAGGCCATCAACAGAGCCTTGGCCTCCTTTCCTCCCTTTGGGACTATGAACTAAGGCCAAGACCCTCTTGCTGCAACAAAAACATAGATTTGCCTTCTCCATAGGATTTCTAGTGTTGCGGTTTGTTAGAAGGTTAATCCTTTGCTTTAGATCTATTTCACCATGCTCATTTTTGTCCTTCAATAATTTTCCTTCCATTCTTTCTCTCATTATAGCATTGTTCAGCATTTCTTTCCATAGCTCATAATCTATATTAGCTTGATGCAAAATTCTAGTTCTTTTATGTACTTAGTTTCCTTGCTTGCTTGATCTCCCTATTTGATTTTCAGGTCCTGTTACAGCCAATCTCTTCTCACAGCAAGTTAGCCAATCAGCCATCACAATCCCTCTTTGGTCTATGCCCCACAGGTCACCCAGAGTTCATTTCAAATCTGCCTTAATTTTCTGCACTTTTCCATAGACATTCCTCTCTTTCCTTGAACAAATTTGACCATATTTCTCTCTCCCAATCATTCTTGATGGAACCTAGACACCTTAACACATCATCCTAGCCTTGAACTACTCTTTCCACCCGCTTTACTACCTTCAAAACCTCCAAAACTGCTATCGACATCCTCCTGTAGACCTCCTGTAGATCCCCTGCAACCTCCTGTAGACTTTCCTGTAGGCTTCTTTTTGAAGTCTGATTGCGGGAAAAGCCTCCAGAAAGCCACATGAGCCCTCCTAGGACCCATCCACACCATCCTACACCTCTGCAAATCCCAAAGTTGCCCTCCACTACAACCTAATCACTGCCACATTCACAATCAAATAAATTACATGCATGACAATTTCACATAAAAATACATAAAAATCCAAAAAGATGTTTTTTTGCTCATTTACTTCTAGAAATAGCCTGAGTAGATGTTGTTTACTTCCTGAGTAGGTAATGGCATTCATTTCATGGTTTTTCATCTCTCTTTCTGCAAAAATAGGATTAGTTGGTTATGTAGGGTTTTTTAGGTTTACTTTCCATTTCAGTCTTCTTTTCCTTTCTGCAAGTAGAGTAGCTTCTGTAGAGTAAGCTTTCCTTTCTTTCATCACACATAAAGCTTCTTTTGAAATCCATATAAGTTGCCTTGAGCTCCTAGCGATCTTGCGCCAATTAACCAAATGACAACCTGCAGTAATAACTAATACTTGTGCATACAACACCGTCACTTCCAAGTTTGTTACAAACTACCGAGTTGATAAAAAGAAAAGTAGGAAGCCCAAGAGTAGCAGCATTATTGCTGTAATACTGGTGCTCACCCTCTAGATCTCTTCTAGGAAAGATGGTTGGGCCTACCAGTGAAAATAGAGATGATTCCAGTTGAGGAAAGGTACTGAGTGGGCCAAGAAAGGCTAAGCAGTGCAAGATATATTTATTCTTTGGCCCGAGGTACAAAACCCAAGAAAAAGGGGATAAAAATCCCTCTGGGGTGGAAGGTGGAAGGTCAAGAAGGCATAGAGTGACACATGGTCAAAAAGTATGATTATTGGGAAGGTGAAAGGTTGCCTACCTAGAGAAAACACACGCGCACCCAAGTCGCAAGCTTCCTTGTCTTTTGTGTGACCAAAGGAACTGTTACAATGAATGGGGTGACCTCCCTCTTTATAGTTTTTTTCGAACATGCGAAGGTCGCATAGGTCTAAAGTGTGACCTTGTGACCTATGCAACCTTGCGACCTAGTAGTTACAAGGTCACAAGGGTCGCATGGTCACATTGGGAGGCAAGTGTGACCTATGCGACCTCGCAACTTGGGGGTGGTGAGGTCACAAGGGTGACATGATTGCATTGATAGGCAAGTGTGACCCATGCAACCTTTGTGAATTAGTGACTTTTGGGTTGCACAGATTGCAATAGTCGAGACGGTCACAAGCTTTTAACATAGTCACATTCTGAAGCTGCGACTAACTTACTTAGACAGGATCTAGAGACCTAGCTTCACTTTGCTGGAAAGCTTAGGCCTTTTATGGGTTTCTTCTAGATTGGAAAAAATCTTGGGTAGATATCGGTGTTGCAGGAAGTCCTGCATGATACAGGGCCTCCAAAATTTTTAATGATTTCAGAAATTTTGGAGTGGTTGTTGCAGCAGCTACAACAATTGGTGATTCAATGGGAGAACTCCAGCATCTCTGATGCCTTTTGATCTACCTTAAGGGGACCTAAATAAGTATTTCTTTTATAGGGCTATGGGTCCTAGTGATGGTACTCGGGCTTCTCTTTTGAACTGGTCAGTTGTCCTATCTTGCGAAAATCAACCTTTATCACATAAGGTAGAGCACTACCTTCTGTTGTCCTGGGAAGGAAAAAGGGAAAACTAAAGTTATGATATGAGCTTGAAGGTTTTTTGGTATAGTGGTCATGGTACTCTGGTGTTGCTTCACTTCCATCAAGCCTGAACAATACCTCGGCAGAGTGACTCCCTAGAAATTGAGAATTTTTCTCTGCTACCAGCGAGCCTCGTCAATACCATGGAGGATTTGTCGCATCACCACTTTGTAGAGGAAGCCTTTCTCGGTCTTTTAGCCCTTATTATGATCAGATGGATATGCTCATTGGAACTTGTTTATCTGTGCTTATGTGTACTTATTCGATGGTGACTTAAATCCTAGGAGGACGACGCATCCCAACTTATTTTACTTGCAAAGAGGTTGTTTTTGGTTTTTCAAAGACCTTATTGTTTTCCTGAAATGTATGTATACTCAAAAGGTTTCTTCATTCCCCCCCTTTCATCTCCAGAACCACAGGTGAGCTGGAACAATTCAAACTTATCGTCCATGCAAGTAGTTTTGATAGACCGATGCGAGCAGGAGAAGAGGTTGTGTGTACCATTTAGTTCACCACTACTACCAATCTTGCACACTATATTTTGGCCGCATGTTAAGGTTTAGTCATAAAATGATTTCGTAGAGAATCTATGAAAACTAATGTATAGGGTCATTCTAACCTCTACCTTCCATCCCAAACTTTTATTCTGAAAGGAAATGAAACAATGAACTGTACTAAAATTAAAAGGACAGCTAGCTAGGAAAACAAAATGAAGTTATGGTACAAGATGGGGCTAGAAACCTTGGGGCTTCTAGGTAAAATAGAACTTAAGGTCTTAGCCATTCATAGGAAGGGTTCAACTCGCCCTCCCAGGGTCTGCAACTTAAAGGTGTGTTGGCCAATTTTCTCTTTGATTTGGAAAGGGAAAATCCATAAAGCTTGTAACCTTGTGTGCTTTCCACTGTCTTGATGGGCCTGATCCCATTTAAGAACCAGATTACCCACACTAAACTCATAGGTCCCTACAGGTTTCTTATCAAACCACCTCTTAATCTGGGCTTGGTGAACGAGAAACTTCTCTTTGATCTTTACTCTCTCCACTTCCAATCTCACAAGTGTATCAATACGGCTCTGAATGGCAGGGCACAGGGAGCCTTGTGACTCTTGAGCTAGTTTTAGGGCTGGAAGGTATAGGTTAGGGGGAAATATGTCTTCTTTACCATAAACTACAAAGTAGTTGGTTGTTCCAATAGATGGTTTGGGGGTCACTCGTTAAGCCCATAGGGCATTACTAAGTGCATTGTGTTAGTTCCTTTGATGAGAAAGTAAGGTTTTCTTGAGGATGTGGATGAGGTTTCTATTAGTAGCATCTGCTAGGTCGTTTCCCTGACGGTAGTAGTTGGCTGAGTGATTTAACACGATACTATTTTCCAAAGAAAAATCATACAATTTTAAAGATGAAAAATACGTAGCATTATCAAATACAATTGAGGTTGGGACACCAAACCTAGCTATGATTTACTGATTAGTGAAATATATTACCTCATCATCATTGACCTTTTGCAACAGAATCACCTCTACCCACCTGGTGACATAGACGGCGGTCATGAGTATATATCTGTGATGTTTAGATGATCTTGGCATGATCTCATCTATGGAATCAAACCCCCATTGCTGAACAAGATCTTCAACTCCTATGGGTTGGAGTGGAGCAGATGGTCTCGCCTACCTTCCCGTGTGTTTCTGGCAGATAGAGAATCTCCAAACATAGGCATGTCCATCCTTGAACATTGTGGGCCAGTAGAAACCTACCCACATGATCTTGTGGGAAGTGTTATCCCCTGCATAGTGACCTCCTACGGGTCCATCATGTAGATCTTTGAGCACTCACTGAGCCTCATCGTATTCCAAACATCTTAGCAATGTGTTAAGGTGATGCTTTCTGAAAAGGATTCCTTGAACCATTTAATATGAAGTGGCCTTAAGCCTTACGAATCTCTCTTATTTGGCAGACATTGTCTAGAGTAGAGATCCTAGCACTAGGTATTGCCTAAACTCGTATTATCATGAAGAAGAGTCGTGTGAGCCTAGTATTTCATTCTGGTACATTTCAATCTCATGTTCCAAGCCTTCTACATCCAAAACCGATTGGTCTTCCTTTGAAACTTGTTGATCTGCCACTTCGGTGATTAGTTTAAAGATCCTATGTCCTTTTACGGTGTGGGAGGGTTTAAATTCCAAGTCATACTCATGGAGGGAGGTCATCCAATTGGCTCTCGTCTCACATGGCTCCTGTTGGACAAAAAGTGATCTGACGACCGGGTGTGGGGCCATTACTGTGACGTTTTTTTTCGAATGTATAGCCTAAAGTGTTTCACTACTTTATAGAATACATATGCATGCTTATCGATGTCCGGGTAATTTATCTCTACACCTTTTAGCCCTGTACTCATGCAGGATATAGGATGTTCGTCATGGTCACAATCCTTTTATGTGAGCACTGTGTCCAAGGACGAGTATAAGGTGAAAGTGTATTAAATAAAGTCCTTACTGGAATCTGGGCTAAAAAGGGAAGGAGCCTGAGCGATCTTTTTTTTGATGTGATAAAAAATTTTCTTTTCTTCTCGATTCCATTTGAACACTACATCTTTCTTTATCATATCCTATAAAGGTTTGACAATTTGCACAAAATTTGAAATAAATTTGCAAAGAAAATTATTTTTACCAAGGAAAGGTTGCATACTTTTTTTGGTGCTCGGCAGAGGGATCTGTGCCATAGCTTTCACATGGTCGGTGTCTACAGTGATTTCATATTTGGTGATGACATGTCAAAGAAACTTTCCCGAAAAACCGCAAATATGCACTTTTTAGGGTTGAGAGAGATTCCATATTTCCGATATCGTTTGAAAATCTACTTCAAATGGTGAAGGTGGTCTACACTTTTCTTCGAGAAAATGGTCACATCGTCAAGGTAGACCTCTATGATATGACCCATTAAACCTCGGAAGGAGATATCCATTGCTCTCTAGAACGTTTCCCTAGCATTTATCAACCCGAAGGGCATACGAGGAAATTAAAATGTTCCCCACTTTGTTCGGAAAGTTGTTTTGATCCAATCAGGTTGAACTACCAGGACCTGATTGTAGCAAGAGAAGACATCAAACAAGGAGAAGACTTCTGATCCCAAGACGGTTTGGAGAATCTTCTCCATGGAGGGAATCAGGTAGTTGTCTTGATCTGATGCCCGATTAAGATTCGAGAAAACGAAGCACATATGTATCTCTCCAGATTTCTTTTGTATTGGACCCAGATTGGATACCCAAGTGGAGTGTCTGAGCTTGACGACAGTACAAGAATCTAACAATTTCTTGAGTTACTTTTGGATGAGGGGTTCTAATGTGGGATGCACTTTCCTAAATTTTTGCTGAAATGTTTTTGCCCCTTCTTTTATATGGATGACATACTGAATTATTCAAGTATCATACATTTCTAGGTCATCATATGTCCAAGCGAAAATATCATGGTACCTTTTGAATAGGCTGATGAGTGCCTGTCTTTCTTCGGGGGTGCATCCCAACCCTATGTTGACACACTTGGGGTCAGATTCGGTCCCAAGGTTTATCTATTCGTGCAAGAGAGTGGAACTATGGTTCTTGGTGTTCGGTGGGCCTTGGGAATGGTTTTGTAGGTCGAAAAATTTCTCTAATGTGACTAGCCCCTTAGGTATGGTGTTTCCTTTCCGTGAGTCTCCTTCTTCTTGTACGGACCTCTCATGTTCTTCTTCGTCGATGGATGCATCTTTAAACACTTCCGCACTTGTCATGAACTCCATAATATGACCGTCATCATTGAAAATGTCCATGTTAGTTATGCTATCAGGCACTATCGATTTATACAGTATTTCAATAGAAAAAATATCCCTAAGGGATGTGAATCTAACTACGACACTAGCTAAAGTGTCAACGACAACATTATTACATCTAGGAATAGAAATAATATTGAAATATTTAAACGAGTTTATCAAATGCCATACCTCTTGTTGGTAGTTCTTGAGGTGAGGAGACAAATAGTGAATTATATTATGTACCTGCCTTGTAATGATTTCAGAATTGTCAATTAATTTCAAGCAATCTACTTTTAGATCAATGGATTTTTTTGAGGACGAGGACTAATGCCTCATACTCTATAGTGTTGTTGGTACATTGGAACTCTAATCTACAAGAGATCAAGAATCTGTTCCCTTTGGGGTCTAGCAGGACACAACTTGCTCCAACTCTATCACGCGTCTTGGATCCATCATAGTATAACGTCCAGATTCTGACACTAAGGGAGGGGGAATATGGAGTATGCATGTTCAAGTCACATATTTCAATATTATGGCTTGGGTTTTGCATTGGAAGTTCCAACTGGGTGTCAAGGGGAACGTTGGATGTATCAGGCCGATAAAAAACAAACAGGTCCTCGAGGAGGCACACCCACAGTTCTTCTTGGGCGTAGCTGATTGGTTCATTCTAGCCCTCAAGGTCGTTACGATATGCTTCATGGAAGATTCACTATTAACCCTAATATGGTTATTCTTTCCTTTGTAGGGCAGCCATAAGTGGGACCAGTATGTGGCGAGGTATCCTTGAAGCTTGTGGGACGAATATCTACTAAGGAGTACACTATAGACTTCTGGAATATCTAGGGCAATTATGTCAATACACTGATGGACCTAGGAATCATAATACAACCAAATAATAAAATTATTTAACTCTCCCATAGCTGGAACTTGGGATCTATTGAGTTGGATGATTTTAGCATTAGTTTTATTTGACTGAATGTTTAGCTTTTTGCACACTAACAAGGGCATGACATTGTTTGACACACCAGAGTTGATGAGGCAGTTGTGTACATTATAGTTGAACATTTCGAAGTTCAAGAGAAAGGGAGGGGTCGACCTTCTCGATTTTGTGTTTGCAGCATTTACTATGGCTTGAAGGTCAATCGTGACTGGGGATCGGCTTAAGGAGTTTGCCCCACCCAATGAGGAGGTTTTTGAAGGGGTAGGAGAGGTTGCAAAGGTTTTGGCAATCAACTCATGTTGTCTAGGCAACTTGCATAACCTATACAATGAGATATTAGCTCGAGTATTCTTCATATCCTCGATGATATTGTAATCCAAGTATACGGACAAAAGCTCTTGTGTCAAGCATTGCATTAATGAGGCAATTTTAGCAATCACTCCTTTGGTCAAAGTTTGGTGTGTAGATGAGTCCCCTCTCATATTTTTTGGGGACTCCTTAGAGCTTAGATCATTTGTCCCTTTGGGGGAAGTGGTGGATGGTTGACTTGTATTCAACGGTGGAAAAATCCTTCTTAATAGAGCCCTTTTGTTATCTTCCGGCGTAGCATCCAACACGGGACATTTACTCCTAAGGTTGTAGATTTTTGGGGGCTTGGGTAGAGCATCTCCCACGATGGCCTCTTAAGCGATCAACACCCCTCCCCTGTAGATGACATCGAAGGTTAACATGTAGTATGTAGCATCATTGCTAGGAGGGGAGTCGTTCTCTTCAATATCATTAGTTTCTTCTTCACACTCTTTGTTACACAAAATTTTGTCATTGTCCCTGTACTCCCCGTTCCTTGATCCTGGTGGACCTCTATAGTGACACTCATACGTTTCCCTACCATGAAGAACATGTCCCTACATCCCTCTTCATCTGCATCATTTCCCAATAATCATCCTTCAAGCTCAGTTTTCAAGACCGACGCTAGTTCTCAATTCTTCCCCTGCACCAATTTGCAGAGTTCAAAACTAGGACTAGTGCTAAATGGTGCAAGTGAGCCTCTCATCACTCGTGTCGACCCTATTTTGGCAAGTTTTTAAAAATGGAGTCGAAGGTTCTAGCTCTAGAAGCTTCATGAACAGAATTTTTGTAAATGGTTGAGCAAGATAGAGTTGAGAGAGTCTGTTTGGGCTCCTTTCCCCTATTAATATGGAACAAACTAAAGGGGATAAGGCATCTTCCACCATAAGAGGATCCATTTCCCCTCCATCAAAGATATATAAACTCCCCATTTCACAGCCTTAGCTAGCTAATGAAAGGGATGAAATAATCTGCAAATCTTGAGAGCCATATTGACATCCTTACCCTTATTAAATGAATTCAGATGTTATGTCACCAAGCCTCCATCTTTCATCCTCAGGTTATACAGCTTTTTCTGCAGGAACAGTTTATTCACCAGAGACTTAGATTGGTACAAAGTCCCTAACTTGTCCCACAAAGCCTTTTTCGTAGCTTCCCCTGATACATTTATCAATACTGAATATGAGACACACAATCATATTGTGCTCTTTTCCTTCCGAACCAACTTCTTCCATTCTTCATCAGACACTCCCGTTGGTTTAGTACGTGGATCTAGCATGATCCACTGATATTTATCCACCAACAGATACTCCATCTTGAGTTTCCACAACTCAAATCTCTAACCATTAAGTTTCTCGATCTCCATCTTTCCACTCCTTGCCATATTCTTTCACCACCAGAATCGATCGTTCAGATCTCCCATTGAACAGGGTCTACCACAGGCCCGAGCAAAACCCCTGAGCAACAAAGGCGTCCCCTTGAAGCCAAAACAGCTCTGATACCAAATGTAGGTTTTAACCCTATATAGAAATTACCTACAGACGAATTCTAAAAAACATAGAAAGCAAACAATGCGAGAGCTTAACACATAAAACACATATACACAGAGATTTTCCCCTGGATCCCAAAACCCCGACTACCAGCTTGATTTTTCATTATGTTCCTTTCAATGTTACAATACATATTTATACATGTCGAAGCATCCAATACCATGGACCGAAAACGATCGCATCCAAAACCATGGACCAAAAACCATAGGTAGGTTTTCCCAACCTAATATAGGGTCGTGGAAAGAATATAACACAACCCAACATTCTCCCACTTCTTTTTTTCTTCCCACGGAGGGCCACAGGAGAGCTTAGTCATTTTTCCAGCCTTGAAATGCCCATTGTTTCTCTACACCAGGAGAACTTCTCAGAGCTCATAGATTTTGTCAATGCATCTGCAATATTCTTCAAAGTGTCCACCTTTACCAATAACACCCTTTTGTTTTCTATCATATCCCTCACAAAGTGATACTGAACATCAATGTGCCTTGTCTTTAAATGATAAGCAGTGTTCTTTGCCAAGAAAATTGTACTTTGGCTGTCACAGTATATCATTATAGCTCCATGTACTAACCCCATACTTGAACACAATCTCTACAACCAAACTGCTTCCTTGATTGCATCAATGGCTGCCATTTATTCTGCCTTTGTAGTTGATAGTGCCACTACAGAACGTTTCTTACTCATCCAACTGACTACACCTCCAAGTAAGTTAAACACATACCCACGTGTAGAGCTTCTCTGATCTAAATTTCCAACCCAGTCTACATCAAGAAAGCCACGGATATCCAAAACTTTTTCCAATCCTATTCTTCCTTGGTAGCACAAACCATAATCACTAGTGCCACACAAATACCTAAAAACCCACTTCACTATTGTCCAATGCTACTTCCCTAGTTTTGACATAAACCTGTTCAATACTCCCATTGCATGTGCAATGTATGGTCTAGTACAGACCATTGCATACATCAGGCTACCAACTGCACTTGCATATGGAACACAGGACATGTCCTCTTCCTCTTCTTGTGTCTTGGGACACTGTTCAATAGATAACTTTACACCTACAGGAATAGGAACCTTCACTGGTTTACAATCCTGCATATTAAACCTCTGCAGTATTGTCTCGACATACCTCCTCTGGTTTAACTAGGGCTTCCTCTTTGCCCGATCTCTTTTAATTTCCATGCTCAAAATATAGTTTGCAGCACCAAGATATTCATGTTGAATTTGGAGGACAATTGGGTCTTCAAATCCTGGATAATTTCTTTGTCATTTCCAACTAGCAACATATCATCCACATACAAGACCAGATAAATAACACGGGTGCCAATTAATTTAAAATACACACAGTGATCTTCTTTTCTTCTGGTGAAGCCAAGTCCCTGTATAAATGTATCAAATTTCTGATACCACATCGTTGGTGACTGTTTTAACCCATACAAAGACTTCTTTAACTTGCATACTAGTTCTTTCTTACCCTTCACCGTAAAGCCTTCAGGTTTCTTGATGTAGATCTCCTCTTCCAGATCCCTGTGAAGAAATTTTGTCTTCACAACCATCTTTTCTACCTCAAAATCAAAAGCAACAGAAATAGATAACAGTAATCTAATAGAAGTTACCTTGGCAACATAAGAAAAAATATCACCAAAATCAATTCCCGGCACCTGGGAATAACCTTTGGCTACCAACCAAGCTTTGTATTTCCCCACCTTTCCTTCTAAATTTGTTTTCTTCTTGAACACCCATTTGCTGCCAATGGGTTTCCTTCCAGCCGGCAACTACACCAGATCCCAAGCCTCATTTTTGTGCAAAGATGCCATTTCATCAACAATGGCCTCTTTCCAGAGTTTTCCATCCTCTGAATCTACTGCTTCCTTCACAGTTCTCGGATCATCATGAGTAATAGATAAAGGAAAATTTGAACAGAAAGTAGATGGACTATACCTTTATGGCTACCTTCTTTCTCGAATAGATCTTCTCACACCCAGAGTTTGTGGTTCTTCATCTTCTGATTCCTCCTCTGCTGTAGAGTCTGATTCTTCCTCCTTTAGCTCAAACTCTATCTTCTCAGGTTCCTTTTGTTGGACTTCATGTTTAATAATATCTTTCACCTATCTGAACACCACATCTCGGATGTACACAACTTTCCTTGTTACTGGGTTCCAAAGCTTATAACCCTTTAAACCATCTTTATACGCAATAAAGATGCACTTAAAAGATTTACTATCGAACTTGGTTTGTTTCTCCTTTGGAACATGTACATATGCATCACATCCAAATACCCTCAAATGTGAAAGAGAGGGTTTCTTACCAATCCATACTTCTTGTGGAGTCTTATCCTCCAATGCTGATGAACGTGATATGTTGACCAGGTAACATGCTGTCTCCACCGCCTCTACCCAGAATTCCTATCCTAACACGACACAACTGAGCATGCTTCTTGCCCTTTCCATCAACGTCTTGTTCATTCTTTCTGTAACTCCATTTTGCTGAGGTGTATATGGAGTAGTCTTCTGCCGTGATATACCACACTTCTTACAGAATTCTTTAAATTCCTTATTGCAAAACACTCCATCATTATCTGTCCTCAACACCTTTATCTTCTTATCTGTCTGGTTTTCCACCAGAGCCTTAAATTCTTTAAACCTGTCAAAGACTTCAGATTTCTTCTTAAGGAAATATATCCATGTATTCCTTGAGAAGTCATCTATAAATGATATATAGTACACAAACTTACCGAGTGATGGAACCTTCATAGGTCCAAACACATCACTGTGCACAAGCTCTAATATATGTTTCACCCTCTTACCACCAGAGGGGAAACTCACCCGATTCTGCTTCCCATAGACACAATTTTCACAAAAATCAAAATCCAGAAAGCTATTACTCATACCTTCTACAATACCTTTACCATGAAGTATTCGAAGGTCCTTCTCTCCAATATTTCTAAGCCTTTGATGCCATAGCATGGTCTTCTCTCCAGAGACCACTAGATTTTCTGCTCCACTTTCAGGAGCCATAGAACTATTGTACCCATCAACAATAGTGCTACCTTGCAGCTTGTACAGAGTTCCAATCTGAACTTAACACATCAATACTAGTTCTCCCCCAACCATCTTATAGGTATCCTTCTCGAATACTGCTTTTACTCCTGCATCATCCAGCTTTCTTACAGAAATCAGATTTTTGGCTAATGCAGGAATATGCAGAACACCTGGAAGTGTGCTAACCCTTCCACCTTGCAACTTCAACTTTATTTTTCTGTGACCGACAATTCTAGCCTTCCTATCATCCCCTAAGAAGACATCACCACCATCGTATTTATCATACTCCCAGAACCACTCTCTATGGGAAGTGAAGTGAAAGGATGCACTTGAGTCAATCAATCATGCCTCATGATCTACATGTGTACTTGAAGAAGCCAAGTACACATCCCCACCTTAATCTGAGAGGGTTTTCGCCTCTGCAGAAGAAGCATCATCAAATCCCTTTCCTTTGTCAGGAGCTTTAGATTTACAATCCCTTTTGTAGTGCCCTTCCTTTCTGCATTTCTAGCACACCACCTTTACAGGTTTTCCTGGAGATTTAGATCTCCCTCTAGATATAGATCTCCCACTCAATGACTTATTTTTGTTTCTATTCTGAGACTGTCCTTGTACAGACAAGGCATCACCATTCTAGCTCTCCATATTTTTCTGTCTCATCTCCTCCGTCAGCAAGGATGAGACTATTTCATCAAACTTCAAGGCTGTTGCATTGCTACCTATTGCAATAACCAGACTATCCGACGAATCTGGTGGAGAACACAACAAACTGATGCACTTATCTTCATCTAAAATCTTAATATCAACAGATGCTATCTAACTTACCACAATATTAAATGCGTTTAGATGCACTGTCATTGAGTCTCCATCTTCCATCCTCAAGTTATACAAATTTTTCCACAGGAACAGTTTATTCACCACAGACTTAGATTGGTACAAAGTCCCTAAGTTGTCCCACAAAGCCTTCACCGTAGCTTCCCCTGATACATTCAGTAATACTGAATCTGAGACACACAATCATATTATGCTCTTTGCCTTCTGATCCAGATTCTTCCATTCTTCATCGAACACTCGCGTTGGTTTAGTAGACGGATCTACTGCGATCCACCAATCTTTATCCACCAACAAATTCTCCATCTTGAGTTTCCACAACTCAAAACTCTGACCAATAAATTTCTCGATCTCTATCTTTCCACTAATCGCCATCTTCTTTCACCACCAAAATTGATCCCACAGATCTCCCACTGAACAAGATCTACCACAGGCCCGAGTGAAACCCCTCAGTGACAAAGGTGTCACCTTGAAGCCAAAACAACACTGATACCAAATGTAGGTTTTAACCCTGTACAGAAATTACCTACATACGAATTCTAAAAAACACAGAAAATAAAGAATGTAAGAGCTTAACACATAAAACACATATACACAGAGATTTTCCCCTAGATCCCAAAATTGGGACTGCCAGCTTTATTTTTCATTGTGTTCCTTTCAATGTTACAATACATATTTATACATGCCAAAGCATTCAATACCATGGACCCAAAACCATAGGTAGGTTCGCTCAACCTAATATAGGGTCCAAAAAAAAATTTCTACCCCTACGCGCCGCCCCACCTCCCCCTCCCCCCAATCCCCCTCAAATCCCCTGTGACCCCCCCCACTGTGCAATTGGTACAACGAGGGGGGGGGGGGGGGGGTCTCTGCCCCCCTTTAATCCCCCAGTTCACTACGTGGGTTGGTCATGGAAAGAATATAACACAACCCAACATAGTTTGTGTGTGAAGGAAGAATAGGCTTGTTGTGTTTAGTTTGGAACATAAAGAGAGAATCCTTGAACTTCCATTATTTTGATGGTGAACCATGAGATGCTTCTAATGGTGCTGGAACCCAGACATGCCAAATGGATCCTGCAACGTCAAGGCTCAGGTTGTATTTCTCTTTGATGTTTATTAATATAACTAATGGTTTATTACCTACATTGGCTGTCATATTAAATTTGATGGCTTAAGATTCTTTGACTTTTTAATTAGATTGAATGTGATTGTATTCTATCACATTTATTGTTGTCTCTTGTGTGTTTGTTTGAGGTATTTAAATAGAAAGAACGAAAGGAAGCTGGAGCAAAGAAGCGAGACCACCATCAAGCGGATTAGCATTCTAAGAGGTAGGGCCTTTTATATGATTCTAGTCTAAGGAAGTTTACATTAGATTGTTCTCTTTGCAGCTAGAGCCACTCTTGTGCTAGAGGGATCACCTCTATCCGCAGAGGAGATTTACCTACTCCAAAAATTGGTGACTCCACTGGGGAGCCATCCCTCTCTTTAGATTATTTACATTTCATGATTTGTGTTGACTTTTGTCATATCACTTTTTCTTTTTGATTTTCTGTGCTTTACACTGTCTACTGCCTAGAGTCTTGAATTTAGAGTAATAGGTCCAATTTTTCTTTCTTAATTTTTTTATTCCTTGAAATCCTCAATTAGCGCTGCTTATTTTTTGACATTCGCGCTAATTAGTTTGAGTTTCTCTTAAATAGTCGTGTCATACCCCATTTTGGTGCTTGCTGTTAGTTAAGCACTCGCGCTGATCCCTGTACGTTAAGATTAGGGTTTCTCCTAAATCATTGCCAATGTGTCCTGCCCTCATAAGCTATATCACTTGGCTTGCTTGCTTGTATTCTCCCTCGCTAGAAAGCTTCGTTAGCTTGATTTGGTTGCTTGATTGCTTTGTGTTTTCCCTAATTGATTTTTTGAGTTTTTGCATGGTTTATGTCCCTAGGGCATCTAGGTCATCATCCATTCAGTCATCTGTCTGCTAATCAAGTCAAGTTGTTGTTTAGCTACCCTATGCATTTCATGTTTTAGTCGTTGTATTTCTTTGTTTCAATTGAACAAGTAAAAGTTTCGTTTGCTTTTCTCTTCATTGAAGGTCTCTTTTTCGAGCATAGATTGCATTGCTTGTTTTGTTTTGATTGATTATTTGCAAGCTTGTTTTCAGAGGAATTCTTCTTATCTTGCTTGGTATATGATTGATGTTGGTTCCTTGAAAATTTTTCATTGAAGTGTTTATTTGAAAGATTAAATTTATCATTCATTCAAATACGTCATTCTAGTTTGGCTAATCGATATCTTGCATTAAGTAGCATCATTGAAAGCTAGAATTACATCATCATAAGCATTTGAAAATAAATCAACTTCTTTTACTATTGAAGGACTAGTTGAAGTGCATTTGATAGGAAGAATAGTAAAAGGAAAGATTTTTCATTGTTTTGTTTTGAAAACCGAAGTAGTGAAGAGTCATCTTGATTTCAGTTGCTTCTTCGTTGCATTGGTTGTTTTCTCTACTCTCAATTAGTGTAAGCATTCATCGAATTGAAAGGGTTTTATCTCATATAGTTGCATATAGGAGTTTTTCAAGTCACATTGATAGGGACTGAAAACTGAAACATATTTCATGATAAACTTTAAAATGTATTCAATTAACCTAAGGCACATTTGAAACTTAACAATCACATTTAGAGATCTAGGCTAGAGATATGTTCCAGCGTCCTGAAACATAGAAATTGTCATTCGCTTCGGCACTAGACAATGCTAGTATGGACTTGTGCTTCCTGTACCGTCGGGTATATAAAGGGAGACATCACTAGGTTTGCAATCCTTTATCCATAGGAATCCGAGTCTACCACCTTGTAAATGTGCTACACTGGACTTCCGTGAGATCGCCTGCCCGCACTTCTTAGTTCACTGAAAGGTATTCTGTAGTTCACGATTGCCTAGTAATCATTTTGCCTAGATTACCCTTAGCAGTCGTTTCGGTATTCTTGACTCTTTAAATTTAGAAGATCATTGATCACTTTTCCTTTCAAGCTCATTCAAACTGAAAGTGACTAGAGTCATCTTTGCCTTTTCTCAACTCTTAAAACATGAAAAGGAATCAGTCTGTTTCAACATCTTAAATATTTTTTTGCCCAGGATCACATCACATTATTGATAGTCTTATTATAGACCACATCGTGAGTATACCTTTAATATATTTTTAAGAAGCCATGAAATTAATCTCTTTTCTCTTGTTGTTTGAGACAAAGTCATCGTGGTAGAACCATCAAGTTCAACTAGTTCCTCTTCCACTCCATCTGAAATATCATCTAAGGAGCCTCTCCCTGAACTCCCACAGTCACTCGAGGATCAAGGTGTTGAAGTTGGAATTGTTCTGAGTATTCAACCTTTGTCATCTCATCCTCCTCCATCAGATACTAGGTCACCTTATGAATCTAGACTAGAATCTCTGGATAATCCTATCCAAACTCCCAAGAGTCCACTGACTTTTGAAGGTCAGCAAGGACTGGTTTTTTACCCTCTAAATCCTTTTTTCGATCCTCTTCTTATATCACCACAGCATCCATATAGTCCATACAATCAACTGGGTATTCCTTTGGAATTATCCCCTCGAACATTTGTGGTTGTCCGTCGTTGTTTGCTTCAACCCATGGAATCAAAAGGCGAGATCCTAGTCTCCTCTCCAGGTTACTCGAAGGTTTTTGCTACACACACTCCTCACCTAGTTGATGAACAGGGATATCCATTCCCTCCTGAAGGTTTCCCTTACACGAGAAGCATCCAAACTAGTGTTTACCTTAAGTATAGTGAACCCTCATTCCCGCATGGTTATATCTCTCTAGCTCAGTTGGTTTCAGGCACTCCTAGTGCCTCGTCATTATATCATAACCCTATCTGGTCATCTAGAGCTACGCCTACATCAGGTATATTCATTTAGAACCCGACCTATCAGTCGTTTATGCATACTGCACTCACTTCATTTCCGATGCAACCCACCATTCTGACTAAACTTGTTTAGTCGTTTCAACCAACTTTTACAGTTCAATCGATAGTCTCGAGTCAAGTCTTTGTAAATTCTTCAACCCCCCCAGTAAGTAGATAGGCTGTACCACCGCCTGGGGGGAAGATCCGAATATCTCTATGATGTTTGGCGCAACCTATGTGGGCAGCTAACAAACTCACATGGTTGGAATAAATCAAGCCTCTTACGGTGCTATTCCAAACCCTAAAGTTCCTTCTGGATCGATTAATGTCCAATACTAATAGTCGAACCCTACTATTCCATCTAGGTCAAGTAACATCCAGTACCAGTAGCCATATGTGGCTTAGATTCCATTCCAAATTCCTTATGTTCCATATGGTTCACAAGCGATGGTAAATATTCCTTACGTCCCTCAACATGGGCCTTATGTTCAGCCTGGTCCATCTACTATACTCAGCGAATATGGCCAGATCCACTTTGGGAACATTCAATACCCTCAGGGTATCACCTCGACAATTGTCCAGGTACCCTTGCAGCAGCAAGGGCAACCTTCACAGTAGCAAGGACAACTGCAACAACTGCAGGGGAAACCCTTGCAATAGTCGCAACAAAATTTGTAGCTACAGACGCAGTTTGTTCACCAGTCCTCCCAACCTATGTCCTTGCAAGGCCAACCTTTGCATCCATAGGTAAAACCTTTACAGTAGCAAGGCCAACCCTTGCAGCAATAAGGTGAGCCCGAGCAGCAGCAACCCTTGTACTCATATCAACAGGGTTAACCTTTGCAAGGTCAAGGTCAAGTCCTGTAGCAGCAAGCTCAAAATCCTTATGTCCAAGGGCAATAGGTTCAGAATCCTTATGTCTAGGGGCAGTAGGTGAAAAATCCTTATGTCCAAGGGCAGCAGGTTCAAAACCCTTATGTCCAGGGGTAACAGGTGGAAAATCCGTATATCCAAGGTCAATAGGCTCAAAAACATTTTAACTGTATGTTTCTTATTAGCAACCTATGGTTGGACAGTATCAAAGCTACCTAGGTTATAATCCTCCCTACAGGTAGGGTAACCTATAATGGGGGAAAATCAGATGCCAAATGGACAAAATCCTCCACTGTGGAGGAAAAGTACTTGTCAACAAGGATGGGTTCTACAGTCCGGGCCTGCTTAGAGCCCCTAAATACCTTTTAATATGCAATTTCCATTATTTAACGCACTAGAACTGTCAGATGTGTCTAGACTTACAAATGATCCCATTCTTCATTTGCCATACTTGCCTTTAGTTTCATCCAAGATTCAGAGAGATCGTCCGTAGTTTGAGGGATAAGTGAAGGAGGATCCACAAGCCCACGTGATGACATATCACCTTTGGTGCTCCTGCAATTATTCCATTCATATCCAGATTTTTCAACGAACTCTCACAGGTGCTGCAGCCAAGTGGGACATTGAATTACCTCGAGGTACATACAATGACTTCAACACTCTTTCTATAACTTTCCTCACACATTTTCAGCTATCGGTTCACTATGAAACAACACCCATTTGGTTACGTCACTTAAGAAAGACACTACGACCCATATCTCCGATCACATCCATGAATGTAGGTGTCAGCGTCGCTTGATCAAGATTGAAATTATTCATCAGTTGTTGACATAATGGTTCACCAAGTCATTCGTCAGCAAGATTGCTAAGGACATAGCTATGAGTGGGTGTGTCACTAAGGATCAAGCCATCGCTCGTGTCCAGTATTTAGACCTTTTCTACTCGCAATCTAGAAAATTATATGATATGTTACTCGATGCTCCAAGACCATCATCAGATCTAACAGCATCAAGGTCTCTAGATACTCCACCTGTTGATGGAGTGATTGGTTCTATTTCGCAAACCCCCGCAAAATCTTCTTCCAAGCAGAAGGCTGTCTAAAACAATGGTTCCAATTATCCCTCTCAAAATTCACTAGGTCCTGCTAAAACCTCTGAGGTTCACGTTATCTAGTCTACTGCAGTAGAAAAATCCTCTAAAGGTAAAAATAAGGGAAAAGGAAAGGCCAAAGCCAATGCCCCGAAATAGGGCCCTCCTAAGACATCTGCTGGCGATGCTCATGAAAGAAATCCCAAGTATCCATGCCACATCTGTGAGGAGGATCACTATACTAAAGATTATCCCCAACGATCTGAAGTTAGTCGATTGCTCAAAGGAACCTCAACTATCCTGAAAGAGCCCTTTCTATCCCTGTAGACCAAAATGGTAGACTAGCCTTAGTCTTCCACTTCCACACGTTCCCAAGTGTTTATGATGAATATGCCTATAAATGTGGCTATGAGATCAAAAGATTATCAAACACCTAATCTGATGGTAGGGAAAGAGAAAGAAGGTACCCCTTCCTCCCCTATCCCATTTACCTCTAGTCCTCTCCATATAGAGTGACCTAATCCTAATTCTGCTATTTGACCACCCTCTTGGGGTGTGCTGCGAAAATCCTCATATAATCCAAACACTCGAGCTGCTCAACATGATAACATTATTGAGCATTTGGCTCAAGCGCCATCAGCTATGTTTTCTCTCGATGTCCTTCAAAGTTGTCCTTCTCAAGGGAAAGCATTGTTGTCAGATATTGGAGGTATTCATCCATCTGATTCCAATCTCATTTGTTTTGATCTAGAAAATGAGATTTCGCACTTACCTCATCAAATTGCCTCTCTCATTTAGTTGATCATTAATTAGAAGACAATTCACAAGACCGTCATCGATGAAGGTGATTCCACCTACATCATGTTTGTCTCTTGTTGGAAGGAAATTGGTTCTCCTACCTTGAACCAATCACGTAACACGTTGGAAGCATTTGATGGACACATTTCTTGACCTTTCGGTGTCTTTCCTAATCTTGCCATTATCTTGGAAGGAAAGAAAGTACATGTCGAAGTAGAAATTGTGGATGAAAATCCTAAATATAATATTCTACGCAGATGGAGTTGGATCCATGCTATGGATGCTCTGCCCTCTTCTCTATTCCACGTGCTCCATTTTCCCCATCAAGGGAAAATTGTCACAGTTGACCAGTTGCCTTTCTTTTCTTCTTCTTCCTCAAATGACAATGTTCCTTACATGAAGCATGCCAGTGCTCCTTATGACAGTGTGGGAGCTGGACTTTTTAAAGATCATGCCTTGATGGGTATTTTCCCTCTCCAACCTTCACATTTAGCCTCAGTTAACATGATCTTAGTTAATTCTGATCCTTGGGTCATTCCCTCTCCTCATCTTGTTGATACATGGGGTGATGTCATGTCATTAATCCCTGCCGAGATCAATTATGTGGAGGTTGTTTTGGCTTCAACTTCGGTACCTACTGATCATACTATTTCGAGTATGTCTCTTGGTGCATATTCTAAATCCTTGTGGCTTGGTTCTTTGGATTCTCCCAATCCCTTAAATGATACTTTTCCTTTTGACAAAAGTATCATTGAAATTATGTCTCTAGAGGAAGCATCGTGGAATGATACTCATCATCACTCCTCCATCTTTCCTGGCTCGACGGTCATGTCTACCTGTCTTGAGAATTTCTCTTCTTGTTTCCTTACCCAACCATTGTAGATGCATATCATGACTCATGAAGTTTGGTCGAAAGCGAACATGGGTAATATTACCCAAATGATTCCCATTGACATTTTTGTTAAAGAGGGTATCATTGAAAATGTTCATATTGGGGTGACTTGTTCTCCTGATGAGATCAAGCTCTAAACCCGTCTTTTTCAACAGTTTCAAGAAGTTTTTGCACGGTTGTATGAAGAAATGCCTGGCATTGACCCAAGTATAGCCGTGCAAGATATTTCGACTTATCCTAATGCGAAGCCCATTCGACAATGACTTCATCCAGTGCACCATAGGAAAAAGGTCGCAATTAAAGGGGAATTTTAAAAACTTCTTCAAGTTGGATTTATTTACCCTGTCCATCTAACAGATTAGGTGTCAAATATTGTACTAGTAACTAAGGAGTAGGGCACCATTCAGGTTTGTGTTGATTACTGTGACCTTAACCGTGCATGTCCAAAGGATAACTACCCCACTCCTTTTATAGACCAGATCATCGATGAATGCACTAGTAGTGATATTTTCTCCTTTATGGACGGTTTCTCTATTTATAACCAGATAAATATTGCACCGGCCAATGAAGATAAGACTGCCTTTATCTATTTGTGCGGGAATTTTACATATAAAAAGCTCCCTTTTGGCCTTGAGAATGCTGATGAAATGTTTCAAAGAGTGATGTAATATGATTTCCAAGAAATTAAAAACATCATTCAGACTTATTTGGATGATATTCCTGCTCATTCACATAAGTTCCATGACCATCCTCATCATCTTTGACAAGTATTTCTTCATTGTAGACACTATAGCATTCTATTGAATCCACATAAGTGTGTCCTCTACATCAAATCTAGATGAATCCTTAGTTTTATTGTTTCGAAAGATGGGATTCATCTTGATCCTCTCAAAGTCGAGGCTATTGTTAATGTGCCCCCTCTCTCTTCATTGCATCAGTTAGAGAGTCTACAAGGGAAAGTGAATTTCCTTCATCACTTTGTGCCTAACTATTCTGAGCTAGCTTCAGCATTGACCCAATTGCTTAAGCAAGGAACTCCATTCATTAGGGATGAGGCAGCCAAAAATTCCTTTCATGACTTGAAGGTTGTCCTCATTAATGCTCCTCTATTGCATCCTCCGAACTATCATCACGTTTATTTCCTCTATCTAGTTATAGCTTCTAGCACTATTGCCATGGTGCTGGTGCAAGTCGACGATGAAGGTCGTGAACATGTCATTTACTACCTCAGTCGCAATCTCCTCGATACTAAGACCCATTATGCTCATGTCAAGAAGTTGGCTTTGGCTGTTGTTTAGGATGCTCAGCGCTTTCGGCATTATATTCTCCTCTGCACTACAATTGTGATTTCCGAGTGTAACCCCATGACTTACATTCTGACTAGTCAGTTACTTGGGGACAAGTATTCTAAGTGGATTTTCATCCTCCAAGAATTCGATTTGGTGTTCACTACTGCCAAATCCAAGAAATCACTTGTATTTGTTGAGTTGATTTGCTCTCTTCTCTCTGTTTCTCTTCCTACTAGTGTTGATGAGCAGCTCTGCGACGAGACTCTTTTTCTGACTAGCACTCTCAATCCCTGGTATGGTTATATCATATTCTATCTCCAAACTTATACCTTCAAGTCTGCGTTGACCAAGGATGATCGATGACGCATTTGGAATCAATCCCAACCTTACTGCATTATTTGGGATAATTTATACGACATTGGTGTTGATTCAATTCTTTACCGATGTTTAACTCTTGATGAGGCTGAAAGAGTTCTGAATGACTATCATTCTGGCGCATGTGGCAGTCATCTGTCTAGGTATGCCACTACTCAAAATATCCTTCGTGCTAGTTAATTTTGGCCCTCCATTTTAAATATTTCACCCTTGTTGTTCGCAAATGTCACGAGTGCTAGATTTATCAGCGCAAAATGCGTGCCCCACCCACTCTCCTTTGCCCCGTTATTACCATTGGTCCCTTTACCAAATGGGTCATTGATTTTATGACTTGTAACCCTCATTCAGATGGGGGCATGGTTACATTATTGTTTCCATGGATTGCTTCACCAAATGGGCCGAAACGATGCCTACATATTCAGTTGACGGTAAAAAAACGATGCAATTTCTATTCAATCATGTTATTTGCAGGTTTGAAGTGCCTGAAGCCATTGTCACTAACCATGGCTCCCAATTTCGTGATTACATGATGGCTGAGTTGACTTCCACGTTGGGCTTGCATCACGAAGGCTCAACTCCATATTACCCTCAAGACAATGGCCAAGTTGAAGTTGTAAACAAAGTGTTAGTCACTATGGTTTAGCAGACCATTGGGATGCACAAATCCAATTGGCATCTCATTATTTTTTTAGCTCTGTGAGCCTACCGAAGCTCAACTAAAGACACAACTGGATTCACACCTTTACAACTCATCTGTGGTCTAGAAGAAACTTTACCGATTGAGTGTGAAATTCTCTCACTCAAATTGGTTGTCGAACTACTCCCCGAAACCTCACCTTAAGAAGATTGTCTCCTGTATTTAGAATGACTGGATGAAACCCATCGTCTCGCTTCTTTAGTCATTCAAGCACAGAAAAAGCGGGTTAAGTCCCATTTTGATCAATCGGTCTCTCCTCATTCTTTTTCTGAGGGTGATATGGTCTTGCTATATGATCAAGCTAATGATAAGCTAGGGGTAGGTAAATTCAAACCCATGTGGCATGGGCCCTATATTGTCAAATGTGTGTTACAAAAAAGGGCCTATGAGTTGATTGATTATGAGGGAAACCATTTGGACAAGCCCCGCAATGGACTGTATCTTAGAAAGTATTATGCCTGAGTCATCTCGCGTGGTTACTTTTGTACATAATTGTGTTATTCAATTTTGTGCAAGTTTTGTTTGGTGTGTTTGTCAACCATCTTTCCTGCTTTGTAGATGTTTGTGACTCCTTACATTAGTTTCGTTGATGGTGCTTATCATAGTACCCAGAATCTATCTTCTGCGGCATGGACTATTTACACCCCTAATGGTGAGTTGATTGATCTTCAAGGTATTTGTTTGGGTGAAACAACTAATAACATTGCTAAATATAGCACCATTATCGAACACTTGTCAGCAGCCATTGCTCTCGACATTTGGGAAATGATTATTAACCTTGATTCACAGCTTGTTGTTCTTCAGCTCAATGGGCAATATTCCATCAAGAACCCTCACATATTGAGAATGTATTTGCATATTCGTCTTTTGGAGAGAAATTTTGATTATATCACATATCATCACATTCCTAGACATATGAATAGATTAACAGATGCATTAGCTAATTATGTGTTTGACTGACATTTACGCAACATGTGAAAAACAAAACAGCGTATCATAGTAAATAGGAAATATAGCATATATGTATATGTCAATAATGTTTGAGTGTCATACATCAAAACCCAAAAATAATATATCCTTTCAGTACGTCTGTGGCTTGCAGGCCTCAAAACTATAAATGCTAAAACTATGGACTGCTCAACATGGTGCTCATGATAGCACGTCACTTCTCATATTACTTGAGTCGATAAACATCAGATCTGATCTGACACTCCTACAGTCTGCTACTAGTATTGGCATGGAATTTCGGCCATTTGGGCATACTCTGGGATGCCTCTTGTCAGGTTATCGATATTATGTGAAATTTATTCCTCATTATTGATTCCTTCCTGATAAGGAGCAATCTTAAACTATCGAGCAATGAGTCTAGCAATTGGGGACATCCCGGCTGGCCGCTTTGGTCCTGCATCTACAATTACAAAACTAAATTGTCACGAATGCATATATTTCAAAAAAAAATAAAAAATAAAAAATCAAATTTATTTGCTTACCTCCATCATCAAAATCCTCCCCTTCTAGGACTGGCATGTCAGGATCAACGTGGAAGTCAGTACAGGTATATGGCCAATCCTCTACCACAATCATTTGATTCCTCAGCCACACAAGGAAGGCAGGATTGTATGACATATGGTGGCCCCCACTGATTCTGGGCATTAGTTCACTCCATTGGACCATCTGTGGATCTCGTGGCAATGGGGGGTTTACCTCTTCTAGCTGATAGTGAAATAGTGCGATCCATTCCAAAAAGAAATTCACCAAAATAGAACCATATCCAAATTGTTCCAAGTTCTTCACCTTGCATTTGGATAATTAGCATTTCATATTCACTTTCATGGCTTCCACCTAGCTGAAGACAGTGGGCACTGTGCATTCTGTGGCATACTAGAATTTGGACTTGTTGGACTCAGGTAATGCCTGAGCCCCAGCGACTCTGTTTATGGTCAAAATCAGCACTTTCAGTACAAGGTCATTAACACTCATGATATCAACCTTGTCGCTATTTTATTTCAACGCTTCTGGACAATGTTGTCCGAGCAACATGTTCACACTTTCCCCAATGGGCCTGGCCCTATACAAATTGACTAGTTCCCCTCTTCAAGACAGTTTGGTGATGAAGTCTATGTCTAAAGTGTCTAGCTCCTGCTCTTGGTACCAGATCACAAAGACTTCCTGTCCAACATCCCACAGACTAGTCAAGTATTGTAACAGTTCAGATTGAGCCCGAAGGCCCAGTGTAAGGAAGAATTTGAGGAGCCTGCAGTTCCTCAGAGCATCCAGACAGTTTTGATCTGCCAATGCTAGTGAATCAATTGCCTCGTACTCATGTTCTTTCCAATCAACCATTTTTTCACTGTAATTTTCCTACAAACACCATGGATTCAAGTCAACATCTGTCTTTGACCAAGAAAATGTTGATTTAAAGCATTTAAATTGGGCGAAAGTGAAAAATTTACATCTCTCTGCACCGTTGCCACTATTTTAAAAATAGTGGTGCCGACGGTGCAAGTGCCCACTATAATAACCCTTGATCAACACGATCCCACACCTGGATCTCACGTCGACTGAGGGCGAATTTTTGTTGCCAAAATTCCCTCAAAAGTATGAAAAAATTGCTGAAATAAAGTAAAACAGGTATAAAAATAAATCTTAGGGTCTCAGCTCTTACCTGCAACTAACGGTTCGTCGACCGACCTCCTGGATCTGCCACAATCCGCTCCTAAAGATTTAGGGCACAAATGAGTAAAAATTGCTCCAAATGAGGTAAAAGACGTAATTGGTAAAAGATAATTTACTTTTTCCCTTATTATAAACTTTTCATGATGTTTTAGGGTTTGAAAAACATTTTTCACCTATTTTCTCCTTAGAAATTGGATAATGTGTTCACTTCTTGTGTAGCAACAGGTTATGCAATTATTGATGATGGTGTTGGAGTCGTGTTTACGCTCTTTTCTCGACTCATGAAAAACTCAAATGAAAAGATTGCCGAGTATTTTTCCCTTTCTAACTCATTAAGGAAAATAAAAATGGGGGGTCTTCTTTCAGCTCATTTCTGACTCTTAAAACACAAAAATATCATCACGCTCTGGTCCTTTTGAACTCGTTAAAGGCTGCGAAACATTGTTTACCCAGTATATGTTTACCCCTTTTTTGGGCTGGGATAAACTATTTACAGAAAAGGTACTCCTTGGCTGACATGGTCAAGCGGTTCTATCAACTATTGCTTTCTACCTTTTGGGCTCAAGAGACACAACCGTATGAAAAGGGACCTATAGGAGTTTTCTTTTCTGTGTCTTTTTCAAACTCTCAAAATATGAAAAAGATAGTGAGTTACAACTTTTTCGGACTCGTTAAAATATTAAAAGACATCAGATTCATCGCCATGACGGACATGAACTTCTCCTTGCTAGGGTGAATTAATCTTACTAGGTTAGATTCATCCAAAGGATGGAATTATAGTGTAAGAACATGCTCTCTCGTTCAAGCTTGCGATACAAAATAATTGGGGTCCTTCTAGAAATGGTGGGGGGAAATGGAATTTTTTACTAATTGAGTTGGCAGCTAGTCACTCTTGAACATGACACTCTTCTGCTTCGTGTCGGGTTGGGATATCCCCACTTCATCATTGACCTTTTTGGGTTTGGGTCACCATTTTTTCCTTTCCATTTCATCTATGCCTTGTCATCATGACATTCAATCCTATGGATCCCAAAGCTGCCAAACTCTTGAGTCATGTCACCAATATGTTCAAGAGTTAATCCTTCTGCAGTTTACATTTATTATTGGTTCTTTGTATCATTCATAATCATTGCATCCCTTGTCTCCTGTCAGTTATGTGGGATACATCATGGCCCTCCTTTGACAAGATCACTTCCTTGTCGACTTTAGCTCATTATCCGGGAAGTTGGTCGAGAGACTCCCTTCTAGTACCTTAGAGCTTGCATTACCTAATGGCAAGTTCTTCGCACTCGACGACAAGTTCACATTGTTGGCCTCTGATTGAGTGACTTCACAGGTGTTCAGCTTCAGTTCCTTATTCACATTCCGTAGATTGTGTTGTTGGTACCTTGAGATCCATTGTCATTATTGATGGCTTCTCTTGCACTTGTTAAAAGTTCGCATCATTTACTCGTAATCAAGTGATTTTCTAGCATGTTCAACATCAATGCATCTATTCACACGCTAGAAATTGTACTTTGATCAGGTCATGTTAGAGTGCAAGCCCCTGGGCTCAGATTACACAAGTCCAGGTTGCAGGTTGATGTGACATGACCATGATTACATATATGTCTCTTTTAGATGGATGGTTGTGACCATACCATGAGTCTATTATATGTGATCCTTCTCATTATTTGATGGTTGCAACCATACCATGGATTTGATATGATCCTTCTTATTGGATAGTTGCACCCATACCTTGGATCCATTTACATAATATTCTTCGCGATGGATGCATCCATACCATGATTCATGTATCAGATATTTTAGTGATGTATATGTATATATGCTTTCATGCAGGCTTTCTAGTGGCAACTTCTGGTTCCATGCATCTATTCGTAAAGAATTTCACCCCTCACTCTTGTTGGGCCTTCATGCTTTAGGGGGAATCTATTACACAACATTTTGCCATTGTCCCTGTACTCCCCATTCCTTGATCCTGGAGGACCTCTACGGTGACTGTCATATGTTTTCTTGCCATGAAGAACATGTCCCTACATCTCTCTTCATCTGCATCATTTGCCAAGAATCTTCCTTCAAGCTCTGTTTTCAAGACCGATGCTAGTTCTCAATTCTTCCCCTATGCTGATTTACAGATTTTAAAACAAGGATTAGTGCTGAATGGTGCAAGTGAGCCTTTCATCACTCGCGCCGACCCTGATTTGGAAAGTTTTTAAAAATGGAGTCGAAGCTTCCATCTCTAAAAGCTTCGTGAATGCAAGTCTGGTAAATGGTTGAGAAAGATAGAGGCAAGAGAGTCTATTTAGGATCCCTTCCCCTACTAAGATGGAACAAGCCAAAGGCGATAAGGCCTCCCCCACCATAAGAGGATCCATTACCCCTCCATCAAAGCTAGATAAACTCCCCATTTCAAACCCTAAGATAGCTAATGAAAGGGCTGAAATAATCCACAAATCTTGAGAGCCATATTGAGATCCTTAGCCTTCTAGTTTGTGTGTGAAGCGAGAATAAGCTTGTTTTGTTTGGTTTGGAGCATAAGGAAAGATTCCATGATCTTCCATTGTGTTTAGGGTGAATCTTGAGATGCTTCCAGTGCTGTTGGGACCTGAACATGCTAAAGGGAACCTGCAACGTCAAGGCTTAGGCTGTATTTCTCTTTGATGTTTTATTAATACAACTAATGGTTTATTTCCTACATTGAGTGTCATATTACATTTGATGGCTTAATATTCCTTGAATTTTAAAGTAGATTGAATTCGATTGTATGCTATCATGTTTGTTGTTCTCTTTTGCGCTTTTGTTTCAGGTATTTGAACAGAAAGAACAAAAGGAAGCTGGAGCAATGAAGCGAGATCACCATCACGCAGATTAGTGTTCTAAGATGTAGGCCCTCTTATTCAATTCTAATCTAACTTTATATTAGATTGTTCTGTTTATAGCTAGACCCACTCTTGGGCTAGAGGGATCACCTCTGTCTACAGAGGAGATTTACCTACTCCAAACTCTCCTGTGGCCTGGTCCTCTAAAAGCTGGGTGACTATGGCAGTCATGTTATGGAGACATTGCAGATAGGTATTCTCAGAGTGAGAGCCCCAGTGGAATGTGTAGAAGTTATCCTTCCCTATCTCTTCCACATTGAAGTTCGAATTGGATGCCTGCAACGCTTTGGGGGGGGGATTGTTAGTTTTCCAAAAGAAAGGTTTAGTGGGTTTTCCTCCTCCAGAAGCATTATTGTTCTTTCTATTTAATTTAGACACTTCATTAGTCAACTATTTTAAGGATTTGGCCAGTCCTTCAAAATCGAAGGAATCCTTGTCTATATCTATGGTTTTACTCGATGAGGCATGATTCTTCTTACAAGAGGGTTTTGCCTCCTCCCAAGACTCATGTTCTAGGGCACTCATACAAAGAAGGCCCTTTTGGACCTCGAGCATTGTAGTGAAGTTCTCTACCAGGGTGGGTTTTTCTTGACGTTTGATGGACAAGGAAATATCCCATGGTAGGGCCCTAGTGTAATAATCAATCGTGATGGAATCATGAAGGGCCACATAGATCGGGAACTTATTCAAAATAGTGGTGAATCGTTGATTGAAATATTTCACCTTCTCCTTCTTGTGATATTTCTACATCCTAAGCTCACTGAGGAACATAGAAGGTGTCTTGTCTGCAGAAAACATATCAAGGAATATTTTCCAGAACTCATCCCAAGTACGGATGAAGGCAACGGAAGCAAATGATACCAAGTGGCTTCCTTGTTCTCAATGATGTGAGGGAATAAACGAAAATCCACATCATCATACTGGACCTTCATCATTTGCAATGTTAGGTAGAAACTGTTAATATGGTCTTCAACTGAGGTTCCCTTTCCGAGGTCGAACTTTGGGAGGTGTTTCTCAGAATCGCAGGGCATGTCATGGAGTTGGCCTCTAATTTTTAATGGGGATTGAGCCATCCAAACTAATAATTATTGATGGAGGTTGCCTCTAGGGTGGAACATGAGACCACGGTCACTACCCTCTGATTCGCTATCTGTGCGTGATCCCCCCTGGTGTGAGGGGGTCACTTGCCTTCCTCTCAAGGCACTCTGAGGTGTGCTATATATCTAGTGTTTCTCACATTCTTGGTATTGCTGAGGCTTCTCAGGAGATGTTGATTGTTGTAAAATTTTATACGATCTTTAGGGTACTCCCGAGTTCCCTGCCCTAGGATCCCCTCAGTATTCCTCGTCAGAGGTTGATTATTGACGTGGGGTCTCCTTCGTGAGGCATCGATCATTTCCCTCATCTCCCCCTGTTGTGACTAGTTGTTTTCACTGGTGAAGGTATTATTAAGGTCACCCTGCTCATCTTTGAGATTTTTGTCCAGCCCTTTAATTGAGAACCTCTCAACAGCTTCCACATTGTCATCAAGTGCAAGGAATATTAATTGCAATATGGACTTAACGAGGATGCCTTGATGTGTGTGATGAAGCTTGAAGGTGCATGGACTGGATAGGGAGTTAGTGGCAGGAATGCATTTCAAACCCCTGGTGAACTGTCAAGTAATATGGCACATGGCCTTGAGCTGTCTGTTTGTGACTTCGAATAGGGGAAGTTCCTCTCCTCTTGGGGCATCTTCACGAGGGGGAAGTTCGGACTCTTCTTGATGTGACCTCGTCAAATCTGGACCATAAGCGGGTTTGTATGGTATTTCAAGGGGTGTGGGAGGAGGAGGTTGGTAACTAGATTGATTAGAAGTTTTAGTGTGAGGGCATGGATTAGTACTTGTTATGGCCCCCCTTCTAGCACCAAATCTGTTGACAGGCTGAAATTTTCCACCAACAGCAAAGGGGACCTCCCCGATGTAGGTTCCCAGCTAGAGCTTGAACTGTTTGCATTAGGGATCCCTTCTGATGTGTAGGCCTAGTGGTCATTGATGTGTTTAGAGCTTTCTTTGGATGGAGGTGGGATGTGAGCCCAATTGAAAGCATGGAATTCAATAAACACAAGGAAATAATTGAAAAATATCTTATAACATGCAAACCATGAATAGCGAGACTATTAATAACATAAAACTTATTTAAAATAACTGTTAGAAAGCTTCAAATAAGACTCATGTTTTACAAGATAAAGCACTGAACGATTGTAAAATAATTCACAATAATCAAACATCTATGAGCATAAATAAACATACAGTCAAAATAGATTATACCAATACCAAAGAAACAATTCATTAGGACAAGCATAGAGTTAGTGAATCAAATATGATCCATGCAAAGGAACACAAATATTGTAGCATGAGACAGCATATGACGAGACCACACATTAAAGGACTCTTAGGAACATTTGATCCATCAAGTAAAGAAAATAGTCATGGAATTACGACATAAAATATTCGAGGAATTCAATAGTGGAATATTACAATCACTCACATCAATTACAAGAGCATATGTTCTCTTAAGAAATATTATATCTCCAAAAGTGTCCTCAGCAAAAGGTCCTTACAAATGTGTCATGAGGGTGTATTTATAGAGTGAGGGTGAGTCGTGGCCTATCCCTGACTCTTTAACTTCCTCATGAATCTTCCTCTACCCAGTGACCCTTTGTCTCCCTTATGGCCTTTCATACTCCAAAATATCTAATTCTACCAAATTACATACATCAGAAAATAAGCTATTAACTTAATTCATCAACCTAGCTCTGGAAAGTTATGGGATGTCCAGATTGAGTTGTTCTGCGAGATAGGTGCGCCATAGGTTATATTTTATTGCAATGGGAGTGATTTGCGGCTAGTCTTCATCATGTTTGTGTAGGCACTCAAGCGCGTCTGGGATGAGGGTGGTTCGTTTGGCATTCCCTTGATTATTCAAGGTCACCAGCTTGGTGTAAATCCTTACTCGTTCTACCACATAATGTGTGATATTTTCTTTGGTGACTTGCATGTCTGCTGCATGCACTGCTTGTTTATATGTATCCACAAAAAACTATAATTTTTTGAGATATCTTCATGCCTCCTCACTTACCTGAATTCTTCGATAGAAGGAACCCCGTGAAGTTGGATCATAGATTCTAAGCCGCTGAATAGATGTCTTTAGGAAGCTAATACCCTGTCCACATTTTTTGTTAATTTTTCTTTCGAGTGAATCTTGATGTTGAGTTGAACTTTGGCATTTTGCATGGTCATCTAAGCTTTCTTGGGGACCACGGCTGGTGCTCCTAGGTACTTAACAAACCATTCATGTATTCTATCTATTGCAATCGCAACCTCCTTTAGCATTGTGACTCTTTCCTTAGTGTGAGCTTGTACTACCACAAGTGGGGCCACTATGTTATGCAATTTAGACATTTCTTCATACACCATCATCATTGCCTTCCTAAGGGTTCCGGCCTTTCCTTTGATCGCTGCCTGAAATTACGCTGTGCTTGAGTTGACTAAACGGAGAGTTGTGTTCTCTTACTCTACTCTCTTTCTTTCTTGTTCTACAGTGGCATCCCATTGTTCAGATGCGTAAAGCCTATTCTGAAGGTCTATGATCTACTTGCTCATCTGAGCCACATTGTGCATTGTGGTGGAAACAAAATTTGTCCCGGCCGAGGCAATCATTTTTGGGTTTTCCGTGATGTTGGGCACAATCATCTTGGTAGTGGTGACTGATAAAGGTTCATTTGGATTCCTGGCACAATACCTTTTCCTTTCCTTCACAATTTTGAGGCTAAATTTGTCGAAGGTAAGCCTTATGAGATCTAGGGCCTCCTCTTCTTGTCCTTTCGAGAAGCCAAGTTCTTGCAAGGGAAGGTGCCCGCTAGTGAGGGGAGTAGAAGGAGGCACATCTGATGGGGGAAACTCACCCTTCTCTATATCTAGCTTGATTGTTTTTCTAGTTTCTCCTTGCTCAGTACCCCTAGTTTCCTCTTCTTTGTTCTTCCTTAGTTCTTCCTCCTATTGCCTCCTTTCTTGATCTCCAAGCACTTGTTGCCTCTTTAGCTCATCTTCTATATTTTTCATCTCCTACTCTGATCTTATTTTCTCCTCTTCTTCCCTAGCCTTGCACTCCTCCTATTTTCTCTTCTCTGCTTCTTCCTGCGCCCTTCTTTCTTCTTGTTGTTTTTCATGCAATTGTTTCTCCCTTTCCTACTCTTCTTGTTGCATCCTCTTCTCGAGTTGGCCTTGGTTGCTAGAATCTTGAGGCCTTCCGATCTCAAGCACTCTTGTCCTCTTAAGTTCCTACTTTTTCCTTGTCAGGGTGGCATTTATTTGTTTCAGCATCTTGTTGATGTCTTCCTCTTCGGCGTCACTCAGAATATCTTTAGCCTCTTTCTCCTTTTCCTTGTCAAAACCCCTGGTGACACTTTGTGTATCCTATTATTTTTTCGCGATGGTGGAGGCTCTTTCTTTAAGATTAACATTTTCATGGGAATACTTGAGGAGCTCCTCATCCCTAGCTTTCTTCTCACTTGGGCTAAGTTCCCTCATGGAGTTATATGAATTCTTCACCCCGTCTTCATGATTTTGTCTGGTGTGTGAGTATGACAAGCTGAATTTTTCTATGTTGTAGTGGGCAAAAACTAATTTCTTGGGGTCGTAAGTCTGATAGTCGAGACTTATGAAGTCATTGCCTTTTAATGCTTCAACCTCTCCTTTCTCTTGTTTCAAGTTTTCCACTACATATGCTTTAATGGTGAGATGGAAGGCAGGCCATGGTTTCTTCTTTCCTTTGTTCAGTACCTTTGAAAAGCCCTTTGTCATTTGGTAGCAGAATTCTCGCAGAAGTGTCATGTCCAGGACGAATCTAGGATGGGCATGGGGGACCTTATGGGTATCGAATACTCTGATGAATGTTCCCTCTTAGATGGGAAACCAATGTGTTGCCTTGATCACTATCTCCATAGCCTATTTGACATGCATGGTGGTTCCTTATCGAATAACAACTAGTATAGTGGGGCAATAAAAGATTCCAAAGTCACATCTAATATATCTTTGTAAACAGTGTCCCAGAAAATCTTGTAGTGGTGGTGCATGGGGTTAGCTACTGATGTATCCTAGTTATAGCTCCAGCGCTCAATCTGGCATCTTGCATAGACAGCGTCTAGGAGGTATGAAGCCATGTAGAATTTGGGAGGCTTCTCTTGTTGTAGGTGCTTAACTGTAGCTATGTTTATCCTCAAAAATGAGGCTCGCATGCTTTCCCAATTGAAAATAGTTCCCCAAGTGGAGACTTCATGCATGAGAGGTACCCAGGTGCCATATAATACATTGCAGTCTACCTTACCATACAAGTGGCACATCATAGTGGAAATTAGTTAAAATACCTTTTGTAACCCCTCTGTCCTATATGTATGATTTGATCTAATTTGGAATTTGGATGGGTCCTGCCACCATTCCCTCAGGATATATTTGACTAGGGTTACGAGACCTTAGAGCCACTTGGTGTTGAAGGTTTCCTATTTCTATTAGAGTCTGTAGTAGGCAACAATTTATGTAGGGGAGATCGCACCCAAGGATTCTCTAGTGTGGTATTTGACTTTCCATGAACCCATATCTGTATTCTGCAGGATCGAGTCAATGGTCTCCGCACATGGCAAGATTGGAGGATATGATGCTACCTGGTGCAACCTTGACCTTTTGATATTTAGGTATATGGGAAAATCCTCCTGTATTTCTGGTATGTCTAACCTTGGGAACTCTTCATAGATGTCATACCAGGAGAGTCTCATGATTATCTTAATGTTGCAAGTTGTATCCTAATAGATGGGTGGATTCCCATCCTAGTAGATCTCCCACGGACCTCTTCTCGAACCCCTGTGAGCAGCCTTAGCAGTTGGGGGATCCATATTCTCTTCAAAGGAGGATATGGATATGCACTCAAGGTCCATGTCACCTGGCATGTCGAAAATACAATCCCATGATGAGAGCGACGAAATGAAAATCACATAAAAATCACTTAAATGAAATCAAATTTAGAAGCTGCCAGGACGGCTTTCTACTAGGTCACATGGTCGCAAGTCATAGAGTGTGATTGAATGACTGGCATAAGGATTTCGAGTCACACAGTTGCGCAGTCGTGTTGGTCACAGAGTCGCTGCGTCACAGGGCTGCGAGGGTTGCGTAGTTGCTAGGTCATGGGAAAAGGGGTTTCACGGTCGTGAACCATGCGACCTAGGTTTTAGGTGGGCCAAGGAGAAAAACATGGGGTTTTGGGGAGGTCTGGATCTCTTCTAGCTGAGATGGTTACGCCTACTAGAAAAAATAGTTATGATTTGGGTCGAAGAAGGGTACTGAGTGGGTCACGAAAGGTTAAGTAGGGCAAGAGAAATTTCCTCTTTGGCCAGAGGCGCAAAACCCAAGAAAAAGGGGATACAAATCCCTTTTGGGTGGAAAGGGGAAGGTCGGGAAGTCATAGAGTGACACATGGTAAAAAAATATGATTATTGGGAAGGTGAAAGGTCTCCTACCTGGAGAAAATGCAGATGCACCCAAGTCACAAGCTTACTCGTCTTTCGTATGACCAAATGAGTTGTTACAATGAATGGGGAAACCTCCCTATTTATATTTTGGATCACACGTGCGAACGTTGCATGGGTCTAACATGTGACCTTGTGACATGGTAGTCACAAGGTCACAAGGGTCGCATGGTTGCATTGGGAGGCAAGTGTGACCTATCGAACCTTGTGACCTATGAAACCTTGTGACTTGTGGGTCACGATTTTTGAATGGTCGCATTGATAGTCAAGTGCAACCCATGCGACCTTTGCGACTTGACAACTTGTGGGTCGCAGATGTCGCAACAGTCGCAATGGTCACAAGCTTTTGACATAGTCGCATTCCGAAGCTGCAACTGACTTACCTAGACAGGAGTTAGCGACCTAGCTTCACTTAGTTGGAAAGCTTAGGCCTTTTATGGGGTTCTTCTGGACTAGCGAACTCTTGAGAAAATCTCAGCGATGTAGGAAGTCCTACACGATACAGGGGCTCCAAAAATTTTGAGAATTTCAGATTTTTTGGAGAGATTGTTGCAGCAGCTACGAGAAGAATGTAAACTTAATGCAAGCATGCTAAATTGCATCCGAAAAGTAATGGTGCTATAATTAGAGGAACTGACAAGGTAATAACCGAAATTTAATACTTCACAAAACAATCGGAGAGAGAGTCATTGTAAACTTTAGCTTGCAAAAGGAAATTACCTCGAGATGACCCCCTTTCACCGCAAAATGCAGGGCTCGTGTCCTGTTACTCTTTGCAATTCTCATAAGCCCGTCATTTTCCATGAAAAGCTCCGCCACCACCTCCACGTTTCCATCTATTTCCACCCAATGAAGGGTGTGTAGTTCGAGGAATCTGTCGTCATCACCAGTGTTACCTCCATCAACTAGAGTGTATATATATATATATGCAGAAGGATCCTCTTTCCTGAAATCAAAACTGATGGGAACCTCGGTAACAAATGAAAATATATCAAGAATACCAATCTCTAAAACCAAACAATTGCGCACCACAACATAGGGTTGCAGCTCTTCGGTCTCGCAGTTACCCACAATATCGGAAGCTAAGAGCTCCCTCTTATCAGAAACGTGAATGAACCATTTCCTTGATGGAAAAAACCTGTCAGTGTTGTAATCGCATTGATTGCACAAAATAGCTATCGCTTCGACGCTCTTCTGCTGACCAAGGAGCGTGAATTTCGTTCCCAGAGGCATGGATAAGAATGTGCAATGTGCTTTCATTTTGATCGTACCCACCTCGTCTGAATCTGCTAGTTTTGATTTCATTTTGTAAATCCTCATAACAGTAAGTCATCCTGTCTGATTCTGTTTGTATTTTAGGTATCTCTTGGGAAGGTTTCTACTTTTATGATGTTGTTATTGATAACATAACGCATATATATAGAGATAGAGAGAGTTCGATGCTATAAAAATTGTGTTGATTAATGTTATCCTCAAACAAGCCCTCTCCTCGCAAACGAACACATCCTTTCCATATAACATTTTAAAATACATCAAGAGAGTAATTAATCATTAGAAAATTTGAGAACCCCAGAATAAATCCAAAATAGTTCGATAGGTTCCCGAGACATGCTACGAGCTACGATCGTAAAAAAGATCAAACACAAAATATCACGCTCTACAGTTACCAGTCATGTTACGGGACATCAATTCAGTAACCATGGGGATGTCTCTAACCCACTTGGAAATCCTTATTACATTTTTCTCGTGGTCCAGTTTGTGGGGATTGCAGTTGCAAGGAATATGGCGTTAACAGTTAGAGAAGTGCTACTGTTGGCGGCTGGTTCCACCACCGAAACTTTTACAATTTCACGAAACAACGAACTCATCGACATAGGAATATATTATCATCCTCACTTTCTCAGGGCCCATCTATGTGCAAAAGGGAGGAATCTATTGTGTTAGAGAATTTGAGGAGGTTGGTTATCGGAACTGGGATCCCGGATCTGTGCATGATCGAAGTAGAGGAAGCCATGGGAATGGAGTCGAGTTACACTATGTCACGACTTTGTGGTCTCCTTCTAATGGGATTATTGATAGTCACACCCTCATGCTCTTTGCAGTTAGAAGCAGAAGATCCTAACACAATTTTGGCTTTCAACACTTTAGTTGTTGGAGGCCAGATCAATGAAGGTGTCATTCGTTTTCATAATTATGAAAAAAAGGATTATAGCGACGAATGCAAGACTTGCACAGGAATACAACTGCAACACAGTAATGGTGGTTTCAGTCTCAATATTTCAATATCCTCGCTCCCGATACAGTCGCTTTCTGTATAGCTCAATATATTCGCTCTTGATACCGGACTCGCTTGCACATAATTTCCGGACTTTACTCGAATATCACACATGGTTACAGTGATATGATATACTATTCACAGTCACTACACTCACATGATCTCACTCGCATGCCTCAGGAGAGTATTACTGTGATCAAATTTTGTATGGACTTCACCTCCTAAGATCAATATGGGCACAATGATTCTCTACAGTAAGATATACTTCTATATTTTAACTACTAGATGTGTACGTTGTTCTAAGCACAGTGATCCATCCATTATTTATATAATCATGTATAGTTTAATAAGATAAGGTTTGTCGATACCTATCTATACCCTCTCTTATTGACAATTGTCATATTATCACATACAGTAGCAAAACCCAATAACCATACTCTCCATAAAACTATTATAGAATACGCATGCAAGATAAATTAGTAGCATCTGAAATCCATCGACCGCAGGCCTCATGACATAGCTCACATGAGTTAAATGGATTACAATACTAATATGTAACCAAAAAAAATCATTATTTATACGTGTCAACTTAATTTAGAATTAATCAGTGAAGGATTTACGCACAAAGTTTCTCACCAAACACCACGGTACCATATTTAACATGAGCACACCTACCATCCAACCATTAACTATTTTTCCCAATTCCGCCTGAGCTGAGATGAACTAGCTTAGGAAAACCAACTCTTATTGTTCCCTTCAATAGGTATTTAATACTTTTCATGATAAGGTTTCTTTTAGTGGCATCCCACTTTTATGGACCTTTTTATTCACATCTCTAGGCTTTTCCATAAAAGCATTCCTTTCTCTCTCACGGTGATTTTAGGCTTTTCTAAGCTTAGAATATTTATCTAGCTAAGAAACTTAATGGATCTTTCCTATCGATTAAGGTTATCTAGAACTTTATTCTAGAATAGTCATCATGAAAAAAATATCAAATCTTGTCTATCAATGATATTTTATCTTTATTTTATTTTGGCAAATCTCATCTCTACGTGTCTCATTCCCAAGTAGATACATATCATATATTTATTTATTAATAAATAATCATTTACATAATTAATTCATATTCTTCTTTGGGGTTTTTGTCATTATTTCTAACCCAGCATAGTCTAAACATAGCAGTTTTACTACAATGGAGGGATATTACAAAACTAGTTGCACACTCTTGTGTCCATTGAAATTTCACTCCTTTTTTCTATAATTTCATGACTAGATGTGCAATCTTTGAAAAATCTTGAATAAAATGCCACTAATATCCACCCAATCCCATGAAGGCTTTGATCTTCATCATGTTTCGGGGAGTGGGCCACTCCATTATGGTGTTTATATTTTCAAGATTGATCCGTAAACAATGGTGGATATTTTCCTATACATTTTTTCACAACAGATCTCATAAAGCTATACTAAAAATTATGAAATCTACATGATTAACGTTTATTCCTCTTTTATATATATATATATATATATATATATATATATATATATATATATATATATATACATTATGTAGGCATGTAAATTAAAATCTATGTAGAAAATAATGAACAATGAAACAAAAAAATCACAAACCATCATTTGATGTAAGATATAATGTGGAAAACCCTTTGGGGAGAAAACCCACCTAAAAGGTGAGGCCACTTTACTCTTGATTTGAATAAAAAATGGCTACAAGTACAAAAAAGTTTGTGGCACATGGGCTAGTATAGTGCAAAAATCAGTTAGTCTAATCATTTATGAAACAAATGCAATCGAAAATAATGGAATCTCTTTTCCTCTTGTTGCATTATTATAACACAACCTAATACCCTACTAGTGGTTAGGTTTGAATTCTTCAACACTTAAATAATGTTACAGTATGGACTTTTGTACAGTATTCTTCATCATGGTTACATAGTTAGCCCATTTTCCATCAATAATGGAGGCTGACATGATATCGTCTTGAATTATGGTCACCAAAATAGGAAGTTCAATTTTCGAGTTGTATAACTTTTGCGTAGAAACTTTGATTGAGGTAATTACTATACCATTGGAAATGTTTATCTGTGTATAATAGGAAATAAAGATGGAGTGATAATGTGGCAAACATTTTCCCCCAAAATATGTCACTTGATGCCTCAAAATTCTCCTAGAATTTTTTCATTCCCCAATTTGCCAAATTGTGTCCTACTGCTAAAATTTTTCTCATGAGTTGATTCCTCTACTTTTTCCACTTTAAATGCATCAAGGCAGATGACAAATAGTATAATTGTCCAATCTCGATTCGGGATCCACATCCATTTCTTCCTTTAATATGGTATGTATGAAATATTTTATTTGTCAATGAAAAAAATAGATTTGCTAAGTTTGGCATATAATTTTTGTTCTCATAGTAATTGTAACACTACCTTTAGGTGCTCTTCATGTTATTCTCTATTTTTTTAGTAAACCAAAGTAGCATCCAGAAATGCTAGGATGGAATTGTCTAGGTATTGGTTGAGGACAATGTTTATGAGGAACATGAATGTGGTTCAAGCATTGTGAACCCAAATCTCACCACCAAGAGCTCATAGTACTCATATTTTGTCCTAAAATATGTCGTGTGAATGCATTCATATTTAATTCTAGCTTTATGAGATCCAAATATAAAGAGTATCTTGAATAACATTGTGGCTCCATTCAGCTAATCAAATAGATCATATATTCTAGAAAATGGCTATTTATTCTTCATTGTAGCTTTACTTAACTACCTATAATTGATGCATAATCATAGTGTTCCATTATTTCTTTCACGTTTGTTGTGTCTATGTTAGGTCCATATAATAGTAGTGCATTCCCTTATTATTATTGTCATTGTAGCCCCTTATTATTATTGTTGTGCCCATATTTTCCCCGTATTGTTATTAGTGTGCCCTATAGAATACCACTAATGTTATTGTTGTGCCCTTACAATATTTTTGTTATGTCGGCTCTGATTATATTGGGCATACTTAGACTCCTATATATAGAAAGGAGGTCTTGTCATTTGTATCATCCAAGAATTGTTAATTTGTGTAATGTAAAGGAGGTTTTCCCCTCGAAGAGGCTTATTTTGAATTTGTTGATCTATCTTTTCTTCTATTTTGTGAGCTGGTTATGTGATGCGGGAGCATCAACCAAAAAGGAAATTATTGTAAATAATAGAAATAGGGGTCATGCATTAGTTAATTAGATATTCTCAAATAAAACTAGCAGAGCTTTTAGGCATAAAGGAGTGGATGTGGATCTTTAAGGGATAAGGATAGTTTTCTATTTTAGAACAGAAAAAAAAAAGATGGAATAAAGCTGAAAAGATGCTTTTCCATGTGTATGCATTGCATGTAGAGTTAGAGCTTTTAGTTGAGTGATTTTGGGATTTTTTATCATGCTAAGTTTAATAAATTAGGCATTGTGTGAGAAGGAAGTGTGAGAGTGAGGTAGTGAGTGTGAGAAGTTCTCCTTGGGAGCCTTCGGGCAGTTGTAAAAGGGCCATAGATTTGTATATCTGGCCATTAAAAGAACCTCTATGTGAATGCTTGTTTTTATGTAAATATGAACATGGTGATTTCAGTTCTGTATGGGTATATCGGCGTTTAAACAACTGTGAGATATGGCTATGCATGTGGTGGCAGAAATTGACGTTATACAACTTGAATTTGAATGAAGTGACAATGGTTATTATTTTTCCAGTGCACAATGTGTGTATTAGTTATTGACTCTGCTTGGCTTTCATTTGTCCATGCGCATGGGCTGGTTGCTGTGCGTATTTATCATTAAATCCGCTTACCTTTCATGTGATGATATATCGCCTTGGTATACAGTTATGAAGGTTATCATTCCTGATTGAGACCACAACCGGCAGAGACCTTCTGTATGTCCTTAATCACTGTAGTTCTGAGATGACATTGCCGTCGAGAGGGTTTTCAGAACTGTTCATTGGTTTGTATGCCGGTTTTTAAAGCCTCTCGTCCATACGGAGACGTACTGCAGCGGAGGATGAATTGGAGGCGAACTGTTATAAACCATGATATATATATTACTAAGCCGTCGTTGTGGAGATTAAACAGTGCATATAAGAGCATCGTTTCTGGAGGAACACAGTCATTATTGAGCTATCGGCGAACAGAGGATTTTGCATATGAAAACATCATTTCTGGAGGATCGCCGGATTATATAAACGACCAATGATAAAGAGCGGAGGCAGAGTTGCGATCAGTAGATGTATCGACTTTAATTTACAGCCAGCGGAAGTATATATGTAAGTGGGGTTCGGTCCATGGTTTAAAAGCCTGTATCTATGACTAAAATCCAACGCATGCAACCGGTGTAACATCTTTATAAACGAGTCAGCATATGGTAATACCGTTATCTTTGGTAAGGAGGATGTATTAAGAATATACGAGCCTTGTTGATAATAAAGTACCGTGGGTATATGTAGCTATACATATGTGTTGTGCGCATAGGCTCTAATGGAGTATCGATTTTGATCAAGAGCACGATTTAACGGAATACTCATAATAAGGAATGTCCATGATGAATGCGTATGTCTGGTATGTTGAGAATTTCTTTTACTAATTGCTAGAAGAGCACTGGTATTTTATTCCAATTGAAAAGCTTTGTTGCCTTGGAATTGGGCTGGATAACCAGAAATTGAATTGTGAATCAGAATTAATAAGCTTTTATGTGCACGGTTGTCGAAGGTCCTGGTAGTTGTGGCCTGGGAGAGGCCTGGGCTGCATCAGGTTGTATCAGAGCTAAAGAGAGCTAGAATAGTTCTGGTTGAAGATTCAAGTTTTTTTTAAGTTAAGTTAATTGCATGTGATGAATGAATGTTGGATTTTGGAACTGATTAATATTGCAGCACATAGATGCAGTGCAGATGAGGAAGTGAAACAAGATCAACAGGATCTTGAAAGGTGAGCTGACATGTATTATTTGTCTCTGGTCTAAATGTTATGCTTGATAATTTGATTTACAGGCATAGGGAAGAAATCTCAGCAGGAAGAAGCAGATCACAGCTGGAGTGCAGTGATAAAGGAGTCCAGCGAGGGATTCTAAGTGAATGTGGCAGAACCTAAAGATTCAACAAAGGTTGAATAAAGTTGCAGATGAGAGAAGCTTACAGGAACAGTAGAGGATGCTCGAAAGGTTCCAGCAGAGGACCAATGATTACCAAAAGACCAGATTCGGAGGGCAGGATTGGTGAGGTAAGTGGCAGCAAGAGAGTTTGTTGTGGTAGAAGCTTCATGCAACTCATAGGTGAGGAACTTATGGCGAAGGAGATGACTACTGAAGGTCATAAAGGAGAAAGCAGAGGTTCAGAAAGAGGCCACAGAAATAAAGAGAAGAAATATGCCAAGGCGAATGGCATAAGACAGCAGTTGTCTCAAGAAGAGTATGAGAAAGAGAAAGCTAAGATAGCAGTTCACCTTGAGCTATTGATGGAGTTGTTACGGGAAAATGAGAAAGACCAGAGATATGGTTTATTGATGAGGAAGAGAGTGAAGTGGCAGAGACTACAGTAGAAAAGAAATTTACAGATAAGCATGCAGTTAACAGAGGAGAAGATCATTGATGATTTCTTGAGTTATTGGACAAATCCAGATCAGATGGATAATGTAAAACCATGTATTTTTGTAGCTGAAAATTGTGATGTGATGACAGGTTTTACTGAGGAGGATGTCCAACCTTGTGCAACTGTTACAGCACAAGAGGAAGTGCGTGTGGATGCAGAAGAAGTGGATCAGTCTGTAGCATGGATAAGTAAAGCAACAGTTGAGACTGTTGAACTCTGTGATTTTCAAACTGACAGCTTGAGTGTGAATGCAGGGACTGTAGATGATGACAATATGCTTCAGCAATGCTACAGAGAAATTGCATTGTTGGAATATTGGTTGGAGAATCCAAAGTATGACAAGGATATTGCAGAAGAAATAGTTTAGTATAGTGCACGAGAGCAGAAAGATATCCTGGAGATAGATGGTAAGAAGGCGAGACTAGCTGACAGTCTCATGGTGAATGCGAATCAGCATACTGATATGCTAACAGAGAAGCTGGGAAGAAACTCAGAGCAGCATACTGAAGTGTTGCCAGCGAAATCTGAGGGAAAAGTTGCAGATGAAATTCCAGGTGACAAGCAAACGGATGTTGCAAAGGGACAGGAAGTTTGGGAGGCAGCAACATTCATAGTGACAACGAGAGCAACATGTAGAGCGACACTAGCAGCAGAAGAGGCACTGAGGCCTTATATTTTTTATTCTAACAATTGTTTTGTGAGTACAGGTCTTACTGAAGAAGCTGGAGAAAATCTGCTAGACAAAGAAATTAAAATGATGAGGCGGATGATGATGAAGGAATTCCAGAAGAGACCAGCAGCAGTGAAACAAAAGAGAAGCAGCAAGAGGAAGACAACAGAAGATTGCAAGAGTACAGCTAGTGGAGCAAAGCAGCATAAAATATGGAGACCTGGAGAAGAACAGACAGAAGCAACGGCAAGTGCAAAGTTACAACACAAGATATGGGATCCAGGCAAACATGGAGCTGAACACATGATCAGGAGATCATGAATTTTTCTACCTTGGGAGTATGATGCGGGAGCATCAACCAAAAAGGAAATTATTGTAAATAATAGAAATAGGGGTCATGCATTAGTTAATTAGATATTCTCAAATAAAACTAGGAGAGCTTTTAGGCATAAAGGAGTGGATGTGGATCTTTAAATGATAAGGATAGTTTTCTATTTTAGAACAGAAAAAAAAAAAAAAGATGGAATAAAGCTAAAAAGATGTTTTTCCATGTGTATGCATTGCATGTAGAGTTAGAGCTTTTAGTTGAGTGTTTTTGGAATTTTTTATCATGCTAAGTTTAATAAATTAGGCATTGTGTGAGAAGGAAGTGTGAGAGTGAGGTAGTGAGTGTGAGAAGTTCTCCTTGCGAGCCTTCGGGCAGTTGTAAAAGGGCCATAGATTTGTATATCTGGCCATTAAAAGAACCTCTATGTGAATGCTTGTTTTTATGTAAATATGAACATGGTGATTTCAGTTTTGTATGGGTATATCGGCGTTTAAACAACTGTGAGATATGGCTATGCATGTGGTGGCAGAAATTGACGTTATACAACTTGAATTTGAATGAAGTGACAATGGTTATTATTTTTCCAGTGCGCAATGTGTGTATTAGTTATTGACTCCGCTTGGCTTTCGTTTGTCCATGCGCATGGGCTGGTTGCTGTGCGTATTTATCATTAAATCCGCTTACCTTTCATGTGATGATATATCGCCTTGGTATACAGTTATGAAGGTTATCATTCCTGATTGAGACCACAACCGGCAGAGACCTTCTGTATGTCCTTAATCACTGTAGTTCTGAGATGACATTGCCGTCGAGAGGGTTTTCGGAACTGTTCATTGGTTTGTATGCCGGTTTTTAAAGCCTGTCGTCCAGACGGAGACGTACTGCAGCGGAGGACGAATTGGAGGCGAACTGTTATAAACCGTGATATATATATTACCGAGCCGTCGTTGTGGAGATTAAACAGTGCATATAAGAGCATCGTTTCTGGAGGAACGCAGTCATTATTGAGCTATCGCTGAACAGAGGATTTTGCATATGAAAACATCGTTTCTGGAGGATTGCCGGATTATATAAACGACCAATGATAAAGAGCGGAGGCAGAGTTGCGATCAGTAGATGTATCGACTTTAATTTACAGCCAGTGGAAGTATATATGTAAGTGGGGTTCGGTCCATGGTTTAAAAGCCTGTATCTATGACTAAAATCCAACGCATGCAACCGGTGTAACATCTTTATAAACGAGTCAGCATATGGTAATATCGTTATCTTTGGTAAGGAGGATGTATTAAGAATATACGAGCCTTGTTGATAATAAAGTACCGTGGGTATATGTAGCTATACATATGTGTTGTGCGCATAGGCTCTAATGGAGTATCGATTTTGATCAAGAGCACGGTTTAACGGAATACTCATAATAAGGAATGTCCATGATGAATGCGTATGTCTGGTATGCGCATGCGTATGTCTGGTATGTTGAGAATTTCTTTTACTAATTGCTAGAAGAGCACTGGTATTTTATTCCAATTGAAAAGCTTTGTTGCCTTGGAATTGGGCTGGATAACCAGAAATTGAATTGTGAATCGGAATTAATAAGCTTTTATGGGCACGGTTGTCGAAGGTCCTGATAGTTGTGGCCTGGGAGAGGCCTGGGCTGCATCATTGTGTAACATTTGGTATCAAAGCGTTGGATTCTAAGGTATCGCTGCTCCAAACAGGTCATCGTGGAATTTTCACATTAAATTTGTTTCTACAACATTTCAGAAGCAAAAATTAAAACCCAAGTGAAATGAAATCTTAATAAACCTCGCTCCAAAATTCAGATATTGTCTCGCTATATTTCCGGAGATATGACCCAAGGAAGTTAGGGTTTTTTCAGGCTCCCCAATTACATCCCAAACAAGTGACCTTGGGAAAAATGTCATAACTTTTTCTCTGAGTATCGGATTGAAATTTCGTAAGAAGTTATAAAAAGAGGATGGGCTGTAGTTTTTTGTGTATCGTTTTTAGATCCGAAGGTTGAAAATATCACACGTGGAACTTCGTAAAAGTTCTCTCTATTGAAAACATATATAATGAGGTCATCTTGGGAGATCGGGCATAACTCTTTCTTGTAGAATCCAATTTCGATCATACTGATGGTGATGGAAAGAGGACGCAGAGGGATACCAAAGTTTGCAATTTCAAACCTTGGAGATCTAAAATTTGAGAGATACAATAGATTCAAGATTGAGCTCATAAAAGCAAGAAAAAGAATGACTCGAATGAAGAAAATGGACACACCTAATAAGAAAAATTGGAGGGATGATTTGAAGAATGTGATCGATGATATGATCAATAAGATAAATGGTATAGAGGAAAAAATGAATGGAAACATGAAAGATTTGAAGAAAGACATGGAAGGCTTGAAGGAAAGTGGGACAAACTCACTACAACAAAGGCTTTAGAATGTTGAAAAGATAGTAGAGGAAACTCATGATGATAAAAAAAGAAATGCTAGTCATGATTTCATAGAATCTATTGGGTCCCTATAATACTAGTGATTACCACATTACTATTGTAGTTATACCCCTTATTTATATTGTTGTGCCCCCATTGCCCCCATATTATTATTAATGTGCCCATAGAATCCCTCTATTGTTATTTTTGTGGCTTTATATTATTATTGTTAGGTCGGCTGGATAATATTATGACTCCATAGACTCCTATATATAGAAAGGAGGTTTTGTCATTTGAATCATCCAAGAATTGTTCACTTATGTAATGTAAAGTAGGTTTCCCCTTAGAAGAGGCTAAATTCTAAGGCGTTGATCTATCTTTTCTTGAGCTGGTTTCATAACATTTGGTATCAGAGCTTTGGATTCTAGGGTTTCGCTGCTCCAAACAGGTCATCGTGGCATTTTCGCTATAACTTTTTTTCTGTGACGTTTCAGAAGTCGCAAGAAAAACCCGTTTGAGAAGAAATCACGCTGAACCTTGGGTCCGAATTTCAGAGCTTGTTGTGCGATAGTTTCGGAGATATGATCTTAGGAAGTTGGTCTTTTTGGAGACTCCTGAATTACACTAAAAACAGGTGACCTGGGGAAAATTGTCATAGCTTTCTTTCTGAGCATTGGATTGAAATTTCGTAAGAAGGTACAGAAAGAGGACGGACTGTAGTTTTCTTTTATATATTTTTCAGAGTCAAAGGTTGAAACAGTGACACGTGGCACTTCATACAAGTTCGCTCTACTGAACTAGTCTATAATCAGGTCACTGCGGGAGATTGTGCATAACGCTTTCTTGGAGAATCCAAGTTGGATCAGACTAGTGGCATTGGAAAGATGACATAGAAGGCTACTACAGGTCACAATTTCAGAACTGGATGATTCGAAATTACAGAGATACATCAGATTCAATATCAGGCTTCTACAAAGTAAAAAACGGTGTGTAGTTTTTATTTTTTATTTTTGCATAAGCTTGGTTTGAAGGAATTCAAAGGGCATAGTAAAGCATTATTATCGGTAACTGATGCCTCGAGGAAAGAAAATGCAAACACCTAGTAAGGAACCTGAAAGCTCTAGCATGACTCATGAAGAAGAGGAAGAAATGCTACATGATATATCAAAATTACAAGAACAAGTGCAACAAATTTCACGCTCCCAAAAGCTAACAGATGCTAAGATAAATGGCGTGGAATCTAAGATAAAGGGCATGGAAGCTAAGATGGATGATCTGAAGACAGTTTTGAGGATAGATTTGAAGACAGACATGGCAGATTTGAAGACAGATTTGACAAGTTTTCTACAAGAAATACTTACTAATGGTGAAAAGGTTGTAAAGGAAACTCATGATGTGAACAAAAGAAATGTTAATCATGATTCCATAGACTCTAATGTTGGATCAAAGACCCACCATATTCCAAAAATCGATATGAGGAAGTTTGATGGAAAGGATCCCGCCACATGGATATTACAGATGGAGAAATTATTCGATCTCAATAATGTGCAAAACACACAAAAGGTACATATGGCAAATTTATATTTGGAACCAAATCAATTTGTATGGTATCAATGGCTTTGCTCTCCTAAACAATTTAGCACTTGGGCAATTTTTACGGAAGAATTGATAGCACATTATGAGGATACGAAAAGCAACACTTTTTTTAGCCAATTGATAAGTCTCAAACAAAAGGGTTCAATAATGGAGCACATTGAGGAGTTCCAAAAATTGAACATAAGGGTAAAAGATATTCCAGAGCAGCATAGGATTGATGTGTTCATAGGGTCTTTAAAGGATGATATCCAACATGATGTTCGACTTTGGGAACCTGATTCATTAGAGAAGGCATTCAGGTTAGCAAGAAAAATGGAAAGCAAAATTATGGCAACCAGGAAGCATACCACTCACAACTATAAAGACGGAAGTGTAGTTGCCCCTAGTCTTCCACAACCTATAAGGTTGACACCACAACAATTGGAAGAAAAAAGAGCAAAAGGGCTTTGTTATAGTTATGATAGCAAATACACTAAAGGTCATATGTGTGCTGAGAAGAAATTATTCTACATAGATTGTGAAGAGGAAGAAGAAAAGGAGCAAGAAAGGTCAAAAGAACAGGATATGCTCTAGGAAAAAAGCCTAGATGAAGAACAAATAAATCCGACCATATCTTGTAATGCATTAGCGGGAATTACCACTCCTCAAACCATCAAGATAGAAGGACAAATCAAGAAGAAAAAGGTGATAGTGTTGATTGATTCAGGAAGCACCCACAATTTTATTCATTGTAGGGTAGCAAAAGAATTGAATTGCTTCCTATATCCAGCACCAGAGTGTCAAGTGATGATTGCAAATGGAGGAACAATAAATTGCTTTGGAAAGTGCCATAATATCAAGCTATCCATGGGAGAATATGTATTGACTAGCCCAATGCTTTCCATTCCAATGGGAGGTGCTGATGTTGTACTAGGAGTCCAATGGCTACAATCCTTGGGTACAATAGCTTTTAATTTTCAAGAACTTCTCATCAAATTGTCTGTGGAAGGAAAGGAAGTTGAATTAAGGGGTATTGCAGGGAAACCAGGAAAGATAATCAGCTCTAATGGTATGACAAAGCTTCTAAAAAAGGAGCAAAGGGGTGTAATTGCACAATTATGTTCATTAGATGTTTCCAGATTAGAATCATCTATTTCTCCAGATCTCCAAAAAGTCCTAGACAATCATTCCAAGGTATTTGAGACTCCCAAAGGTCTCCCACCTATGCGTGATCATGATCATGCTATTCATCTGATTCCAGGAAGTGTTCCTCCAAACATCAGACCGTACAGATATCCTTATGTCCAAAAAAGTGAAATTGAACGTATGGTTGCAGAAATGCTAGAGGCTGGTATAATTCAACCGAGTCAAAGTTCTTTCTCTGCTCCAGTAGTATTGGTGCACAAGAAGGATGGATCATGGCGCATGTGTCCGGATTATAGGGAGCTCAACAAGCTCACTATTAAAGATAAGTTCCCCATTCCTGTCATTGATGAATTACTGGATGAATTGCATGGATCAATTTACTTCACCAAGTTGGATCTTCCATCAGGATATCATCAAATCAGAATGAATATTGAAGAGATTCCGAAAACGGCATTTAGAACTCATGAGGGTCATTATGAATTTTTGGTCATGCCTTTTGGCCTTACCAATGCACCTTCAACATTTCAAGGTTTGATGAATTCAATTTTCAAACCATTCCTTAGAAAATTTGTGTTAGTATTTTTTGATGATATACTTATCTACAACAAGTCTTGGAAGGATCATGTTGAACATGTTGACAGGGTGCTACAACTATTGGAGGAGAAACAATTATATGCCAAAAGATCCAAATGTTTCTTTGGAGTCCAGGAGGTGGAATATTTGGGTCATATTGTATCTCATGAAGGAGTTAAGGTAGACCCTACCAAAATTAAAGCCATTAAGGAATGGAAAATCCCCACATCCATAAAGCATTTGCGCGGATTTCTTGGGTTGACAGGGTATTATTGCAAGTTTGTTAAGAATTATGGGAGAATAGCATCACCTCTAACAACATTATTGAAGAAATATGCATTTTCATGGACTCCAGAAGCAACAAAGGCCTTTGAACATCTTAAAGAGGCAATGTGCCAAGCACCGGTCTTAGCTACACCGGACTTCACAAAAACCTTTATTGTGGAATGTGATGCTTCGGGAAATGGAATTGGTGTTGTTCTAATGCAAGAAGAAAGACCCATTGCTTTTGAAAGTCGTCCAATCAAGGGAAGGCTTCTAAGCAAAGCTATTTATGAGTAGGAAATGTTGGCAATACTCCATGCACTTAAGAAATGGCGACCCTACCTAATGGTAAGACACTTCAAGGTAAAAATGGATCATGATAGCCTTAAATACTTTTTAGAACAAATATTATCCTCTGAAGAGCAACAAAAGTGGGTCACAAAGATGTTGGGTTATGACTTTGAAATCATCTACAAAAAAGGGAAGCAAAATGTGGTGGCAGATGCACTCTCAAGGAAGGATGAGGATGTGGAAGCATTGTTGTGCGCTATTTCTATCATCCAACCAGATTGGATAAATGAAGCAAGGGAGGAATGGAAGAATGACGAAGAAGTGTGGGCGCTTATTCAGAAGCTACAACAAGATTCCAGTACGTCTGATACATTTAGCTGGAAAAATGATTCATTATGGTACAAAGATCACTTATACCTCTGTAAGAATTCCCAGCTAAAACAAAAGATTCTTATGGAATTGCACACTTCTCCCTTAGGAGGGCACTCAGGATTTTTAAAAACTTACCACAGGGTTAAGAAGGAATTTTTTTGGGATGGCCTTAAATCAGATATTCAAAAGTTTGTGGCAGAATGTTTGGTTTGCCAACAAAATAAAGTTGAAACAATTAAGACACCGGGTCTATTACAACCTTTATCCATTCCAAGCCAACGTTGGGAGGAGGTATCAAAGGTTTACCAAAGTTTGAGGGAAAGAGTGTCATCATGGTGGTAGTTGACAGACTTACCAAGTATGCACACTTTTGTGCATTATCACATCCATTTAAAGCCAGTACAGTTTCTACTGCATTTATGGAAACAATTCAAAAGCTACATGGAAACCCAAGGATTATTGTAAGTGACAGAGATCCCATTTTCATTGGAAGTTTTTGGACACAATTATTTTCTTGTCTTGGTACTCAGTTAGCTCATAGCTCATCTTATCATCCTCAATCTGATGGGCAAACTGAGATAGTAAACAAATGTTTGGAAGGATATCTTCATTGCTTTGTATCTGATAAACAGACACAATGGGTCAAATGGTTGCCTCTGGTTGAATGGTGGTATAACACTTCCTTTCATACAACAACAAAAATGACCCCATTTATGGCACTTTATGGGTATCAACCACCATCCATCACATCATATTTAAGAGAAAATTCTAAGGTTCAGGCAGTGGAACATCACATCGAACATCAACAACAAGTCCTCCAACTCTTAAAGGATAACCTCGTGTTGGCACATAATAGAATGAAACAATAGGGAGATCAACATCGCAGTGAAAGAAGTTTTGATGTAGGTGATTGGGTATTCCTACAGCTACAACCATATAAGAAAATGTCCCTCAAGCAAGCTAAGAAGGATAATAAATTATCACCAAAGTATTATGGTCCGTACAAGGTGTTGCAAAAGATTGGTACTATGGCATACAAATTGGAGCTTCCTGCAGCTTCTCGATTGCACCCAGTTTTCCATGTTTCATGCTTAAATAAGGTTATAGGCGACAAGCTCCCAGTTCAAACAATATTGCCAGAACTTGACGACGAAGGAAAAATTATATTGGAACCGGAAGCAGTTATAGAAACAAGAACTCGACAGCTACGAAATCGATCAATTTCAGAGTACCTTATCAAGTGGAAGAACTTATCCGCTGAAGATTCCACATGGGAGGATGAGAATTTTATGCAGAAGTATCCAGAACTACTCAAGCGTTGAGGACAACACTTTTTTGAAGGAGAGGGGCATGTTGGGTCCCTATAATACTAGTGATTACCCCATTACTATTGTAGTTATACCCCTTATTTATATTGTTGTGCCCCCATTGCCCCCATATTGTTATTAATGTGCCCATAGAATTCATCTATTGTTATTTTTGTGGCTTTATATTATTATTGTTAGGTCGGCTGGATAATATTGTGACTCCATAGACTCCTATATATAGAAAGGAGGTTTTTTCATTTGAATCATCCAAGAATTGTTCATTTATGTAATGTAAAGGAGGTTTCCCCCTCGAAGAGGCTGAATTCTAAGGCGTTGATCTATCTTTTCTATCATTTCTTGAGCTGGTTTCATAACAAAATCTAATGTTGGATTGAAGACCCACCATATTCCAAATATAGATATGAGGAAATTTTATTGCAAGAATATGATAACTTGGATACTACAGATGGAGAAATATTTTGATCTACATGATGTGCAACCACCAAAAAAGGTACATATTGCATCTTTATATTCAAAATTGAATCCATTTGGATGGTATAGATGGATTTGTTCTCATAAACCACTTGTCACCTAGTCAATTTTCATAGAGGAAATGATACGACACTATGAGGATACAAATAGCGACACCTTCCTTAGCCAATTAATAAATCTCAAACAAAAGGGTTCAATGGAAGAGCACATTGCGGACTTCCAAAAATTAAACATAAGGGTAAATGATATTCCAAAGAAGCATAGGATTGAAGTATTCATAGGGACTTTAAATGATAACATCCAACATGAGGTTTTCCTTTGGAAACCTAATCCACTGGAGAAAGAATATAGGTTGGTAAGAAAAAATGAAAGCACAATTATTGCAACAAGGAAGCCTACCACTCATAACTATAAAGATGGAAGTGTTGTTGCTCCTAGTCTTTCACCACCTACAAGGTTGACACTACAACAATTGGAAGAAAAAGGAGAAAAAGGGCTTTGTTACAATTGTGATAGAAAATACAATAAATGTCATAAGTGTGCTAAGAAGAAATTAGCTTATGTACATCGGGAAGAGAAGAATGAAAAGGAACAAGAAATGTCAAAAGAAGAGGATATAGACCAGGAACCAATCCTAGAGAAACAAGAGATGAATTTTACAATATCTCGTAATGCATTGATAGGAATTACCACTCCTTAAACTCTAAAGATAAAAGGGCATATCAAGAAGAAAAATGAAATAACGTTGATTGATTAAGGTAGTACCCATTATTTTATTCATTGTAAGATAGCCAAGGAATTTCATTCCTTCTTATATCTATCACCAGAGTGTCAAGTAATGGTTGCAAGTGGAGGAACCATAAATTTCTCTAGAAAGTGGCATAATATCAAGCTATCCACGGTAGAATATGTCTTGAATATTCCAATGCTTTCCATTCCAATGGGTGGTGCTAATGTTGTACTAGGATTCCAATGGTTACAATCTTTGGGGACAATATATTACAATTTTCAAGAACTTTTCTTCAAATGTTTTTGGGAAGGAAAGTAAGTTGAACTACAGGGTATCGTAGGGAAAAAATGAAAGATAATCATATCTAATGGCATGAAAAATATTCTAAAGAGATAACAACGGGGCGTAATTGTGCAATTATGCTCATTAGAGGCTCAAACAGTGAAATCATCTATTTCTCCTAATCTCCATAGAGTATTGGACAACCATTCTAAGGTTAAAGCAGTGGAATATCACATCAAGAATCAACCACAATTTCTCAAACTCTTAAAGGATAACCTTACTTTTGCTCAGAATCAAATGAAACAACAAGCAGAACAACATAGCAGCAAAAGAAGTTTTGATATAGGTGACTAGGCCTTTTTACAGCTACAACCATACAAACAAATGTACCTTAAGTAACCTAAGAAGGATAATAAGTTATCACCAAAGTACTATGGTCCTTACAAGGTGCTGCAAAAGATTGGTACTATGGAATACAGCTTAGAGCTTCCTACATCTTCTCGACTGCCCCCAATTCTCCATGTTTCATGCTTAAAGAAGGTTATAGGTGATAAGCTCCCTGTTCAAACAATATTGTCAGAACTTGATGAGGAAGGCAAAATAATATTGGAACTCAAATTAGTCACAGAAACCATAACCCGACAACTACAAAATCGATCAATTACAAAGTATCTCATCAATTGGAAGAACTTACCCACTGAAGATTCCAGATGGGACGACGAGAATTATATACAAAAGCATCCAGAACTACTCAAGCATTGAGGACTACACTTTTTGAAGGATAGGGGAATGTTAGGTCCCTATACTACTAGCATAGCCCCTTATTGTTTTTAGTGCAACTCCCTAATTGTATTGTTGTTCCCATGTAGTCCCCCTGTTGTTGTTATTGTGCCCCATAAAATCCCACTATTGTTATTGTTTTGGCCTACAATATTATTGTTATGTAGGCTCTGATTATATTGGGACAACTTAGACTCCTATATGTAGAAAGGAGGTCTTGTCATTTGTATCATCCAAGAATTGTTCATTTTTGTAATGAAAAGGAGGTTGCCCCCTCGAAGAGGCTAATTTTGAAGTCGTTGATCTATCTTTTCTTCTCTTTTGTGAGTTGGTTGCACAATAATCTAGGGAATGTTCACCATGCCACCTTCCTATATTGTACAATTATTGTCAGTTACTTCATTTATGAACAATAACCTCCATCTTGCCTCATTTAGTTTCTTTGTAGATGATGATTTTGGTTTCTTTTCCACACCCAGCAAAACAATCCAACATCAAATTACAAAAACCGATGAGCAAAAATGAAAAACAAAGCACATCAACTACATCACATTACAATAAAAACACAAACATGGCCATACTCCAACTCAACAAAACAAAAGCATCTAGAAAGAAATGAAAAAACACTTGAAAATATCCCCTCTACGTATCCTCTTTATCCTAGTGCGTTACTCGTTTTTGAGTCGTTACGTTCTACCTTATGGGTTTATAATCCACGCTTTAGTATTTTAGATGGAATTTTCTTGGATTTATGCTTGTCCATATAACTAGCAATTGGTTCATGTCACTTCTTCCTTTTCTAGATTTACCAAGCTCCAATATTATTTCATTCACCTTTGATTGGATATCTTGGGCCTTAAAAATATTTTTATTATCATCTTTATGGCTCCTCAGTTCATCTCTCAACCTTTTAAGGGTATTCATCCAATTCGGGGAATTTTATTCTAATATATTTCCAACTAAATCTTCTTCCTTATTAAGATGTGTTTTTCCCATGCTATATTGTACCATTATGCAGCTCATCCTCTCTTTATTTTTGTAGTATATTCCTTCTTATGTGTTGTCTCTCTCTCTCAGACACATACAATTGTTAAATAAACCAAGCATAAGCATATCAATCATATCATAGAGATGTCACCACCAAGCATATGGGTATGAGGTTGTTCAGAGAAATAAAACCCATGAAAGTTACATATTCTAGGAAACAAAATGACATATAAGAATTCGACCAAAGTTAGAAACTTCATCAATTGTTGGCTTAAATAAGCATTCATACAACAATTTAACGTACTCATCCATATTAAATTTAATTTATATTCTATGTACCTGAGCCACTTCAGGTCTAACGTTGAACCTTAGCTCTAACTTCCCTCGACAACACCTCCCATCCCTTCAAATTCATCTCAGGCTATAACATTGATATTTGTTTATTAGAGTCGATATATAAGTTCTATTATAACCATGGGGTTACAACTTGTTGAGAGTTTTTTGGCAGTGAATTTTACCTCAATTTGTGTCTCAGATAGAAAACTATGCCTCTTAGAAGTTTATCCCTTTTAAAAGGGGCATTCATGCCATGAAGAAAGCTACATGTCACACTGAGGTGGTGCCATGCCACCACCATATGGGGTCCATAGGGCATCCCTTGCCATCATAGATCATATTTATAAACGTGTTCACTTGTTAGTTATGTGAAATTGTTGAAGGATGATGGTTTATGGTCAATATGGGGGGCCAACACGTGCATGCGATTTTGGGTCAAGTGTGTAGGCCTTCCTCTCCACTTTAAATCCTTGAACATCTGGATGCTTTTTAATTTCAACCACCACACCCTTGATTCTGCCTAATACATGTCATGTTGGGTTAGAATTCGGCCATGAACTTCTAACCTAAATACAACTAAATGTGTGATGGCCAGGAGGCTCAATAACTTGATGCAGTCCACTAACTTATGTCATGTTAGTTTAATTTCTTAGTTGTGGACTCACCCAAGAGACACCTATGCAAGTCAAAATACGTAAATTCATAGTGACGTCCACAAGGCACATTTCCATTGCGTTACTTTATGGCATCAAACTGACACAATTACCTCCCCATGCATATACATTAAGATATAGTTTGACATTGATATGCCAATTTCCAATGCCCAATGTGGGGAGTGCATGGCATGATTCCAATGAATGAGGTTTTTCCATTTGTCCCTTCATGTTGGGCCCCACAAGAAATGAGCACATATCCAATATCATCTCGAATCTCTTTGACTTGATCGAAAAATCCCCTAATTTATCCAAAATTTACTTATTACTTTTCCTCCCTTTCTCTTCTCATCCCTATGTGGTCATCCCATTTCCTTCATTAGCTAGGATTCAACTCTTAGTGATCCGAGAATGGGTTGGCCCATTTATGCCTTTTGAGCATATAAACATGATTTAAGGATACCTTTTCCTCAAATTTTGACCTTCTTTTCAAGAATGGAATTTATATCCTTGTCTTTACATGTCTTTGTAATTCTTGGGATATTTAAGGAATCCAATTCCATGTCCTCATTTAGATTTGTGGTGTAATGAGAGGCACTCTCCAGATTTAGCGAGTCAATGGTATTGGGAATCAAGGGTATTGAAGGCTTCTCTTATGGTCTTGTAGAGGTGTATCGTGGAATATTGGAGCTGAACATATCTATTTTAGGGGCTCAAAGGATGATCCGAGTTTGTGATTTTCCATGGAAAGAAGGGGTTCAAAGTTATTGCTAGTACGTAGAGATTTTCTAAAGTGAGGCAACATTTCGGAGGGGGGAGGGGGTCCTTGGGTCCACAATGCTACTTCCTATCTTCAAGAATCCATATGGATTTGTAGCAGCGATGGCTATGGGCTTGAGGCTGAGGTAAGTAGGGGATAATTCAGGTAGTGGTGTTTATACTCATGGCATCTTATGTAGTGGAACAAAATGTGTTCACAATCTGGGGTTTGCCTCATGAGATCATCTTGATGGTGTATAATGATGGATTCCGTGAGAGGTTATGAGATGTTCCTATAGACATAAATGCGGGCATAATAAATATACCTAGTTTGCTTGATAGCTTCTATGATTTTAACGACATGTCTAAGGGAATTGTTGATGCTTGTTAATGTCTCGTTGTCCAAGAAAACTCATGGAAGGGTTTACATTCATATCCATACTGGAGTTTTTGTGAAGTGTTATTTATCGGGAACGAATATCTCCATCTAGAATAGAAAATATAAGCTTGCAAAATTGAAAAAATATGGGTCATTTTCAAAAACCCTAATATGATCCTCAATTTTTGCAATAACAAAGGTGAAGAATCCTTTGGCTCTCGATTAAAGCTCAATTTTTCCCTTGGTCTCACATTTCTATTGGATTGAATACGATAGGGCTTTCCTCGAGCGCAAGAAGTCCAAGAATTTACCAATCAAGGTGTGGTCATGCTTGTATTGGATGTAATCTCAATGCTGCTAGATTGAATTGTGAATTTTGGATCCACTACCTTCTTTCGGAAGGCGGATGCCTAATGTACTTTCACCAAAAGGGGATGAAGCGACAGATTATTTTGGTGACAAGTATGACAGTGTTCAACGGAGACAATAGGGTTAGAATGAGAGGCGCTCCTTCAACAATTATAGTTAATTGTAATCATATTGTAGGAGGGAGACTTGCTCCCTCCATTGCTAGCCATGGAAAGGGAAACTAAGGAGGCGAAGGGGACATTAGCAACTAGAGTTTTGCAAGTCCACCAATCAAATTGCAAAACTCTAAAACAACTAAGAAAAACACATTATATATTATAAATGTAAAATATATTATGAAATTAATTGTTATAATTTTTTATAAAGGAATTTTAAGAAATTATGAATTATATATTATAATTACTCAAACATATTATTTTATTAAATTATAATTATATATTATGATTAGTAAAAATTATTGGAAGAGGCAACTATTTAGAAATCAATCGGCATTGTATGACAAAATTTATAAAGCTAAATCTATTCATGACCGTTAGAGGCGGTGCTCTAGACCAGTATGGTAGAAATGTAAAAATGCATTTTCACTTCATTATAATAAAATAAAATTTAAAAAATAATTATAAAATTAAAAACATAAAATTAATAATTATGATTAAATCTTTCTACATTTATTTTTATTCTAGATTTACTAAACATCTATAAAGATTAAATCTCTTGAGGTGAAAACCTCTTTTATAATAAAAAAAAATTTAACCCCTTTCCATACTTATCAATAAACTATTAAAATAAATGTAAACTCATTTTTAGAAATTATAAACTTTCATTTAATTCCACCCTGAAAGAAAACGGCAAGAGCTATTTCCAACCCCATAACATATTTATGACGCCTGACATGTTCGGGAGATAGCCGTTTATAACGCGCAGCTTTTTCTTTTTTTCTATAATTATCCGGACGCGATGTTATAAAAGGTTATTTCCGGCGCATGTCAGAGTGTCATAAATATGTTATACGATTGGAAATAGGACTCAAAGAAAACGGGGCAACTCCTATTTCCAACCCCATAGCCTCATTAATGCGGGGCTACATGCACAGGAGATAGGAGTTTATAACACGCGAGGTCGGTACTACGCCGTTTTTTTTTTATTATCTAAACATGAGGTGGCTATCTCCTGCACATGTAGCCCCGCATTAATGAGGCTATGGGGTTGGAAATAGCATTTTCCACAACACATCAGCCCTCAGTCAACAAACACATGGAGTCCGCTACCCTCCCCATAAATTCTCTGGCTAACCAGATACACTTCGTGGAATTTAGTATTAAACACATGGAGTCCGCTACCCTCCCCATAAATTCTCTGGCTAACCAGATACACTTCGTGGAATTTAGTATTAGATGGGTCCAATTAAAAACAGCTTACTTCATTGGTCGATGTCAAAAAAAATTAAGAAAAGTTTGGCTGGCGTAAACGTTTACGTATTGTTTATTTATTATAGCGTTGTACTTTCTCTGCCACTTTTGACCTGGGAAAACCTAAACCCACACCAAGAAGAATGGATGGGACCTACGACCGTAAATGGTACGCTTTGGTGGATTTAAACACCGTTTTCTGGAAAATGCTATTTCCAACCCCATAATGTGTTGTGGGCTTCGACATAAGTACAACGCTGTACCACGTGGATTTAGGTGAAAGTGGACCGTGGGGACCAGCAACGAAGGGTGGCAGGCGAAGGACGAACAGGGTGGCAGCTACCGTAAAGGGTAAACTCACATTCACAGTCGACAACCTTACCTCATTTGCGTTTCTACAGACAAAAGTGGAGAACATTTTTTTTCATCAGAGGTTTTTTATATTTATTTTTCATTAAATTTAATTAGGATTTTGATGGAATAACATGTTTGAATTGAAAATTCTATATAATTATAGTATTTTATGGATTGTTTAGGTGTTAAATTAATTTTTTATAAAAAACACAATATCACCTAAATTGTATTTCAAAATATAAAATAATCAGACAACACCATAATTTTTAATAATTAAAATAGAAACTTCATAGTAAAAATATATTTATAAATAACACAAAACAGAATTTAAATATATTCCCAGAATAAAATATAAAAGTCCCAGACAGAATTTAAATATATTCCTAAGTATAAAATCTATAGATATTTTATATTTTAAAGTGTTATATTGAAACTAAATTTTAACATAAAGTTTTTCATCGTACAGATACTTTACGTTGAGCTTTGAGCGAAATGAAAACTAATTATAAACTTAAATCTACATATGATTATTTCTGTGTGAATGGGGATTCGGGAGTATTACCTTGGACAGCGTAACAGACTGTACCTTTAGCTCAGTTCAACGTGGAAAACAAAAAGCACGGAAAAGTATAGTATGTACAATGGAGATTCTCTTCAATTCCTCATGTGGCAGTCATTGAATCCGTCTCTACTTTTCCTAAGGGTACACACAGACCTTTTGACCGGAAGCTTTCATTCCTTTTAATTTATTGTCTGGCATAGTCTAGAAGAAAAGAAAAATCGCTGTTGATGGTTAACCAATCATTGTTTAATAATTACCCACAAAAGCCATGAGCTTGGATTTGCATATAATATTTAATAAGGAACACATGGTATCCAAATCTGCAAGAATAGATGAGCATAAACAATTGCCTGGCTTGCTGTGGAATTGTACATATTTGAAGAAGCTCTCTTTCTGCTTTCTACAAGCCGATCCATCATTGTGACATTTGATTTCTGATATAGGTATTTCATATTTCTCGGTCCGTATAACAGCAATGAGCAGGAGCTGCAGGTGTTTTGTGATAACTCAAGTTCTGCTGAAGAATATGTTCGAGAAATTTTATGGGATTGGCAGCGCTCTGTCACACAAACGATGGTGTTGCATGAATTTGGATTTGGTGCCTGTCGAAGAGAAGCAGAACATTCCCTCGGACGTTCCTGTGGGTCATAATCCGGTTTATGTGGGAAGCGAGCGCAGGAGGTTCATCGTACCTACAACATACATGAACCACCCTCTATTCCGTGAGCTTCTCCACAAGGCTGAGGAGGAGTTTGGATTCGGTCACCAGATGGGTCTTCTCATTCCCTGCGATGAAGTTACATTTGAGTATCTCACTTTAGTCATGGCAAATAAATAGCGAGCAGTGTCCGGCCCTGAAAACGATGGAAAGAATAACAGCGTTGATTACATCGGTCACTCTTTCGAAAGAGGTCAGACTCGAGTAAATCCCCTCTTCAACGGTTTGGTAGCAAAAGTTCGAGAAATAAGGTGTTGCAAACACCCTAAGCTCTTCCTGTCTTTCAACTCTAAATTGCAGTCTGCGATTTTTCTCCAGACATTCATGGCGATCTCAGGATATTCATTCTATAATAAGTAAAGCATTTCTTTCGTTGCACGCCTCCCTTCTTGTTCTTCTACCTCAAATATCCAGTTTCTTAGTCGATCGTACATGTTAAAATGGTTCTTCTCTTGCAGAGATCCAGTTTCTTAGTCGATCATAGAACTCGACAAAAAGGTTAGTATAAAAATTCTCCGCTTTTGTGTCCCAATAAGGCGCTGGAATTTGAACATACCATTCACTTTTCTGCAGACATACTACAAAGTCGATTCATTTCATTCTATTAAGAGAATAGGATTGGAGGAAATTATTGAGATGTCTGTCACTTTTTTGCAGAACAAGATATATTGTCACTTCATGTAAAAATCATGGATACAATATCGATTCATTTCTCTCCATTATGGAAATAGGATCAGAGGGCTTTATGTCGATTCATTTCTCTCCATTATGAAAATAGGATCAGAGGGGTTTATTAAATGTCGGGGCTTTAGTGTCGGTTCATGTGAAAATAATTTGACTAGTATGCCAGTTGGAACTGTGAGTTCAATCTCCTCTGATTGCTGCTTCTGATAACTCAGTTCCTGTCATAATTGCAAATGAGTACGTGAAAATAAAAAACTGTTGATTTAATTATTGTAAATGGTTTATAGATTTTGCGAGAGATTAATATATCGGAATAAAGAATCGGTTAATTTGAATTGCTATAAAGAAACTTTTAGTGCAGGTAGAATATATGAAAACATGTAAAAGTATCAAAAACCCAAAATATTTAAAAAGAGTTAAAACTTATCTTTCAGAAATTAATTAAAAATTTTAAAGGGGAATATGAGGTTTATTTTACACTCAAGTATGGGATGTAAAAATATGTGTGTGTTTAATTCGGTGCTGACATTATTTTTAACACAAAAAAAAAAAAAAATTCAATATAATAAAAATAAAAATAAATATATTTGTTTAGTTTATTTAATTAAAAGTATTATAAAATATCAATAACTGTATTTTTATTGGCTATAATGAAAAAAAGTGATAAAAATATTTCACATATTCTCAACCATAAATAAAATATTTTACATAAGATATCATATATATATATATCTCTATATATATATATATATTTGATTTATTTAATAAAAAATATAATAAAATATCAACAATCTCATTCTCACATTCTAAAAAACCAGACATCCCTTTAAACTTGTGTTAAATCCATAGTTAAAATAAATCTATACTAAATTTTGTTAAATAATAATAACGAATCAACCACATTTGAACATCAAATTAAATAATCATTAATTAACATCAATTAACAATATATTCAATTCTAATTAACAACTATATTATAATAAATTTTATTTTCATTCATAAATAAATAAATAAAATTTAAACTATCACTACCAATCATATTATTTTGTTCATATTCTCCACCTATTACTTTAATATTAGAAAATTAATATATAATTTTGAATTTGTTGGTAAACTTCTAACCAAAGTATCATGAACCTCATTCTTATCTTCTCACTCAAATATTATGAAAACTAACTAAATAATTATGAAAACTAACTAAATAAATGTATTGTTCCAATATATTTTTCTAAATCTTTAGCGCTTCAATGGATCCTTAAAAAATCTTTTGTTTTTTCATGTAAATGTTCTAAATCTTTAGCGCTTCAATGGATCCTTAAAAAATCTTTTGTTTTTTCATGTAAATGTGAATTGTAAATGTATTAAGATATTATTAGTGTTTGGAATCCATTTTAATCGTACTTATTGTGTGTACTTATTGTGTCTATGTTATTCGTACTTATTGTGTTTATGTTATTATAATTGTTTTTATAAAATAAATTTGAATAATTATTTTTATAAAATACATTTGAATAAAACTCTCTTCAAAAGAATTTGTCTCTGTCTCTCTAGTAATGTTATTAAGCGGTTTTTTGTTTTGATTTTTTTCTTTAATTTGAATTTCCAGCCATATCCAAGTAGTTTTTATCAAATTATCTCGCGCGTTATTTCATAAAATCAAAGCAATGTAATAGCTCAACCAGACGCAAAATTGAAGATTGTAAATGAAAATATTGATTACCCTATTACATATGATAAACCATCCATACGATTGCCAAAATTGCAAATCGACTATCGAAAAACTGGAACAAAACACGAAGTTGTAGTAGTCACTTTAGCGTCTATTTTCTGATTTTATTATGCGATTGTTGGATCCCTAGTTGAGACCGGTAGACTCATAGCTTTCCATTCAGTAATAGTACCGACGCTGCAGCTCTCGAAAGATCCCTGTCGACAGACCTCCAATGCACGCTGCACAGATGCATCTACAACAGCAGGCTGTGGCTTTCTCTTTCACGGCTTCAGTATGCTACAAATATATAGGGTTTTAACACTCCCTGATAACCATCAATCTCGGAGTGAAGAAACCGGAACTAAAATTGACCTCCCTCAAAGAAAACGCCTCCCTAAAATTCAACCTTAGCGAAGCGTCCCACAGGCAATACAGAATCTGTCATCTACGCTTGCCAAGCTGATAATAACCTAGAGAGCTTGCCTGCATCTGTGACGTGTCTGGTGGATCTATGACAAGTCATGGTGGGCTAGAATTTGGGAAAATGAAAGCTCTGTCAACAAACAACGAATGCTTCATTCAACTCTAAACAATAACTGTGGCCCCATAGAATACTGATAAAATAAATCAAGCAATATGAAAATTACAGGTGATTTTTTTAATGAACAAGCTAGATGATGACAATGACAATAAGATTTTTCTTTTTTTTTATAACTAGTTTAGATTCATTTAACAATAACTAAGGAATGTCCTTATTTAACAATAACTGAGGAATGACCTCATAGACATTAAGATAAAGTAATATGAAAATTAAGGGTCTTTTAAATGAATAAGCTAGATGATAATGACAATAGGAATTTGAGTCTTTTATAACCAGCTCAGATCCATCTAACATTGGATATACCATGCCCTTATAGGGATCAAATCTTTTTATGCAAATTTTCTTTTTGGAGTGCAGAATTTGAGGAAAGGTTTGCACCTCTAGAGATTTGATCTCTCTTGGCATGATAGATACAATGTTAGATGGATGTAAGCTCGTTCCAAATGATGGAAACAATGTAACATTTTTAGATTATCATTATTATGTATATGATTGAATTAACTTCAAAATTCACATTATGTTTTCTTTCTTTGCCATGACCATGCTTGCATTCAACGGTTTGTGTGTTTATGTGTTTTGATTTGGATGATAATGTTTTTGAATGTTACAAGTGTTGTGTTATATTTTTAGATGTGCAATTGTTTATTAGTAATTGTTTGCATGAGGATTAATTGTAACACTTTTCTGTAAAATTCACATAAAATAAAATCTCCAATGAATCAGTGTGGTTCATTATCACGACAAAATCTTGTCGTAAAGTTGAACCACACTGGTTGGTTCGAAAAGCTTGAAGGGATTTTATTTTATGTGATTTTTACCGAAAGTATTGTTACAGTTCATATGGGAGAAGTCTAAATTATACAATTAATTAATTTTCAATAGTGTCCCTTTAGGTATTATTAAATATATCTTCAAGAATATTTTTAATAATTTATTGCCTAAGATTACTCTCAAAATATTTTATTTTCTTTGCTAATGTTTGAAATAATTTATTTCGTTCAAAAATATTTTGATGATTTTATATCTATAATCTATTTAGCAAAGTCAAGAACTAATGTATTTTTTTTTAATGAGTGGCTAGAATTATAAAATCTTTAAAATATTTGTTTCTCCAAAGAATTATCACATCTCCTTAAAAATTATTTTGATTTGTTTTGAATGTTTATAAATATATCTTGCTCTCTTATAAATATTATGAATACATTACTCTATGCAATTATCTATTATTAGTTTTGAATATATTTTGAATATATGTAATTATTTATTAGTAATTAGTTGGTTGATGTAGAAGGGAGACAATTGGATTAATTTTCACTTTGTAGGAGGATTTATTATGCACATCTACTTCATTTTATTTCTAGGTATCACAATTTTTTATAGCTAATTAATTCTTAGTAGTGTCCTTTTAGGTATTACTAAATATATCTTGAAAATATTTTATGCTAATATTAACAACATCTAACACATGAAAAACAAGTAATCAAATAAGATTATAAAACAACATGCAATCAAATAAGATTAAAACAACATCTACACTGAAATCAATGCATCTAATGCAAGCAATGAAAAGAGATTAGAAATCAAAATCTACACTGAAATCAATGCATCCAAAAACAATAAAATAGGATTAGAAATCCAAATCTACACTAAAATACGAATTCATCCAGTTAAAGAAATCAAATAGGAATAGAAATCCAAATCTACACTAAACTAAATGACAATCAAGTAGGATTAGAAATCAACATCTACACTGAAATCAATGTATCTAGAACAAAAAAAAAAAGGATTAGAAATCCAAATGTACACTAAAGTAAATGATGATCAAGTAGGATTAGAAATCAACATCTACACTGAAATCAATGCATCTAGTGCAATTCTAAGAAAACATCATCTACATTGAAACCAATGCATCTTGTGCAAAAAAATTATATAATCACATAAACCAATGTATCATAAATTATCATCTACACTAAAACCAATGCATCTTGTGCAAAAACTATTCTTCCCTCTCTCCCCCCTCCATCTATATTTGTATCTCCCTTCATCTCTCCTTCTTTGTTTCTCTATCTCACCCCCCCTCAACACACACAAACTCTCTCTCTCTCACACATATATACATATCTCTCCCTCCATCTCTCTACCACTCTCTTCTTATGTCTCTTCACCTCCCATGTATATCTCTATTTCCCTATGCCTCTCCTTTCTCTCTCTATATCATCCGCAAAACATACACACTCTTTCTCCATATCTATATATCTCTCCCTCCTACTTCCTCTCCCTATCCCTCTCTCCCCCTTCTATTTCTCTTCCCTACAGTTCTCCTCTCCCCCTCTCTCTCTTTGCCTTATCTATATCCCCCCTATCTCTCTTTGCCCTCTGACTCTGTCACTATCTCCCTCCCTCTCTCCTCTCCCTTTCTCTCCCCCATTCCTCCCATCTCTCCCTATTTGCCTCTCTAACTCACTCCAAAACATACACACTCTCTCTTCATCTCTCCCTTGCCACTCCCTCTCTCTTTCTCTCCACTTTTCTCTCTCTATGTCTTTCTTCTTCACTCCCTCTCTCCCCCTCCAACTCGATCTCTCTATACCTCACTCTATCCTCCTCTCTCTAGTCCTTCCCCTCTCTCCTCCTACCTCTGGTCCTTCCTCTCCCTCCCTTTCTCTCCTACCTCCCTCTCTCTCCCCCCATCTCTCTCTCTCTCCGCCCTCTAACCTTATCACTATCTCTCTCCCCCTCTCTCTCTCTCTTACCCTTCTCTCCCTCTATCACTCCTCTCATTCTTTCTCTCTTCATTCCTCCTATTCCCTATCCTTATTGAATCTCCTCCTCTCTCTCCTCTCCCTTCTCACTCCCATATCTCTCCACCTCTATTACTTTATGTCTTTGTTCTTCCCTCCATATATATCCAGAGTTAATATATATCATGATATATTAATTTATATTATAATATAACAAATTTAATATTATATTAAATTTAATTTTTCATTAATCCAAATTTATTAAGTTTATTTATATTAATATTATAACATATCAATATTAATATTCTAATATCAATTTAGACTTAGCGTTGTTTTTTACATGGCATGTTAAAAGAAATTATAATAAAACTACAACAAATTAATATTTTTCAAATACACAGATGCGGGTGACACATTTCAATATTAATGTATTCACTGATGGATGGCAGTGAGGGGACAGGCCAGTTGTCTGATGGCGCCCCTCCCCATATCACCCTTAGGCGCCTTCAAGACTCTCTGCAGGTGGCATTCAATACAGGTCCGGATCGGCGAAAAGGTATTCATTGTTGGGTTATGGAGTTACCTCGTTTCATTCCTGCACTGCCTCCCCTGCTCTGTTGCATCTATTCACCTTAGGCCTTTGAGCCCAGCCTTCTCACTGCAACTGGCCATCACTGCTGGATTGTTTGTTGTGCGGATTTTGGTAATGGGTTTCATCACTCTCATTCAGCTCTCTGTATTTTAGTATCTGCCCATAATTACCCTACTTTTCCTCTCATCCCCTCTACTAGTGCCCCCTCTGTCTTTGTCCCTCCTGTCACAGCTCCTGTTGCGTGCTCAGCCAGCGACATCAGCATTGTTAGGAACCGAATGAGAAGTCGTAGGGGCGGTACCAGGGGAGGAAGTTCTCGTCCTTCGGTTGAGCATGCCACCTCCTCTCCCTCCCATAAACTGCATCATCCTCCAATCCGTGGGGAGGGTAGATTTTCTAATCCCGGATGTGGGCGAGGTCGGGCTCGTTCTTTCGGGGTTTCTCAAGGCGACTTTGCAATTCACTTTGATAATTTCGCTCCGCCCCTTCAACCCACTCCCCACTCTACCCAATTCAGGTTCTGTAGCTCCCTGAACAGGCCTGTCACTACTGCTACTCTCTCCATCTTCTTCTTTGAAGAAACCACTCAAAATATCTCTCAGGTTGACAATACCATCTTGCCGTAGGAGGTTGCTCCTAGGCGCAGTAATTGTAGGGATACTGGTAAGAATGGCATGGCCGATAGCCTCTTCACCTCGCATGGTCTGAACTCCGATGGTATTTAGCATGGTGAAGGGGGTAGCTCTGCAGCCATGCACCCATCTGGTGGTTTGAGTCATGAAGGGTTTGCCATGCAGGTTGCACCTGGTGATGGGGTAGAGACCCACGACGGCGGTGGAGAGCCACACGATAGCGTTTCCAGGGACGTGGTAGATGAGTGGGCATGCCCAATCATTGAGGAACCTTTCCCAGATGATTTCATCTAATATGACGTGGCTTCCAGGTAGCAGGATGCGGGTGACAGAGAATCGACAGAGGTTGCCATGTGTTAGAACGAGACCGGCTGAGGTTGCTCAGGTGTTTTTTAACTTGTCATTTTGTTTTTTGATAATTTTTCTTGCCTTTGGTATCCTAACATGGCATCATCTTACTGTCTTTTATGAGGTTTGGACTCAAGATTTGCAACCATTTTTGGACTTTATGCTCTCGGTGGACTGGTTTCCCCAATGTTGGGGCAGTCCAAATTTTGTTGATATTTTACGATAAACTTGGACAAGGCTTTGTCCTCTTTGTAATTTTCTGTACATATTAATAGAATACTTTTACTTAGAAAAAAAAAAAATTAATATTTTTCAAACATTTCAAATATTACAACTTTGATGTGCAAATATTATGTATTTAAAGATTTTAATATATCCCTAGTGTATGGCTTTTTCTTTTAAAGATTTATTTTACAAATGTTTAGTTAAAATAAATATTAAAATATTTTAGATTATTTGTGTTGAATTAAACTTTTTCCTTTTATTTAAGAAATGACACTTTCTTTAGTAAAGAGTAAAATGTCTAAAATTTTACTTAATTTAGAATTTTAGTGTGGTAAAATTTTTTGTTAAAGGTAAATTTCTAATAAATTCAAATTCATGTATATGATAAAGGAACTATTAAACACATGAGATCATTTACTATCCATTCAAATACATATTTATATTCTAATAATTAATCTTATTACATTAATAAAATTAAAGTTATATATAATTTAAGATTGAACGAAGAGAAAAATATTTTTATTAATTTTTGGGAAGTATTAGGTTCATACTAGGTTGTAGAAGGCGCCTCTTTACACTAGGAGAGTGAACCTTATTTTAATAAAATGTTGAATGTAATACTTGACATTTAATTTAACTATATACAAATATATCGAAAAAAATATATTAATGTCATAATTTTGTGTTTTATCGTGTAGCTAGATTGAGTAAAGAAACAAATGGAGATATAAATGATATGTTTACAATATTTTTTTTAGTTGGAGATATATGTAATGGAAATTTAATTTTAGTACATAATAATTATGAAAATAGTATTGGAAGTAATGTTTCTATGTGTGTAATTATATGTTTCTAGGTTATTAACTGTATTAGTTAATTTTAGTAATCTACGCCCACTATTTTTGGATCTTTGGATCTAGAAGTTTCATGTATTCTTATATATGTAACCTTTGTCATATCAATAAAAAAATTTGTGTATGATTTTTGCTGCTCACTTGAATATTTCTAACAAAAGTAGTTATTAAGTGCTAATTTTTGGAGTTTCATTCAGATTTCTTGCTGGAATCTGGAGAAAGCAATTCTGGCCAAATTTTGATTTGTGTTGTTTAAAGTGGTGTTTTGTCAGCATATATGGATTCAACACCCTTAAAAACTTTGGGGCACTTCAATTGTGAATAGTTCCCATTTCAAACTTGTTATTTCAATGAATCCCTGAAGGATTTTAGACAAATAAGATTGAAAAACAAACAGGGAAACTTTCCAAAAAAAAATAACACTTGGAGACTAATCTATTTCTAACATAGTATCAACTAGGTTCATCATTGACTCTATCCAAAAAGAGGTTGTGATCATGCAATTTAGCAATGTTAAATTCTCTATATAGATAGCATAAGAGAGTGTTTAATCTATTGTTTATTGTTTGTGTGATTGCCAATATCTAAGTAAATTTTATATTTTGTGTCTATATTTTTTCTCCCTGTGTTTTGAGATACTCGGGTTGCCAATTTTATTAAAATAACTTCACAACAACGCTTTTCAAAGTCATTCCATCAGTGTTAAAGCAGAAAAGAAGGGAAATATTTTTCGTTCCAATTGCAGTAATTCCGGCTCTCTTTGTTTTTTGGACAACATTGTTCAAAACTGTTGAATTCGGTTTGCATTGTCCTTCTGTGCGGGTCAGGTTTATTCATACAGTTCCACGACTTCAGTCAAGAAAGGTCAAGCTCTTTTGATACGCTTTTCAACACTACCAAAGAACGCAGTGGCCACATGGATTAGGAACACAGAAAGGAAATAAATAAAATCAATATCATCTACTAGATTTGATATTAAGCAAGAGCTCTATTTTCTTTAGTATATTTACGGCTGCTAAGATCTAGAAGGTCCGTTGAATATTTGAGGAGGCACATAGGGTTTAGTTACTGTCTGTCTTCCTTCTGCACATTCTTCCAAAAGCTATGGCTCCATATGACGAGGCAGAACTGATGCACATGGTTGCAACCGTTGCAGCAATCGACGATCGACCCACCTTTTTCACGTTTACTTGTGACAATGGAGGAGTTTTTTCAAATCTGCCCATAAATAACAAAGCTCTTCCACTTGAGATCGACAGAGGCCGCATTCTATTAGAAAGCACCCAAGCTGCAATTCTAGGATTTGGTATGACAATACAAAAATGTCTTCCAGCTGGGAAAAATTAAAAAATATAAAAAGTATCCTAAACGAACAAGCTGGCATATCAGTCATCTTGGCAGATGCTCATTTCTGCATGCCTTTGGATGGAGATTTGATCAAACTGTTGATTAAGACAATGAGATCGATTGTCATATTCCACAATTACATATACATTATCAACGATACATGGTATCTTTTCATTGAGGTTGTTGCTACCAGTTATGGAGAAGGAAACAAGACATGTGAGGAACGATATGGTGCGTTCGATGGAATTTTTACAGGCTAAGTTGCTTTGGTTGGAATCTACATAAATTGAATTGAGGGCATCATTATTGTGATATAAAAGAGTGACCATTGGTTTTGTCTCACTACATTTTAGTGTTTTGTTGTGTTTTGGTGTTTAGTTGTTATTTTAATTGTAAAAATATTTTGGTGTGAAAACATATATATGATGGAGAATCATAATGAATATGCTAATTATTGAATTGACTAAATGACTCCGAACATTAGTTAGAGGTTTCTAATATCAATACAACTTATTTTTATGAAAGGTCACTTTGTATAATTGATTGTCGAAGACATAATCAATATAAGTTACTTTTATGAAAGGTTACGAACTTTGAAGACATCTATTATCTGGACTGTTGTCCTAGATAATCAATGAATATAGTAAAAGGTCATATATTTAACAAATGGTGACACTTCCATAGAATGATTGGCTATCTACATTGTCTTTCATGAGGTTTAGTAAACGATGGTAAAAAACATTTATATTTGAAATGGAAGTCGAGTGATAGCTCAAAGATGTGGTGGTGAAGAAATAAGGTTGTCTACAGGATTCAATGGGTGTAAATGCTAGTGAAGACTAGTCAATCATATATAATATATGTTTTAAATATTTTTTATATGTAAGTATTAAGGTAGGGTGTTGGAAGTAATGCTTCCATGTGTATCATATGTGTTGTGTGAATTATAGTTTTAATTATGAGTTCCTTGATTATTACTTGTATTAGCTATTTTTAGTAATCTAGATCCAGTATTCTTGGATCTAGATGTTTCATGTATTCCTGTATATGTAACCTTTGTGAGATTAACAAAATGAAGTGTCTGTGATCAGTCTCTGCTCACTTTAAAATTTATAACCAATAGTTCTTTATTAATTATGAAAATAATTTTGTAGTATGTTAAGTACTTAGTGGCCATGGCTCTACATGATCCGATTAATCCCACCCAATCATTCAAGAGAATTATCAAGAAATAAAAAAAATCACTGATAAATTTGAGCTCAGTGACATTCACTACATTAAACCACTTGGCACAGGTTACTTGATCGACATCGCTGTTACCTTTCATTCTGCAACATAAATCTCTAGTTAATGCTGCCACTATTGTGACTAAACCTAACCCTGGTTCTCTTGCAATATATGTTAAGCCAAACTTTTTCCATGGTCCTTGTGTTGTCGCTTTGGCCGAGGGTCCTCTTCACAAAGGTTTAGCACATCCTCTCTTTTGTCCTTATGCGCAAAAACAATTTTGGGAAGTTTTATACAAGCTAGTCCATCCCTCACCCAAGCTATAATTAGTGATTCTGTTCTTATGCCCTTCTCAATTCTTGTGAGACCCCTCCTAGGGGGATCATTAAATGTGAAAGTGTGAGCTGCTAATTTGGTCTCTTCGCTTGAAACTAGGATTGAAAGACAGGCGACAATCCCCTCTACCTTCATGCATCTCCTTTATGAGGGCCAAAAACAATATGCTAAGTGACTCATACTGCAATAAAGGAGGTTGTAATAAATCTATTATGAAGATTCCAAGGTGGAGATCAAGGAAATGGTGTTCCCTCTTCCTCTCAAATCTAGTTTCAATATTGTGAGGCAGAGCTCAAGGAAGGGGTATGCCCTCTTCCTCTCATCCCAAATATTTTAAAGAAGCTCTAAAGTGAGGGATCACGCAACAACCTCCTAAAGAGCTCTTAAGATAGGGATTCATTGTCAATCAGTTTGAAAAAATCGCATCTATTGATGTGCCAAATGATCAATCTGACTCTGTTAGCATTGACTACATGGAGAATGATGGCATTTACCGATTCAATGGATTATGGCCTTCAACATCTCACTTTGATATAGGGTTTCTTAGACTTGGCCTCCAAATACATATCTATTCTTCTACTCAAAAATTTACTTTATGTTGAAAATGTAACCGGTCTTGGTCTTCATAATTATTGTACTCATTTTCAATATGCCACCTATGTAAAAAACATTGAAACAAAATAAAATCTATTATTATTAAAGCATCGGTTTAATGTTCATTATTGATGTTATTCTAGGTAAAAGAATGTTCTTCATGCTTCTAGAATTTGTTAGATCTTAGGATTATTGTCTTGAGTCAAACGAGTCAAAATCATGTTTATGAGACCCTTCTGAGCAAAAATATATTTAAAAAAAAATAATTCTTTTATAGTATAGAAACTCTTGGAAGCTCCAAAGTACAAGTCGGCCCTCGCAATATGAAGTCAACATAAAGAAGGGAATTCGACCCCTTGAGAAGCATATATAAAGAATCAATTCGACCTCATTTGCTCACACTCACTCATACAAGTTTGATCTATCAAGAAAGAGTTGTATCTAAATCTTGAAGAAGAAAAAATGAAGAGTGAAGGTATTCGAGAAGGAAAAAGGATGAATTTTCTTATTTTTTTGGGCTCTATCACTCTCACATGTGTGAAGATCTATGGTGTATGGTGTTGTAGAAGGAGGACAAAATCGTAGGTCTGAGTTCAAGTAGGACAAAGCGCAAAACTTTGTAGCTGGAAGGGAGGAAAACCCTATATTGACCTCATTGATCTTGGGCGAACATTCTTACTCTAGGAAGGTCTATGGAGGAGGTTGGATTATAGTTTCTATAGAAGTTGCAAAACTGAAATTGCAAGGTTGAAATAGTAGGAAGAGTTTCAATATTGAAGTTAGCGGGTCAAAGTTGCAGTATTGAAGTTGGTCGGTGTACAATCAAGGAAGGATATAAGGAAGGGTTGACTTGGTACTAGGAGAAGGACTTGGTCTAGGGTTTGTGTCCTTGTATGTTATTTGAAGCATATTCTAAGAATAGAAGAGTTATGGGTTTTCTCCTTGGAGGGGTTTCGCCCTGGCTGAGAATATATGTGTCCTCTATTGTTGCTATTACGGTTCTTGAATTTTTTTATGAAAATATCTAACTAAGGAACATAAAGTATGGGTAGAAAAATAAAAAACATACAAATATACCATGACAAGATAGAACCCATATCTTGGAGAGTAGAACCTAAGACAAACTAGTGAATTTGTAATCAGTAAATAGAATTTGTATAGAATGAAGAAACCAAAGGATGAGGATTTGGAATCCTTTCTGATGAGAGTCTCTCAAATAAGAGACCATCTGCAAGGACTTGGGGAAATTCTTTTGAAACAACCATATTGTACTAAATACATTGCCACTAGAATGGAGTAGCTTTACAATAAGCATATACTCCAAGAAGGATTCAAATCGCTTTGATGATTTGTGGGTTTAGTGCATATCGGAAAAATCAAGTATCAAGGTCAAGGATGGTACTCGATGAGATGATAAATATCAAGCCTTTCTAGCCCAAGTCAAGAAACTAAAGAAGAGAAAGTTTGGAAAGTCTAAGTAGAAAGACATGTCCAACGCTCAATGCTTCAAGTGCAATGAGTTTGGACACTTTAAAATGGATTGTCCAAACCAAAAAAAATAACAAGAGAAAGGAAAGGGGTGAAGCTCATGTAGCCAAACTAGTGGGAGAACTTGTGAAGAAGGAAAAGAAGGAAGAAGGAAATTATCTTTACTACTAAAGAAGGTTCACTAATTGTCAAGATCTTTATGAGGACTAATCTTTTCTTTTTCAAGGATAGTACGTTTTGAATAGCATCACAAAAAGAATCATATGATAATAGCATTTGTATAATTTACATGATTAAGTTTCTTTGTAGAGATCATCTAGATAGATGAATAGTGATGGGCCTCTAAATTAGGCACAAAGTAAGGCCCATCTAACGTTTCTTAGGCATATGAAAGCTATATTAAACCTCTCCTTCTACACATAATATTTTTTTATCTTTAATATGTTCATTAGGAAGGTTTAGATATGATTCCATAGTTGTGCCTAATATTATTTATTTTGGTATAATATTGTGAGAATATTGGGTAGATTATGAAGATTTTGAGGAGGACATAATTTAGGGACCTGCTCCCAACTACAACATGGTGAATATTGGATAATATATTATCAAGATATTCTAAAATTATTTCACAAATTATGGAGCTCCAATGATTGAGAAAATTTAGGAATGTGTTCCCTATCATTTAATGTAGATTCCTAGTCTTGGGAACCAGATCCACTATTTTAGGGATTTTGGAGGGGAAAAATCCTCCTTTCAAGGAGAATACTCCCTCATTATTTTTTATAAGTACCAATTTGAATTTTCCTCTAGAGACTAGTTTCTTGGCCCTATTGTCAAGAAAATTTGTATTTTTGCAGTTCCACTTTCATTTCTTATAGGGATATAACTGCATTGATGGAAATAGTGAAGTTTGGTACCATTTTAAACTTCTAATTTTTTGTCTACTTCATAGCACTCTTAGTTTTCTTTGGCTTTGTCATCCCAATAGCCACAAAGACATTTTGTATAATTTACTTTTCTTCTTTCCACTTCTCATTCACATGAATCTCTTTTTCTTTTCTTCTTTCTATTTCTGCATTTAGTATTGATGATTGGTTGTTGTAGGATTGGGTTAAATGATTGAAGTAAGTTCTTTTGCAGAAAAAAAAAACATTATTTAATGAATGGAACAACTTTGGATGGTAAAAGTAATCCTTGAGCTACTTGGATTAGTTTTCTTATTCCCAAATCTAAATTTCTGGAAGTCCCTTGTGGAAAATAGAAGTAATTTTCTGATATTTTTTAGAACATTCTAATGAGGTTCAATTGAGTTTATTCCATGATAATTATATCAAAAAAACATTCAAGTTAATAAAAAATTTTACCCCATTTCATTTTCACTTGATAAGGCCAGGCATTTGATAGATTAACTAGCTCACTAGTTCTCGAATTTCTAGATTTTAGACTAGTAATATTCTTTTATTTTTTAGCACATGTTAATAGGGGTATTTTTGAGTGATACCACTTGGAATAGAAACCTAAGACATCGTATTTAATAAAAAAATTTGTCCCATTAAATTTGGATTTGATTTTCTTGGTCATTCAGTGAATTATATCTTCATGTAGCAAATCCCATAACTTCCTGTAGCAGCCTGTAACTTCTTGTAGCAACACCTATAACTTCCTGTGGCACTCTTCTAGCACATATATACTTGCCGAGATTTGCTAAAAAGGCTTGGCTTTTGTCCCTTAGGGTTGAATCATGACCCCTAGGCTCTAAATCCATGATTGAGGAATAACAAACACTGATTAAGACATGCCTATTTAACAAGTAGATTAGCCCTATTTATTTGAATTCATGCTCTTAGGATTTCAGTTACAAATTGTTGTTCTTTCCTAGGTTAAATTCATTTCAAAGTACAATTTCCCTTTATGCAATTAGTTTAGGATTTGATTTCATTACATTCACTCCATTACATCATGACATCGAAGGAAGAACACATTATATTCTGCACATAAAGTGCAGACATCTCTAAAGTTTGTACAAACCCAGGGTTGATAATTAAAGTTGGTAGCCTTGAGAGTTGGTTTTGTTGTCGGGGAGGTGTCAAAGTATGCATTTTTTTATTCCTTAGTTCATTGATTTCTTTCATTTTATGCAAAAACAAAAAATATTTGCATAATGATATTTTATTTCAAAAATAGAAAATTTCATTGCATTGGAATTCTTATTCAAAATAAAATAAAAAATTACCTCTCCAACACCACCACCCCCCCTCCCAATTTCATCACGTGGTGTATTAAGGGCCACATCACCATTCATTTTTGTAGGTAGAAGAAGAATAGGTGAAAGATAAGGTAGGAGAAATGAGTGCAGCTAATGACAATGAGGGAGATCCTCTTGGATTTCCCATTTAAGATACTGATGTTAATGTGCGCATGAAGAACATCCCTCCATATTTTCTTCCAAAATTTCATGGTGTAAGGTCAAAAGATGAGAGGATTCGGAAACCTTTCTCTTTGAATTTCAAATTGTTTGTAGATCTTATGATTACTTATGAAACACTAAAAAATTGATATTGTTTCTGGAAATATTGAAGGATACAACTCTTAAATGATTCATGAGTTTAGGAACTAATTCAATCACATCATGGAATGATATGCAAAAGGTATTTCTAGAAGAATATAAAGATCATGATCTTAGAGAAGAAATATTTAGAATTAATCAAAAGGAATATGAGAGCCTCGAGGATCTAATATAGAGGTTCATGAATAATGTTAAGAGGGAAAAAATACATCATCTAGGATCAAACACACTAAAACCCTCTCACTTAGAAAAATCAAGGATGAGTAGATTGATCTCCTTTATCTCATGAGTAGAGGTGATGTATACCAATTATCATTTGAAGCAATTTTTGAAACATGCAAACACATACCAAGAGGATGGGAAAGAGTAAGTCAATCAACATCAAGATTGGTAAGTCAAGTTAAACTTAGAAATTTTCTTAGTAAATTTAAAACATAAATGGTTAGCAATCTGAGTGAACAAGTAGAAATGTTTAGAATGCAAAAAGAGAAAAAATAATATGTTGATATTTGTGTTGTCCATGCAGAATCATGTGATGTTAGATATTGCCCTCATTACCAAGGTTGAATGAATTTTACCAAGAGGAAAATGGAGCAAGTCAATTTCTAACGTATCTATGTTATGTAGCTCCAAGAGGACCATGGAAGCCAAATTCAACCTGATATTATGCAAGATCCTAATTCACAATTTCAAGCTTCTTCACATCCATCTCAAAGAAATTAAAGCACACCCTTTCCTTGGTAACCTTGGCCATCTCAACCCAAAACCCAATCTTGGAAACAAGGTTGGAAAGGAACTTATGGGAGCCATCCACAATATTCTTATTATTTTCCTCAATATCCTTCATACCCAACTCCGTGTTATCCCTACCATCAACCTCAACCACAATGACAACCATAACCACATCCATCTCAAATATCCACTCCCACTCAACTACCTGTAGCACTATTTCTAAACCCAAAAGGAAGTAGGCCAGTCCACTTACAATGTTGAGCCATAACACTACCAAACATCTCCTCTTGATCTAAATGGTACTCATCTGAGATCAGGAAAGGTATTGTAAAAAACAGATTCTATTGATTTCATTGATGGATAACATGTAGAAGAAGAAGATTCAAATGAAAAGATCAAAGGATCATTGGCTGCACTTGATGGAGAGAAGACATCAAAATCAAAATCATAGATTAAGGAAGTTAAATCATGTTCTACATTATATCCTCTATGTGTTTAAGAGAATAATCAACAAAAAGAATAAGACTAAATTTCAAGGAAGAAGAAGACATCCAAGATGATCCAAATCAACAAGTGGGACCAAGGGCATGACAATTATATTGAAATATGGTTCCACACAATCATTAAGTTGTACCAACATACTCTTCCTCAAAAATTCCTAATCTCATCTCAATCAAAGAATTTAGTCTCTTACATTCAGGTACATGTCAAATAATATGTTTTGAGCCTACACATGATTCTATCTTTCATCTAGTTATTCACATGGCTCCATTAGAAGTATTCCTCTACTTGAAAGAGATTTTGTTTTTCAAGTAGAGTAGGATAGAAAATAAAAAATAAAAGGAATAAAAATAGGAGAAAAAATTAAAATGTGAGGTGAAAACCTCCTTTGAAGCGCTTGAGATTGGCTCACTGATTGAAAACCTCCATGAGGAGGTTGATGGGTTGGGGAAAAAAATGAAAAAGAAAATCCTAGTTGAAAAACTCCTTTGAGGCGCCTAGGCAGACCTACTAGTTGAAAACCTCATTGTGACAGCTAGTAAGCCTAGAAGGAAAAAAAATGAAAAAAATGAAAGATAATTTGCTCCATGTATCTCTCTAATGATTGCAGGTGCTCTTCAACCTCTGCAAGCAACAAAAACAAGTTAGCTACCAAAAGAAAAGTTGATCAAAATCCTAGTCAAAGAAATTCAAACTTGGAATTTCTCCTCCTTTGTTTTGATGCTACAATAGGACCAAGGCCATGTCAATCCATCACCGTCATTTATTTTCAACATCCACCCGTCATTCCAAATATTTCCCTATTTATTTTCTTTGCTATCATAAAATGATACAAGAAGTAAAAATACACAAAGCAGAAACTTGTTTTTATCATATTTTGAAAACATTGCATCCATTTGTTGAGTTGTTTCATGTGGATTTGAATATGGATTATGGTAGAATGCCCAATAATTTTCAACAAATTCTAGTGGACACTCTTTGCGCAATTGACCTCCATCACCTACAAACATTTTTAAATTTTCTCGAGGCTCATGCATCCATTGGCCAAGATTGTTAATGGGTAGATGCATAGGGATGATGGAAACATGTTCACAAAATTTTAGGTCAATCTATTCTATCATTTTAGAGATATGTATAAAAAAAGTTTTCTACATGAGGTTGTCTTGAAATGCTCGAGGAAGTTCTAAATTGTTATATGATGGCCACGAAGAAGCTTTAGGAGGAAATATGATTGGAGAGAGAGATCAAAAGGTCATGTTTTCTTTAGGGAAGATTGAGATAGGTCCACCATAGCCTCATCATTCATTTTCCACACCATTTTACCTCTTCTCCATTCTCACTTTCATCCCTATCCATAAAAAATATTCATTTTCACTCATTCTTCCATCCCTTCCACCACAAAGAAGCCCTTTGATCCTTGTCAAAATATTTCTCATGAATTATTAGTATTTTTAAAGGTATCACATGAAGGAAATAATTATCCAAGGAGGATCTATTTGATTGCTATAGGAAGACACACTGTCTTGTATTAGTCTGCACAAGCCCTCTAGAACCATAATCAAAACTGCTTGGAAGCACTAGAATGAAGAATTCACCAACATGAATCAAGGACGGATCATGTCCTCGATCTTGGGCAGCCACAAAACTTATTTAGGACTACTACAAGATCATTGATCATCTCAGACAATAGCATCTTGAGCCATCATCAATAAGACCTAGAGTGACAACTTCAATCAGCAAAGCACACTTCAAGAGAAATCTCAGAGGAAAGCCAATGCATGGAGAAAAAGCATAAGAAGATGACACCTCAATAAGCCAACACATCAGTCATTTCTTTGTTTAGATTTAGCATGCAACCAGCAAAGCATCATCACTAGTAGCTTTAGAGACACCAAAGGCAGCTTCAATAATCATATCAACAACCTCAATATCATCTGCAAAAATACATCAATGGTAAGGCCCAGGTATGCAATCCTCAAAACATCTCCTATAAACTTATTTTGGCTCAAAAAAATGTTCTAACTCTATGAAGGAAAAGGATTTTTTATAAGCCAAACTTAGTTGTAGAGAAGCCTTAGACTTATCTAGCAGTTAACTTCACCTTTCCACAAAGGTGGCCACACATGGGGAGGAGGACAAGACATAAGTGAAGACGACTTGAGAAAGTGGGATGTAATCATTTAGTCATGATGGAAGACAAGAAGTGTGAAGGGGTAGGTGAGGGCCAACTTGGTTAACTCAAAGATCTTTGAGTCTATTTTGCATGCAATGGAAAAATAGAGAAAAGTTGAAAGAAAAAGGAAAAAGATAATGAAAAATAAAGAAAAATAAATAACTAAATAAGAGAAATAAATGGTGGACCCACCACCTCTTGGCATGCAAAATTTAGTTTCTATAGGATTCAGGTTGTGTGCATCTCCTGTACTCACCACTTTCCATCATCCTAATAGCTCCCAAATAAAATTCTAGCCCCTCTATGGATTGTTACAGGAAGATTGTGATTACTACACGAAGATCGTGTAGCACTATAGGTTGACAAACTGCTACATGAAGCTGATAGAGTGGTAAAGAAAGGAAAATTTATCCTAGAACAACCACTAGAGCCTTGGGAAGCAAGGAAATATTCAAAGGAAATGACAAGTGTGCAAACAAAAGGTAAGGGGTTATGATGATGGGATTGCACTTGAGTTTGCATTCAATTTACATGATCCAACTAGCCAAGAAGAAAAACCAAAGAAAGGTGCTTCCCTCAAGAATAAAATTCATTACAGTTGAAGAATCACTTGAGAGAAAGAAGCAACCTCAACCTACATTAGGGCTTCCTTGCAAAACTAAGATAGGGAAAACATGTAGTAGCAAGAAGAGAACCTTAAAGAAAATAAAAAATACCAACAAGAAAATCATGAAACATGTCAACATACATGAAGAACAATAGGGAATGGAGGATGGATAGGTTGCTCAGAGGATGAGCAACACTTTTAGTAGGGGGTATCATGGGCCTCCAAATTAGGCACAAATTAAGGCCCATATAACCTTTATTACTGACATGAAGGCTATATTAAACCTCTCCTTCTACAATTAATAATGTTTTTTAGCTTTAATATGTTCATTAGGAATGTTTAGAGATGATTTCATATTTGTGCCTAATATTATTTATTTTTGTAGAATATTGTGAGAATATTGGGCAGATTATGAAGATTTGGAGGAGGAGATATTTTAGTGACTTTCTCCCTACTACAGGAGGAAGAATATTGGACAATAGATCAAAATATATACTGAAATAATTGCATAAATTTTTGAGATCCCATGATTGAGAAAATATAGGAACGTGCTTGTCATTTAATGTAGATTCCTAGTGTTGGGAACTAGATCCACTATTTGAGAGATTTTGGAGGGAAATCTTCCTCCTTTCAAGGAAAATGCTTCCTCATCAATTTGTATAAGTAATAATTCAAATTACGCCTCTATGGGTTGGTTTTTCTTAGTTCTCTTGTGGAGAAAACTTGTATTTTTGGAGCCCCACTTTCATCTCTCTCAAGGATGTCATTGCATTGATGGAAATAATGAAGGTTGGTACCATTTTCAACTTATAAATGTTGGTCTTCTCCATAGGACTCTAATTTTCCTTGGGCTTGGCCATCCTCGGAGCCTCAGAGCCCTTTTGTATAATTTACTTTTCTTCTTTTCGCTTCTTATTCACATGCATCTCTTGTTCTTCTTTTTTTTTGCATTTAATATTCATGATTTCTTGTAGTAGGATTGGGTTAAATGGTTAAAGTAAGCTATTTTGCAGGATCACAAGCATGATTTAAACCTTAGAATAACTTTAGAAAGTCAAAGTAATAATTGAGCGACATGGATTAGTTTTCTTATTCCCAAATCTAAATTTTTGTAATTCCTTTGTGGAAAATAGTAGTAATTTTCTGTTATTTTTTAGAACATCTAAAGAGCTTCAATTGAGTTGAATCCACTTGTATTATATCATACCAATATACAATCTGATAATAAAATTCACCCCATTGTATTTTCACTTGATTAGGTTAAGAATTTGATAGATTAACTAGCACACTAGTTCTCAAATTTCTAGATTTTAGACTAGTACTTTCCTAATATTTTTAGCATGTGTTAATTGGGGTATTTTTGAGTGATTCCACATGGAATGGAGACCTAAGAAATCCTATTTAATAAAAAATCTATCCCCTCCAATTTATATTTGATTTTCTTTGTCATTCAGTGAATTATATTTTCCTATAACAAACCACATAACTTCGTGTAGCAACATGTAACTTCATGTGGCACTCTTCTAGAACATATGCACTTGCCCATATTTGCTAAAAAATATTGGTTTTGTCCCTTAGGGTGGAATCATGACCCCTAGGCTCTATATCCATGATTCAGGAAGAATAAATTCCAATTAGCACATGCTTTTTGAAAAGGTAGATTAGACCTATTTATTTGAATTCATGCTCTTAGGATTTCAATTGCAAATTGTTGTTCTTTCCTAGGATTAATTTCTTTTCAAAGTAAAATTTCCACTTATGCAACTAGTTTACGATTAGATATCATTAAATTCACTCTAATGCATCATGGAAATGAAGGAATGAAACATTTTATATTTCACATATAATGCGAATACCTCTTAAGTTTGTACGAACCGTATGTTGATAATTAAAGATGGTAGCCTTGGGAGTTGCAGTATTCTTGTTGCAATACCGGGGCTCATCAAAAAGATAAAACATTTTCATAATAATCATCCAGACATTATCTAAAATTATGCTAGAGGGAGTCATCTTGATTAGGTGCATCATCATGATCTTGGAAGAACCGTAATTATGAAAATTTCTTGGAAGAAGCACTATGACAAGAGTTAATAGATATTCTACGTAATGTGGAATCAATACTGGTAAAATGATGGAAGAATGCAATGGGTTAGGATGTAGGCTCTTTGTGAGATATGTGGATAGCTATATGATTGGAGGAAATCATAGGAATTCATGCTGGGTATAAGACCATGGATACTATTCATATGTGTAGAGCCTTGTGGAAAGAAAAATGGTTAGAAAATATGCTTAGGTACATGGATATATGGTGCCTGAAAAGAATAAGATTTGATGTACATGAGGATGTATAAATAATCTATGAATTTATCTATTGTATATATAATCATTATTAACATCCAACATAGTCTTTGGAAAAAAAATTGTAAGGTGGTAATCAAGTTCAATCCGTAGGCACTCTGATACATGAAGGAAGATTCATATGGTGATGGTCTGTGAGGATGTTAATGGAATGAGAAGGTCATCATGAGGTAAGTTTGATTTTAGTTATTCTTGGGTATCTGGTTAACATGTTATTTTATACTTGGCAGGATTTTCCATGGATACATGATGACAATTTAGGCAAGTTCCATTGTATGGATGAAATGTATGAAGAATAATGAGGGAAGCTCAATATATGGTACTTGGAAACTATGAAGTCAGGAGATGTCCTTCCTAGAACTGGATGGTAGCAGTACAAGAAGATAACCTAAAGGTCAAAGGAAGATCACTTTCAGGAGAAATCTATGATCAACTTGAATTTTGGGAAGGCTTTGTGCAATGCCTTCATGTTGAACATGAAAGTGACTTTGTAATTATAACAAGATTGAAGAGAGAAGGTGGCTCCATGATACATTTAAAAGAAGAAAGTCTCAACCATATAGAGGAAACAGGGAGTCGACCAGCTATGAAGAAATAATAGATGATACTCTTATAAAGACAAGTTGTAAGGCTTGTGATGTTGACTTCCCAAATAGAAACAAAGTTTGGATCTCCTCTGTTTTTGAGAGGTAGTAAAGGAGATTCCTTGAACATGTGTAAGGTTCTATTCTCAAGGTTAAAGGAGAATAAGTATGTACTCTTGCTTTGAGAGGGATTGATGTTGGACATCAAATCTACATTCTACTCTTTAGGTAATGAAGAGAGAATGAAAGATGATTGGATAAGAATCTATGGTTTCCTTGAGGATAAAAATTATAAGAAAGGAAAGGTATCGACAATCTTTAATGACCGGTATCCAAGAGAAGAGTGGTTGAAGAGGACTGATATTATTTTAGGACTTAGGATTGGACATCCAAGATAAGAATAGTTCTAAAAGGACGCACCTTGAAGAAATTTGGATGGGGCACGTACCTTGTAGAGGTAATTCAAATCACAGATAAAGCCTCCCAACATAATGCTCTTGATTAAATAAAAGATAATCTAGTTAGGCCTTAGAGATAATGTTGGTCATGATGATGATGGTTATAGTATGACTTATCAATATGAGTCTTGTTGTGAGAACTCTTCATTTTGTCATATGATGTTGTACTGGTTCTATAATTATGAATACATCCCTAGTTAAGAGGGAGTGTTGAAAATGTAACTAGTTTTGATATTAATAATTAGTGTACTTATTTCAATACGTATCCTATGTAAAAAATGAGAAAATAAATAAGAATTATTATTATTAAAGCATGGGTTTCATGCTCATTATTGATGCTCTTTTAGGTAAAAGTATGTTCTTCATGCTTCTAGGGTTTGTTAGGTCTTAGGATTTATTGTCTTGAGTCAAAGGAGTCGACATCATCTTTATAAGACACTTTTGGGAAAAAATTATCTTGTAAAAAGAATTATTTTGAGTTTTGAAAGTCTTGGAAGCTCCAAAGTACAAATCGAACCTCAAAAAATTGCATCAGCCAAATGAATGGAATTTGACCCCTTGAGAAGGTTATATAAAGAAGGAGTTTGACATAATTTGGACACACTTACTCACACAAATTCAATCTATTATGAAAGAGTTCGATATAAAGTTGGCATAAGGAAGAAGGATGAAGTTTCTTATTTTTTTGGGCTCTATCTCTCTCACACATGTGAAGATAGTGTTTCTGGTGTTGCAGAAGGAGGTCAAAATTCAAAGCCTAAGTTGCAGTAGGATGAAGTGCAGAATCTTATAGATGGAAGGTAGAAAATCCTATATTGACCTCATTGACCTTGGGAGAGTTGTCTTGGTCTAAGAAGGTCTAAGGAGGAGGCTATATTATGGTTTCTAGGGGAGGTACAAAGCTGAAATTGCAAGGTCAAAGTAGCAGGATGACCTACAATATTGAAGCTAACAAGTCAAAGTTGTGGTATTAAAGCTAGTTGGTGCAGAATCAGGGAAGGGTATGAGGAAGGGATGACATGGTACTAGGAGAAGGACTTAGTCTAAGGTTTGAGTCCTTATATCTCATTTTAAGCACATTCTAAGAAGAGAACTATTTATGGGTTTTCCCCTTCGATGATTTTTTCCCTAGTTAAGAGCCTAACATCTGTGTCTTGTATTCCTTCTATTGTTGTTATTGATATTTTTTGATGAAAAGATATAAAAAAATAACATAAAGAAGATAAATAAGATTCAGAAGAAAATATCAAGGTTAATGGAAATAAAGAGAAATAGCTGCCATTATCCATTTTCCAACACTTTATAGTATATTTTAAGGATCCGAGTGATTGAAAAATGGGTCCTTTATCTTGGAGGATGATTTTGGAACTGATATGGGGTTTCCATTCAACCATGGTTTGTAGATTTTAACCCCCTAGCTATGCTAGCTTTGGTTCATTCCCTAACTTTTCTCTTCATCTAATGCACCGAGATATATTTTAGCCAATATTGGTAATGCCATGGGCTGATTTATTAATATCGACATAGACAAGGTAGAAAAGGGTATTGTAACCTTTGCATGTATATGATTTGAAGTTGATCTCAACAAGGGATTACCTGATAAAGTACTCTTGAAATTTAGGGGAGTTGTTTACTTGCAGCCACTGAATTATGAGAGAATAACCTTCCATTGTAGGATCTAACAACAACCTGATCATCTCCATAATGTATGCCCTTCTTCTTAAAATCCCTATCCAACGTCAATGGAAATAAAAAAATACCTGAGGTTGGAAAGATGCTAAGACTTCAAAGGATTCTAAGAAACCTTCTACTCCTCCACAAGGTAGAAAAACTACCAAAAAAACCTTCGAACAAGTGAAGGCCTACAACCTTAGTGCAAGGTTCGACCATTCCATCTCATTCCTCTAATGTTGGGGTTCTCCTCATGAATGTATAGCTTGAACGAAAGTTAGCTATAATTTTTCCCTCACCTATGAGTGGGCACAAGCACCTCCATGAATTGGATCATTCTAATAGTGATAAGGAAGCAGCCAACACCAAAGGCCTTCCAAAAGTAGACACGTCTCAAGAAAAGGAAATTGTTGTCTCCCATATCACAATTCTAGAAAAGCGCTTGGAATTGATTGATGTACGAAAGAAAAAGAAGGAACTTAGAAAGCACACATGATCATTGGTGGTTTCCAAGATCAGAGTTGTTGATATTGTATTAGTTTTATCAATGTAGGCAAGCTTTAGATATTGATTATTTCTAATGCCCAAATTTATGGGTGGGTTGTAAATCTTAATGTACTAGGGATGTAATTTGAAAATTAATGACAATAGAAATTAAACTTAAAAATAAAACCTATAAAAATACATATCAAAAGTAAAGAGGATTATGATTAGAAAAAAGTGAAGATTAGAGATTTTTAATATAAATAATTCAAGTATAATTTTTAAATCATATGAAAAAAACCAATTCTTTTGATTGAAAGCTTTACAAAACTAACTAAATTTATCATAAGTTGATATTGTCAAATTTGAAAAGGGAAAATTAATTTTTATTTCATCTTTTCATTAATGATAACAATTTTATTAACCGACCTAGATCCATCTTAACACCGCATCTATCAAGCACCGAGAGGGATCAAATCTCTCGAGGTGCAAACATTTCCTCAAGTTTTCCACTCGAAAAATATGTTTGCAAGTTGAGAGATTTGATCCCTCTCGGCGCTTGATAGATCCGGTGTTAAGATGGATCTATGCTAGTTATAATATTTTTTAATGCAATGTTACGTTATGTGACAACATCTCCCTCGATTTTTTTTAATATTTTTTAATGTAATGGTAGGTTACGTGACAACATATCCCTCATATTTTTTTAATATTCTTTTAATATAATGTTACGTTACATTACAACATCTCCCTCATATATTTTTAATACATTTTAATGTAACGTTACGCTATGTGACAACATCTCCCTCATATACTAGGCTGTAGAGTGCCTCTCGACACAATTAAAATTTACAATTTTATTAAAGTTGCATAGTAAAATTTAATTGTATTATAATGTGAAAAATAAAATTCCATAATATATTTAACACCACCACAGCCGCAGCCATAGCCGCACCTACATGTTATCGGGAAAACTAGTATCCATTCAGAGCTGCTAGTCCCATAAAGACTGGTAGCTATCTTAGAAACAAACAAACCAAAGTTACTTGTGTTTTCCTTTATGAGAGATAGATGAGAGAGAAGCAGAGAGTACCAATCCCAGTCTTTGGCTTGGCTCCTTCGTTGTTTCCTCCCCCCTTTGACAGAGCTTCGCCACTCTTTCTTCACTTCTCCCGCTTCAAAGAACACCTGTAGAGTCAAAGCAGCATAATACCATCAAAGCACAAAGATCTATAACCATAAACAATATAGGATCAGATGTATATTAACCATACAAATGAATACACCAATACAATGTTTAGAAATATACAAGAATATGGAGGAAAACTCAAATAGCTTTATTGATAAAAGTAGTAGAAGAGAGGATTACAACCCAGCAGTCTAATCCAGCACCATCCTCCCAGCATGAAAGCCCTCTTCACCTCATGAAAAGCTAGATCACCCAACAATACAATGTTTCACAAAGAAACCAACAACACTTCCTTACAAAATACAAAATCCTAGCCTTTGGATCTCTATGATGAGGGATCCATATATAGATATTTGCAGGTGGGTGAGTCAGCTTCTGGGATTTTTATTAGTGTCATTTCACTAATAGTTCTTGGTTCCACTTGGAGATTTCATGATCTCTTACTCATCCCTGGGCGAATTCAGAGAGGCAAGTGTCATATGTGCAGTTTCTAGAAGATTCTCTGGGTTTCCACGTAACAAACTGCCTCTGCCATTTGTCTACTCTCCCCCATTGCACCCTATAGAAGGGATTTTTAGTATGCATCCTACCCCTTGTGTGTAATAGGTGAGATGCATCGCACCCTAACCATGGAGCAGGTGAGATGGTCCAGTTTTGACCAGTTCTGAGTAGTTTTTTAGGGAGAACTTCTGGTAAATGATGTAATCAGTTGAACTTGATATTTTAGGGTTTGAAACAACACATTTAGGGGTTTAGGAGCCCTTGGTTTATGGACATATGGGATTGGGGTCGCAGTGCCGAAATATGTCTATAACAGTTGCCCCCTAAAGCATGAGGTCGCAAATCTTCTGATGTCAGGTGAAATGCTTTATCATGAGGATCCGAGGTTTTTCAAACTGGAAGGTGACCTGTAATAAGCTACAATACAATACAATACATTATCTTCATAATATTTTCATGATCTAGCTGAGGTGGGCATTCCCATGCTCAACTTTATAAAGTCATTTTCATGTATATAGGACAAACAAACATCTATGTGGCAGACTGATGATTCTGGTAGAGGCATCATCCTTTAGCTTGGATGATTATCTCTCCAGCTATGGAGTACATTTGATGTCTTTATTTTCCTAAATATATCGTAGCCCAGATGGATAATACTAGATCTGGGGTCTTCAAACTCGTTTAATCTCCACCCGAAGTACAGATCGATCCATGTGAAAAGAAGTTCTGATGTCGACCATGGAAAGAAATCGCCTGATTACCAGCTAATGATGTAAGTTGTTAACATGCATGAGAAGAATCACCGATAATGATGATGACCCTCAAGGTACTGCAGTACAATTCACGTGGTGTGAATACATGAGTCCATGTCAAACACCACATAAAATCTTTCGGTCGAAGGCCATTGATGTAAACCTGTTGCCGGAAGTGAGAAACTTGCCATTGAAGCATGCAAGCTTCAAAGTACTGAAAGTGTTGTTCCTAAGTCGACTTCTTGGATAATGAGTTGATGTTGACAAGAAGTGACCCATCGTAGGAGGGCCTTAATGAAACCCACATCTACAACATGGAACAGAGCAAATGATTTTGTGGAGGTGAAAACGATCTGATGATACAAGGTTCAGGGTGGCGGTCATGAAAGAATGGAGCGTGAAGGTATTGCAGCGAATGAGGTGTTAGCTAGGTTGGTGAATTCTCTGAGCGACTTATCTTGAACATATTAGCAACACTGAAATGGATTGGTAGCCTTAACCCCAAAAATGGATGGTACGGAGGACCAATGGTGATATGACCAGTGAACAGAATAACCCAACCTGACTCAATCATGGTGATGGAGTGAAAGTTTCATGTTCAAGAGTGACCTGCTACCAATAAAGTTCTTCAAGCTTTCTTCCCAATTTTTCCCTAGTCCTTTCTGACCAGTACCTCTTTATTTTTGTCAAGCTTGAGCAGGCTAACATATGCTTGTTCTATAATTTGCCCTTCAGGCGAACCTGTCGCTATGTTTTAGCGAGCCTAGCGACAGTGAAACTCTCTCTTTTCTATAATCGACAAGTTCGTCGCTATTGTTTTAATCAGTTTAACAACAAAGATAACTCTGTTCTTTTCAGGTTTAGAGAGTCTAAAAAGAGACGAAAAGGAAAATAAAGTAATCATTTTTCGTAGTATAATCCCTTGAGTCTGAAAAATTATAAAATAATACGAAAGGGATGACTTTTCCGATCACTTTAACGAGCCGAAAAAGACAAGTGCTGGATATTTTTGTGTAAAGATCCCTCAAGTCCAAAAAAATAAAAATATAGAGGAGGTTTGGCACTTCCAATCACTTTAATGAGTTGAAGAGGCCAATTTCTCGGCAATCTTTTGATATTTTACGAGTCTAAAAAGAGCTTAAAAGAGACTTGTCTTTGAGGAACGAGTGATATTTTTAGGTAGCAGCTGGTTCTAGGTAAGGTTTGGAACTTTTCAATCATGGTAGTGTAAAGAAGATGGCTAATAGAATCACTTGTCAAGTTGTTCCTCAAAAGGGTAAACAATCAAGTGTAGGTGGATGATTGGCTAAAAAGTGGAGGTGATGGTAAGAACATGACTAAGTCTCAAAAGCTAAAAGTAATGTGATCAGAAAGGTTATTTACTGAAAGTGGGTTCATTTTTTAATGAGCTTGAACTCTGGCAGTAACATATGCTCATAACTAGCTTTATTTTTTTAACGAGCTTGAACTTTACGGAAACATTGCTCGTGCCAGTCATATAATAAGGAAATCTCTCATTAGTAGGTTCATTTTTTAGGGAGCTTTCCCCACGTGCAAATTTTCTGCAGAGCCTTTTGTATGCAAGCTAGGAACGACCAACTACTATCCTAGGGGTTAAAGAACTACTAAGGTTAGGTAGGATAGTTTCATGATGGGAAACCTTTACGTTACCTTTCCATTTCCATCAGTCCCGACAAGGGTGGATGGTGGATCAGACCAATCACCTAACTTAAGCAGTTGAGGTTAGTAAAAACTATGGGGTTAGAGTTACGCTGGTCTCTTTTCACTTGTGTAAAAAAGGTTTGCATGCCCCCAGGTATAAAGAGAAGTAGATTTTCCAGGTTATCATATGGAAGCTCTTGCATTAAAGCAAGGTTGTTTCATCTACATTTGCAGACAAAACAATTCCTTGGCTCTGTCCATCGAAATAGACAAAGGTGAATGGTGGAAGGTTCCACTCACATAACGTTTGATGAGTGAATCATTTTCCAGTCTAATCCCATTTTCCTAAATGGACAGGTGTGTCAGACTAGTCATATATCCTATGTGGAAACCTACCTTACATCTGGGGTTTTCCTGTCGAAGCAGACCAGGGCGCATGCCCCCTAGGTTTAGTCACATTCACCGAATCACTCGCGCTCATCAGGTGGACGGACTGGAGGTTGATGAAACATTCATTGTGCGAAAATAATGGTTAGGGATGGCATTTGACTAGTAGCCATGTTTGAACCGGGGAATGAAAGCTGGTGTTCGAGCTAGACCAGTCTGCATTCATACGGGAAACACATCACTCGAAAGAGTGAGGAAACAATAGCTCCCATGCTATGAATGTAGTCTCGCCCAAGGAGTAAATTGTAATCTAGAGGCCCTTGGACTACCATCACCTTTAGATGAATGGTTTTCCTTCTCAAAGTTGTAGGCAAATTTGGAAGGATCCCTAACAGTTGACTAGTTCCTTTGTTAAAGCCTGATAGATTTCGAATCTCAGGTAGAAGCGATGGCGAACCAAGAACTTTCCAAGCAGTTAAGGAAAGGATACTCACGGAAGCCCCTTCATCTATGATAGTATCAACCATGATCATTCTGTAAGCTTGTACTATGATTTAGAATGGTACATTAGATGTTAGGCAGGGTCTCCCTAGTAGATTCCAATTAAAGGAAAAAACTAGATTTCTTGGAGGAGGGACTGAATAAATGGTTGGATGAATCTTTGATGAACTTCCTTCCTGCGGTAAAGGAATAGGTAGATTTCCCCCATGTTCGTCGGATTGTGTGTTACCAAAAAGAATTTGAACGGTGTTGTTCTCATTCTCTTTGGTCAATGTATCATCTGAAGGTGGACCTTCTGAAGACAAGACTGGGTCGACTGTTGTCTCGACCTGTTTGGTTCGGTTTGGACTCAGAGGGTTTATCTCTAATGATAGGTGCTTCGACCAATGAAAAGGGTGTGACAGTCAGATTTTCAACTAGTGATGGACTCAGCAAGAGTTTCTTGTACCTAGGAGGAAGTCGCTGTAGTGAAGCAGCACGGTTATCAAAGACACTTTTAGCTTCATCAAGAAAAGGACAACGGTGGAGGGCATGATTGCCTTCACATAGTCTACAAGGAAATCTAGATCTTCCTTTCTGTCCATTGACTTCATTTTCTCTAGTTGATGGTGTGCTCTCAACATGATCATCAGAGGTTGAAGACATTGGATTATGCAAGCGAGGAGACCAGTCCCTTAAGATTCGCGGGATGTATGGACAATCTCGATGATACTGGTATCCTTTGCAAATGACACATGGAGATTTAGGTTTGGATGGTGCAATGTGTGGATTTTCACCAGACGAAGCATGGTTGCCCCCTTTCACTATTGGCTTCTTCTTCTTCTTCTTCTTCTTCCCTTTCTTCTTCTTCTCAGTTACATGGTTTTTAGTGGTACTAGCTTCACCAAGCAAAGAGGAAGAATGGGAGGGAGAAACAAACGAAGTAGAAGGTGGGGGAGCGATTTCAGTATCGTCTACTTGCTGATTTGATTGCTGAGGAATTACGGTGTTTTGAACGACAGAGGTCAAGAAAAGCTTACTGGCAGGCTGATTATGAGTCTTGGAAGGGACAATGTAGCCATATGTGGAGCACCAACATCTCCCTAACAAGAGAAAGGAATAGGATTCCCCCCAAGGGGAAACCCTTGATTGGTGGACTTGATTTTCTCAACCTAAGACCAACGAGGGAATAATGATGTTATTCTGTTTAAAATAAATTTTATGATGCTTTGACACAACTTGCTTTTTCAATTTTAAAGAGTCGAGAAAAAGCTAAAGATGACTCTAGTCGCCTTCTATTTTTAATGATCCTGAAGTGACAAGTGCTTAAATGGACCTTTTCTTTTAAGGAGTCTCAAAAGGAACGAAAGTGACTACTCTGGAAATCTAGACAAAGGGATTACCAAACCAATTGCAAAACTGCAAAATACTTTTTACGTATGGCAGTCAATCTTCCTGAATGCTGTGTCCAGTGCATTGCGATCGATAGGACAACAGACAAGGCTTCCTAAGGATAAAGGATATAGCCTATTGTGGTCTCCCAATATATACTGGATGATATGTGGGAGCATAAGTCCATACTGGCACTTGTCATATCAAAGAGGAGGAATCACCCAACCTACGATGAAAATGATAGTTACCAAGCTTTACGACACCGAAATCCGCCTCTAGCCTAGACTTCTAGATGTTGTGTGTTAGGTTCCAGAGCGTTTTTATGTTCATTGAGGTTTATTTTATAGTTGATATTTCTTAATAGGTTTGACTTTAAGGTTAACCATGTGATGTAGATATACAATTCCTAAATATGCAATCTAAGATGATAAACAGTCATTTACTTTGTTTTTGCAATGAAAATCCTAAATACTAAGGAAAGAGAAGTAAAATTCTTTCAACATAGAGCAGAGAGCACACACTAAGATGCACTATCCTAAATCAATTTCCGCATGCATTCTAAATGCAAATGCACATGCATGTATTTATTTTTTAGTTTCATTAATGTGAGAATGAAAAAAATAAAACTAAGTACAAATCTGAACTATCTTTTCTCAAAGCGACACTTTAGAAATTTCTTTTCAAAAAAGAAAGGAAGATTAGGACGACACTTTCAATTTTGTCTTGAAAACTACTTTCAACACTTCAAAGAATTGATGATTCAAATCAAATACAATATAAAAAGTGTAATCGACTATGTAAAAGAGGAATACTTTACAACACTCTTTTCTTTGACTGAAAACGACACTTGCGACACTTTCAAATCAAAAGATGACAGTTCAATTAAGCTATTGTTTGCAAAGGAGGACTGTAAATGATGAAAAATACATAAAAAACATTCACAATTCCTTATCAATGGAGGCTGAATAATGCAAAGGAAGTGTTAGGATATTCCGACACATAGGATATAGTTAAGTTCAACTTGGTCTAGTATAGAGTTAGGTTAGAGTTAGGTAAAGTGTGTTTCTTTACCGTTGTACATTTTGTAACTTCAATCCGACGGTCACGATATGTAGTGATCCGACGGTTCACTCTCACCTCGGTATTACCGACACTTGATCCGTGGCTTGACACCCGATTGGTCCATGAGTTCTATTTAAAGCGCATGGAGGGTCATTGTTCGGGTAATCCGTGCATGAGAGAAGCTTATGTAAATTTTCATTCTTTGATTAATAAATTGTCTGTACCCACGTTGGGACAGGCCGTGGACTGTTTCCCTCCTTGCACTCTGAGGGTTTTAACCACGTCAAAAATACTGGTGTATTGATTTGAGATCTGGTTGTGAGCGGTGTCCTTTTGGTATTCTTCTGTGGAACTTACCCTGTAAATTCCTACATGGTATCAAAGCTATTTGAGGGCCGCGTCCGTTGGTGATCCAAATCTGAAGCCGGTAGAACTGCATGCGGCTGTCGTTTCCTAGATCTGCTGTTTCTGACTGCTTTCGGGCCGAGAGGACTGCTCTGTTGCATTCGGAGCATCTGTTTCAGTGAGGAACCCCTTTCGTTTCACGCGAAAAGGTTTCCGGTAGCCCTAGCTGCGTCATTTTTCAGATCGGGAGGTATACAGTGTTTTTTTTTGCAGTTTACTGTCATTTTCTCTCTGCTTATTTCGGTTTCGGTTTATTTAGCCTTTTTTTTCCCGGATCTATACCTTTCATTTCTGCGTATGCTCTTTGCCCTGCGACTCTGTGCGATCTGGGCAAATCAGAAACAGAAAGAAAGGATTTTTCTCATGCGTATGCTCTTTTCCCTGCACCTTAGTGTGATCTCGGAAAATCAGAAACATTGAGGAAAATATTTAGTTTTTCGGCTAAAAGCTAACTTTGAGATTTTTTTTTAAAATTTCTAGTTTTTTGGCTAAAGCTAACTTCGAGCCGTAAGGTTCGTTTTTCTTTGGATATTCGTGTTGGGTTTTGTGTTTTGTGTTTTGTAGGGGAAAAGAGTCTTCCCAAGGCAAGCACGCAAATCGAGGCCCCCCCCCCCCCCCCCCCCCCCCTCTCTCTCTCTCTCTCTCTCTCTCTCTCTCTCTCTCAAATCTTTTGTATAGATCAATTGGTTCAAAGACCTTTTAAGAGAGTAGAGGTCTTGGGTTCAAGTCTCCATTTTGTGGGGGCGGATTTTTTCATTCCCGCACATTCGCGCACTTTGCCGGCAACGTCAACAATTTTTTTTTCAAAAAGCCATAACTTCTTCATCCGGAAGCCTTTTTCAGAGCCGTTTTTTTTAAAACCGCCTATTTTTTCGAGATCTATCCATTGGACCACTCACTTTCAGCATCTTCAGCTTCAGTTGTTTTTCAAAAATGGAAAGTCCATGCCAAGTCATTCTTGACAGCACTAACTACTTCCAATGGGTCGCCTACATGGGAGATTTACTTAGAAGTAAAGGTCTCTTCAGAATAGCCACAGACCAAGAGAAGAAACCCAAAGATGAAGACAAGGCCGAAAAATGGGAAAATCGACAAGATCAAGCACGTGGCTTGATAGGAATGTCTGTTTCTCCTGATCTTAGATTCCACATTGCAGAAATTGAAACTCCTCATGAAGCATTAGAAAAACTTGCTAAAGTTTTTGGGATTAAAAATGAAATTAGATCCCATCAACTTGAAAATGAGCTGCTTACTTTGGATCCTAATAATTTTTCTTGCATTGAAGATTTCTTGTCAAAATTCAAGAACCTTAGATATCTCTTGGAAGGTGTTAAAGTTAAGAAAGATGATGGTAACCTTATTTATTCCATCCTCACTAAGTTAGGACCAGCCTACTCTGTATTTGTTTCCACTTTCCATTCTACCAGGGAAGCTTTCATTTGTCAAGGCAAAGACTACAAGCCCCCTTCCTTTGACTCCTTTTGTGATTCCTTAATAAGAGAACAAGAAAAACTCTTACACCTTGGTCTTCTTAATCTTGGAAACTCTTCCACAAAAGCGTTAGCCGCCCAGCAGTATCCAAATTCAAAGAATCCTAAGAAGTCTTATCCTCAAAGGAATGGTCCTAAACCAACTCAGCCTCAAGATGAAAGATCATTTCAGCAATATGATAAGCCCAATAAAAACAAATGGAAGAAGACTGAAAGACATTGTAACTTTTGTAATCGAGATGGCCACTTAGAATCTAAATGCTTTAAGAAGATGGAAGCCTTGGAAGCCGCAATGAAGAAACATAACATCCATCTGGAGCCTACTTCAACTTCAACTTCCGGAACGGCATTTTCTGCATGTCATCGTCAATCATCTCAGTCTGGTTATGCATTAAATGTATCTTCTTCTTCTTCTCATTCTCATGAGTGGCTCATTGATTCTGGAGCCTCTTGTCACATGGCCAAAAACCAAGCCATGTTTTCTTCTTTAAATGATTGTAACACCAAAAATATATATGTTGGTGATGATAGATCTCTTAATGTTGTAGGGACTGGAACTGTTCATCTAGACAATGGTCAGTTCAATGATGTATTATGTGTTCCAAACTTATCCTGCAACCTTCTATCTGTCTATCAGATAACTCATTCAGGTGAAGGTAAAATCGTTGAATTTTCACCTCATGATGTTGTAATCAAGGATCTAAAAGATCCTAAACAGATTCTAGCTACTGGTCTTGCTGATGATTCCAAAAGGTTGTATAAGTTTCACAACTTTGGGTCATCCCATCTTCCCTCAGTATTTGTTGCTCATAATGATGAAGTGAGCAAACTTTGGCATGAGCGGTATGGTCACTTAAACTATCGCTCCCTTCAGCATCTCTGTAAAGAAAACATGGTGACAGGTCTTCCTATGGTATCTTGCAAAGATGGTGTTTGTTCCGGATGTGTACTCGGAAAACATCATCGGGACAGTTTTGACAAACGTGCCTCTTGGCACGCCTCAGCCCCTTTACAGCTTGTGCACAGTGATTTATGTGGTCCTCTTCCTGTTGCTTCATTCTCTGGCTGCAAGTACTTCTTAACTTTCATTGATGATTTCTCTAGACGCACTTGGGTATACTTCTTAAAACTCAAGAGCGAAGTATTTACCACCTTTTTGGCCTTCAAAGCATTCGTTGAAAAACAATCTGGACATCAAATTCTTAAGCTAAGAACTGATAATGGTGGAGAATATGTTAAAAATGCATTCATCACCTTTTGCACCGAAAATGGCATTCAAATGCAACATACTGTTCCATACACTCCACAACAAAATGGTGTAGCTGAAAGGAAAAATCGCACTTTAAAGGAAATGGCTAATTGTATGCTGCAATCTAAAGGACTCAGTCTTAGTTTTTGGGCCGAAGCAATTAATTGTGCAAATTATATAATCAATCGCACTCCTACTAAGGTTCTAGAGAATATCACTCCAGAAGAAGCTTGGAGTTCCATTAAACCAGATGTAAGTCACTTTCGTGTGTTTGGAAGTGAAGCATGGGCCCATATTCCAGATGAAAAGCATAAAGCCTTAGAACCTAAGAGTGAGAAATGTACTTTTGTTGGATATTCTGAAGATGTAAAAGGCTATAGACTTATTCCATTTAAGTCCAAAAATGTTATCATTAGAAGAGATGTAAAATTTGATGAAAATAAATCGGCCTGCGAGCCTAGTCCGGCGGATGTGCCACCTCTTCCCATCTCTTCTATCTTTGAGAACATTTCTTCTTCTGATGATGAAAGCGAGGATGATAATCCTTCCCCACCTTCTCAGGATCCTCAACTTCCAAGATGGGTCCGTGCTACTCGGGATGCAGCAGGTGATCTTGCCGGTGATCCTACAGATCAGCGACGTACACGTTCTCAGTTTGAAAGAGCCTCTTCTTTACTGGCTCAAGCTCCAGTGAATCATGATCCTGACACTTTTGCAGAAGCTTCAGGCCATCCACATTGGGAAACAGCTATGAATGAAGAATATCATTCATTGATGACAAATGATACATGGGATCTTGTTCCTCTACCAAAGGGACGCAAACTTGTTAGATGCAAATGGGTTTACAGAACCAAGTATGGACCAGATGGGAAAGTTGACAAACATAAAGCTCGTCTAGTTGCTAAGGGCTTTTCACAGGTTGAAGGCATTGACTACACTGAAACCTTCTCTCCAGTTGCCAAAATGAACTCTATCCGCCTTGTTCTTTCCCTTGCTGCCTCTTTAAAATGGGAAGTACATCAAATGGATGTTAAATCTGCCTTCTTGCATGGGGACTTGCAGGAAGAAATCTATATGGAACAACCCATTGGCTTCATACAAACAGACTCCAGCCTCGTTTGTCGCCTTAAGAAATCCCTTTATGGCCTCAAGCAAGCTCCTCGAGCTTGGTATGCCAAAATGGATAGCTTTCTTTTAGAATCTGGCTTTTCTAGGTGTCATTCTGACAATACTGTCTACACCAAGAAAGTGGGCAACTCTCTCATCATCCTTGTTCTTTATGTTGATGATCTTATTCTTACTGGTAGTGATCCCAACCTTATAAACCATGTGAAGTCCAGCCTTAAAAAGAAATTTGAAATGACAGACTTAGGACACTTACACTATTTTCTCGGTCTTCAAGTCTTGCAATCCCAAGAGGGTATTTTCCTTTCCCAGTCCAAGTATGCTTGTGATATTCTTCGTCATTTTCACATGGAAGACTGTAAGCCAGCCCCTTCTCCCTTTCAGTCTGGAGTCAAACTTTCAGTCTCTTGTACTTCTCCTGAAGTTGATGCTACCTTATACCGTCAACTTGTCGGAAAACTCTTGTATTTAACCCATACTCGTCCTGATCTTTCCTTTGTTGTTGGCCTTGTTGCTCGTTTTATGCAAAACCCCCGTGAAAGTCATTGGAAAGCAGCTAAAAGAATACTTCGTTATGTTCGAGGTACAATACAGTTTGGGATTCATTACAGTGCCAAAGCAGCTCCTCTGTTAGTTGGTTTCACTGATTCTGATTGGGCTGGTGACCTTGATGATCGGAAGTCTACTGCCGGTTATGTCTTCACTCTTGGTTCAGGACCTATTACATGGGCTTGTAAGAAACAGGCTGCCATTTCTCTTTCGTCAGCAGAAGCAGAGTATCGTGGTGCCGTGGAAGCTAGTAAGGAAGCCTTGTGGCTTCGTCAGATCCTATCAGAGTTTGGCTTTGAGCAGCAGCATCCAACCACACTTTGGTGTGATAATCAAAGTGCCATTCAGCTATGCAAAGATCCAGTCCAGCATCAGCGCAGCAAACACATTGAACTACACATGCACTTCATCAGAAAGCTCATTCTTGACCATGTTCTTGAAGTGCAATATTGTCCAACGGATGATCAGGTTGCAGACATCTTCACAAAGGCTCTCACAGAGGCGAAGTTCACTAAACTTCGATATATGCTTGGAGTTCAGGAAGTTGTCACTAAGGGGGGATAGGCTCTAGTGCCTCCTTCCTTCTCCTATTGTGTCATATTTGTAAATCCTTCAATCCTATCCCAAGTTGTTCTTAAGGGGGGATGTTAGGATATTCCGACACATAGGATATAGTTAAGTTCAACTTGGTCTAGTATAGAGTTAGGTTAGAGTTAGGTAAAGTGTGTTTCTTTACCGTTGTACATTTTGTAACTTCAATCCGACGGTCACGATATGTAGTGATCCGACGGTTCACTCTCACCTCGGTATTACCGACACTTGATCCGTGGCTTGACACCCGATTGGTCCATGAGTTCTATTTAAAGCGCATGGAGGGTCATTGTTCGGGTAATCCGTGCATGAGAGAAGCTTATGTAAATTTTCATTCTTTGATTAATAAATTGTCTGTACCCACGTTGGGACAGGCCGTGGACTGTTTCCCTCCTTGCACTCTGAGGGTTTTAACCACGTCAAAAATACTGGTGTATTGATTTGAGATCTGGTTGTGAGCGGTGTCCTTTTGGTATTCTTCTGTGGAACTTACCCTGTAAATTCCTACAGGAAGAAGGTTTCAACAGTGATATACTGATCATAGACAACAAAAGTATTGAATAGAGCTGAAAACAATGAAGAAAAAAGCCAAAATATGGAGGCAAAAACAGTCTCATTCAATCATCGCACCTGTAACACAGGGAAATAGGGATGCATCTCACTTGCAACACATGGGGGTGCGATGCATCCAGGTTGCCAATGAAAGATAGTGCAATGGTCCAGGGATGAGACTCAGCTTGGTTTTCACTCACAGTTTGCAACTAAGTTCAGGGATTTAAGCTGAGCTAATGATAGATAGTAAACACAAAGTATAGGGGCTGATCTAATGAGGTTGTTTGAGCTACCACCACGGAACTTAGGATGTTTGCAATTCAGATGTTCAGTTCATAAACTAACCTAGAGATTGACTGAAGCAACATTGATCTACTTTGTAGTTGCATAGCAAAAGTAGTTCGAAGGCTAGCTGGCTTAACTTCAGGCACCGTATGTAGTTTATAAAGAAAACAACAGTGACTAACAATCAAACTATTCATTCTCCAGTGGAGTCACCATTTTGTTATCAGGAAAACTAGTGTCCATTCAGAGTTACTAGTCCCACTAAGATGGTTAGCTATCTTAGAAACGAACAAACTAAAGTTACTTGTGTTTTCCTTTATGAGAGACAGATGAGAGAGAAGCAGAGAGTACCAACCTCAGTCTTTTTCTTGGCTCCTTGCTTGCTTCCTCCCCCCTTTAACAGAGCTTCGCCACTCTTTCCTCACTTGTCCTGCTTCAAAGAACACCCGTAGAGTCAAAGCAGCATAATAGCATCAAAGCACAAAGATCTATAACCATAAACAATATAGGATCAGATGTATATTAACCATACAAGCGCATACACCAATACAAGATTCAGAAAGATACAAGAATATGGAGGAAAACTCAAATAGATTTATTGATAAAAGTAGTAGAAGAGAGGATTACAACCCAGTGGTCTAGTCTAGCGCCATCCTCCCACCATGAAAGCCCTCTTCACCTCATGAAAAGCTAGATCACCCAACAATACAATGTTTCACAGAGAAACCAACAACACTTCCTTACAAAATAAAAAATTCCAGCCTCTGTATCTCTAGGATGAGGGATCCATATATAGATATTTGCAGGTGGGTGAGTTAGCTTCTGGGATTTTGATTAGTGTCATTTCACTGATAGTTCTTGGTTCCACTTGGAGATTTCATGATCTCGTACTCATCTCTGGGTGAATTTAGAGAGACAAGTGACATATGAGCAGTTTCTAGAAGATTCTTTGGGTTCCACCTAGCAAACTGCCTCTGCCATTTGCCCACTCTCTCCCATCGCACCCTATAGAAGTGCCTTTCAGTATGCATCACAGCCCAAATGTGTAATAGGTGAGATGCATCAGAACCTAACCATGGAGTAGGTGAGATGGTCCAGTTTTGACCAGTTCTGAGTAGTTTTTCAGGGAGAACTTCTGGGAAATGATGTAATCAATTGACCTTCATCAATTAGGGTTTGAAATAACACTTTTAGGCGTTTAGGAGCCCTTGGTTTGTCGACATATGTGATTGGGGTTGCAGTGCCCAAATATGTCTATAACACCGCAACCGCACCGGCACCCACACCCCTCTTGTTTATTTCTTTTTTTCTTAATTATTATTATTCCATTAATTTTCCATACTCTTCATTAAGAAATCATTGTATACTATGCTATTGAAATTCTCACTCTAAAAAAGATTGATTACAAGGTGGTTGATCATGGGAAAACAAATATTAAATTATAGAATTTCACCACTGAAATACTTATACCAAGAGGAAATCTTATATATCATGCATAACGTTGACGTAGCATATACTTACGAAAAAAGGATTAAAATGATACGTAAATGAATATAATCGTATTTAATAATTGAAACAAAATATATTTGTGTTAGATTTATATTTATTTAATATAACACTTAAAAAAAATAATAAGCATTTTTTAATTAATCTCGCAAAATAAAAAAAAAATTATTATGTATTATTTTAATTATTATAGAGTATTATATTATATTTTTTAATTTATATTAATTTATTATTATACTGATAAACACAAATTCAAAGGTGAACATTAAAATTTCAAAGGTAGAATTTTTTTTTTTGCTAACCAGATAATTCATTAACAACCTTGTTGTACAAGTTGACTACCTACATCATATTATAAGTCTTAGTCACAATACAATTGTATAGATCATAGAAATTAATACACTTTGGTTTAATATTTTTTCGATTAATAGGTTTGAATTCCTAGATCAACCCTTATGTGATATATTGGTTATCATTATAATCTCAGAACTTACCATGGAGGTTTACTCTTCGTTGACATAGAAGTAATCATGGATGGTTCTCAAACCCATCCATTGTACCCACCCTCTATGTGTTTGCAGTTGAAGCAGCCAAAAAACATCTCTCTCATTGTTGATCTCTCACATGGGAATCCAACGGTTGAGATCATTTGAGGTAGGGTTAGGGTAACGGCTTCCTACTTTTCCACTGCAGTCAGTGACTTTCTCCTCATCTCTCTTGGAGAAGTAGTTATGCAACCCCTTTGTTGTTCGAACATTTATGGCAAAGGAGATACCTACATAATTTGGAATTTGCAACCAGTAAGAATGTCTGATGCTTCTCAATTTATTCTTCTCTTGGAATTTTGAACCCTCTAGGTTCTAGCGGTAATAAGGCTTGGGAGTTTATTTTTCATCCATTTCTTCTACATATTGGGTCACCATCTAACCATTGATCCACCATTTAGGAGGCACTATATTCAAAGTCTCGCGATCTTCGGGGTTCCGAGGCTATGGAAAATTAATTTGTTTTGGCAACAGTTGAAGCATCTTTCCAGGGTAACCAGATTCAACAAATGGACTTTATTCTTTTGAGGCCAACCTAGGTAATACTGTGCTAGTTTTACATTTATTTTCTTGGTGGATTAGCTCTTTATTACTATAGTGACCCAAATCTTATGATCTACTCATTTCCCTTTTCATGCAGTCCTATGAGAAAACATTCAATGTAGGTTGAAGGGCCGCTAATTCTTGTCTTCCATAGGTGCTCAGGTGCTCCCATTCATTCAGGTTGGTAGAATACACCCTGGCCTAAGGCTAGTCCTGTGTCCCTATTATTTTGTCTCTACTTCTATTATATCCATTCGAAGTTCATCCTCCTAGTATTTTTGAGACGAGGGTTTGCTTAAATCAGTTAGTGATGTTATAACCAAATTTTGGTGGTTGAATGAGTTTTAATTACTACATATTACCCACATGCATTAACCTTAAATTGGGGTTTCCAATCCCTCGGCCTGATATTTCTTCACATGCATATGTATATTCTAAATATTTAAGTAGTAGACAAGAAGAATAGTTTTTCTGTTTTTGTAAATTTTGTTAAGTATTAAGCAAGAACATCACATTTTCTATTTTTTACTTTATTGAAGAATTACAATATAATTTCTGTACATTCTCTAGGTTCCAGATATTATGGCTCAAAATTTACTCTTTCTTGTTTAATTTCATTTTTTCTGCATTCAAGTGTGTTGTGGCCACCAACAACCCCCCTCCTTATTTAGTATTAGCAATAACACTAGGTAAGAGGGGACGCTTAGAAAAAATTTCAAAAAGTCAATTAAGGCTCATGTATTTTACTCCTTAAGAAAACATCGCATCGCGTAAAGAATGATAGGACATTTCGTTATGAGTAAAAATGATAAACAGCAAGATTGCGACGTGAACTCCATCGCATCACATGCATTAAGAAAACACTCACATTGAAAAACCTTAAAAAATCGCTGATATGTGATATCGCATATCGCATATCGCAAAGTTGCATAAAAAAAACACATAACGATTTAACGATTACAACGATCTGCGATTTGACGATACTGCGATACTGTGTTCCACAATCTTGCGATAGCGCAATCAAGCGACCTTGCAATAAAACAACACAATGAAATTGCGATAATGCAATGCTGCGATGTTGCGATGCGAATCGCAGGAACAGTCCATCGCAAATTTTCGTGGCTCAGTGTTCGAGAAAATTTTTCCATGAACCAAGAACTGGATACGCGCTTTAATGATAATTAATGAATTATACACCAATTGTTAATGAAAGACGGTTTTGGTTTGTTCGAAGAGTCAGGTTACGTCAGGTGGCATGTTTTTGTACATTCGTAGAGCTTAAAGCTTTCCTATCAATTTTCATTGTCATTACTCTTTCCTCACTTGTGAACTGCAGGAACGAAAAACAGAAGTAACACAAAGTAATGTGTAGGAAGCTATGAGGGAAAAAGAGTAATGCTCCAATGTCCAAAGATAGGAAAAATATGCCCTCATAAACGGATACCGTGTGCAACAGAGCCGCAGATTCACAGAACACTGCGGAGCTATCCATTACAGATCTTTCAGTTACAGCCATGGTTGAATGAGTATTAAATGATGCTGATATCAATAGGCAGTTTAACGCTGAAGGTCAAGGGCTCGCCAAAGTAGTATTTTTACAAATTTTGAAGCTTATACCCAGTAAAGAAAAAGACGCTAAAGGCGAAAAACGCATTAGAGAGGCTCGGATCAATGAACGGAGGCAGTTTCTGATGCGCGATTAGCGCCTAGCACTAATCGCGCATCGCTGAGAAAATTGTTCGAGAAGCAAAGCCTCTAATGGCTCAGTCACCTGTAAGCCCAAAAAATGCAAGAGAGCAATGGTAAAGAACAAACTGGAAACAAAAAGCTAGAGAGAAAGGGAGAAGCAATTCCAGGATTAACCAAGTTGAACTTGGATTATTACTGGGCATACACAGTAAATCCACATAGTTAGAAGATGACTCTCGAGTATATCATCCATTTTGCTGAAAAGATGGTGCCAACTCTTACTATTTCTGTTTGCTTAGCTCAACCAAAAGCGGAACACAGTCAGTCGACTCTCCTAGGCAAATATTGAATGCTCGCAACATTAAGGAGCAAATGTAGAAATAGTTAGATATTAGATTTAATTTTTAGAAATAGTTTTGCTTAGAAAAAGGGTAGTCATTTAAACCGTATCCTGAATCTGTGTAATTAATTAATTTAGTTAGTAGTATTTAAACCCTTCTCATGCATTTAGAGAAGGGTCCATAAATTTATCAAAAACTTGTCCTCAGAACATGCACTTTCGCACCCTCAGAGGAGGTTTTGTGTAGGTTTTAACCCCATACAGAAATTACCTGCATACGAATTCTAAATCATAGAAAAATAAACAATGCAAGAGCATAACATATAAAACACATATACATAGAGATTTTCGCCTGGATCCTAAAACTGGGACTACCAGCTTGATTTTTCATTATATTCCTTTCAATGTTACAATACATATTTTTACATGCCGAAGCATCCAATACCATGGACCGAAAACCATAGGTAGGTTTTCCCAACCTAATATAGGGTCCAAAAAAAATTTTCTCGGGGCGCTAGCTTGGACCTTGTAGAGTGGGGCTACCCGCCCCCCTCAAACCCCCCGGACAGGGGGGGCTGCCGCCCCCCTGTGACCCCCCCACTGCGCAATCGACGCAACGAAGGGTGGGCTCCGCCCTCCCTCTAACCCCCAGGTTCACTACATGGGTTAGTCGTGGAAAGAATATAACACAACCCAACAATCTCCCACTTGGTGTTTTCCTTCCACAGGGGGCCATAGGAGAGCTTAGTCATTTTTCCAGCCCTGAAATGCCCATTGTTTCTCTACACCAAGAGAACTTCTCATAGCTCATAGATTTTGTCAATGCATCTGTGGTATTCTTCAAAGTGTCCACCTTTACTAGCAACACCTTTTTGTCTTCTATCATATCCCTCAGAAAGTGATACTGAACATCAATGTGCTTTGTCTTTGAATGATAAGCAGGGTTCTTTGCCAAGAAAATTGCACTTTGGCTGTCACAGTCTATTCTTATAGCTCCCTGTACTAACCCCATACTTGAACACAATCTCTTCAACCAAATTGCTTCCTTGCTTGCATGAGTGGTTGCCATGTATTCTACCTTTGTAGTTGATAGTTCCACTACAGATTGTTTCTTACTCATCCAACTGACTGCACCTCCAAATAGGTTAAACACATACCCACTTGTAGATATTCTCTGATCCAGATCTCCAGCCCAGTCTGCATCAACAAAGCCACGAATATCCAACACTCTATCCAATCCTGGTCTTCCTTGGTAGCACAAACCATAATCACTAGTGCCACGCAAATACCTGAAAACCCACTTCACTGCTGTCCAGTGCTCCTTCCATAGTTTTGACATAAACCTGCTCAATACTCCCACTGCATGTGTAATGTCTGGTCTAGTACAGACCATTGCATACATCAGGCTACCGACTGCACTTGCATATGGAACACGGGACATGTCCTCTTCCTTTTCTTGTGTCTTGGGACATTGTCCAGCAAATAACCTAACACCTACAGAAATAGGAACCTTCACCGGTTTACTATCCTGCATATTAAACTTCTGCAATATTGTCTCGACATACTTCCTCTAGTTTAACCAGATCTTCCTCTTTGCCCGATATCTTTTAATTGCCATGCCCAAAATATAGTTTGCAAAACCAAGATCTTTCCTGTCGAATTTGGAGGACAATTGGGTCTTCATATCCTGGATAATTTCTTTTTCATTTCCAACCAGCAACATATCATCCACATATAAGACCAGATAAATAACACGGTCACCAATCAATTTAAAATACGCACAGTGATCTGCTTTGCTTCTGGTGAAGCCAAGTCCCTATATAAATGTATCAAATTTCTGATACCACATCCTTGGTGACTATTTTAACCCATACAGAGACTTATTTAACTTGCATACCAGTTCTTTCTTACCCTTCACTGCAAAGCCTTCAGGTTGCTTCATGTAGATTTCCTCTTCCAAATCCCCGTGAAGGAATGTTGTCTTCACATCCATCTGTTCTACCTCAAAATCAAAAGCAGCAGCAACAGATAAAAGTAACCTAATAGAAGTTACCTTGGCAACAAGAGAAAAAATATCACCAAAATAAATTCCCGGCACCTGGGAATAACCTTTTGCTACCAACCGAGCTTTGTATTTGTCCACCTTCCCTTCTGCATTTTTCTTCTTTTTAAACACCCATTTGCTACCAATGGGTTTCATTCCAGCCGGCAAATCCACCAAATCCCAAGCCTCATTTTTGTGCAAAGATGCCATTTCACCAACCATGGCCTCTTTCCAGAGTTTTCCATCCTCTGAATCTATTGCTTCCTTCACAGTTCTCGGATCATCATCAGTAACAGACAAAGCAAAATTTGAACAGAAAGTAGATGGATTATACCTTTCTGGCTGCCTTCTTTCTCGAATTGATATTCTCAGAGTAGGAGTTTGTGGCTCTTCATCTTCTCATTCCTCCTCTGCTGCAGAGTCTGATTCTTCCTCCTTTATCTCAAACTCTATCTTCTCAGGTTCCTTTGCTTGGAGTTCATGTTTAATAACATATTTTACCTCTCTGAACACCACATCTTGGCTGTACACAACCTTCTGTGTGACTGGGTTCCAAAGCTTGTAACCCTTTAAACCATCCTTATACCCAATAAAGATGCACTTTTCAGATTTACTATCCAACTTGCTTTGTTTCTCCTTTGGAACATGTACATATGCATCACATCCAAATACCCTCAGATGTGAAAGAGAGGGTTTCTTACCAGTCCATACTTCTTGTGGAGTCTTATCCTCCAATACTGATGAAGGTGACCTGTTGACCAAGTAACATGTAGTATCCACCGCCTCTACCCAGAATTCCTGTCCTAACCCGGCACCGCTGAGCATGCTTCTTGCCCTTTCCATGAACGTCTTGTTCATTCTTTCTGCGACTCCATTTTGCTGAGGTGTATATGGAGTAGTCTTCTGCCGTGCTATACCACACTTCTTACAAAATTCTTCAAATTCCTTGCTGCAAAACTCTCCACCATTATCTGTTCTCAGCACCTTTATCTTCTTCTCTGTCTGATTTTCCACCAGAGCCTTAAATTCTTTAAACCTGTCAAAGACTTTAGATTTCTTCTTAAGGAAATATATCCACGTATTCCTTGAGAAGTCATCTATAAATGATACATAGTACACAGACTTACCTAGTGATGGAACTTTCACAGGTCCAAACACATCACTGTGCACAAGCTCTAATATCCGTTTCGCCCTCTTAGCACTAGAGGGGAAACTCACCCGATTCTGCTTCCCATATACACAATTTTCACAAAAATCAAAATCCAGAGAGCTATTACTCATACCTTCTACCATACCTTTACCATGAAGTATTCGAAGGCCCTTCTCTCCAATATGTCCAAGCCTTTGATGCCACAACATGGTCTTCTCTCCAGAGACCACTAAATTTTCAGCTCCACTTTCAGGAACCACAGAACTGTTGCACCCATCAACAACAGTGCTGCGTTGCAGCTTGTATAGAGTTCCATTCCGAACTCCCCGCATCAATACCAGTGCTCCCCGAACCATCTTGCAGGTATCCTTCTCGAACGTTGTTTTTACACCTGTATCATCCAACTTGCTTACAGAAATTAGATTTCTGGCCAATGCAGGAATATGAAGAACACCCGGAAGTGTTCTAACCCTTCCACCTTGCAACTTCAACTTTACTTTTCCATGACCAATGATTCTAGCCTTCCTATCATCTCCTAAGAAGACATCAACACCATTGTATTTCTGATACTCGCAGAACCACTCTCTATGGGGAGTGAAGTGAAAGGATGCACCTGAGTCAATCAACCATGCCTCATGATCTACATATGTACTTGAAGAAGCCAAGTACTCATCCCCACCTTCATCTGAGGTGGTTTTCGCCTCTGCAGAAGGAGCATCATCAGATCCCTTTCCTTTATCAGGAGCTTTAGATTTACAGTCCCTTTTGAAGTGCCCTTCCTTTCCGCATTTCCAACACACCACCTTTACAGGTTTTCCTCGAGATTTAGATCTCCCTCTAGATTTAGATCTCCCACTCTATGAATTATTTTTGTTTCTATTCTAGGACTGTCCTCACATAGACAAGGCATCACCATTCTGGCTCTCCATATTTTTCTGTCTCATCTCCTCCGTCAGCAAGGCTGAGACTATTTCATCAAACTACAAAGCAGTTGCATTGCTACCTATTGCAATAACCAGACTATCCCACGAATCTGGTAGAGAACACAACAAACTGATGACTTATCTTCATCTGAAATTTTAATATCAACAGACGCCAACTGACTTACCACAGTATTAAATGCGTTTAGATGCTCTGTCACCAAGTCTCCATCTTTCATCCTCAGGTTATACAACTTTTTCCACAGGAACAATTTATTCAGCAGAGACTTAGATTGCTACAAAGTCCCCAACTTTTCCCACAAAGCCTTCGTCGTAGCTTCCCTTGATACATTCAGCAATACAGAATCTGAGACACATAATCGTATTGTGCTCTTTGCCTTCCGATCCAACTTCTTCCATTCTTCATCGGTCACTCCCGTTGGTTTAGTACCTGGATCTACCGTGATCCACTAATATTTATCCACCAACAAATCCTCTATCTTGAGTTTCCACAACTCAAAACTCTGACCATTGAACTTCTCGATCTCTATCTTTCCGCTGCTCACCATCTTCTTTCACCACCAAAATCGATCTCGCAGATCTCCCGCTGAACAGGGTCTACCACAGGCCCGAGCGAAACCCCTCAGCAAAAAAGGCGGCCCGTTGAAGCCAAAATAGCTCTGATACCAAATGTAGGTTCTAACCCCGTACATAAATTACCTGCATACGAATTCTAAATCACAGAAAAATAAACAATGCGAGAGCATAACACATAAAATACATATACACAGAGATTCCCCCTGGATCCCAAAACTGAGACTACCAGCTTGATTTTTCGTTATATTCCTTTCAATGTTACAATACATATTTATACATGCTTAAGCATCCAATACCATGGACCGAAAACCATCGCGTCCAAAACCATGGACCGAAAACCATAGGTAGGTTCGCCCAACCTAATACAGGGTCCAAAAAAAATTTCCCGAGGCGCTGCCTCAGACCCCATAGAGGGGGGCTACCTGCCCCCCTGAAACCCCCCGGATAGGGGGGACTGCCCCCCCCCCCCCCATGAACCCCCCACTGCACAATCGGCGCAACGAAGGGGGGGCTCCGACCCCCCTCTAACCCCCCTGTTCACTACGTGGGTTAGTCGTGGAAAGAATATAACACAACCCAACATTTTGGTGAATGAATGGATCAAGATTTGTTGATTTTTGCATTTGATATCTGCTACTGATGTTGCACTTCTATACTCTTAGTGGATGTTAGAGCAAGGAGAGATAAATCATTGTTGCTTGAAGCTTATGAGTAGGACTAGTCATAAATGGTGCTTTTATCGCTTGACCATTTCTGCCTATATGTTAAAGAGATATACAGTTTTTAGTTGTGTATGTATTATTGCATGAATGATTGAGTTATCATTTCGCACTTTTGTATGGTGATAGATATTTATTTATGCCTAATGTATGAATAGCTCATTATGCAATATGTTTTTCACAACTATTTCGTCTAACTTTTTGTGCGAAGTAGTTCACCTTTGTTGATTTCCTTTCTTATAATCGCTAAATGATCTTTATTACCAGTTGTTATTTGAAATCTCTTTAGATCGCATAATAGAAGAATTACATCCCAGGTTAGTATAGATTTAGATGTGCTGTTTATTAGATTACAGTAGCATAGAATTAAATTAGAGTTAGAATTAGAATATCTTAAATAGGAACTATTAGATCAGCAACATCAAATTCTACACACACACTCATAGATTGGGAAACTGGTCCCATTATCCCCAGTCAGAACCGCTATACCAAACGGATAAGGAGCTGCCAACCAAGGTCCGGACCAGGCGGGTATCCCCCTTGCTGTCGACCCGATTTTCGGGGCTTCAACATATTTGGCACTAGAAGGAGGGCCTGAACTATGAATGGCAAGCAAATCTAAATCTGAATACCATTCATAGAGTAAATCACCCTCATCATCTCCCCCGACTTCTCCATTACACTTAAATCCAGAGTTAGAAGTCGCTCGAGTATCAACCACTGCTACACACCCTGATATTTCAGAACAATCTACCGTTGAACTTCTTGAAGTCAAATCCCTCATTCACAAACTTCAGCAATTTTCCATTTCTCCTCAAAGGTCTGATAAATCTCAAGGTAGCGTGACTTCGAATTACAATCCTGTTCACCCCCTGACTAGGCTAAAGAGTGAAAATTTTGGTGTTCAGCCAACCGAATTACCTCTTCGCACCAGGAAAAGAGCCAGGAAATCACCTAAAGAGTCCGACAGTGAGACTCTTTCGTCAACATCGTCCATCTCAACTTCTTCACCGTGAAGTCAACCATCCACTCCACCACTCCAGATCATCGTCCATCCGTCCACTGGAACCCCCACAACCCCTCTTCAATCATCTACAATCGTAGTATCCTCATCCTCCCAGCCGCAGGGATCATCTTCTGCACTTTCCTCTCTTAGCAGTTCAACAATGGCCCAGTCTCCATGGAATAACCCTGGGGTAGTCTTAATGCATGCACCCTTGAGTCAAATACCGACCCATCCTGAGAAATGGCTGCCTAAATTTAATCTCGAGGCAGGGATGCTAGTAGAAGAGCACATAAACAACTTCATGCTTTCCATTAATCTCAATGGGGTTACTAATGAAGATGTTGTTGTTCAGCTTTTTCCTTATACACTACAGGGAACAGCTGGGTCATGGTATTTTTCATTACCCTTTAAATCCATCACAAGTTGGGACATCTTCCAGGAGTAATTCCTAACCAAGTTTGGTGATGACAGGCCTACGGCAACGTTAATCAATGACCTATCCAAACTTAGAGCCGAAACTAGAGAGCCTATTAAGGATTTCAATTTATGTTTCAACAAAATTTTCAACAAAATCCCTACTTCTTCCCAGCCCACCGAAGAAGTACGATGTGAATGATATATCACCACTCTACCATCAAACATAGCAATCTTCATGGACAGGGCCAATAAAACAACCTTAGCCGAGAACATGAAAGAAGCAATAGCAGTAGAAAAACGAATAATAGCCGTGGAAAATAAATCCGCAATAGAGGAACGTAAATCCAAAAAAGTCACCTTCAAGGAATACTCCAAGAAGAAACAAGCAAAAGATCCATTTGATTTGGAAGTATTGCAGAAAGTTCTAAAGACCATGTCCAATGAAATGGTCGACATCAAAAAACAAGTAGCAGAAACTTCTTCAAAAAAGCCATACAGAGCTTTTAAAAGAGGTCCTTCAATGGATTCAAAGCCACCCAATGCCATTTCAAATGCTAAATCTGAGGGAGAGGAAGAGGAAATTGCCACTGAAGGGCAGACTGATGATGAGGAAGTTGTGGAATTACAAGGAATGTGGGATTTCATCCTCCCACAGGAAGAAGATCAAGAAGTATTTCCAGTTAGCACACGAAGCAAAAATAAGCTTGATCCTCCCCAAAGTACCCCTAAGCCGAAGAGCACAAGCTCTGCAATAAAGAATAAAGTCGCAACAAAGAAAATGACGTCTAAAGTGACTCAAACCAGCCCAGTCCAAACAGATGAAACAACTCCATATAAAACAATGATAGTGTCGGATGAAATGGAGTACAATATTATAGAAGACATGAAGAAGACTAGGGCCAACATCACCCTTTATGAACTGAGCAAGTTGAAGCATCAACAGAAGATAATGATGAAAGAATTACATGCCATGTCGGTTGCACCTTTGCCTGCCGCGGTACTTTCTCAAGCTTAACATAACATGGGAAGACCTCCAACTAACGCGATCAATAAGATTGGTTCCAATGACATCGCTCTAATTGGAGGAAGATCAAGATCTGACACTCCCCCGTTTCTCCTTACTTATGAAATCTTCAATAAAAATGTGCACAATTGTTTGGTAGATTCTGATGCTTCATCGAAAATTTTACCCAAATCCATATGCACCAAGTTAAATGTTCAACCACAGAAATCCGCAGTGCGCATAGTTCAGCTAGATCAATCTCAAGTCGAAGTGATTGGCGAACTAAATCAAGTAACCATAAGGTTGTCATCCAACCCAAAGGTATGTCAAGTTATTGATATTTTAGTTGCTGACATTCCTGAATTCTATGGCTTAATTCTTAGTAGGGATTGGTCAGAAAAACTTCATGGATACTTCTCAACTGATAGTCGCACATGTGGCTGCCCTACAATGGTAAACCAAATCAAATAAAAGTTGAACAAGAGTTACATCAGAAGTACATAGTAACGGAGTTAGAGGGAGAAAATGAACCAGTAGCGTATAACAACAGCATTATTGGAAATTACTCGGTAGATTCTTTCCTCGGTAATTTTAATGCTCATGCGTCACCCTATTTAGAACACTATGTTTTTTCCTAAGTCGAAAATTTTTCTCGAACTGATAGTTCGAAATGTATCAATTTTTTAGATAAACCTGTAAATAAATCTTTGTTTTGGAAATTATTTTTTATAGTTCTAGATCTAACGAGAGAGCAAGAGCAGGATGTGTTCTGATTAGTCCAGAAGGAGATAAAATCATGCTCACATGTATACCTGAATTCGATTGCACAAACAATACAGCAGAATATGAGGCTTTGGTCTAAGGCCTGTACAAAGCAATCAGGTTAAACGTCAAGTATCTTCAAGTTTTTGGAGACTCTGAGATTGTGGTTAAACAGGTACGTAACACTATACATTGCTTATTAGGTCATTTAAAACATTATCAATCCTTAGTTCAAGATCTGACTGAGCATTTCATAACGTTTAATATTTCTTCAATCCCCAAACTCCAAAATGCAAGTGAAGACCTTTTGGCTAATGTAGCTTCTAAGCTTATTCCTTCTGAAGATTTTAGTCCAGATAGATTCTCAATAGAATTAATCTTTAGACCATCCATTCCTGATAACATGACAAATTGGAGAGTATTCAATGACGATCCTGATATTGTAAATTTCATCACATCTGAAGGATCCTACTCCAATCAAATAATTGACGAAGACTAGCATGATAGACAATTGCAACAAGATAGCACTAACAATGCTATACCTAAGTCGGTGGTCAAGTTAGAAGACTTGTACGATTTGAAAGATCGGTTTAAGAGGTCTACCAATTCAAAACTCCAAAGTTCAACCTTGAACTATGAATTAGTAAACCTAGGAATCGATGCTAAACCACAAAACATTAATCTAGGCCTCAGCCTAGCCCCTGAAGAGAAACTAGCGTATATTCGTCTTTTGAGACAATATAAAAATGTTTTTGCCTGGAATTATGATGAGCGGAAAACATACGACACTTCCATCATCCAACATACGATTCCCATGATTGATAATGAAAAGCCTGTCCAACAAAAGCTGAGAAAGATCCACCCAAATTTAGAAAATCAGATAAAAACTGAGCTCAATAAGTTATTGAAAGCCAGAGTAATCTTTCCCGTCAGACATTCCAAATGGGTCTCCAATATGGTACCTATTAGAAGGAAAAATGGAGATATTAGGATTTGCATTGACTTTCGAAACCTTAACAAAGCATGTCAAAAAGATAATTTCCCTCTACCACCTATGGAACAGATACTGCAGGCAGTGGTGGGCTCAGAATTAATGTCCTTCTTGGATGGATTTTCAGGATACAACCAAGTGTTGGTACATCCTGATGATCAATTGAAAACCACATTCAGAACTAAATGGGGCACATACGCATATCAAAAGATGCCATTTGGTTTGATTAATGCTGGTTCCACATTTCAGAGAGCCATGAACACACATTCAAAGGTTTAGTCAATAAATTTGTAGTAATTTATTTGGATGATATAACAGTCTACTCGAAGAAACAAAGCGACCATCTCAAAGACCTGAAACAAATCTTTCAACGGTGCTTAAGGTATGGAATTTCACTTAACCCAAAGAAATCTTTTTTCGCTCTAAGTGAAGGGAAACTTCTAGGATTCATAGTGTTAAACTCAGGTATTCACATCGATCCCGACAGAATCAAAGAAATTTTTGAAATATCCCTACCTCATAACAAAAAAGCGATACAATCTTTCCTTTATCAGATCAACTTTGTAAAGAGATTCTTTCCAGATTTTTCACGAATCATGTCTCCTTTGCAAAACATGATTAAAAAGAACTCAAATTTTAAATGGGGCCAAGATGAACATGAAGCATTCAACCTGATCAAACAAGCTATTATTAATGCTCCATCGTTAGCAACTCCAAAATTTTCAGAGCCTTTTATTTTATACACATTTGCCTCAGATAAGTCATATGCTGCGATTCTAACTCAAGCAAATCAAGAAAAAACGGAAGCCCCAATTGTGTTTTTCAGTTCAATTTACAGGGTTCTGAACTAAATTATTCAGACATGGAGAAACAGGCTTATGCTGTTTTCAAAGCGGTCAAATATTTCAGACCTTTCTTACTTAAAACCCATACTAAGATTATAGTACTATTTCCAGCGGTAAGGAATCTTCTAGTACAGAAGGATGTGGGTGAGAAAAGGGCCAATTGGGTTACTGCCCTACAGGAATATGACATTGAGATTAAACCAGCAAACATTATGAGAGGTCAAGGCTTCTGCAAAATGCTGGCCGTAGCAGCGTAAATTTCTGAAAATCTATCTGAAGAGGTACAAGTGTGTGAGGTAAGCCTAAATGATGCAGAATCATTATACACTGAGATCATTTATTATCTTAGGAATGGGTATGCTCCTTCACACCCCGACCATACTAAGAAAAGAGCTCTAAGGTTGAAAGCCAAACAATATCAACTCATAAATGATATTCTTTTTAGAAAAAATTATGATTCTGTTCTTCTTAGGTGTCTTGAGAAAGCTAAAGCTAAAAAATTTTTGCAGGAACTCCACGATGGGCCAGTAGGCGGACACTATGCTGGAGATGCTACTGCACATAAAATCTTACGCGCAGGATATTACTAGCCCTTGCTATTTAAAGACTCACACAGTTACGTGAGGAGATGTCAAGTCTGTCAAACTACTGCTGGAAGACAAAAGAAGCCATCCTTGCCACTACAGCCGATAAACATCGAGCAACCTTTCAGTCAGTGGGGCTTGGAAATAATAGGTGAGATCGTTCCTCACTCTTCTAAGCAGCATAGATACATCCTCACAGCAACATATTATTTTACTAAGTGGGTAGAAGCAGTTCCGCTCAAGACGGCTAATTCTGAAAATATCATTGAGTTCATAGATCAATTTATAATCACCAGGTTTGGATTTCCATCTGCTTTAATGTTTGATAATGCATCATACTTTTCTGGAAATTCAATGACTGAATTCGCACTTAGAAGAGGATTCAAACTTAAATATTCGGCCAATTACTACCCACAAGGTAATGGGCTAGCTGAGTCAACAAATAAAAACCTAATCAAGATTATTAAAAGAACAGTTCACCAAAATCATAAAAATTGGCATAAGGCTTTGATATATGCTTTATGGGCAGACCGAATAATGCAAAAAGCTTCTACCGACACTTCTCCGCTTAATTTAGTTTATGGGAAAGAAGTGGTTCTTCCGACTCACTTAGCAATTCCCTCTTTGTCTTTAGTTCAATACATTGATGAAGTAGCCACTTCCTCCTTACAACTAAGACAAATGGAAATAATCAAATTAGAAGAACAACGAGAACAGGCTAGGAAAATGCATGCTCATCATCAAGCACTAGAAAAATCCTCTTTTGATTAGAACATAATGACCAGAAAAGATTTTCAGATGGGAGATTTAGTTTTAAAGTGGGACAAGGCTCATGAATAAAAGGGCAAACATACAAAATTTCAAAGAATGTGGCTTGGTCCTTTTCAAATTGTAGAAGTCATAGGTCCATCAACGTTTGTGTTACAGGATTTAGCAGGTAAGAGGGATCCTTTGCTTGTTAATGGACAAATTCTCAAGAAATATTTTCCATAGAAGATTATTCTTCTATTTTTGTAGAATAGTTTTTCTTCTTTTTCATAATAAAACCAGTTGTGAGTGGTTAGATTAGGACTTTACGAAAAAGACACCAATTCTCTTTCAGATTTTGAACTTTTCACTTGCATAAATAACAAATCTTTTGGAAAACTGATCTTTATTATTGATAGATACAGTTAAAGACTCTAGCCTAGATATGATACTAGTTTCAACTCCAAAAAGTTTAGTGAAAGCAACCTTTAGTGAAGAAATTGTTTTATCTCAGTACAATGAAAGGTATCAATAACAAAATAAAGATTCCCTGTAGAACAACTGTTTCCAAAAAACTCTATTATTGTCATGCAGAGCTATCTTAAGGAAACAATGACTTCCTCCCTGCTAAGAAAATCGCAACTTTCAGAGGAATGAGCCAAGGATACACTTTATCTTGAAGAATGAGAGGTCTCATCACGAGTCGGCTTATCATTATCACATATATTATAACTTGCTGACTTTGCCAATACTATACAGCACAATAGGGCAATGACTCAAGATTGTTACAATCAAAAGACAAGGGGTCTCATCACGAGCCAGCTTGTCCAGCAAAGTTATAAATCAAGTGAATGACTGTGTCATAATTTGGCTACCAAACCAAGACATTGTTCTTTAACAATAAAAAGAAAATCAAAGAAATAAGTGTGGATATGGATTTTTTCTTTGAAAGTTGTGGGCTGCCTTAAATAGGATACAAGATCATTGCTGGGTAACAGGTAACACTGTCGAGGCTATAAACGCCTGCTGGCAGCAGAGGCTCTACCTACGACAAATCAACATATTTAAAACTAGTTTACAAAGGAGACTTTGTTTTATCTTTACAAGACCAAGTAATAACTGAAGTAAATACAATGACTAGCCTGAGGAAGCAAATAATCAAAGTGAAAAATGGTTGAAACAAAATATCATTGACAGTTTTAGAGCATAATGTACTTTATCTTTCCATAATAAAGTTTAATTTTCTGAAAATTTTTATGTTTTGGAAGTTAAGAAAATTCAATAAAAAAGTAGAGATAACTGGTTCTTCGAAGTGAATCGCCAATTGTTGTGGCCACCAACAACCCCCTCCTTATTTAGTATTAGCAATAAAACTAGGTAAGAGGGGACCCTTAGAAAAAATTTCAAAAAATCAATTAAGGCTCGTGTATTTTACTCCTTAAGAAAACATCGCATTGCGTAAAGAATGATAGGACATTTCCTTATAATTAAAAATGATAAACTGTGAGATTGCAACATGAACTCCATCGCATCGCATGCATTAAGAAAACGCTCACATTGAAAAACCTTAAAAAATCGCTGATATGCGATATCGCATATCGCATATCACAAAGTTGCATAAAAAAACACATAACGATTTAACGATTACAACGATCTGCGATTTCGCGATACTATGATACTGCGATCCGCAATCTTGCGATAGTGCGATCAAGCGAACTTGCAATAACACAACACAATGAAATTTCGATAATGCAATGCTGCGATGTTGCGATGAGAATCGCAGGAACAGTCCATCGCAAATTTTCCTGGCTCAGTGTTCAAGAAAAGTTTTCGATGAACCAAGAACTGGATACCACTTTAGTGATAATTAATGAATTATATGCCTGTTGTTAATGAAAGATGGTTTTGTGTTGTTCAAAGAGTCAGGTTACATCAGGTGGCATGTTTTTGTATATTCGTAGAGCTTAAAGCTTTCCTGTCAATTTTTATTGTCATTACTCTTTCCTCACTTGTGAACTACAGGAACGAAAAATAGAAGTAACACAAAGCAATGTGTAGGAAGCTATGAGGGAAAAAGAGTAACGCTCCAATGTTCAAAGACAGGGAAAAGATGCCCTTATAAATGGATACCGCATGCAACAGAGCCGCAGATTCGTAGAACGCTGCGGAGCTATCCATTGCAGATCTTTCATTTACAACCATGATTGAATGAGTATTAAATGATGCTGATATCAATAGGCAGTTTAACGCTCAAGGTCAAGGGATCGTGAAAGCAGTATTTTTACAAATTTTGAAGCTTATACCCGGTAAGGAAAAAGACGCTAAAGGCGAAAAACGCATCAGAGAGGCCCGGATCAAGGAACGGAGGCAGTTTCCGATGCGCGATTAGCGCCTAGCGCTAATCGCGCATCACTGAGAAAATTGTTCGAGAAGAAAAGCCTCTAACTGCTCAGTCACCTGTAAGCCCGAAAGATTCAAGAGAGCAATGGTAAAGAACAAACTGGAAACAGAAAGCTAGAGAGAAATGCAGAAGTAATTCAAGGGTTAACCAAGTTGAACTTAGATTATTACTGGGCATACGCAGTAAATCCACATAGTTAGAAGATGACTCTCGAGTATATCATCCACTTTACTGAAAAGATGGTGCCAGCTCTTACCATTTCTATTTTCTTAGCTCAACCAAAAGCGGAAGACAGTCAGCCGACTCTCCCAAGCAAATACTGAATGCTCACAACATTAAGGAGAAAATGCAGAAATAGTTAGATATTAGATTTACTTTTCAGAAATAGTTTTTCTTAGAAAAAGGGTGGTCATTTAAACCGTATCCTGAATCTGTGTAATTAAGTTATTTAGTTAGTAGTATTTAAACCCTTCTCATGCAATTAGAGAAGGGTCCAGAAATTTATCAAAAACTTGTCCTCAGAACATGCACTTTTGCACCCTTAGAGGAGGTTTTGGTGAATGAATGGATCAAGATTTGTTGATGTTTGCATTTTATATCTGCTACTGATGTTGCACTTCTGTACTCTTAGTGAATGTTAGAGAAAAGAGAGATAAATCATTGTTTCTTGAAGCTTATGAGTAGGACTAGTCATAAATGGTACTTTTATCTCTTGACCATTTCTCCTTATATGTTAAAGTGATATACAGTTTTTAGTTGTTTATGTATTATTGCATGAATGCTTGAGTTATCATTTGGCACTTTTGTACGGTGATAGCTATTTATTTATGCCTAATGTATGAATAGCTCATTATGCGATATTTTTTCACAACTGTTTCGTCTAACTTCTTATGCGAAGTAGTTCATCTTTATTGATTTCCTTTCTTATAATCATTGAATGATCTTTATTACCAGTTGTTATTTAAAATCCCTTTAGATTGCATAACAGAAGAATTACATCCTGGGTTAGTATAGATTTAGATGTGTTGTTTATTAGATTACAGTAGCATAGAATTAAATTAGAGTTAGAATTAGAATATCTAAAATAGGAACTATTAGATCAGCAACATCAAATTCTACACACACACACACATAGATTGGGAAATTGGTCCCATTATCCCCAGTCGGACCCGCTATACCAAACGGATAAGGAGCTACCAACCAAGGTCCGAACCAGGCGGGTATCCTCCTTGTTGTCAACCTGATTTTTGGGGCTTCAACAAGGTGTAAGCAAGAGAATTTAGTTGGTTGACATTCACTGTGTTATCAAACCAGCTCACAAAAAGACTGAAAAGATAGTTGAACACCTTAGAATTCAGCCTCTTCGAGGGGGTAACCTCCTTTACATTACACAAATGAATAATTCTTGGATTATTCAAATGACAAAGCCTCCTTTCTATGTATAGGATTCTAAGGAATCACAATATAACCAAGCCGACTTAACAATAATAATATAAAGGCACAAAAATAACAATAGAGAGATTCTATGGGGCACAGTAGTAAAAATATGGGGACAATAGGGGCACAAAAATATTAATAAGGGATACAAATATAATATTAGTGGGGGCATCACTAGTATTATAGGGACCTAACATGCCCCTCTCCTTCAAAAAAGTGTTGTCGTCAACACTTGAGTAGTTCTGGATGCTTCTGTATAAAATTCTCATCCTCCCATGTGGAATCTTCAGTGAATAAGTTCTTCCACTTGATGAGATACTCTGAAATGGATAGATTTCGTAGTTGTCAAGTTATTGTTTCTATGACTGCTTCCAGTTCCAATATAACTTTTTCTTCCTTGCAAAGTTCTGGAAATATTGTTTGATCTAGGAGCTTTTTGCCTATAACCTTCTTTAAACATGAAACAGGGAAAACTGGGTGCACTCGAGAAACTGTAGGAAGCTCCAATTTGTATGCCATAGTACCAATTGTTGGAAATAATACTGAGAGGGGGGGGTGAATCAGTATTATCAGATCAATCAAACTTTTCAATTTCATACTCAGAAACATACACGCTACTTCAATTAAGTGAACCCGCGTGTACACGCTACTGTGTCTAATGAAACTCGCGTATATCCAGAGATCTTATAATTCAGTTAGCTTAATCTTCAGTAAATGCATCAGATCATTATTAAGCATATTAACAGTAAACAGGTGCAGAATAACAGAACAGAACATCACAGAAGAGCCACACACATGAACACAAAGATATAAGGTGGAAACCCAATGTGGGTGAAAACCACCTGCTGCAAGTCATCTCAATCTTCTTCTTAATAAGAAAATCCTTTTACAATATTTGTACTGGTGCAGTCTTATACCAGTACGGGAGCTACAACCCCCTTTGCTCTTGTACTAGCCGATCCATTTACTAGTACGCAGGCTGCTACCTGCTATAATGCTCCAAAGATCTCCTTTAGCTTTTGTACTAGCTTAGATACTAGTACGTAGGTGCTTGCCTACAATCTTCTCACCTCCAGGTACCACGTTTCATCAATTTTCAGACTGGATACACTGAAGCACAACACATAATCTGTAAGGCCACTTTTCATCCAATTTTCATACTGGACCCATAACTATCATTGAAGCTCAAAACAATCATCAAACTCTGAATCACTGAAACCCTGTTAACAACAGTCACCAGAACACAGAGCAGACACAGAACTCTGTAATAACCATTAGATCCATCTGCAACTTCAAATATTAAGATTTACAATGTATACGCTACTTCGATGAATCAAACCCGCGTGTATACGCGCTTTTATCAAAGCCAACCCGCGTACAGATCTAAAAATAATTTCTCATAACTTGCAGCTGTACCAGACATCAATCATACTCATAATACTTATAGAACAATACATGCGTCAGTATGTAGATCTAGAATAAGCATCATAAAGATAGTTCATTTCAAACCATTTGATCCCGATCTCTCCTTAGATCTAGTTCTCCATCAACAGGTGAGATCTCTCCTTAGCTCAGATCAAGCAATGCTTCATCAACCCATAACCCTGCATACTGGATCTAGTGCTTCATCAGATATTCAAGACATTTCAGATACACTTGCCTAATGATTTCCTTCCCTTTATATAGCCTTAGGCCTTGTTCAATACCAAGAGCCAAAACCATAGAAATCCAATACCATCAACTTCAAAACTAGGGATCAACACGTCCGCCGAGACGCCAAGGTCCAAAACCATAGGCACAACTTCCAAGGAATAACCGCCATGGACCAAAGGTACTTTTCCACATACACGCGCTTTTGCTGAAGCCAACCAGCGTGTACACGCGACTTGGGCTTAACGAACCTGCGTGTATGAACTTTCTCTTCTTCTTATAGTCTGATCATCAATTCCTTGCTGCTGACCTTCTGTACTATGATTTGTTATCAGTGAGGTTTGCCATCAAGGACAACACTTATCTCATAATGCCAACAATCTCCCCCTTTGGACTTGATGGCAAAGCTAACTTGTCACACTTAGAACTATCATCTGATTCCTTTGAGCCATCCTCCATCAGTCACATCTGATATCACTTTTGAAGATTCATCCAGTTATACATAAGTGAGATATTCTTCTATGAGAGGGTTGCCATCAAGTACAACACATGCATCATAATGCCAACAATCTCCCCCTTTGGACTTGATGGCAACAACACCAAATCACTCTCCCCCTTTGACATCAAGGGCAAAGGGTGGACCAAGATATTCTCTTCCTTTGCTGAATCATTCCACTGTCCATACTCCCCCTGAGTACCTGCTGAAATCTCTGAATAATCTCCCCCTTTGTATATGCCAAGGTGTACCCATCTGTCCATGCTCCCTCTGAGTGCATGCTGAATCTCTGTACCGCTGAAGTGTGCTGTTCATGCTCTTCCTGACTGTAGGCAAGATCTACAAAAGATGTTCTTCAAGAAGAACATGACTCTATACATCATAAAAGACCTTCCTATCATCAAAGACTCATACATACAGCCATCTCTCAAATAAGTGAGGATATACAAACATTGACTCATCCACCCAACCAAGTGGGGATACATCAAAAGTTTACATATGACAACCAATCATATTGCATCAATCATCCCAGGCATAGTGGGGAAACCAAAATAGGTCGTTACATGACCTTGACACCATGAAAGAGATACCACAAAAGAGATATATGACATAGAGACGTAAGAACTAGACCAAGACTTATGAAAGTCACCAACAGCATCTGATAATCACCATTCAGATCAACAACCAAGAGATCCTTCTGTTCTCCTTTCGCCTTTGTTCTATCTGAAACCAACAACAAAAGTGAACCAGAACCAAAAACTTTAAGATAATGCCAACAATGCATCATTGGAAGATTATCTGCTCCCCCTGAACCTGTGCCAGATGATCTCTGTCAGACCCATATCAGACTTTCTGCAACCAACATCTGTCCCTGCTGATTTTCTTCAAAACTCCATATACGCGTCTGTATACACATAAACAGGCGTATATACGCGGATATCCCTTACGCAACACGCGTATACCATATACGCGACTATCCTCTTGTAAAACGGCGTATGCACGCGAATATCCTTTAAACAGCACGCGTACACAAATTTCCATATCAACAACCTGTAAATGTCCTGCAGCAAGGTATGTCTGAACATAGATGTCAACTCCTCCTTTTAAACATCATCATGAAATCATTCACATTACATGTGAAACCACCATAGCCATTACATCAACGTCAAGATCTACAAGATCCAAGTATCATTTCTTGGGAACATCTGCATCAATCATCATATGTAAGTATCAACCTATCATCATATAGATAAGAACTCATCACCATGTCTCCAATAAAGCAACTTTGAGTAGTCATCCATGTGTCAGCACTATGTATCTTGAGCTCAAATTCTTTTGACAAAGATTCTTGATATCATCATCAGCAACAATCCTTATCCGCATGAGTGCCTGCATCATAACTGTATGATATTTATGCATATGACAACAACAGTATATAAGTGACTCATCATCAAGTGAGGAAGATGTGTATTCAAGCTTTGTACTTCTCCTTGTTCTTATGAAGATCACCATGTAAGCACCATATATGCATCATCAAAGAATCAACCATAAATCTGATCTGAACATCTTCTATGTAACTCCAAGAATCATATGAGAGTTTATCATAGACAACTCAAAATAGCAAGATATATCATTTAGCCATATAAGAATCATCACCAAGGATTATTAACCATAATGCCAACATTGAATTGCTAAAGGCATATGCTCCCCCTCAACCTGTGCCATCTGTTAGATCTGATCATGCATATATCAGCAATAAGCATCAAAACATCATCATCCTCAAGTTAGGATCAAAACACTTCCAGACATCATACAAGTAACAAAACATTTCCACACATCCTCAGCAGACTGTAACCAATAGAGCAAATAATAGACTGAATCATATCAGATCCTTTTTCTGATCCTGTCCCCACTGCTTTTCCTCAGACTGACATATACGCGACTTTGCAGTGTCTAACTCGCGTTTATACGCGACTTCCCTTTAAGGAACTTGCGTATGAGATTCAAGACACTGAAGTTTTACACTTTCAGCTCCCCCTGAGTCTGATATGTCTGTGCTGTGCTGTGTCTCAGTACATTGTGCTGACTGTACTTCCTTCTTCCTCCATATCTTCAAGTGTGATGAGGTTTTCTCCTTTTGGTGTGATGTCCATCCTTTGTTCCTGCATTTCTTTGCTATATGTCCAAGCTTGTTACATGCATAACATCTTACATGTTTCATATTCCTCCTGTAGCAATCAGCAGCTTTGTGACCATACATATTACAAGCAAAGCAATATCCATTAAAGTACCTTGATTGAGATGACTTGTCTGCATAATGGTCTTGAACTCTTCTTCTTTTACATCTAGCTGCAACATGTCCAAGATTATGACATACATAACATTCAACATTATTCATAGGAGGAGTAAAAGATTTTCTTTGAAGACTTTCTTTCCTTGGTTGACCTTTCATCTCCTTGTTGATCATTTTGGATTTCTCTTTAGAGTTCCTTGCCTCACCTTGTGAACTAGATTCACCTTCAACAGATTCATGAAAACCAAGACCAGTCTTGATAGCAGGAGACCTTTGACTACTAAGAATATCATCCAAGGCTTTAGTACTATCTTGAAATCTCAAAAGTTTATCCTTTTCTTCTAATTTACCTTTCAAGATATTTACCTCAACTTGAAGTTGTTCCTCCTTTTCTAGACATTGCTTCTTCATGTCTTCTCCATCTTTTCTTCCTTCTTCCATTTGATGCTTTAGATTGAGTATCTCCTTTTCTTGCTTTTCATACAGATCCTGCTGAATTTGACGAACTCTGAAGGCACATTCCAACTGTGATTTTAAGCTGATGACTTCGTTGTCTTGTTTTTCAATTGCTTGGTGTAGATCTGTATTCTGCTTCTTTGATTCTTCAAGATCTCCTTTTAGTGAGAGGATTGTAGCTTCAATATTTTCATAGTAGCTGGATCTATCTTTGAGTTTCTTGATGGTTGTGCTTCTTTCGTTGACTTCTTTTCTTAATGATGTCACTTCATGCTGCAATTTTTGACATTGGTCTTCCTTGTCCTTGAGAGGCTTTCTTACCTTGTTTCCTTCTTCTAGTTGGGCCTTTAGTTTGGTAACTTCTTCTTTGAAAGCACATTCCCTTTTGTTCAATAGATCTTGTTGATCTTTAACTTTGTCTGCAAACCTTCTAAACATTGCCTCTATTTGACATTTTTCTTGCTCACCCATAAAAGCATGTTCAGTAGTTTCACTATCACTTCCATCACTTTCACAAGGAAATATAGCAGGAACATCAGAGGATAACACATTCATACCTGATAATGATTCTGAATCTGATTCTGAATCTGAAGAACTTCTTATACCTAATCCCCAATCGACTCTCCCACTGTCATAGATCTTCTGAGATGTCTTCTTCTTCTTATGAGCTTTCTTCTTAAGCTTCTTTCCCATTGTTCCACGGATCTCCTTCAAGCGATCAAGCTTCTACCAAAGGACCTGCTCCGATACCAATTGTTGGAAATAATACTGAGAGGGGGGGTGAATCAGTATTATCAGATCAATCAAACTTTTCAATTTCATACTCAGAAACATACACGCTACTTCAATTAAGTGAACCCGCGTGTACACGCTACTGTGTCTAATGAAACTCGCGTATATCCAGAGATCTTATAATTCAGTTAGCTTAATCTTCAGTAAATGCATCAGATCATTATTAAGCATATTAACAGTAAACAGGTGCAGAATAACAGAACAGAACATCACAGAAGAGCCACACACATGAACACAAAGATATAAGGTGGAAACCCAATGTGGGTGAAAACCACCTGCTGCAAGTCATCTCAATCTTCTTCTTAATAAGAAAATCCTTTTACAATATTTGTACTGGTGCAGTCTTATACCAGTACGGGAGCTACAACCCCCTTTGCTCTTGTACTAGCCGATCCATTTACTAGTACGCAGGCTGCTACCTGCTATAATGCTCCAAAGATCTCCTTTAGCTTTTGTACTAGCTTAGATACTAGTACGTAGGTGCTTGCCTACAATCTTCTCACCTCCAGGTACCACGTTTCATCAATTTTCAGACTGGATACACTGAAGCACAACACATAATCTGTAAGGCCACTTTTCATCCAATTTTCATACTGGACCCATAACTATCATTGAAGCTCAAAACAATCATCAAACTCTGAATCACTGAAACCCTGTTAACAACAGTCACCAGAACACAGAGCAGACACAGAACTCTGTAATAACCATTAGATCCATCTGCAACTTCAAATATTAAGATTTACAATGTATACGCTACTTCGATGAATCAAACCCGCGTGTATACGCGCTTTTATCAAAGCCAACCCGCGTACAGATCTAAAAATAATTTCTCATAACTTGCAGCTGTACCAGACATCAATCATACTCATAATACTTATAGAACAATACATGCGTCAGTATGTAGATCTAGAATAAGCATCATAAAGATAGTTCATTTCAAACCATTTGATCCCGATCTCTCCTTAGATCTAGTTCTCCATCAACAGGTGAGATCTCTCCTTAGCTCAGATCAAGCAATGCTTCATCAACCCATAACCCTGCATACTGGATCTAGTGCTTCATCAGATATTCAAGACATTTCAGATACACTTGCCTAATGATTTCCTTCCCTTTATATAGCCTTAGGCCTTGTTCAATACCAAGAGCCAAAACCATAGAAATCCAATACCATCAACTTCAAAACTAGGGATCAACACGTCCGCCGAGACGCCAAGGTCCAAAACCATAGGCACAACTTCCAAGGAATAACCGCCATGGACCAAAGGTACTTTTCCACATACACGCGCTTTTGCTGAAGCCAACCAGCGTGTACACGCGACTTGGGCTTAACGAACCTGCGTGTATGAACTTTCTCTTCTTCTTATAGTCTGATCATCAATTCCTTGCTGCTGACCTTCTGTACTATGATTTGTTATCAGTGAGGTTTGCCATCAAGGACAACACTTATCTCATAATGCCAACACCAATCTTTTGCAACACCTTGTACGCACCATAATACTTTGGTGACAATTTGTTATCCTTCTTTGAGGGACATTTGTTTATATGGTTGTAGCCGTAGGAATACCCAATCACCTACATCGAAACTTATTTCACTACGATGTTGATCTACCTGTTGTTTCATTTTATTTCGCGCCAACACAAGGTTATCCTTTAAGAGTTGGAGAACTTGTTGTTGATACTCGATGCGATGTTCCACTGCTTGAACCTTAGAATTTTCCCTTAAATATGATGTGATGGATGGTGGCTGATATCCATAAAGTGCCATAAATGGGGTCATTTTGTTGTAGTATTGAAGGAAGTGTTATACCACCATTCAGCCAGAGACAACCATTTGGCCCATTGTGTCTATTTATCAGATACAAAGCAATGAATATATCCTTCCAAACATTTATTTACTATCTCTGTTTGCGCATCAGATTGCAGATGATAAGATGAGCTATGAGAAAACTGAGTACCAAGACAAGAAAATAATTCTGTCCAAAAAAATCCTGTAAAAATTGGATCTCTGTCACTTACAATAATCTTTGGGCTTCCATGTAGCTTTTGAATTGTTTCCATAAATGCCATAGAAACTGTACTAGGTTTAAATGGATGTGATAATGCAAAAAAGTGTGCATACTTGGTAAGTCTGTCAACTACCACCATGATGACACTCTTTCCCTCAGACTCTGATAAACCTATGATAAAATCCATTGAAACCTCCTCCCAACATTGGTTTGGAATGGATAAAGGTTGTAATAGACCTCGTGTCTTAATTGTTTCAGCTTTATTTTTTTGGCATACCAAACATTTCGCTACAAACTTTTTGATATCAGATTTAAGGCCATCCCAAAAAAATTCCTTCTTAACCCTGTGGTAAGTTTTTAAAAATCCTGAGTGCCCTCCTATGGGAGAAGCATTTAATTCCAGAAGAATATTTTGTTTGAGTTGGGAATTCTTACAGAGGTATAAGCGATCTTTGTACCATAAAGAATCAATTTTCCAGCTAAATGTAGTAGATATACTGGAATCTTTTTGTAACTTTCGAAAAAGTTCCTACACTTCTTTGTCATTCTTCCATTTCTCCCTTGCTTCGTTTATCCAATCTGGTTGGATAATAGAAATGGTGCACAACAATGCTTCCACATCCTCATCCTTTCTTGAGTGTGCATCTACCACAACATTTTTCTTCCCTTTTTTGTATATGATTTCAAATTCATAACCCAACATCTTTGTGACCCATTTTTGTTGTTATTCAGAGGATAATCTTTGTGCTAAAAAGTATTTAAGGCTATCATGATCCGTTCTTACCTTGAAGTGTCTTCACATTAGGTAGGGTCACCATTTCTTAAGTGCATGTAGTATTTCCAACATTTCCTTCTCATAAATAGCTTTATGTAAATACTTTCCCTTGATTGGACGACTTTTGAAAGAAATGGGTCTTTCATCTTGCATTAAAATAGCATCAATTCCATTTTCAGAAGCATCACATTCCACAATAAAGGATTTTGTAAAGTCTGGTGTAGATAAAGCCGGTGCTTGGCACATTGCCTCTTTAAGATATTCGAAGGCCTTTGTTGCTTCTGGAGTCCATGAAAATGCATCTTTCTTCAACAATGTTGTTAGAGGTGCTGTTATTTTCCCATAATTCTTAACAAACTTGTGATAATACCCTATCAACTCGAGAAATCCTCACAAAGGCTTTATGGATGTGGAGATTTCCCATTCCTTAATGGCTTTAATTTTGCTAGGGTCTACCCTAACTCATTCATGAGATACAATATGACCGAGATATTCCACCTCTTGTAGTCCAAAGAAACATTTGGATCTTTTTGCATATAATTGTTTCTCCTCCAATAGTTGTAGCACCCTATCAATGTGTTCAACATGATCCTTCCAAGACTTGCTGTAGATTAATGTATCATCAAAAAATACTAACACATATTTTTCAATGAAGGGTTTGAAAATGGAATTCATCAAACCTTGAAATGTAGAAGGTGCATTGGTAAGGCCAAAAGGCATGACCAAAAACTCATAGTGACCCTCATGAGTTCTAAATGTTGTTTTCAAAATGTCTTGAGTCTTCATTCTAATTTGACGATATCGTGCATGAAGATCTAACTTGGCAAAGTAAATGGATCCATGCAATTCATCAATGACAAGAATGGGAAACTTATCTTTAATAGTGAGCTTGTTGATCTCCCTATAATCTAGACACATGCGCCATGATCCATCCTTCTTATGCACCAATACTACTGGAGTAGAGAGAGAACTTTGGCTAGGTTGAATTATACGAGCCTCAAGTATTTCTGCAACCATACGTTCAATTTCACTCTTTTGGGCATAGGGATATCTGTATGGCATGATGTTTGGAGGAACACTTCCTGGAATCAAATGAATAGCATGATCATGATCAAGAATAGGTGGGAGACCTTTCGGAGTCTCAAATACCTTGGAATGATTGTCCAAGACTTTTTGGAGATCTGGAGAAATAGATGATTTTGATTTGGAAACATCTAGCAAACATAATTGTGCAATTACACCTCATTGTTCCTTTTCTTTTTCCTCTTCACAATATATGTAGAATAATTTATTCTCAACACACTTATGACCTTTAGTGTATGTGCTATCACAACTATAACAAAGCCCTTTTTCTCTTTTTTCTTCCAATTGTTGTGGTGTCAACCTTATAGGTTGTGGAAGGCTAGGGGCAACAACACTTCCATCTTTAGAGTTGTGAGTGGTATGCTTCCGGGTTGCCATAATTTTGCTTTCCATTTTTCTTGCTAACCTGAATGCCTTCTCTAATGAATCAGACTCCCAAAGGCGATCATCATGTTGGATATTATCATTTAAAGTCCCTATGAACACATCAATCCTATGCTCCTATGGAATATTTTTTACCCTTACGTTCAATTTTTGGAACTCCTCAATGTGCTCCATTATTGAACCCTTTTGTTTGAGACTTATCAATTGGCTAAAAAAAGTGTTTCTCTATGTATCCTCATAATGTGCTCTCAATTATTTCGTAAAAATTGCCCAAGTGATAACTTGTTTACGAGAGCAAAGCCATTGATACCATACAAACTGATTCCGTCCCAAATATAAAGTTGCAATACGTACCTTTTGTGTGTTTTGCACATTATTGAGATCGAAAGATTTCTCCATCTGTAATATCCAATTTGTGGGATCCTTGCCATCAAACTTCCTCATAACAATTTTTGGAATATGGTGGATCTTCGATCCAACAGTAGAGTCTATGGAATCATGATTAACATTTATTTTATTCTCATCATGAGTTTCCTTTGCTACCCTTTCACCATTAGTGACCATTTCTTGTAGAAACTTATTCAATTTATCTTCAATTCTTCCATCTTATCATCCATGCCATCCATTTTAGCATCCATTCCATTCATCTTAGCTTCAACGCCTTTCTTTAAACCATCCATCTTAGCTTGTACACCTTTTTGTGCAAGTGACACTTGTTGCACTTGGTCTCGTAATTTTGATATATCGTGTTGCATTTCTTGCTCTTCTTCATGAGTCATGCTAGAGCTTTCAGGTTGCTTACTAGGTGTTTGCATTTTCTTTTCTTGGGGCATCAATTATTGATAATAATGCATTACTATGCCCTTTGAATTCCTTCAAACTAATTTTTCAAGGTTATGCAAAAATTAAAAAAAAAACTACACACATTTTTTCACTTTGTAGGAGCTTGATATTGAATCTAATGTATCTCTATAATTTCGGATCATCAAGTTCTGAAATTGCAACCTGTAGTATCCCTGTGCGTCCTCTTTCCAATGCCACCAGTCTAATCCAAATTGGATTCTCCAAGGGAAAGTTATTCATAATCTCCCAAGATGACCTAATTATAGACCTTTCCAAAAGAGCGAACTTATATGAAGTGCCTCATGTCACTGTTTGGACCTTTGGCTCTAAAAAATATATACAAGAAGCTACAGTCTATCCTCTCTTTGTACCTTCTTACTAAATTTCAATCTGATGCTCAAAGAGAAAGTTATGGCGATTTTCCCCAGGTCACCTGTTTGGAATGTAATTCAAGAGTCTGTTGGAAATACTGAGAGGGGGGGTGAATCAGTATTTCTTTTTCTCACTATTGTTTTACTAGTTAAAACATATATGTTCAGAACACAAAATGAATAGCAGGAATAAATGCTTTTATTAATATAACTGTGCAGTAAAATAAATACAATAAATAGATTGTCACAATTGGTTGCCAAGCTCCAACTTGGATTTTGGTGAGGCTCCAACCTCTTGAGCACCAACTCCCAAGGACTTCAATCCTATTCTATTCTGAGGCTCCAACCTCTTTGGTATACACTGGTGTGCTGCTGTGCTCTTTTCAGCTTTCACTGCTTCTGCTGCCCCCTTTTCTTCTGCTGCTTACACTATCTCATGCTCAAGTTATGCCATCCAACAACGACACCTTCAGTTCTCTGTTTTTGCTGCTTTTATATGCTCCATCACCCTGTCCATTTGTTTCCTCTTACATGCTGACTCTTTGGCTTCCTCCTCACTTGATCGCTTGACACTTCGGCTTCCATTCCTTTGCTTCTTCTGTCTTACAGGCTTTATCGGAAGTGTTCTTTAGGCCGAAAGCCTTTTATAACCATGGACTTACTAGGAATCGAAGCCACCTTTTATCGGTGCTTTATAATCAACCATCGGAAGCCACCAACCGAGCCTTTAATCAACCATCACCGAGCGCTTTAATCAACCCGCCACACTTATAGACATATATGGAATTACCATAAAACCCCTCATGGCCATATGTAACCATATAATATCAATACACAGAACTAGCATAAAAACCACTTAACTCAATGTACGCGGATCTCAAGGATTATATGGCTGCTTTCATAAATTCGGCGGGTCTAGATTTCGCAACCATAATAAAACTCTTAAGGCCTAACCTCCGATAAGGAGCGGACCCGATGCTCTTTTAGACTCCCTTCTATACTGGTTTCGGGTCCGATGTATATCGGCGCTCGCTTGTAAACAATAGCTCCATCTCCGACAAGGAACGCGGACCCGACACCTCCTTATACTCCTTCCTAACTTAATTTCAGCTCCGATTCCTTCGGCGATTTTGCTGATCGCTACCTCCGAAATGATACAAGTCCTCCGCGGACCCGATATGCTTTCTATTTTGCTTGATAAGAGTTTCCGCTCCGGATTTCGTTGATGCGATAAGGATTCTCTGCTCCGTGGACCCGATATGCTATGCACCACAGTTTATATTTTATCGCATCCGCCTCCGCCAAAATGTAATTCGTCGGTGATCGGCGATCACTCGTCGCAGGTTATATCTCTATGCATCCGCCGATACAAAACGGACCCGATCTCCCGTTAGGCTGCTCTCTAATATGACTTCGGCTCTGGATATCGGAGCTCTCCACTTCGCAAGCAATTCTTTATCGGACCTGATCTCCATTTCGGATGCTTTCTAATATGACTTCGGCTCCAGATATCAGAACTCTCCACTTCGCAGTCCCGAAAGGCTCCACTCCTCCGATCTCCCGATCGCCGATTAGATCGGGACCATCGATCCGGATTAGTGATCTGACGGCTCACAGCTCATCGCACTATTCCCATATCTACTGGACCGTTGATCTGGAAGGTCAAATGGCTCATGTGTATGCTCTCGTCGTTCTGATGGAAAGTCTAGGCATGTATATATTAGTAGTTCATTTGATCGCCATCAAATGAATTCCTATATGCTTCGATAGCTCTGACAGCTCCTCCGATGGCTCCTCTTGCTCCTCTTGCTCTGATAGCTCCTCCGATGGCTCCTCTTGCTCCGATATGCTCTGATAGCTCCTCTGATGGCTCCTCTTTCTCTGATATATGTGGCTCCTCCGATATGGTCTGCTCCTCTTGGCTCCTTTTGCTCCTCTTGGCTCCGATATGCTCTGTCTCCTCCTCTTGAATATTGACATATTGACATCAATGACAATCTGTGTCCAACAATCTCCCCCTTTGTTATTGATGGCAATATTCTTCTGCCTTCTCCCCCTTTGACATCAATGGCAAAGGAATGCATATGAACTCCCCCTGTCAAGTTGCTCCCCCTGTCCTACTGCATCTTTATGAATGAACTTGAGCGATGATAAAGAAATAAACCCCATCTTTTGTCGCAGGTGTTCGAATGCTTCCATATAGACTTCCTCCTTGAGTTCCCCATTTAGAAATGCTGATTTCACGTCCATTTGATAGATTTTGAATCCTTTCAAGCAAGAAAATGCTAAAAACATCCTGATAGCTTCCATACGGGCCACTGGTGCAAATGTCTCTTCAAAGTCAACTCCTTCAATTTGCAAATAGCCTTTTCAAACAAGTCTTGCCTTGTTTCTGATAACCTTTCCTTCCTCATTCATTTTATTTCTGAACACCCATTTGGTTCCTATTATGTTTTTGTCCTTCAGACGAGGTACTAGCTCCCATGTCTTGTTCTTCTTAATTTGGGACATTTCTTCTTCCATTGCTTTTACCCAATGAGGATCCTTACTTTCTTCTGTGAATGTTTCTGGTTCTATCATAGATAGGAGGGCAATGGCTTTTCTCTTGGGTGAGGTTGTTATCCTTCTTCTAGTCTGCACACCTTCATCTTTATCGCAAATTATCTGTTCTTCTGGATGATATCTTTCTACATACTTCATCTTTGAAGGGGTATGAGGTGGTTCTCTTTCCTCTTCTTCTTCTTCATCATCTATCTCTTCTTCTTTAGGTTCTTCTTCTTCAATGAGAAAGTCATCTTCTTGTTCTTCAATTTCCTTTTCTGGAAGATCTTCATCAACCTTTACATCGATGCTTTCCACTATTTTCTTCAGTCGAAAATTGTAGCACTTGTAAGCCTTGCTCCGTGGAGAATATCCAAGAAATATCCCCTCATCAACCCGAGAATCAAATTTTCCAGGTGAACCATCATTTATTTTTATGAAGCACTTGCTTCCAAATATTTTGAAATACTTCGCCGAAGCAGGTCTCCCTTTCCATAGCTCATAAGGAGTTTTGTCACAATTTGGTCTCAATTGAGTCTGATTCAATGTATAAACAACTGTCCCTACTACTTCCCTCCAGAATTTAGGTTGTAGGTCTGCTGCTAACAACATGGTTCTTGCCATTTCTTGGACAGTTCGATTTCGTCTTTCAACTACCCCATTTTGCTGAGGTGTTCTGGAAACCAAGTATTCCCTTTTAATTCCATGAATATTGCAGAACTCTCTGAACTCGTTTGATGTGAATTCTCCTCCTCTGTCTGTTCTGAGACACTTAATTTTTGAATCTTTTTCATTTTCTACAAGGGCTTTTAAATTCTTAAAACACTCAAAAGTTTCAGATTTATACATTATGAAATATATCCACATCATTCTAGTATAATCATCAAAAAATAATACAAAGTACCTTTCTCCTTGGAGTGCTTGATTTCTAGTTGGCCCACACACATCAGCATGTATGATCTCCAAGGGCTTTGATGTATAGTGTTCCTTTGTCTTGTGGCTGGTTCTGGTCTGTTTTCCATGTTGAGATGGACCACACACTACTTGATTTGGTTTGGACAACCTTGGGATGTCTTGTACAGCTTTGATCTTGCTGATTCTGATCAGATTTTCGAAGATGGTATGTCCAAGTCTCTTGTGCCACAACCAACTCTCATCTGCCTGACTCAAGTAGCATTTGTTTTCCTGAATCTTGTTCAGAACGTAAATATTGTCTGGTGTTCTCACTCCTTTTACCACAAGTTTCCCAGAGGCAGAGTTCCTTATTTCACAGTCTTTGGTGCTGAAAACAACCTTATGTCCTTGATCAAAAATTTGGCTGACGCTCAGAAGGTTGTGTTTGAGTCCGTCAACCAGCAGAGCATCTTGAGCTTTTCCTTTTCCATTGATCATAGTAACTGTTCCTCTTCATGCAATTTTTCCAGTTCTGCTTCCAAAGGACACTTTCCCTTCCTTTTTGCTCAGTGAGATAAATTTCCTTCTGTCTCCTATCATGTGTCTGGAGCACCCACTATCCACAAACCACTAGTTTCCATTATTTTGTGCAAATAGAGCTAGGCCGCATTTGTCCATTGCAAAGTTCCTGCTACTCATCTTTCTTCCTTTGAGTGGGAAATCTTGTTCATAGTGTCCATTATTGTAGCAAAAAGAGCAAGTCAGATCAAATTTAGTCAAGGGATTGAATGAATTGAAGGTTTTGATTTGTCCCTGTCTTTTGGGAGCATATGAGTTGATTACTTGGTCCTTTTGCATTGTCTTTTCACTTCTGCAAGCCATACAGTGTCTAGCTTGGTGACCAAAGTTTTTACAGTGAAAACAGTGTCCAAGAAATATGGTTTTGAAGTAACCACAGTTTAATTCGCTTTCCTTTTTGAGAATTACTCCTCCCTCGTCCTTTGGATTTTTGATAGGCCCATGGTGGGGTAAAAATTTGTATTTGCTGTAGTGTCCATGATTCGACTCCACATTCTTCTTTGGAGTAACTCTTCCTTTATTCTTGGAATCTAGGATGCACTTTTAATAAGATACTTTTTCATCTTTTGGGTTGCAGGAAAGTGCATCGGCATAGCTTTTCGCACTATTCTTAGTGCTTGAGGATTCTCCCTTGAAACCTATTCCAGACTTATCATGTTGAGGTTTTTGATTTTTCAGAATAGTATCAAGTATTTGAGAGCTTTTACAGCCCTTTTTAATTTGCTCCAACTCCTTTTTCAGAGATACTACTTCAGCCTCACGTTCTTCACAAGTCTCTTCTTTTTCCTTAAGCTTTGTTTCCAAGAGATCTTCTCTCCTTCTTATTTCCTCGTTTTCCACTTTGAGAGAGATAATTTTGTTCCGTAGTTTTTTGTTCTCTTCAATGGCACTTATTAACAGTTCATCCACATTTCCTTCTGGCCCCGAGTCATCATCATCTGTGAGTGCCATGAATAATGCTTCTTGGCTTTCATCATGATCACTTTCCTCATCTGATTTCTTTTTGATGACCATAAACTCATCCTCATCAGACTCACCTTTCTTGGAGAGAGGGTTTTTCTTATTGAACCCTTTCTTTTTGTATGTCATTCTTTTAGAATTTCTTTCATCATCACTGTCTTGTTTATGAGGAAATTTTGTTGCATAATGACCTATTTTACCACATTTAAAACAGATAAGAGGATACTTGCCTTTAAGCTTAGATCCTCTCTTTAGCTTTCGTACATATTGAGCCAATTCAGATTCCACATCTGACTCATCACTACAATCATTCCTTTCTTTCCCTTTCTTTGACTTTGAGGCCTTGAATGCTGCATCTTTGGAGCTAGGTCCACCTTTCCTCATTTCATAGGCAGTGAGAATTCCATGGAGTTCATCAATTTTGAGGGTGTCAAGATCCTTTGGTTCTTCTATAACACTTATTTTGGAGTCAAATCTGTCTAGACGGGACCTTAATATCTTTTGTACAATAGTACTTTCTTCAACCTTTTCGTCCAATCCTTTCAGGGAATTTACCACTTCAGCTACTCGGAGGAGGTATGCTGCAATATCTTCTTCCTCTTCCATCTTCGAACTTTCAAATTGTCTTCTGTGAGTTTGAAGCTTTTCCTTTTTGACTTTTGAGTCTCGATCGTACAAGCTAACTAGCTTCTCCCACATTTCTCTGGCAGAGTTACAGTGCATGATTTTTGTAAACTCGGAATCAGTGATTCCACTAGTGATAGAGTTCATGGCTTTTGCATTTGCAATGTAGGCTTTCCTCTCGTCTTGGTCTGTTGGAAGAGTGGAACTCGCTCGGTATTCAGTTTGACAAAAATGCCAGACTTCAGGTCCAAGGGACATTAAATAGTAAGTCATTATTTTCTTCCAAAACCCAAAGTTAGTGCCATCAAACAGAGGAGGTTTTCCTGATGCTTCATGATTTCTCATCATGGTAGCTGATCCTTCTTCAAGCTATTAGGCTAGAATGAAGAAGCTCGCTTTGATACCAATTGTTGGAAATACTGAGAGGGGGGGTGAATCAGTATTTCTTTTTCTCACTATTGTTTTACTAGTTAAAACATATATGTTCAGAACACAAAATGAACATCAGGAATAAATGCTTTTATTAATATAACTGTGCAGTAAAATAAATACAATAAATAGATTGTCACAATTGGTTGCCAAGCTCCAACTTGGATTTTGGTGAGGCTCCAACCTCCTGAGCACCAACTCTATTTTGCCAAGACAACAATCTTGGACTTAAGAGCGCCAACTCCCAAGGACTTCAATCCTGTTCTATTCTGAGGCTCCAACCTCTTTGGTATACACTGTTGTGCTGCTGTGCTCTTTTCAGCTTCCACTGCTTTTGCTGCCCCCTTTTCTTTTGCTGCTTCCACTATCTCATGCTCAAGTTATGCCATCCACCAACGACACCTTCAGTTATCTGTTTTTGCTGCTTTTATATGCTCCATCCCCCTATCCATTCGTTTCCTCTTACATGTTGACTCTTTGGCTTCCTCCTCACTTGATCGCTTGACACTTCGGCTTCCATTCCTTTGCTTCTTCTGTCTTATAGGCTTTATCAGAAGCGTTCTTTAGGCTGAAAGCCTTTTATAACCATGGACTTACTAGGAATCGAAGCCACCTTTTATCGGTGCTTTATAATCAACCATCGGAAGCAACCAACCGAGCCTTTAATCAACCATCACCGAGCGCTTTAATCAACCTGCCACACTTATAGACATATATGGAATTACCATAAAACCCCTCATGGCCATATGTAACCATATAATATGAATACACAGAACTAGCATAAAAACCGCTTAACTCAATGTACGCGGATCTCAAGGATTATATGGCTGCTTTCATAAATTAGGCGGGTCCGGATTTCGCAACCATAACAAAACTCTTAAGCCCTGACCTCCGATGAGGAGCATACCCGATGCTCTTTTAGACTCCCTTCTATACTGGTTTCAGGTCCGATGTATATCGGCGCTCACTTGTAAAAAATAGCTCCGTCTCCGACAAGGAACGCGGACCCGACACCTCCTTATACTCCTTCCTAACTTAATTTCGGCTCCGGGTCCTTCGGCGATTTTGCTCATCGCTACCTCCGAAATGATACAAGTCCTCCGTGGACCTGATATGCTTTCTATTTTGCTTGATAAGAGTTTCGGCTCCAGATTTCGATGATGCGATAAGGATTCTCTGCTCTGCAGACCCGATATGCTATGCACCATAGTTTATATTTTATCGCATCCGCCTCCACCCAAAGGTAATTCGTCGGCGATCGGCAATCGCTCGTCGCGGGTCATATCTGGATGCATCCGCCGATACAAAACCGGACCCGATCTCCCTTTAGGCTACTCTCTAATATGACTTCGGCTCCAGATATCAGAGCTCTCCACTTCGCAAGCAATTCTTTATCGAACCCGATCTCCCTTTAGGCTGCTTTCTAATATGACTTCGGCTCTGGATATCGAAGCTCTCCACTTCGCAGTCCCGAAAGGCTCCACTCCTCCGATCTCCCGATCGTTGATTAGATCGCGACCGTCGATCCGGATTAGTGATCTGACGGCTCACAGCTCATCGCACTATTCCCATGTCTCCTGCACCGTTGATCTGGAAGGTCAAATGGCTCCTGTGTATGCTCTCGTCGTTCTGATGGAAAGTCTGGGCATGTATATTTTAGTAGCTCATTTGATCGCCATCAAATGAATTCCTATATGCTTCGATAGCTACGATAGCTCCTCCGATGGCTCCTCTTGCTCCTCTTGCTCCGATAGCTCCTCTAAGGGCTCCTCTTGCTCTGATATGCTCCGATAGCTCTGACAGCTCCTCCGATGGCTCCTCTTGCTCTGATATATGTGGCTCCTTCGATATGGTCTGCTCCTCTTGGCTTCTTTTACTCCTCTTGGATCCGATATGCTCTGTCTCCTCCTCTTGAATATTGCCATAATGACATCAATGACAATTTGTGTCCGACAGAGTCTGCAAAAACACCAACTTCCTTACATCATATCTCCATAAATATAGCACGAAAAGCTCTGAAATTCAGACCCGAGGTTTAGTGCAATTTCCTCTCAAATGGGTTTTTTTTTTTTTTTTTTTCTTCTGAAACGTCGTAGAAAAAAACTATGTGAAAATGCCATGATGTCCTATTTGGAGCAGCGAAACCCTAGAATCCAAAGCTCTGATACCAAATGTTATGAAACCAGCTCACAAAAACATAGAAATGATAGTTGAACACCTTAGAATTTAGCCTCTTCAAGGGGGAAACTTCATTTACATTACACAAATGAATAATTCTTGGATGATTCAAATGACAAAACCTCCTTTCTATATATAGGAGTCTAACGAGTCACAATATAACCAAGCCGACTTAACAATAATAATATAAAGGCACAAAAATAACAATAGAGAGATTCTATGGGGCAGAGTAATAACAATAATGGGACAATAGGGGCACAACAATATGAATAAGGGATACAACTACAATATTAATGGGGGCATCACTAGTATTATAGGGACCTAACACACTGTGCTTGGCTTTACTTTGTAAGCCTTTCCAAATTTGTTCCTCTAATGGGATTTTTTGTCAAGAAGAGATTCTCATGCCTTTAAGAAATTATCCCAATATTTAGATACTTTTTCCCAAAGGGAACAAGGTTTGGCTTGCCTAGACATAATTACCCACAGTTATGATCATTTAATATGCTAACAGAATGCAGTAAGGGACCGCTCTACTGACACTCCTATCGGCTCCCTAGATCTAACCCTTTCTAGTTTGCGAAAGTTGGAACTTATTTTTACTACATCCTGTTACTGGAAATAATTACATATCTTCTATTTACTAGGTCCATTTTACAGTTAGGCATATTCAGTTTTAGTTATTTGTGTATTTCTTTCTATAGATACAACACCTAGCTAACATTGTTTTAATTATTATAACTCTCTCTTCAATTTGTACTCATTACCCCATATTCTCATATTGTAATTTTCTTTAGTTGTATTGTGTTCCTAGAAGAATTTAGGTACAAATCAAATCAAAATAAATTATAAAGCAATGATATATGCAACTTAACATTACTGATATTATTTGTAAGAATTGAGTTTGATATTTGTTCTACATTTCTATTTGTCGACTTACTACATAGTGTTGACTACATTATTCAAACAAAATGCATAACCAAAACATAATGTTACTATTTATTTATTGGATACACAGTCAGCTCGGAAAGTGAATTTTGGATGAGAGCACACCTCCCTTCAAATGGAACTAGAAATTACATCTGTATTATCCCATGAGATTTCACTTTCCAACACAATTGGTTATTATAACGTTCACAAGTTAATTCTTAGGCCTATAGACACCCCTAGTCTAGCCTTTAACAGTAAGATTTTCCATCTGACGAGTAGGTTTCCAACAGACCTAAACAAGCTCAAGATAACACTCCTTAGGAAGCGATCTACACATACCTTCAGTATAACTCTATCAAGATGGTACCACCTCCTTATGGTGGCTAACTCCTCCTTATCCCTTATGATATATTTTATCTCAAGGGCTATGAAAGGAGATAACTACCCCAACTTTCTAAACGTTGAAAAATTTGTTATCGGGTCCGTTCACCTGAATTCCACATCCGTCAACAACTTTAACTAAAGTTGAAAATTAACATAAATTATCATTAAGGATTTTACGATGTTTTTTCCCTTAAGCCGACAACAAAAATAAATGACAATAGTTATGAAAATTATTTCATTGGATGAGGGTGTTACATCTTCCCCTTCTTGTGTGGAACAACATCCCTATTGTTCATTCCTTCCTTTGAAACAAACTTGGATATGCCTGCCACATGAAATTATCATCCTCCCATGTGGCCCCTTTTGAGCTAAAGTGCCTCAAGTTCCCTTTACCCTGGGTGATAGCTCGCCTTCACAATATTGTTTCTCTCTTATTGATAATACATAGAGGCTCTATGATAATTTCTCCATTGAGTTCTACGTGGACAATAACATGATACATCATTAGTTTCTATCCCCTGTAGAAACTATATATAAATATATATATATATATATATATATATATATATATATATATATAGATATATAAATGCCTCTTATTGTTACCTCTAGGCCCTTATAGTTAATTATATGCATGGAATCATATATGTATTTTTTTAACAAGGATACATGGAACAAATTATGAACTTTCATATGACCTAGAAGTGCTAGTTGATATGAAATTGGCCCCACCCTTTCCAAAATATTAAGGTGTTAAGTTTGCACAAGCCCCCATCAAAAATTTCTTTTCCTGGGTTTGATCCTTACTTATACATGATCCCAAACTTGGAATTATTTGAAGGTCCTTTTTTTATCAACATACAATTTTTGTCTCCCTTAGGTAGCTTTTAGATTCTAGTGGACCTTATTCACATTTCACTCCATTTCCACTAACATGTCGGGTCCTCATATTAAATTATCCTCAAGTCTACTCGAATTATCTGGAGTTTTGCATCTTTTTCCGTACAATTCTTTGAAGGGGCTCATATTGAGGGACTCATGATAACTGTTATTGTAGGTAAGCTCAACCAATTAGAGGCATTCCTCCGACCTGGTCAGTTGTTACATTACATACATCCGTAACATGTCCTTAAGTACTTGATTCACCCATTCTATTTGTCCATTCGTTTGCAATTGGTATGTTGTGCTAAACTCGATCTGAGTACCCAACCTAGTAAAAAGAGCCTTTAAGACTGCAGAAGTAAACTTCATGCATCGATCTAAAATGATCACCTTTGGCATGCCATGGAATTTAAATATTTATTTCATGAATATGTTAGCAATTTAAATAGTCTCGTAGGTGGAATTCACAAAGATAAAATGGGTTATCATCTCTGCATGAGCACGATGGTGGCAGTTATTATAGTAGTGGGCTTATCCATAGCCACAAAACTATAAGGGAGGTTTCTGCAACTAAGTAGAATCTGCCTTATCAGATGCTTCACCTTTTCTTCTTTCACCCTATAGTCTGGGTTTCTATTGATTCATCGATGGGCACCCATTTTGTTGTTTCCATGGAGCATTATTACCTCCAACTACTTTGATATTTTTAGCAATTAGGAAACTTTTCTATTCCTTTCTATTCATCCAAATCCTTCTGCTTTCCCCTTTTCACTTCATTTTCTCATAGAAAATTCAAGCTTTGCAGATAACTTCATCCATTTTTTTCAGATGATCAAAATCCAATTTTTCTTTCATAAATGTTCAGAGACTAATAACAAATCACAAGACCTTAGCTTTCTCCTCATAAATATATGGTATATATCCCAATAGGGACATGAATTTAGTTACAAACACATCTATAGATTGTTTCCCTAGTTCCAAATCATGAAACTCTTTGGAGTTTTCATCATAAAATTGTTCTATCAAATACTTATCCTTGAAGAGTTTTTGGAAATTGTCCCATGTTACCTCTTGTTCATTGATGTTTCTCATAGTCTTCACCTCTTCCTACCATATGGTCGCTTTACCCTGCAGCTGATATATTTCAAATCTAGAATTTTAGTTATCATCATACTCATAGATTTAAAGTACTTATTCACATTGATCAGCCAGACCTTAGTAGCCTCTTCCATTTCCTCATCAAACAGAGGTGGTTTTACTTTCTTGAATTCTCCTTGTAGTCTAGTTTTTTGTCCTTTGGCCCCTTTTCTACCATAAACATTTTCATATTCCTCTTCATAGTTGACACGGTCTCCCTCAATCTCCCAAAAAGTTTCCTCTTGAAAATGTATTTCAATTGTGTTCCCTCTATTAGGGATGGGGTTTGGGTTCCTTTTATTTTACCTCTCTGAGAGGTTCTTCAAGATTATTTCCCATTCCAATCTCAACCTATCGTTATCGGCTCACAACTTCATCATCCCTTATTGTAACTATTGAACTATCTCCGAAAACACCACGTTGGAATTGTTAGGCTCCTCCTTGAGTTGCACACACATCTCATGGTTGGGTTCTGAAAGGGATACAGACCTTGACCCCACCGAGAGTCTTCTAGGTTGAGAAATCCTAGCTCCTCTCCTCATGCTGCTTCAACTATGTTTTTGTGTAACATTGGCATTTTCATTATTTACAAGTGCCCAATCAAGCCATGAGTTTTGCAACCTAAAGCTCTTATACCACTTGTAACCAATAAACACAAATTCAAAGGTGACAATTTTCAAAGGTAAAATAAAAAACTATTGCTAGAAATATAATTCATTAACAACCTTGTGGCACAAGTTCACTACCTACATCATTTTTTTTTTTTTTTTTTTTTTTATTATTTTTTTTCCTTTTTTCTGGTGGTTCACAAACACCCATATTCACTGGGTGGCCGCTACGTCTGCGGATATATCTGAGCTTGATCAAGGGTATCAGGTCCTGCAACCAATAGCTAGGCCTAACCCCAAGGGCTTCACGAAGAATTGATCCTATGACCTCCTGAACGACGAAGCACTTATTTGACGAGTTGAGCTCACCCTTGGAGCTTCACTACATACATCATATTACAAATACCAATCACAATAAAATTGTATAGACAGTATAAATGAATACACTTCGGTTTAATATTTTTTCTATTAATAGGTTCAAACTCCTAGATCAACCCTTAAGTGATATATTGGTCTCATTATAATCCCAGTCCTTAGCCTGAAGGTTTACTGTTTATTGGCATAGAACTAAAGATCGATAGTTCTAGAACCCATCCATTGTACCCACCCTCAATGTTTTTGCAGCTAAACCAACAACACCACATCTCTCTCACTATTGATCTCTGGCACCGGAATCCAAAAATTCAGAGAATTTCAGGTAGGGTAAGGGTACAAGATTCCTAGTTTTCCACTGTCATTGGTAATTTTCTCCTCAGCTCATTTATAGAAGCAGCTTTGTAACTCCTATTTTGTCACGTGTGATGTTTATGGCAGAGGAGATACCTACGCAATTTAGAATCTGCAACTAATGAGAAGGTCTAATGTTTCTCATCGTATTCTTCTCTTGGAATTCCAATCCCTTTAGGTTCTAAGGGTAATAAGGTTTGTGAGCTTAGTTTTCCTCTATTTCTTCTACATATTAGGTCACCCTCTAACTCTATCTCTACCTTTCAGGAGACACTATATTCAATGTCCCACAAGCTTCGAGGTTCTAAGGCTACGGAAAATTATAGTGGTTTGGCAGCATTTGAAGCACCTTACCAGGGTAACCAAATTCACTGAATGGAGTTTATTCTTTTGAGGACCACCGAAGCAATATTGTGCTAGTTTTACATTTATTTTCTTCGTAGTTTATCTCCTTATTACTACAATGACCCAACTCTGATGATCTACAAATTTCTCTTTTGGTGTAGCTCAGTGAGAAATTTTTAAGTCTGGGATTGAGGGTGGCCGATTCTTCGCTTCTAGAGGTGCCCATGTGATCCCTTTCATTCAAGTTGGTAGACTACACCCTCACCTATGACTCGTCCTATGTCCCTATTCTTTTGTCTCTATTGTTATTGAATGCAACAAAAATTAGTTCAATGTTCATCCTTGATCCAGGTGGATATTGGTGGCCAGCCACCTATTCCATGTAGATCTCTAGTCAATTTCATCTCTTTTCTCGTTTATTTCATAATTTACTATTTTTAGCAGTGTTTTAGGTCCTGAAGTTCCATAGTAGTGTTGATCACCTAAACAAATTTATTTTTTTTTCGGTCTGTAGCAGGCGGGAGCTATAGGCAAAGGCTTTCTACAAATCTTGCATTACTCAGAGAGACATTTCCAAAAATGTACCGTATGTTCCAAATAGAGATAATATGACCAACGTATGACCCCAGGAAGTTAGATGCCCAACTAACCCCAATGGGGCCGACAAACTCTTGACTTTCCATCTCCTCGGGTTAGGGTTTTTGTTGTTTAGTTTTTTCCCTTGTTATTCAATAACAAATAGGCCCTTGAGCCTCATTATAATACAATTTAGAGGCATGTAGCCACCACTTCTCTTCTAAGAGATAAGCTACTATCACCTGAGCTAGTTTATTTACATTCTATTTATAAGCATATTTAAGTATTCTGATATTAATGAAATCAAGTGTTATTTCTATTACATCTATGTATTTCTGGTTATATATAATTTGTTCTGCTCCTGTTTAAGTTCAGACCAGTGATATAAAAAATGTTCTACTCTTTCGTTGTTTTCATTGCATGTCCCCAACGAGGTCAAGGTATAATGACTTAGGGGTTGATTTGGTTGAACCTTTGCAAGTCGAACCTCGCAAACCCCGCTGACCTCCTATGGCAGAAGAAAAGAAAGATGGGGGGGCAAGAGATCCTATCAAAATATTGCTCACACATTAGCAGAATTTTGATGTCTAAAATGGGCCTCCTAAGGAAATTTTAAAATAATAGTGGAAATAATAAAATAAGAATAGATTTCACATCAAATTTTAGACAGAAAAAAAAAAAAAAAAAAAAAAAAAAAAAAACTATTTTTTCAACTTGTATTTTCAAGTTATCCCTTGATATGTTTACTCAAATTTTGAGCAGAAACACATGTTGGATGCATAATTTGATTCCTGATCCAAGGAATACCCCTGTTTCATACTTTTGATGGACCCTGCTACATGAAAAGTGAAAAATACATCAAAAACATGATTGCAATCATGTTTTCCATGTATTTCTCATTTTTTGTGTAAAAAGGTCCATCAAAAGGATGTAACATAGGTATTCCTTGGATGAGGAATTGTATTTTTCATCCAACAAGTACTCCCACTCGAAACGTGAGTAAAACCTTAGGGGATAAGTTGAAAATACGAGTTTAAAAATTTGTTTTATTATTTTATTATTTTTTAATGAATTTTTTTTTTACTCCAAAAATGGTGAATCATCCCCCACGGTTCACATCGTCATCTTGAATCCTATTGGTTCTTATAAATTTTATTTTGGTTGTACATTTTTCTTAGGAGGTCCATTTCAGACCTTAAATTTCCCCTCATGGAAGCCCTCGAGTGACAGAGGAACGCGATGATGGATAACTTTGCCCAGAGCCACTCTGGAGGTGCCAATTCTTTTAAGGTACAAGTTAACTTTGACATTCACATATTTGAAGGCTAAATAGATGCATACATCAGAGATGAATGGTTGAATCTCTTGCATGAACATTTTTTGGTTCATGACTTTTCCAATCAAGAAAATATTACCTTTGCACTTCTTAAAGCCACTTCACATGTCAAGGACTAGTGGGAAACCTACTGTGAATAAAAGGATGAGAGGGAATCTTCACTGTTTTCAACTGCACCCACTTGGGATTCTTTACGAGATGGCATCGAGGAACAATATTACCCTATTGGGAGATATGAATATAAAAATACATAAAGTGGACCATGCTATAGAAAGGAAGGGACCAAGATGTGTTAGAGTTCACAAATGTTTTGCATATCCTCTGCACAAAATTGGGTATCAAGGATTCTAAGTTGCATTCGGTACTCAGGTACTACGGTTGCCTACAAAAGTACATCCAGGATGAGATGGAGTTCCTGGACATCTCCTCACTCGACATGACATATTGATACACTATCAAGATTGAGAAGAAGTTTAAATAGAAGAAGCGAGACTTAGGATCTGTGAATTTGATGAGGTGCCCTCAAACCACAGAGCAAAGGTGGGGTGACCTAGGACAACCCGCCAAAGCCGCAAGAAAATAAAAACACCTCGAAGATAAAGAAGGACATATAATAATGTGTGAGTTCCATAAGAGCTCCATTCACAACACAAGTGAGTGTTGGGCCAAGAAATCACTAGTGGTCAAGCTGAAGGCTTCTAAATGAGATGCATGTTATAAATCTAAGTCCGAATCCAACAAAGGGAATGTCAAAGGGAAGTAGATCATTAACGCGGAGCCTAGTGCCATCATGGCCACCACCAAGATCTAGAAGTATGCACTTGAAGATCCATAGGGGGGAGAACACCTCTTCACTCACATATTTGGGTGAATGGTTCTCATTTCTAGTTCATTGTCAATAGCAGGAGCCAAAGGAACCTCATTTCATCAGATGTCATGAAGCATCTGGGCCTATTGATGACATCACATCTATAGTCCTACATCATCGAGTGGCTTCATTAAGGATAAGATCTTTGCACTTGCGAGAAGTGTCACCTTCCTTACAACATCAAGCCCATCATTAATGAGGTATTGTGTGATGTTTCTGCTCTTGAAGTTTGTGATATATTATTAGGAAGACCATCCTTGTGGAAGCAGCATGTTGCATATTAGTCTAGACCTCGCTATGTGATTACTACTTTGGGCAATAAGTTGTATATGATACCTAAGGTAGCCCCGCCTACGACCATCTCTTTGATCACTACAAAGAAATGTAGTAAGATTATTTCCTAGAACAAGAAATTTGTTATCCTTATGATTCATCGTTAGGACAAGAAGAAGGTTGTGGCCACGACTTCCAGACAGGGCTCCTCTGCATAATAGTAGTAGATGGACAAGGTCATGGAGGAGTACAGGGACATGTTTGCCTCACCTAAATGGGTACCTCTATATTTTCAGGTCAAGTACTCCATCGATTTGACCTCAAGTGCATTTCTAACCAACAATCCAATCTATCACTGCTTTCTTTTGGAGAATGATGAGGTCAAGAGGCATATTCAGGTGTTGTTGCAAAAAGGGCACGTGAGGCTAAGATCATCACCTTGTGGGATCCCGATTGTATTGGTACAGGAGAAGGATGAGAGCTAGAGACTCTCTGTTGAATATTGGGCTTTGAATAAGATCATTGTTCAGAATAGGTACGCAATCCCACTGATTAATGACCTTTTGGACCATCCTAAGGGGGAAAAATATTTCAGCAACATTAGCTTGAAGTTTGGTTATCACAAAGTGCCTATCGATCTGTATGATGTGTGGAAAACTACCTTGAAATCCAAGGAGGGTCTTTTTGAATGGTTGGTCATGTCTTTTGGGTTGATGAATGCCCCCACAACCTTCATGAGATTGATGGAAGACATCTTGTGACCCTTCACCAATGCATTCATGGTGGTGTATTTAGATGAAAGCTTATCCTTTAGTGAGATTTGGGAAGAGAACCTCCGCCATATTTGATAGGTCCTTCAATCTCTGTGACAACACAAGATGTGTGCCAATTCGGAGAAATTCACTTTTTGCATGACCCAAGTTCAATATACACAGTACATCATTGATGAGAAGATTTTTCATGGGGACCCATCCAACACAGAAGTATTTCGTGATTGGTCAACCCCAACCATGCTAACCGAGCTCCATACTTTTTTGGTTATTTCTAATTTCTACCACAGGATCATGTTGGCATTCTCTCATATCAGTTGGCATTTAAGTCAAGTCACCAAGGCTGGAGCAAAAGAAAAGTGTTTTTGGTCCAAAACCCAATAGAAGGTGTTTTTCGAGTTGAAGCATTGCCTCTACTCTACATCGATGCTCACATTACATGACCTGCAACAACCATTTGAAATGGAGACATATGCCTCTGACTATGTTGTTGGTGTAGTTCACACTCATCAAGGGCATCCAATGGCTTACCACAGTGAGATACTTTTAGACATAGTCCAAAAATATCTCACTTATGACAAAGAGATGTATTCCATTGTGCAGGACTATGGTGAATGGAAGCATTACATTCTGGTGAAGGAAACAATCATCCACATAGACCACCAACCCCCTAAAGTTGATACAGACATAAGAAAAGTTGCAGAATGATCGTCGTTAGAAATGGTCCACACACCTACAACAATTCCATTTGAACATTAAGTACAAGAGGGAGAAAACTATTAATGTTTCATACTGCCTTAGCTGACCACTAGTCATAGCACTGACCACTATCCTTGACTCCTATGGAAATGAGAGTTCGAGGTGGTTGCATCTTTACAAGGGTGATTTAGAATTCAATAGCACATACTAGACACTCCTGGAAGGTAAGTAGGTTCTAAATTTTCACCTCCAACATGCATTTTTATGCCACCTGGGACATATCTATGTGCCTTCAAGCGAGCATGCTAAGATGATTTGGGAGGCACACTACAGTTGGGTTGCTGGACATTTTGGAGTATAGAAAATAGTGGTAGTCCTACAGAAGTACTTTTATTATTCGAAGCTTCATCAAGATATTGGGATGTACATTCAATCCTACACTTCTTGCACCATTTCCAAACTAACCATCAATAACCAAGGCCTATATGATCATCTTCTTACTCCTAATAAACCTTGGGAATCCATCTCCATGGATTACATGTCAGGCCTTGCTTCTTCTAAGAATGAAAATGAATGCGTTTTCATGGTTTTCGATAGATTCTCTAAGGTGGCCATTACGGAACCCTGCAGAAATAATATCACAATAGAGAGAACTACGAAACTATTCTTTGAGTGAGTGTGGGTACACTGTGGCATCCCATAGTCCATTGTCTTAGATTGGGAAAATAGATTCCTGTGTGAAATTTGTTCCATGACTCTACATCCCCAAATTGATGGTCAAATAGAGGTCATCAATAGGGTGATCATACACATTCTGTACATGTCCAACTCGAAGCCTCCATGCACATGGGATGAAAACCTCTTGTATGTCCAGAAAAAATACAAAACATATCTCCACATCTCAATGGGCCATAATCCCTTTTAGCTAGGCTGGTATTTTAGTCATTATGTTTCATTGATGTGGCCATACCATTTGTTGCTGCTCAAGTAGATTTGGCTCATGTCCAATCCAATGCCGACAAGGTTAACAACTTCATTGAGTACATTCAACACATCTGCAAGTAGGTTGATGATATATTAGGCAGAACCAATGCTAGTTAGAAGAAGCGCCATCATCAACTTCAGGTTCCGGACACGTGCCAGGTGGATGACAAAGTTTGGCTATATTTGCATAAGGAGTGTCTCGCTGGATCACACTGTAAGCTTCCCTCACTCCGACATGGGCCATACACCCTCACCAAGGCTATGGGCGATAATTCCTTCCAGTTTAACATTCCATTGTTCCTTGGTATGTGCCCAATGTTCAATATAGACAACCTTCGACCATACTCTCCACCATTGATGGACACATCTAACATTGCAGAACAACTCACACCAACAGAGTTGAAACCAGAATACATGGAACATGCCACAACTAATCAGATCATGGATACATAGATCAAGAAAACTCACCAACAGAGGATCCAGCTATATCGAGTTCTCAAAGCAGGCTAACCCCTTCACCAGGGCAAGTGGTTTACCAGGGACAAGGTTCAACAAAAATTTCCTCACCTCATGGAGACTCTGCATGCACTAAGGAACATTGCATCATAAGGAGGGAGGACTGAACTAGGTGGATAATAGTGGAAACCTGCCTATTCCACCTAGACTTCCAATAAATTTCATTTGTTTTCATGTTTATTTGAGCATTTACTATGTTTAGCAGTTTTCAGGTCCTAAACTTTTGAAGCCATTTTGACCCCCTAAACGACAATTTTTTAGGTTAGTGGTAGGCCCATTGCCATATTAAGGGGTCTTCTATAAAAATTGTAGTACTCATAGAGACCTTTGCAACACGGTATCATATTCACCAGGTAGAGATAATATGACCAAGTTACGACCTTGGGAAGTTGGCTGCCCAAGTAAACCCAATAGGGCACACAAACTCTTGGAATTCCATAACCTAGGGTTAGGGATTTGGTTGTTTATAGTTTTCCCTTGTTGTTCACTAATAAATAGGCCCTTGAGCCACATTATAGTATAGTTTAGAGGCATGTAGCCACCACATCACTTCTCAGAGATGAGCTACCATCACTCGAGCTAGTTTATTTCCATTCTATTTGTAAGCATATTTCAGTATTCTAATATTAATGAAATAAAGTTTTATTTCTATTGCATCTCTATATTTATGGTTATATATATATATTTTGCGTTCCTATTTAAGTTTGGATAAATCCTCTAGGTATTTTTGAGAGGAGTATTTTCTTAACTTGGTTAGACATGTTATAACCGAAGTTTGGTGGTTGAAGGAGATTTAATTATAACATATTACCTACAACCATTAATCTTGAATTTGGGTTTTCAATGCATCGACCTGGGTTGTCGCTACATGCATATGTACGTTGTAAATTTTTAAGTATTAGGAAAGAACAACATAGTTTTTGTTTTTCTAAATTTTGTTAAGTGTTAAACAAGGACATCACATTTTCAGTTTTTTTTTTGTATTGAAGCAGTCCAATACGATTTTCATATGTTCTCCAAGTTCTAGATATCATGGCTCAAAATTTGAGCTTTCCTGTTTAATTACATTTTATTTGCATTCGGCTATAAGCTAGATAATTTACTTGGATGACCTTCAATGTGCTTAAGTTTAAGTTGTAATATTTTCCAAATGTGTTCCTCTAATGGCATTATTTCTCATAAAGATATTCTCAAACCTTTAAGAAATTATCCCAATATCTAGATACGTTTTCCCAAAGGAGATGAGGTATGGCTTGCATGGGCCTAATTACCCATGAGTATGATGGTTTAATTTTCTAAGATATTGTAGTCAAGGGCTGCTCTATCGACATTCTTGTTGGGTCTTGTTAATGCCTCTAAAATCACTGCATCAACATTATGGAAAACCAATTGGTCCGGACCTTAGTGCAGCTCCTTTTCCATTTGGTGTGGTGGCTCCAACTGGATATAACGGGACCAGTTTCCCAGTGATATATGAATTGATGGGTGATTTGTTTGTAGTGTATAACAAAAGTGATATGTGCTTTATCCTACAAATGTGAGAATATACAAATATAACTAATCTATCCCGGGTATTATTTTAACAGTTCATGATTCTTCATTGTTTCTGTTAAAAAAAAAACCATAAAGATTACTTATTTATAAAATAGAAATATGCATTCATATGATGATTACTTTGTTTAAGTAGTTAAACAAGGTAATAATAAAAACATTATCACATTGAACATAATATATATCACTGACATATATATCCAAACGATGACAGTTCTAAAACATTCGGAAATGATAAGTTAAATAATTTCTTAAAAACATATAGATATATATATCTATATATATATATATATATATATATATATATATATATATATATATATATATATATATATATATATAGCAATGGTGAGAAATGTTCATTCACATAGAGAAATAAAACAAAAATAGTGATAACAGTATCGTATGCACTTGGATTCTCCCAATATGAACAAAATTCAGATTCTGCTTTCCTATTTGATAACACCTTCAGAAGATGTAGAAGTGCAAATCTTATAAAAGCCTCTTCCACAAAAATGCAGAACTTTGGTCCATCTTCTGACAAAAAAAATATTAGAAGTAAAATAGTGCAACTCCCAAGTCAATTTTTAATACAAACTGAGGACCCTTTCTAAATACATGAAAGGGTCTTAAATACTAAAAATAACAACTAAAGGTCAATAAAAATCGCTATGCATTGTTCTAACTATAGACATGAAAATATGAGATTCTTTATGAAAATAGCAGCGCAGTGGCGGTTGAAATGAATTCATTGTATCGACTTATTTTCCTGTACTTGCAGCTGACAAATTGTGAGCATTGGTTGGATTTCTGGAGGGTGACTCATCCTAAAGTGTAGCTAAGTTGTATAGATGGCATCGGAGAGTTCGGAGATCATGCAGTTGATTACATCTGAAATACATTTCATGGCCATCTGCTAGCTATGTGTCTTGACAAGGAAAAACCATAATGTCTCCCACGTCAAGCTTTGGATTCCTCAATCTACTTTTCCCTATGTGCCAGCTCCTGTTTCCATTGTTTTTCTAACGATTTCGCTTTTTGGAGTTTTCCTGGAGAGCAATCGGTGATCAAATTATACATATGAAAACTGTTACTTATTAATTCGATCAGACTATTCGTTGTTGCTCTGCATCTAGAAATTTCTCTCTCAGCTTTCATTAATTGGGACTCCCATTCGAAAAACATGATTTCCTTATGTGATCCTTGTATTCTTGGAAAATTGGCAGCTATTCCTTCTTTGGAATCTTGCCAGGATAGAAAGTTGGTTAACCTTTCATCTGCCTTGCCTAATTCAAGGTTGGCGTCTACCGACTTTTCAATCATTGATGTAGAAGTATCACATAACGGGTTGGCCAATGATATATTGTGGCAAAGAATATCAAACTATCGGAACAAGGCTTTGGTTACTTCCAAAGCTTCTATTCTGAATTGGCTTACCTATGGATAACCTTTATACCTTTTTATATGTTCTTTCATTTGTACGATTTGTTCATCCTTTGCCTTCTTTTCTTGCTCTCTTAACATCTGAAGATTTCTCAATTCTTCAGACAATTTCTGTTGTTTATGAAGAGTTTGCTCATTAATCCTCTGCCTTTCTAATTTCAACTGCTCTTTTAATTGTTCATTTTGTTGCCTCTGTTCTATTAACTATTGTTCAAGCTGATTTATGTTTTGTTGTTGCTTTTCCGATTACACCTCAAGTTGGGTAATTGTTTGATCCTTTTCCCTTATCAGGTGGCTAATCTCTGTGGCTTTATCCATTGTGGTCGCTGTGTAGGCTCCTGCGAACTCAGATAGCTTTGTTAAATCCTCGGAGGGGTCGACTTCTGTTTTCCATACCACATTCATCATTTCAGCTTGAGGAGTTGAAAGGGGACTTTGATCAATTTTCCTCTTCTTCCTCTGTCTTTTAACTACATCCTTATGCTTCGAACTATAGAAGACATCAAGAGGTCCTTTGTGGGATTCCCAGGAAAATCTCTATGTCCTGCTAAATTCTAGGTAGGCCACTTGTTCCTTCAATTGGAACTGTGATAACTTCAGGATTTTGCAAATGTAGGCATTTCTGGTGTAGTGAGCTCTTGGGATTTATTCGGGTTATTGATTATTGAGTCGAATTGCTCCTATTCCATGATTAATTTAGGATCAATATGAATATTCCTATCAAGTGGCTCACTAGTTTCTTCCTGTGTCTTCTTCCTTTTGGAGGTCCCCTCCTTCTTAGGAGTCCTTTAACTAATTTTTTCTTCAAAATGGACTTGTTATTGCACCACAGAGGTAGTATTTAACAAGTCTAGAGGTAGCGTTTCCAATATCTGTGTCCTAAACTTCTAGAATTCCTCTAGTCCCTCCACTCCCAATTTGATTTTTGCTAGTTATTTCACCTGATAAAATACGTCGGCTGAAGTAAACAAATCACCATAAATATCCTGATCATGATCAAAATTGGCAATTTTGGATTGAGAAGTGACATTGTAGGTAACCGATTTGGGATCATACTACCATTTTGGGATGATTGCTAAATATAACATTTTTAATTTCTCAGCTTCCTTTTCTGCATGTTTGAAATCATGCAGCGTGAAAGCACCACATTGAAGAAGGAATGAAGGCCATATATGCTTTTTAGATTCCTTCATATTCCTTGATGTCCCTTCTACTGTTACCTGATATGCAAATCTCTAGCAAGTAACTTATCCAGGATACATAAGGGAAGGACATGTGGGTCAATAGTGCTGCCAAAAAGTCTAATGTAGGTGAACTTTTCTTCAGAAAACCAACTACCAATTGTAGTTAGGTCGATAGAGGCTTCCTCGGACAACCTAGGAGCAGGTTTATTGAATATGGCATAATACACAGGGAGGATGAAACCATGATAGATTCTATAAAGATGATTTTTGTAATGGGATTTCCAAAATTCCTTATGATAGATATGAATAGGGTTAGGGTCCTATGGAGTCCATTTCCATCCTAAAATGGGGTATTCAGAATTGAAACAGATAGTGTCTAGAATATAGGCACTCATTAAAAACAGGGGTATCACCCGGGTAGTCACGAATCTGTTTTTCCTATAATGAAGTATTTGGTTGGCCATTTTATCTGAAAAAATGGTCGCCCAATCCATGATAAAATAATTAACTACAACCTCAATTAAAGGTACCATCTCTATAGAAAATTTGGCAGAATCATGGACTCCAAAGAGTCTGCACATCATTGCACCTGCATAAGAGTAAGGAGATGCTAATGAGTCTACATAGTACATACCCGATGATTCATGCTTGTTTTTGGTCGGAAAATGTCTCCACTATCTGATAGGGTCTCATTTGATGGTGTTTTCTTTGGCAAAAGCCTCCAAAAATGCTTTGTTATATCGCTTGTGCGGTTCAGGCAAACGGTACATTCTTTTGATATCCTCTCCTTTGAATGGCCCAAACATTCTCCCATCGGTCGTAAAGAAAGTCATGTCTGTGATATTGATGCTTTCAATAAACCAACTAACCAAGTGATTATAGGTTAAAACTTTGGCACGGGATGCTATTCCATGAAGAAAGGAGCAAGCCAAATCCTTAAGAGTATTCTCTAACTTGCGAGTGGAATGAGCTGGTTCCACCACTTCTTCATTCTCCTCTAAATCTTCAACTTCCAGGAAATTATATATATTTTCCCATGAAGCTTTGCATAGACAGAGGCATGTAGTATCTGATATCAAGACTTTCTTCACTGGTTCCTCATTGGCTACCACAAGAGCCTTTGGTTTCCTTGATTTCTTTGTCATTTTAGTTGGATTCATCAACTCATACTTGCTATGCAGAGGAAACAAAAGAACGTAACAGGGAAAAAACTAGTTCAAAACCAACGCGAAATACAAAGATTAATGATAATTCAAGCGTGATAAGCAATATGAACTCAAATATTGTTGCGGATGAAATACTCAAAGGATTCAACCTTAACTACTCAATTAATGACCTCCGTAACCGCAAATCGTTGTAATTAGATGTAATCATGATATGTCGCATTTCCACATATTACTTAAAATCTCTTAAAGTAGATCCCTTGGCTTTTCTGATCAGTGATTAGCAAAAATCACATATTGCAGATCAGAAGGTTCAAAGGTCAAGATTAAGCTATTACCATAGGTAGCTCTGATCGAGATAAAGGTGAGTGGTATTGTGAGGAGGCAGGATATTCAATAAATTGTTTGTTTTTCGCTTACTGTTGATTTAAGGGTTAAACCCCTAGTCATATGTTTAACAACCTTTTATTGAAAAGTGCACCTTTTCTCTATGTAATCACATTTGCGTATTCTAATTGGGCTTTTGTTATGTGTTTCATGGTACGTGCAATGGAAAATTGCCATTGTATTACCTCATCGGGAGTTTGGCATAGACCTTTGGAATGCTTCATTGTTCAACTTGCGATTTGCGATTTCTGATAGCATTATCACATCGAAGATTTGCTAATGAGAGTATTTTAAGCATATCCTTTAAGTAAAGGATGCGACATATTATTTTACATTTGTTTCATGAAAAGGTCTTTAATGCCTAATGCGGTTAAGTCTGTGTTTGCGATTGTTATTGAGTTATTGATTTTAATTAAAAGGGGCCCCATTTCATGTTCAAGTTTTCGATAAAACTTTGAAATGGGGATGGTTGTCGTATAGCACAACAATTGGTGATTCACTGAAAGAAACAATTATCTCTAAGAAAGTAATGCAATATCTATAGCTTTCTAAATTTGGAAACCATTTAGGATAAAGAAAACAATCTAAGAATAGCTGGATAAAGATTAACTCTAAATATAATGAAAAAAATACTTTTGTAATTCCTTTTCCAATCCTAAAATTAAAAAAAAATGGTTTCTTCGAGCTTCAATTGGTTGATATATATAAAGCAAGGGGCTTCTCCAACTTAGCTTTTAAGTTTACTATGTTGTCACAGGTAGTGCCTTTGCTACCAACAAACCTTTATAGTCTTGACAGGGTTACCTTTTAACCATGTAATCATTCATTGTCCCATCCATCTAAGAGTATAACTTTTGAAAGATAAATTCAAAAAATTATGTTTGCACATATTTATTCTTTTTGTATTTTTTTCTTAACCTTTATATTTATTTTAAAAGAAAAAAAAAATCCATTGTCCTGGTTTGGTGGCCAGCTATTGAGAATGCCATTCACTGGTTGTAATTGAACTGAACAAGCCAGCTCATGATGAGACCCCTTGTTTTATGATCATAAGCCATTACCTTTTTTTGGTATGTAATATTGGTAATGTCAGTTAAACTAGTTCCCTATGATCATGGTAAGCAAGCTCATGATGAGACCTCTTATCTTTTATATCAAACATATTTTAGAATTACACTCTGAAAAATCAAAAAATTAATGTATGGGGTGAATGACTTTCTCCTTAAGAGCATATGGAAGACAATTTAAGAGTTGTAGGTGTTAAGTTTGGAATAGTCTTTACTTTTTACAAATAACCTCTCTTGTCTCTGTAAAACTTGGAATTATTTACAGTATTTTCAAGGGATGTGAAGGTTTTACAAATCTAAAAGAGGTTCTCAAAGTTTTATTCTTTAACTAACCTTCTAGAACTATAGCCTTTTCCTTAAAGGTTTCCATCTATCGAAAGTAAGTATTTACAATATTCCTTAAATAACTTTCGAATAGTAAAAAGTTAATGGAAGACTATTTAGAAGTAAGGAGTTACCTTAAGTAAAGACTCTTTTCAAGATAAGCCCATTCACAGGGAGAGAATCTCTCTTTCCTGATAGATATTGCAATATGAACATTGATAGGCCTATCTTCTCAATGATTTGAAATCGTCCAAGCCACATCTTCTGAAATTTAGTATGTTTGTCTTTCTCGTCGTGTGATTTGTCCCATTTCAAAACAAGATCACCAATTTGTAAAAATTTTGGGCCAATAGAATTTGAGTCAAAGGAAGATTTAATGATTTGTTGATGTTTTTCATGTGTAATTCTAGCTTTCTCCCTTTCTTCTTCTAATTTAAGGATTTGATCATATCTTAATTGAATAGAAGAGGAGGGATTTTCTTCAATAAACTGCACTAGGGCTGGAGATGGGAATGCTAAGTTTGTTGGTATCACAATTTCTTTCCCATACACCAGTTGAATGGAGAAGTACCTATTGAGGCCTTCTATGTTATGCGGTCTACCCATAATGCAAATATCAAAGACTTTTGCCAATTCTTTTGATTTTGGTCAATAGTTCTCTTAATAATCTTGATAAGACTTTTGTTGGTTGATTATGCTAAACCATTGCCTTGAGGATAGTAGTTTGCAGAATATTTCAATTTAAATCCTCTCTTGAGAGCAAATTCAAGTATGGTATTTCTCGAAAAATAAGATACATTATTAAAAATGAGAGCATTAGGTATGCAAAACCTACTAATGATGAATTGATCGTTGAATTCAATGACTATGTCAGAGTTGGCTACCTTTAAAGGAATTGTTTCTACCTACTTTGTGAAGTAATATGTGCCTGTAAGGATATACCTATGCTGCTTGGAAGAATGTGGAACAATCTCTCTGATGATATCCAGTGCCCATTTGTTCAAATGGTTGTTCAATGTTGACTAGCTGCAAAGGAAAGTCTGGTATCCTTTGTCTTCCACTCATAGTTTGACAAATTTTGCATTTTCTTACATAGTCATGAGAATATTTGAATAAAGTGCGCCAATAATATCCAACATGTAATATCTTGTGAGCTGTTGTATCACCTTCAAAATGTCCACCTGCTTATTCATCATGTAATTCCTGTAACACCTTTTGTGCTTCAGTTTTTTCAAGGCATCTTAACAAAACCGAGTCATTATTCCTTCTAAATAATACATCATCAATGATTTCGAAGTGTTTTTCTTTCAATCTCAAGGCACGTTTGTTTTTGTAAGAGAGATTAGGAAGAGAATATCCATTTTTTAAATAAGAGACCAAATCTACATATTGAGATTAAGAGTTCATAATACTTATCTTATTTATTTGAAGAGCATTATCTGAGTCTTCATGTTCTAGAATGTTAGAAGCTCCCACTAAAAACCTGCAAAAACCTTGACCTCTAACAAATTTTGCTGGCCTAATATCTAAATCATATTCTTGTAATGTTGTAACCCAGTTGCCTCTCTTCTCTCCCACTTCCCTTTGGACTAGTAATTGTCTCACTGCTGAGAATGGGACTATTAATTTTGTATGAGTCTTTAGGAGGAATGGCTTAAAGTGATTAATAGATTTGAACACAACGAAAGCGTCCTTTTCTACTTCAGAATAATTAAGTTTAGCACCTTGTAGATTAGAGCTGAAAAAGGATATGGGTGCTTCAATTTGCTGATCATTAATTTGTGTCAACACAGCTGCATAAGAAGTTTCAGATGCTAGAGTATACAAAATAAAATGATTAGAAAAATTTGGGGTATCCAGTTTAGGAGCATTAATGATTGCTTGTTTGATTGAATCAAAGGCTTCCTTTTCATTATGCCCCCATTTGAACAATAAATTTTTCTTAATCATGGTCTATAATGGTAAAACAATCTGCGAAAAATCAGGAACAAATATTTTTACAAAATTTATTTGACCTAAAAATGATTGCATTGATTTTTTATTGTGTGGAAAAGGAACTTTAGCAATCCCCTTGACTCTTTCTGGATCAATATAAATGCCATTTTTGGATAAGATAAACCCTAAGAGCTTACCTTCATCAAGAGCGAAGAATGATTTCTTGGGATTTAATAAAATTCCATACCTTTTACAGCGTTCAAAGATTTTTTTCAAATCATGTAAATGATTTGCTCTTTTCTTGGAGAAGACAGCTATTCCATCTAATTAGACATGATTTGACTTATTAATCAAACCCTTAAATTCTATATCCATTCCTCTTTGGAAGGTAGCTCCAGAATTAATCGTCTCGAAAGGCATTTTCTGGTAGGCATATGTTCCCCATTTGGTTCTGAAAGTAGTCTTTCATTTGTCATCTGGATGAACCAATATCTGGTTATATCTTGAAAAACCATCTAGAAAAGACGTTAATTGAGAACCAGCAACTGCCTGAAGAGTCGGTTCCATTGTTGGGAGTGGGAAATTATCCTTTTGACTTGCCTTATTGAGATTTCTGAAATAAATGCATATTCTAATGTCACCGTTCTTCTTTCTAACAGGTACTAAGTTAGAAACTCATTTTCGATGCCTGCCTAGGAAAATTATCTTTGCTTTCAAGAGTTTATTCAATTTTGGTTTGATTTGACTCTCTAAATTCGGATGAATTTTCCTTAATTTCTGTTGCACAGGTTTCTCTTCAGAAATCATTGGAATTGTGTGTTGTATGATATAAGTATCATACTTTTTTAGATCGTTATAATACCAAGGGAAAACATTTTTTTATATTTATTCAACATTATGATAAAAGAAAACTTTCTTCTAGTGTGAACCCTAGTCCTAGATTAATATTTTGTGGTTTGGCCTCAGTGCCAAGATTTATTAATTCAAACTTCAAAGTTGAACTTTGAAGTTTTTAATTAGTGATATGTTTAAACCTATCCTTGATATCATAAAGATCTTCATGTTTGACCACAGATTTAGGTATGGATTTTTCCTCTAGTCTCTGCTTTATTTGAAGATCATGGTCATTCTCCTCAATAATTTGGTCATCATAGGATCTCTCAAAAGTTAAGAAGTTCAAAATGTCTTTATCATGATTAAATACCTACCAGTTGGTGACATTGTCTAGAATGGATGGTCTAAAAATCAATTCGATTGAAAACCTCTTAGAGATGTAATCCTCCGATGGAAGGAGCTTAGAAAAACATTGGCTAATAAATCAACTACTACATTCTGAGATCTAGGGATGGGAGAAATACTAAATGCTAGAAAATGAGATATGAGGTCTTGAAGCAAGGACTGATAATGCTTAAGATGTCCAGAAAGGCAATGGATAGTATTCCTTACCTGCTTGATGACAATCTCATAATCACCAATTACTTTTAGATATTGAATATTCAAGCCTATTGCTTTATAAAGCCCTTGGATCAATGCCTCATATTCAGCAGTATTATTTGTACACTCAAATTCTAGTCTGCATGAAAGCATAGTTTTTTCCCCCTCAGGACTAACTAAAATACATTGTGCTCCTACACCTTCATTTGATTTTAATACATCAAAATACAAAGACCAAAATACAGGCTTATATACAGTTTTATTTACAATTTCTTCAGCAATAGTAACACACCTTGATGTATTTGTATCAGAAAATTTTTCTATCTGCGATGTGATACTATTAACAGAGAAAGGTGATGATCGAGCGTTAAAATTACCAAAGAATGATTCAGTTGAGTAATTTCTGAGAATGTTATTGTTGAAAGCTATGGGTTGATTTTCTTGTTCAAAATCCATTACAATATGAGTCATGTGCTTCTCTCGATCGATCTCAATTTGATTTGGTTTCCCTTTATAGGGAAGCCACATATGCAACCAATCAGTAGAAATATATCCATGGAGTTTCTCAGACAAATCCTTGCTTAAAATTAACACATAGAACTCAGGGATGTCAGCAATCAATATATCAAATCTCTAGACTACTCTAGGATCAGATGATAACCTAATGGTGACTGAATTAATCTCCCCCAAGACTTGAACCTTAATTCTATCCAACTGAACAATATGTACTACATATTTTTGGGGTTTAGTGTTCAATTTTGAGTAAACCGAGGTTGGCATTATGTTTGATGAAGCCCATGAATCTAATAAACAATTGTGTAGATTTCTATTGTAAATTTCATAGTTAAAATAAAAGGAGTTTGAGAATTAAATCTATCTCCGGTTAAAATAGTATCAATAGCATTTACTCTATCTGATGGTGGACTACTTGCTCCATTAGCTGCCTTGGACATCACAACATTTGGAAGAGGAGAAGAAGGTACTGCATTTAACTCTTTGAGCAGCAATTTCTATTGATGTTTGAGTTAGCTAAGCTCAAACAAAGAGATATTCGATCTAGTCTTCTTCATGTCTTCTATAATGTTGTAATCCATAGAGTTAGAGACTACCAATGTCTTGGATGATGGGGGTGGATTGGAAGATGATGGCTGATTTTGATTGGGCAACGCTGCAGGTTTCTTCTTGGGATCTTTATCTTTGGTAGTAGGGCTTGAATTTTTCTTTTTTTGAGTTGGTTGAATAGGATCTACATTAACATTACTTCTGGTACTTACTGGGAGAGCTTCCTCTTCACTTTCAGTATCAGAATTGGGTAAAATGAAGTCCCACATACCATGACATTCAACAACATATTCTTCTTCTGTTTCCTCAGATGTCAATACTATGTCTTCATCCTCAACATTATCCAGACGTGATTCTGCATTAGATATGGCATTAGGTGGTTTTGATTCAAGTCTTTTAAAATTTCTAAATGGCTTTTTAGTGGAGGTATTTGCTACCTGTTTCTTTATTTCTATCATTTCATTCGACATAGTCTTAAATTTTTTTTTCAAACCCTCCATATCATATGGATCTTTAGCCACCTTCTTCTTCAAATCATCTTTAAAAGTAACTTATTTGGACTTTCTCTCCTTAAGAGTTGTTTTCTTTTCTAAAGCGATAATACATTTCTCAAAGGCGATTACTTCTTTCATATTCTCTGCTAAGGTGGGCTTTGTAGCTCTATCAATGAAGATGGCTACATTTGAAGGTAAGGTAGAAATATACCATTAGCTTCAAACCTCTTCACTAGGTTTAGACGTAGTAGGAATTTTATTTAAGAGATTATTAAATCGCGAGTTGAAATATTTAATGGCTTCCTTCGATTCAGTTTTAATATTGGAGAGATCATTGATTAATGTTGCTATGGACCTATCATCTCTGAACTTAGTTAAAAACTACTCTTGGAAAGCATTCCAACTAGTAATGGACCCTGATGGTAATGAAAAATACCATGATCCAACTGGTCCTTGTAATGTGTATGGGAAAAGCCTCACAATAGCGTCTTTTTCTATTACTTTATTTAAGTTTATTGACAACATAAAGTTGTTTATATGTTTTTCTACCAGTATGCCAACATCTGGATTAAACTTTGGCAATGTTAGGTCCCTATAATACTGGTGATTACCCCATTAGTATTGTAGTTGTATCCCTTATTAATATTGTTGTGCCCCTATTGTCCCCATATTGTTATTACTGTGCCCCATAGAATTCCTCTATTGCTATTTTTGTGGCTTTATATTATTATTGTTAGGTTGGCTGGGTTATATTGTGACTCCTTAGACTCCTATATATAGAAAGGAGGTTTTGTCATTTGAATCATCCAAGAATTTTTTATTTGTGTAATGTAAAGGAGGTTTCCCCAAGGGAAACTTTTTACACAAAGCTATTTATGAGAACAAAATGTTGGCAATACTACATGCACTTAAGAAATGGCGACCCTACCTAATGGGAAGACACTTCAAGGTAAAAACAGATCCTCATAGCCTTAAATAGTTTTTAGAAAAAAGATTATCCTTTGAAGAGAAACAAAAGTGGGTCACAAAGGTGTTGGGTTATGACTTTGAAATCATCTACAAAAAAGGGAAGAAAAATGTGGTGGCAGATGCACTTTCAAGAAAGGATGAGGATGTGGAAGCATTGTTGTGAGCCATTTCTATTATCCAACCAGATTGGATAAACGAAGCAAGGGAGGAATGGAAGAATGATGAAGAAGTGTGGGCACTTATTCAAAAGTTACAACAAGATTCCAGTATATCTGATACATTTAGGTGGAAAAATGATTTGTTATGGTACAAAGATCGCTTATACCTCTATAAGAATTCCCAACTGAAACAAAAGATTCTTATGGAATTGCACACTTCTCCCTTAGGAGGGCACTCATAATTTTTAAAAACTTACCATAGGGTTAAGAAGGAATTTTTTTTGGGATGGCCTTAAATCGGATATTCAAAAGTTTGTGGTGGAATGCTTGGTTTGCAAAAAAAATAAAGTGAAAACAATTAAGACCCCGGGTCTATTACAACCTTTATCCATTCCAAGCCAACGTTGGGAGGAGGTTTCAATGGATTTTATCATAGGTTTACCCAAGTATGAGGGAAAGAGTCTCATCATGGTGGTAGTTGACACACTTACCAAGTATGCACACTTTTGTGCATTATCACATCCACTTAAAGCTAGTATAGTTTCTACTGCATTTATGGAAACAATTCAAAAGCTACATGGAAATCCAAAGATTATTATAAGTGACAGAGATCCCATTTTCACTGGAAACTTTTGGACATAATTATTTTCTTGTCTTGGTACTCAGTTAGCTCATAGCTCATCTTATCATGCTCAATCTGATGGGGAAACTGAGATAGTAAACAAATGTTTGGAAGGATATCTTTGTTGCTTTGTATCTGATAAACAAACACAATGGGTCAAATGGTTGCCTCTGGCTGAATGGTGGTATAACACTTCCTTCCATACAACAACAAAAATGACCCCATTTATGGCACTTTATGGATATCAACTACCATCCATCACATCATATTTAAGAGAAAATTATAAGGTTCAAGAAGTGAAACATCACATCGAACATCAACAAGTCCTCCAACTCTTAAAGGATAACCTTGTTTTGGCACATAATAGAATGAAACAACAGGTAGATCAACATCTCAGCAAAAGAAGTTTTGATCTAGGTGATTGGGTATTCCTACGGCTGCAACCATATAAATAAATGTCCCTCAAGCAAGCTAAGAAGGATAATTAATTATCACCAAAGTATTATGGTCCGCACAAGGTGTTACAAAAGATTGGTACGATGGCATACAAATTGGAGCTTCCTGTAGCTTGTCTAGTGCACCCAGTTTTCCATGTTTCATGTTTAAAGAAGGTTATAGGCGACAAGCTCCCAGTTCAAGCAATATTTCCAGAACTTGATGAGGAAGGAAAAATTATATTGGAACCAGAAGCAGTCACAGAAAAAGGGACTCGACAGCTATGAAATCGATCAATTTCGGAGTATCTCATCAAGTGGAAGAACTTATCTGCTAAAGATTCCACATGGGAGGATGATAATTTTATACGGAAGCATCCAGAACTACTCAAGCATTGAGGACAACACTTTTTTGAAGGAGAGGGGCATGTTAGGTCCCTATAATACTAGTGATTTTCTCATTACTATTGTAGTTGTATCCCGTATTAATATTGTTGTGCCCCTATTGTCCCAATATTGTTATTATTGTGTCCCATAAAATTCCTCTATGGTTATTTTTGTGGCTTTATATTATTATTGTTAGGTCGACTGGGTTATATTGTGACTCCTTAGACTCCTATATATAGAAAGGAGGTTTTGTCATCTGAAGCATCCAAGAATTGTTCATCTGTGTAATGTAAAGGAGGTTGCCCCATGGAAGAGGCTGAATTCTAAGGCGTTCAACTATCTTTTCTATCTTTTTGTGAGATGGTTACATAACAGGCAACCACTTTTCAGGGTGGGCTGGTAATTGACTCAAGGGTGCAGGCATTGTAACTGCCCCTGGGTTTGTCCATGGCATTGGTTGTGGTGGATTTTGTGCCATTGTTGCACTAACAACAGAAGAAAGTGAGAATGTAGTTACAAGTGGTTGGGTAGAGGATGTTGAAGTACTTGTACTCTGTTGGACAATGATATGAAGTTGGGGAGTGGATGGTTGACTTTGCAATGGATTGGATGCAATGGATGATGATGATGAAAGAGTCTTAGTGTCAGAGTCTTCAAGTGTCTTCCTAGCTCATTTCCTTTTAGTCAGAGGAAATTCGGTTGGTTCAATGCCAAGCTTTTCACTCTGTAATCTTGTAAGAGGCTAAGAAGGAATATATTATGATGTCACACAGCCCTAGGATAGCTCTAACTTTTATTGAGATATTGAAAACCCTTGAATTTCAAGGGTGGATTTGTCAGATATGTTCAAGTTTTTAGCAGTGGTTGTTATCTTTTCAACTTCTCGCTTGAAAATTGGAGATCTAGAATGCAAGGGAGAATTTGGATGAGATGGTGAGGGAGATTTACTCTTAGAAAGGGCTATTGATATGCATTTGCTCACCATTCATAGTTTAGGCCCCCTTTTAGTGCCAAAAATGTTGATGCCTCTAAAATCACTGCATCAACATCGGGAAAAACCACCTGGTCTGGACCTTAGTGCAACTCCTTTTCCATTTGTTGTGGTGGCTCTGACGGGATATAATGGGACTAGTTTCCCAGTGATATATGAATTGATGGGTGATTGGTTTGTAGTGTATAATGAAAGTGATATGTGCTTTATCCTACAAATGTGAAAATATACAAATATAACTAATCTATCCCGGGTATTATTTTAACAACACAATTCTTGATTGATTCTATTAAACAAATAACCATACATATGACTTATTCATAAAATAGAAATATGAATTCATATGATGATTACTTTGTTTAATTAGTTAAACAAAGTAATAATAAAAACATTATCACATTGAACGTAATATATATCACTGACATATATATCCAAATGGTGATAGTTCTAAAACATTCAGAAATGATAAGTTAAAGAATTACTTAAAAACACACACACACACACACACACACACATATATAAAAGAGCAATGGTGAGAAATGTTCATTCACATAGAGAAATAAGACAAAGACAGTGACACTAGTACTGTATGCACTTGGATTCTACCGATGTAAACAACATTCAGATTCTACTTTCCTATTTGAGAACACCTTCAGAAGATGTAGAAGTGCAAATCTTATAAAAGTCTCTTCCACAAAAAAACAGAACTTTGGTCCAGCTTTTGATTAAAAAATATTAGAAGTACAATAGTGCAACTCCCAAGTTAAGTTTTTAATACAAATTGAGGAACCTTTTTAAATACATGAAAGGGTCTTAAATACTAAAAATAACAACTAACTATCAATAAAAATAGCTATGCGCTATTCTAAATGTAAACATGAAAATCTGGGAATTTTATGAAAATAGCAGCACAATGGCGGTTGAAATGAATTCATTGTATTAGCTTCTTTTCCTGTGCTTGTAGCTAATAGATTGCGAGCATAGGCTAGATTTTTGGAGGCTGAATAATCCTGGAGTGTAGCTGAGCTATATAGGTGGCATCAGAGAGTTCATAGATCATGTAGTTGATTGCATCCGAAAGACATTTCATGGCCATCTGCTGGATATGTGTCTTGGCAAGGAAAAATCAGAATGTTTCCCATGTCAAGCTTTGGATTCCTCCAATCTGCATTTCCCTATGCGCCAGCTCCTATTTCCATTGTTGTTCTAATGACTTTGCTTTTAGGAGTTTTCCTGGAGAGAAATCGATGATCAAATTATACATATGCAAACTGTTATTTATTAATTTGACCAGACTATTCATTGGTATTTTGCATTTAGACATTACGATTTCATCTTTCATTAACTGGGACTCCCATTTAGAAAATAGGATTTCCTGATGTGATTCTTGTATTCTTGGTAGATTGGCAGTTATTCCTTCTTTGGAATCTTGCCAGGACAGAAAATTGGTTAACCTTTCATCTGACTTGTCTAATTCAAGTCTGGCATCTACTGACTTTTCAATCATTCGTGTAGAAATATCGAATAAGAGGTTGGCCAATGATATACTTTGGCAAAGAATATCGAACTGCCGTGACAAGGATTTGGTTATTTCCAATGCTTCTGTTATGAATTCGCTTACCTGTGGATAACCTTTATACCTTTCTATCTGCTCTTTCATTTGTGTGATTTGTTCATCCTTTGCCTTCTTTTCTGGCTCTCTTAACATCTGGAGATTGCTCAATTCTTGAGAAAACTCCTTTTGTTTATGAAGAGTCTACTCATTAATCCTCTGCTTTTCTAATTTCAACTACTCTTTTAATTGTTCATTTTGCTGCCTCTATTCTATTAACTATTGTTCAAGATGATTTATCTTTTGTTGTTGCTCTGCCGATTGCACCTCAAGTTGGGTAATCGTCTGAGCCTTTTCCCTTATCAGGTGGCTAACCTCTTGGATTTATCCATTTTCGCCATTGTGTAGGCTCCTGCGAACTCAGATAGCTTTGTTAAATCCTCGGAGGGTTCGATTTCTTCTTTCCATACCACGTTCATCATCTCAGCCTGAGGAGTTAAAGGAGGACTTTAATCAATTTTCCTCTTCTTCCTCTATATTTTAACTATAGCCCTGTGCTTCAGGCTATAGAAGACATCAAGAGGTGGTATTTCTTTAGTTTGTAGTACAATCTTCTCTGTAGGATTCTCGGGAATAATCTCTATGTCCTGTTGAATTCTGGGTAGGCCGCTTGTTCCTTCAATTAGAACTGTGATAACTTCTGGCTTTTGCACTGTAGGCATTTTTGGTGTTGTGAGATCTTGAGATTTATTCGGATTATTGATGATTGATTTGAATTTCTCCCATTCCCTAATTAATTTAGGATCAATATGAATATTTGTATCAAGTGGCTTACTAGTTCCTTCGTGTGTCTGCTTCCTTTCTAAGGTCCCCTCCTTCGTAGGAGTCTTTTCACTAATTTTCTCTTCAAAATGGGCTTGTGATTGCACCATAGAGGTAGTATTTAACAAGTCCAGAGGTAGCATTTCCAATCTCTGTGTCCTGAACTTGTAAAATTCCTCTAGTCCCTCTGCTTCCAATTTGATTTTTGCTAGTTGTTTCACCTAAGAAAATACCTTAATTGAAGCAAACAAATCATCATAAATGTACTTCTCATGATCAAACTTGCTGATTTTGGCATGAGAATTGACATTGTAGGCAACTGATTTGGGATCATACTGCCTTTTTGGGATGATTGCTAACTTTAACATTTTTATTTTCTCGGCTTCCTTTTCTGCATGTTCAAAATCATGCAATGAGAAAGCACCACATTGGAGGGGCAATGAAGGCGACATATTCTTTTTAGACCCCTTTAGGTTCCTTGATGTCCCTTGTACTGTTATCTGATATTCCAACTCTCTGGAAAGTAACTTATCCAGGAAATATAAGTGAAGGAAATGTGGATTAGTAGTGATGCTAAAAAGTCTAATGTAGGTGAAATTTTCTTCACCAAACCAACTACCAAATGGAGTTAGGTCGACAGAGGCTTCCTCAAACAACCTAGGAGGGAGTTTATTGAATATGGCATAATACACAGGGAGGATGAAACCATGACAGATTCTATAAAGATGATTTTTGTAATGGGCTTTCAACAATTCCTTATGATACATATGAATAGATTTAGGGTCTTATGGAGTCCATTTCCATCCTAAAATGGCGTATTCAAAATTGAAACAGATAGTGTCCAAAATATAGGCACTTTTATCAGACAAAATGGTCGCCCAATCCATGACAAAAGAATTAACTGCAGCCTTCATTAAAAGTACCATATCTACAGAAAATTTGGTAGAATCGTGGACTCCAAAGAGTCTGCACATCATTGCACCCGCATAACAATAAGGAGATGCCAATGAGTCTACAGAGCACATACCTGATGATTCATGCTTGTGTTTGGGCGGAAAATGCCTCCACTGTTTGATAGGGTCTTATTCGATGGAATTTTCTTTGGCAAAAGCCACCAAAAATGTTTTGTTATATCGCTTGTGCGGTTCAAGAAACTGGTACATTCTTTTGATATCCTTTAATCTTAATGACCCGAACATTCTCCCATCAGCCATAAAGAAAGTCCTACCTGTGATATTGATGCTTTCAATAACCTATCTAACCAAGTCATTATAGAGTAAAACCTTGGCGCAGGCTGCTATTCTATGAAGAAAGGAGCAGGCCAAATCCTTAAGAGTATTCTCTGACTTGTCAGTCGAATCGGCTATTGCCACCACTTCTTCATTCTCCTCTAGATCTTTAGCTTCCAACAAATTGTATATATTCTCGCATCAGGCTTTTCCTATACTAAGGCATGTAGTATCTGATATCAAGACTCTTTTCGCTGGTACCTCTTTGGCTATCATGAGGGCCTTTGGTTTCTTTGATTTCTTTGTAATTTTAGCTGGATTCATCAACTCATACTTGCTTTGTAAAGGAAACAAAAGAACATAACAGATAAAAAACCAGTTCAAATCTAATGCAGAATTAAAGATTGATAATAATTCAAGCGTGATAAGAAATATGAACTCAAATATTACTACGGATGAAATCCTTGAAGGATTCAACCTTAACTACTCAATTAATGACCTCCATAACTACTAATCATGGTAATTAAATGTAATAATGATATGTCACATCTGCAAATATTAATTATGATATCCTAAAGTAGATCGCTTGGCTTTCGTGATCAACAATTAGCGAAAATCACATATCGCAGATCGGGAGGTTCAAAGGTCAAGCTTAAGCTATTACCATAGGTAGCTCCAATCATGATAAAGGTGAGAGGTATCGTGAGGAGGAAGGATATTCAATAAATCATTTGTTTTCTACTTATTATCGATTTAAGGGTTTAACCCACAATCATATGTTTAACAACCTTTTATCGAAAAGTGCACCTTTTCTCTATGTAATCCCATCGGTGTATTCCAATAGGGCTTTTGTTATGTGTTTCATGATATGTTCAATGGTTGATTGCGATTGTATTATTGCACCTGGAGTTTGGCATATACCTTTGGAATGCTTCATTGTTCAACTTGCAATTTGTGATTTTCGATATCATTATTGCATCAGAGATTTTCCAATGAGAGTCTTTTAAGCATATTCTTTAAGTAAAGGATGCAACATATTATTTTACATTTGTTTCACGAAAAGGTCTTGCATGTCTTATGCAGTTAAATCCAAGTTTGCAATTTTTATTGAATTATTTATTTTAACTAAAATGGGCCCCATTTCATGTTAAAGTTTTGGATAAAATTTTGAAATGGGGAGGGTTTTTATATCGCACAATATGTCCCTAGAGCTAACCCTTTCCATTTTGCGAAACTTGCAACTTCTTTTCACTATACCCTGTTAATGGCAATAATTACAAATATTTTATTTACTAGGTCCAACTTACAATTAGGAATATTCAATTTCGTTTATTTAGGTACTTCTTTCTATAGCGAAGACACCTACCTGCCATTGTTTTTCTTCTTTTACCTCTCTCTTCAAATTGTACTCATTACCTCATATTCTCATACTTTAATTCTCTTTAGAGCAATTGAGTCCCTATAACAATATAGGTACAAGTCAAATCAAAATAAATGATCAAACAATGATATACACAACTTACCATTATTAATATTATTTGTAAGAATTGAGTTCAATAATTGTTCTTCATTTATATTACTCAAATTACTACTTAGTTTTGACTACATTATTCAAACAGAACAAATACCTCAAACATATTATTACTACTTATTTGTTGGATCCACAGTCAGTAGGGAAAGTGAATTCTAGATCAGATCACACCTACCTTCCAATGGAACTTGTAATTACATCCATATCTCGCCCTAAGCTTTCACTTTCCAACATAGTTGGTTATTATAACCTTCAAAGGTTAATTCTCTAGCCTTTAAACACCCCTGGTCCAACGCGGAACCTTCAAATTTTCCATCTGACAGGAAGGTTTCTAGTGGACCTGAATTGGCTCAAGATAACGCTCCCCAGGCAACACTTTACATAAAATTTGAATCTCATTCTCTCAAGGCAATAATGCCTCCTTCTGGTGGCTAACCCATCTATATCGTTTTGGAGATATTTTATTCGAAGGTTTATAAAAGGAGATAACTACCCCAACTGTCCTGAAGTTGAAAATTTGTTTATTGGGCCCCTTCATCCAAATTCCACATCCCTATACAAATTCAATTAAAATTAACAAATAACATAACTTATAATTCAGGATTTTACAAAGTTGTTTTCCTTAAGCCGACAATGAAAGAAAATGACAATAATTATGAAAATTACCTCAATGGCTGAGGGTGTTACAATTATTTTCATAATATATAATTATCATTATAAAATATATTTATAATACAAAATAAAAAAGTAGCTCCAAGGGTTAGCTCAATTTGCCGACTTCTCATGGTTGAAGCATATTTATTATTGAGATATTATAGGTTCAATTCTCTCAATGGCCTTAGGGTCAGGTTCCATGGTTGAGTTCACAGGGAATGATCTCTTTCAGTGAATGAGTATCGTACAAATAATACATTTTTTTTTTTATTTCAGGAATTTGTAATTGGTTTAAGTTGTATGTTAGGTATGTATAATACTAGTGATTACCCCATTACTATTGTATTTGTATCCCTTATTAATATTGTTGTGCCCCTATTGTCCCCATATTGTTATTACTGTGCCCCATACAATCCCTCTATTGTTATTTTTTTGCCTTTATATTATTATTGTTAGGTCGGCTGGGTTATATTGTGACTCCTTAGACTACTATATATAGAAAGGAGGTTTTTTCATTTGAATCATCAAAGAATCATTCATTTGTGTAATGTAAAGGAGGTTTCCCCCTCGAAGAGGCTGAATCCTAAGGCGTTGATCTATCTTTTCTATCTTTTTATGAGCTAGTTTCATAACATTTGGTATCAGAGCTTTAGATTCTAGGGTTTCGCTGCTCCAAATAGGTCATCGTGGCATTTTAGCTATAACTTTTTTCTGTGAAATTTCAAAAGCAAAAAAAAAAATTCATTTGAGACGAAATCACACTGAACCTCGGGTACAAATTTCAGAGCTTTTCGTGCTATATTTGTGGAGATATGATTTGAGGAAGTTGGTCTTTCTGCAAACTCCTGAATTACATTCCAAACAGGTGACCTGGGGAAAATAATCATAAGTTTCTCTCTGAGCATCAGATTGAAATTTCATAAGAAGGTATAAAAAGGGGACATAATGTAGTTTCTTGTATATATTTTTCATAGCCAAAGATTGAAACAGGGACACGTGGCACTTCGTACAAGTTCTCTCTATTGAACTAGTCTATAATCAAGTCACTATGGGAGATTTGGCATAACCTTTCCTTGGAGAATGCAATTTGGATCAGACTAATGAAATTGGAAAGAGCACATAGAAGGCTACTACAGATCCCAATTTCAGAACTGGATGATCTGAAATTATAGAGTTACATTAGAGGTAATATCAAGCTCCTACAAAGTGAAAAAATGTGTGTAGATTTTTTTAAATTTTTGCTTAAGCTTGGTTTGAAAAATTATTTTGAAGGAATTCGAAGGGAATAGTAGAGAATTATTATCGATAACTGATGCCCCGAGGAAATAAAATGCAAACACCTAGTAAGCAACCTGAAAGCTCTAGCATGACTCATGAAGAAGAGGAAGAAATGCTACATGATATATTGAAATTACAAGACCAAGTGCAACAAATGTCGCTCTCACAAAAGCTAACAGAAGACATGGAATCTAAGATAAAGGGCTTGGAAGCTAAGATGGATGATTTGAAGATAGATTTGAAGACAAGCATGGTATATTTGAAGACAGATTTGACAAATTTTCTACAAGAAATACTTACTAAAGGTGAAAGGGTAGTAAAGAAAACTCATTATGTGAACAAAAGAAATGTTAATCATGATTTCATAGACTCTAATGTTGGATCAAAGACCCACCATATTCCAAAAATCGATATGAGGAAGTTTGGTGGCAAGGATCCTACAACATGGATATTACAGATGGAGCAATTTTTCGATCTCAATAATGTGAAAAACACACAAAAGGTACGTATTACAACTTTATATTTGGAATCAAATCAGTTTGTATGGTATCAATGGCTTTGCTCTCATAAACAAATTATCACTTGGGCAATTTTTATGAAAGAATTGATAGCACATTATGAGGATACAAAAAGCAACACTTTTTTTAGCCAATTGATAAGTCTCAAACAAAAGGGTTCAATAATGGAACACATTGAGGAGTTCCAAGAATTGAACATAAGGGTAAAAAATGTTCCAGAGGAGCATAGGATTGATGTGCTCATAAGGACTTTAAAGGATAATATCCAACATGATGTTCACCTTTGGGAACCTGATTCATTAGAGAAGGCATTCAGGTTAGCAAGAAAAATGGAAAGCAAAATTATGGCAACCAAGAAGCATACCACTCACAAGTATAAAGATGGAAGTGTTGTTACCCCTAGTCTTCCACAACCTATAAGGTTGACACCACAACAATTGGAAGAAAAAAGAGAAAAAGAGCTTTGTTACAGTTGTGATAGAAAATACACTAAAGGTCATAAGTGTGCTGAGAAGAAATTATTCTACGTAGATTGTGAAGAGGAAGAAGAAAAGGAGCAAGAAAGGTCAAAGAAGAGGATATATTCCAGGAACAAAGCCTAGATAAAGAAGAAATGAATCCAACCATATCTTGTAATGCATTGGCTAGAATTACCACTCCTCAAACCATCAAGATAGAAGGACAAATCAAGAGGAAAAAGGTACTAGTGTTGATTGATTTAGGAAGTACCCACAATTTTATTCATTGTAAGGTAGCAAAAGAATTGAATTGCTTCCTATATCCAGCACCAGAGTGTCAAGTGATGGTTGCAAATGGAGGAACAATAATTGCTCTGGAATGTGCCATAATATTGAGCTATCCATGGGAGAATATGTATTTACTAGCCCAATGCTTTCCATTCCAATTGGGGGTGCTGATTTTGTACTAGGAGTCCAATGGCTACAATCCTTGGGTACAATAGATTTTAATTTTCAAGAACCTTTCATGAACTTTTCTGTGGAAGGAAAGGAATTTGAATTAAGGGGTATTGCAGGGAAACTGGGAAAGATAATCAGCTCTAATGGTATGACAAAGCTTCTAAAAATGAACAAAGAAGTGTAATTGCACAATTATGTTCGCTAGATGTTTCCACATCGAAATCATCTATTTCTCCAGATCTCCAAAAAGTCCTAGACAATCATTCCAAGGTATTTGAGACTCCCAAATGTCTCCCACCTATTCATGTTCATGATCATGCTATTCATCTGATTCCAGGAACTGTTCCTACAAACATCAGGCCGTAAATATATCCCTATTCCCAAAAGAGTGAAATTGGACGTATGGTTGCAGAAATGCTAGAGGCTGGTATAATTCAACCTAGTCAAAGTTCTTTCTCACCTCTAGTAGTATTGGTGCACAAGAAGGATGGATCATGGTGCATGTGTCTGGATTATAGGGAGCTCAACAAGCTCATTATTAAAGATAAGTTTGCCATTCTTGTCATTGATGAATTACTAGATGAATTGCATGGACCAATTTAGTTTACCAAGCTGGATCTTCTTTCAAGATATCATCAAATCAGAATGAAGACTGAAGACATTCGGAAAACAACATTTAGAACTCATGAGGGTCATTATGAATTTTTGGTCATGCCTTACGGCCTTACCAATGCACCTTCTGCACTTCAAAGTTTGATGAATTCCATTTTCAAACGCTTCCTTAGAAAAATTGTGAGTATTTTTTGATGATATACTAATCTACAACAAGTCTTGGAAGGATCATGTTAAACATTTTGACAGGGTGCTACAACTATTGGAGGAGAAACAATTATATTCAAAAGGATCCAAATGTTTCTTTGGAGTACAAGAGGTGGAATATCTGGGTCATATTGTATCTCATGAAGGAGTTAAGGTAGACCCTAGCAAAATTAAATCCATTAAGGAATGGAAAATCCCCACATCCATAAAGCATCTTCGAGGATTTCTCGGGCTGACAGTGTATTATCGCAAGTTTGTTAAGAATTATGGGAGAATAGCAGCACCTCTAACAACATTATTGAAGGAAGATGCATTTTAATGGACTCCAGAAGCAACAAAGGCCTTTGAACATCATAAAGAAGCAACGTGCCAAGCACCGGTCCTAGCTACACCGGACTTCACAAAAACCTTTATTGTGGAATGTGATGCTTCAGGAAATGGAATTGGTGCTATTTTAATACAAGATGAAGGACCCATTTCTTTTGAAAGTCGTCCAATCAAGGGAAAGTTTTTACACAAAGCTATTTATGAGAAGGAAATGTTGGCAAGACTACATGCACTTAAGAAATGGTGACCCTACCTAATGGGAGGATACTTGAAGGTAAAAAGAGATCATGATAGCCTTAAATACTTTTTAGAACAAAGATTATCCTCTGAAGAGAGACAAAAGTGGGTCACAAAGATGTTGGGTAATGACTTTGAAATCATCTACAAAAAATGGAAGCAAAATGTGGTGGCAGATGCACTCTCAAGAAAGGATGAGGAAGTGGAAGCATTGTTGTGCGTCATTTCTATTATCCAACCAGATTTGATAAATGAAGCAAGGGAGGAACAGAAGAATGATGAAGAAGTGTTCGCGCTTATTCGAAAGTTACAACAAGATTCCACTACATCTGATACATTTAGCTAGAAAAATGATTCTTTATGGTACAAAGATCGCTTATACCTCTGTAAAAATTCCCAACTCAAACAAAAGATTCTTATGGAATTGCACACTTCTCCCTCAGGATGGAGCTTAGGATTTTTAGAAACTTACCATAGGGTTAAGAAGGTATTTTTTTAGGATTGCCTTAGATCAAATATTCAAAAGTTTGTGGCAGAATGTTTGGTTTGCCAACAAAATAAAGTTGAAACAATTAAGACCTCGAGTCTATTACAACCTTTATCCATTCCAAGTCAATGTTGGGAGGAGGTTTCAATGGATTTTATCACAGGTTTTCTCAAGTCTAAGGGAAAGAGTGTCATCATGGTGGTAGTTGATAGACTTACCAAGTATACACACCTTTGTGAATTATCACATACATTTAAAGCCAGTAGAGTTTCTACTATTTTTATGGAAACAATTCAAAAGCTACATGGAAACCCAAAGATTATTGTACGTGACAGAGATCCCATTTTCACTAGAAATTTCTGGACAGAATTATTTTCTTGTCTTGGTACTCAGTTAGCTCATAGCTCATCTTAGCATCCTCAATCCGATGTGAAAACTGAGATAGTAAACAAATGTTTGGAAGGATATCTTTGTTGGTTTGTATCTGATAAATAGACACAATGGGTCAAATGGTTGCCTCTGGCTGAATGGTGGTATAACACTTCCTTCCATACAGCAACAAAAATGACCCCATTTATGGCACTTTATGGATATCAACCACCATCCATCACATCGTAGTTAAGAGAAAATTCTAAGGTTCATGCGGTGGAACATCACATCGAGCATCAACATAAGGTCCTCCAACTATTAAAGGATAACCTCGTGTTGGTGCAGAATAGAATGAAACAATAAGAAGATCAACATCGCAGCGAAAGAGGTTTTGATGTAGGTGATTAGGTATTCTTACAACTACAACCATATAAAAAAATGTCCCTCAAGCAAGCTAAGAAGGATAATAAATTATCACCAAAGTATTATGGTCCGTACAAGGTGTTGCAAAATATTGGTACTATGGCATGCAAATTGGAGCTTCTTATAGCTTCTCGAGTGCACCCAGTTTTCCATGTTTCATGTTTAAAGAAGTTTATAGGCAACAAGCTCCCAGTTGAAGCAATATTGCCAGAAATTGATGAGGAAGGAAAATTATATTGGAACCGGAAGCAGTCACAGAAACAAGAACTCGACAGCTATGAAATCGATCAGTTTTGGAGTATCTCATCAAGCGGAATAACTTATCCACTGAGTATTCCACATGGGAGGATGAGAATTTATACAAAAGCATCCAAAACTACTCAATCATTGAGGAGAACACTATTTCGGCGAGGAGGGGCATGTGAGGTCCCTATCATACTAGTGATTACCCCATTACTATTGTAGTTGTATCCCTTATTAATATTGTTGTGCCCCTATTGTCTCCACATTGTTATTACTGTGCCCCATAGAATCCCTCTATTGTTATTTTTGTGCCTTTATGTTAATATTGTTAGGTCGGCTGGGTTATATTGTGACTCCTTAGACTCCTATATATAGAAAGGAGGTTTTGTCATTTGAATCATCAAAGAATCGTTCATTTGTGTAATGTAAAGGAGTTTTCCCCCTCGAAGACGTTGAATCCTAATGCGTTGATCTATCTTTTCTATCTTTTTGTGAGCTGGTTTCATAACATTGTACTTATATGATGTAGCCAAGTGGATTATCCTCAAAGAATCATTTGATTTTACTTATATAGATCCATTTTAACTCTAGATCTACCAAGTATTGAAAAGAATCAAATCTCTGTGCAAACTCTTTGGAAGCTCAATTTTTCACTTACATCTCATAAATTAAAAATTAAGAACTAAAATTGAGTTGTCCTAGTTCTTTATAATACTATTTGTATTGTATATTACCCCAACCATATAAATTAAATGGCTGGTAAATTTTGATAAACATCAGTTGATGAAAAGAATGGAAACTTTTAATTCATGAATTACAAAATATCATAAAAATTGACTAATTTCTAAATTTATTTTCTTTTTTTATTATTATCATTAACTAAAAATAATTATATATGATTTAAACATAAGAAAAAACATGATTTTTTTTGCCATGGAGAATCATCCTTGGTTTACAATATATTCCCTTAATGTGTAAATAATATTTGTTGCAATACCATGGATTGTCAATACTACATGCCTAGAAAACCATAACTCATTTCATATAACACATATCCATATGGATTTTTTTTCATTAATTAGTATAGTAAAATAGGAAAATGTGGAAAAGCCCATGTAATGTAGAATACATGGTGATAGGGTTTTCTATTAAGAAAATTCATGGTCAAAATTTCACTTGTTCAAAACTCCATAGGGAAAATCCACCCATGCTAAGAACTCGAGTGGCCCAGGCTAGGTGCAATCCATGGGTGATTTTGACATCTTAGATGACCCTGGGTCATGGATACTCATGCCACATGTTTGGCCTCACAATCATATTAGGACTCACATTAACTACCATGAAAAAAGAAGAGAAAAAAATGGAAAAATTAAATCTAAACCTTTGATTTGTGAATATTATTAAAATATCTAGGATATTTTATGGAGATTGAATCCCCCTAATCCACCTAACAAATATTGCTAATTAAATTAAAATTTTGAAAGTTATTTTCTAAAATAGAGACACCTATCTCCATAACAAATTTCACATCTCAATATATAGAAATATTCTTATTTTTAATTCTATTAAAACCTTTAATAATATATGTATCTACATACATGCATGCATGACCTTTTTTGGAATATTAAAAAAAAAATATTTAACATTTTAATGTGACTTGCATAACAATTCTCTTTCTTTTTTAATCCAAAAACAAAACACTCGTAATTTTATTCATCATAATATTAGTGAACAAAATTACGTTCAACATATGATACAAAGCATTGTAGTATATATACCTCATGGATTTCAGCTAAAGCTAAAAGTCCGTAAAGAAAATTACGAATGAGAAAATCAAATTTAAGTGTAATAATAATCACTTAACTTCTATTTTTTGCAATTTATGCCATACCTATGAGTTTGGTTCAACATGAACAATAGCAATTACTCTTCCCGTTTCCATTGATGGGGATTCTTTCTCTAAGTTTAAGATGTTAGAAACAGGCGCCCTCTTTTTACCTACCTTCATGTATACACCTCATTTTTCTGTGGTTTTTCGCATGGGTCTCTTGTGCTTCCATGTCATTTTGTGAGTGATATACAATTCCCTCCTAGTCTTCTACATCCACATCTACTTGGTTTCATTGGCTCTCAATGGTTTCCTCTACTTTTTATTTTGAAAAGTGGATCCATGGTTTTCCAACCTTTCGTTTTGTGGATCTATCCCTTTTTCTTTTTTGGGGTCTTTTTTTCTTGTGGACATGTATTTTGCAGGTGCCCTATTTTATAACATATATCACATCTCAATGCCCTATTCTCATAATATAATTATTGGGACCACTACACATTTTTATGCTTTAAGTAAATTTGAGTAGGTAGAAATTTGCTTAGGTCTATTTCTAAACAAATTCTACTGAAGGCAAATAGAAATTTCTATGTTCTTTCGAAGTCAATCTTTTTGAATTTTCCTATAGTGTTTCTAGCTTCTTCTAGGACCTTCTAGTGCCATAATAGGAGGGGGGCGTTTAGAAGCTTCACCCATACTAACATTATTGAAAACACCAATGTTGTTGTATCAAAATATAGACACCAAGGGGTGATGAAGATCCCAACTCTTCCGTAAAACCAAGCTCCCTCATTTGAAACTTTCTACATGTCTTCTTCAATATCAAATTGAATAATAAAAAGTCTTTTAAGGAACCTAAATAAATATCTTAGTTGTGGGTCCATGAAGAAAATACCCACTGGTGTAATGCATCTAATTTAGGCAAAAAACCATTAAGCCTACATATTATTTCCTTGGATTGAAGAGTGAAAAAAGGAGGTTTACCTCTAGAAGGTTAACTTCCATGGAAGGCGCTTGTTTCATTTTTTCTATGATATAGAGTCTTGGGTTGTATTGGGACTAATCTGCATAGATTGAAGCCCTTCCTTGCAGCCCATCCTTATAGGAGGCGAAAACACTACGGATCCTAGGATCCAAAACACTTCCATTAGAGGAAATTTCAACTTAAAAGCGCCCATGAAATTTTCATGTACATAATATGTAAACCAATCAAAATCCTTTAAATCTAAAAAGATATACATGTAAATATTCTAGACGGATAAATAGGCTAATTCTTTAATTTCATTTTTGGCTTATCTCGTTAAAGGTTTACTCACATTTTAAGTGTAGGAACTCATTGGATGCAAAATTAAATTCCACATCAAATGCGAAGCCATTACGAATAGTTATGAGAAGACCCACACTAATAAGAATTGAAGATGTTAGTGTCAGTGTTTTCACACTGCCACCAGTGATCAAAATTTACTCTTTTGCATTTAATACTAGGAGTCCCATTCTGATGAGGTTGCATTGCATTAGGGCATGCATATACTGATGGTAGGGTTTACTTCAGTTTTTCCCTCATGATATGTACTCGCTGACCTCCTTTCATACCTTTCAATCATGATTCATGCTCATTTTCAGTTCATTTCATCAACTACATAGTTTTTCAGTCTCATTAGGTCTTAGGGTTTTCACCATGGTCAAAATTTAGTGATTATTGGTAATAATTGTCAGCGAAGACATGAGGAGTCAATAATGATCAGAAAGTCATAATTTTGTTTAGATAATCTTCGGCAAAATCACATAACCAATCTTTTGTCGACGCGTTTCGAACCAACCAGTGTGGTTCATCGTCAGGACAAGTTGAAGAACCAACCCAGCTTAGCTTGTTTAAATAGAGTGTGCAGAGACTCCAACGACTATATTGCTAACGGCTAATTTGACCTAATGATCTTAGTCAAACCCCTAATATTCTTGTTATATTATTATTATTCTTGGAAAAAGTTAAATTAGGTAAATAATATATTAAAAGAAATCATTTGTTAATTTAAACAAATAATATATAATTTATTAGAAATTAGCTAAATGAGGTAACTTATGTATTAAAAGAATTCATTTGTTAAATGTATTCGTTTAATAATGAATAATATATATAATCCCTATTTATTATCTAAATATAATGATCATTAAATTACTAAACTATATAATAATTCATAATTATTAAATAATCTATATTTATTATTATTCCTATATTATCTAAATACAACCAAATAGTATTAAAATACTACTATTTTTAGAATTTAGTTACATTAGGTAATTGTAAATTCAATTAATAACTATCTAAAACTAGTTCATCTCTATTGTTTTTTATAGATAAATATGCATATCTAAAAACGAATAATTTATCATTTATTATTTAAATATAATGAAATTAAATCAATAATTATGTATAATAATTTATATTTGTTAAATAATCTATATTTATAATTCCAAACAAATAAATAGTATTCTTGTTAGATTAGAATTTAGTTACAATAGGTAAATACCATAATTAAGGGAGCGTCGGTGTGAGCAACCACAGGGTAAGTCAATGCGTGGATCCGGTGTCTCCCTCTTCTAACTGCGCTAGGTTTCGGTTGCCGGTTGATTCGTGTACGTGTGAGCATGGTGCGGTGTGTTCGGGCGGCGCTATATAGGCCCTGCCGGTTTCGGTTGTTCCCAGCGAGTCTCTTCAGGTGTCAAGCAGTGAGTCTTTCCTGTTATCTGACTGCGTTGATGGAGGGTGCGTGAACCAAGCAGCGTGTTCCGGTGAACGCTCTGCACATAAGTCAATGGTCGGTTCTTCGGATTGCATTGTGGATGACTCGTCTTTGAATGAGAGACTGCGCGTAAGTTCGGATGAACGAGTTTGCGCGCGTGTTTCAGATCGTTTTGCTGTTGGCAGACCTGCGGATATAAGACTGCGCGTAGGCTCCGATGAACTGTTTTGCTCGTGTGGATCAGGCCTATCCAATGGACGCTGCACATGAGGTAATCCAGTCGGTTGTGAGCTGGGGTCGAGTGTTCAAGGTAAGGCGGTCTGGAAGATCGATTCGGTGGGTAATGAGACCATATGTTCTAAATCATGTAGTATTCCTTATTCTGATAAGAATAGTGGTGATAAAGTGAATTTAAATGTAGGGAGTTATAAGCATAATATTACAAACGAATGTGAGAGTAATAGGCATTATGATAATAAAGCGGCGATTTATAAAAGTAATAAGATAAATGATGTAGTTAATAATAAGGTTTATAAGAATCTTAATTGTGATTTTAGTAAGGTATATAATAATAAGAGTGGTCGGTGTAATAAAGTGGCAGGTGGGATTAACAGCCTTAATTGTAAGGTTGATAGTAAAGGTTTGTCGGTAGGTAGTTCGAGTCCCCTCCCTCAGGATAATAAGGTGGTGAATCTGTCGAGTTTTTCCTTTCCGCCTTCGGTTTTTAGTCTCTTAGGGAAAGGTCTTAATTTTGCCTTAGCGCCCAGAAAAATCCCGGTTGAAGACATCATTTGCGATGTCGAATATGGCATTAAGAACCTTCCCGATAAGATTAAAGACACGATTAGGCAAGATTGTGCCGTGACCCTGAGGAGAGCTAAGCCTCCCCGCAGCAATATCAGCAAGGATGAGTTTGAGGCTCTGAAGAGCTTGAACGGTAATCGTGACGTCGTGGTCTTAAAAGCTGATAAAGGTGGGGCTGCCGTTATCCTGGATAGAAAGGATTACAGAAATAAGATGCTTGACCATCTTTGTAATAGTGGGAGTTATAAGAAGCTTTCGAAAAATCCCCTCAAAAAGGTTTCTAGAGCGGTCGCTCTTGCGATCAAGTCGTGCAATTCCACGATTCCTCTAGCCTAGAAACTTATTGAGGGTAACCCCATCACTCCTAGGATATATGGTCTTCCAAAAATCCATAAGGATGGGGTCCCCCTGAGACCCATTGTCAACACCATTGGTGGTCCGACTTACCTCCTGGCCAAGTTCCTTGCTGCAAAGTTGAGACCCTTGGTTGGGCAGACTGAGTCATTTGTCAAAGACTCAGCTTCTTTTATTGAGGATCTTAAGAGAATTAAGCTTGAGCCTGAGGACATTATGGTAAGTTTTGACGTGGTCTCTCTTTATACCTGTATTCCTATCAATGAGGCCATGAAGGTAATTAATAAGCTAACTGACCCTGATATGGCTAAGTTAGTTGAGCTTTGCCTTACCTCCACCTTTTTTAGCTTCGAGGGAGAATTCTATGAGCAGACTTGTGGGGTTGCCATGGGCTCTCCCTTGTCCCCTGTCGTTGCTAATCTCTTCATGGAGGAGTTTGAGTCTAAGGCTTTGGCCTCCTCTCGTCTCTTACCGAAGCTTTGGAAAAGATTCGTTGATGACACTGGTGTTGTCAGGTCTCATGGTCCTGATGAGCTGGATCGTTTCTTCAGTCACCTCAATAACCAGTCCGCCGCCATTAAATTCATGATGGAAAAAGAAGATAATGGTTGTCTTCCGTTCTTGGATGTTCTCATCTCTAAGAAAGTGGATGGTTCCTTTTCTCGTCAGGTGTTTAGAAAGAAGATGCATACTGAGCAATACTTGCATGCTTCTTCGCATCATTTCCCCGCTCAGAAGTTAGGGGTTCTTAGCACGCTTGCCACCCGTGCTGTAAGAATTTCTGATGAGGAGAGCCTGGAAAAAGAGAAGGCTCATCTCCTAGATGTCTTTGAGAAGAATGGTTACAATAGGCACCTCGGTCAAAAAGCCTTCCTCAAGGCTAAGAAGGAGCCTTCGATCCGAAGTGTTCCTAAAGATCGTATCTTGGGTGTGAACCTTCCTTACATCCAAGGGACCACTGATAATATTGCAAGGATTCTGAGGAAGTATGATGTGCCCGGAACTTTTATACCTCTCAACACTATCTGTGGCTCCCTCAGGTCTGTGAAAGACCCTATTGACCCTAAGGACATGAAGGGCGTCTATGTCATTCCTTGTTCCTGTGGGATCCCCTATATTGGTGAAACTGTTCGCTCCATCAATCAAAGGATTAGCGAGCATTCGGCTGACTTGAGACATGGTAGGACCAAGTCTTCAGCCCTGGCTGAGCATGTGGGGGAGACTATGCATCATGTATGTATAGAAGAGGCTCAAGTCATTGCCAAAGTTGCGCAGTTTCACCATCGCAAATTTAGAGAGGCCCTGGAGATTGAGAAAAGGCCGAACAATCTTAATAGGGATGATGGCTGAAGGATTAGTAGTTGCTGGGTCCCAGCCTTGTCTTCCTAGCCTCCTCATTCCCCTTTTGTTTGATCTTAGGGTTTCTGTCTTCCCTCTCCTTACGTTTTGTTTTAGGCGGTTGGTCCCCCCCCCTTTTTTTTTCCTATGTTTTCTTCCCGTTAATCCTTGCATCCTATAGTATTAGCATGGGTTAATAAGTTTCTTTTCGGCTAACCTTATCTCGTTAGAGTAGAATTTTTCCATAATTTCGATTATTTATGCATTTATATTTAATTCTACTATTCCTTTAGAATTAAAAATCCCTTTAATATTTAATTAGTAAAAACCCCCCTTCTTTAAACCTTATAAGTAATAATATATTTACCTAATTACATAGTTAATCTTACTAATTTTATTGGAATAACAAATTATTATTAAATCTTGAGATGAGATCTAATTTACCAATGGACCATTAAGGTTAAATGTTAAATAAGAAAATATTATTAAGTTAGATATTCAATTATTATTAAACAGGTATTTTAACAATCCTTAATTATGGTATTTACCTATTGTAACTAAATTCTAATCTAACAAGAATACTATTTATTTGTTTGGAATTATAAATATAGATTATTTAACAAATATAGATTATTTAACAAATATAAATTATTATACATAATTATTGATTTAATTTCATTATATTTAAATAATAAATGATAAATTATTTGTTTTTAGATATGCATATTTATCTATAAAAAACAATAGAGATGAACTAGTTTTAGATAATTATTAATTGAATTTACAATTACCTAATGTAACTAAATTCTAAAAATAGTAGTATTTTAATACTATTTGGTTGTATTTAGATAATATAGGAATAATAATAAATATAGATTATCTAATAATTATGAATTATTATATAGTTTAGTAATTTAATGATCATTATATTTAGATAATAAATAGGGATTATATATATTATTCATTATTAAACGAATACATTTAGTTAACAAATGAATTCTTTTAGTATATAAGTTACCTCATTTAGCTAACTTCTAATAAATTATATATTATTTGTTTTTAGATATTTATTTAAATTAACAAATGATTTCTTTTAATATATTATTTACCTATTTTCTAAGAATAATAATAATTAAATATAACAAGAATATTAGGGGTTTGACTAAGATCATTAGGTCAAATTAGCCGTTAGCAATATAGCCGTTGGAGTCTCTGCACACTCTATTTAAACAAGCTAAGCTGGGTTGGTTCTTCAACTTGTCCTGACGATGGACCACACTGGTTGGTTTGAAACACGTCGACAAAAGATTGGTTATGTGATTTTTCCGAAGATTATCTAAACAATGTTATGGATCACAGAAGTCTTAATTTCTTAATAAAGTCATAATTTGTTAATTTGTAAGATAAAAAAAGTTCTCACCTCAAAACTAGTTTTGAGGTGAAAACAGAGCATTTGTATTTTATTTTTAAATTTGATGTAATTTTAATGTTCTCATATGTAATAATGATTGCGACTCCTGGACATCTGGTGATGTTCCTAAAGTACTGCCACTACAAAAAATCAAAAGAATTTGAGCATTAGTCCACCTATCAAAACAAAGAAACCAAGCATCAAAAACAGAGTATTGGAAAAAGCAGATAGACATTATAAATGTGGGTTTTCACGAACAAAAAATCAAAAAGTGAAAGCTATATAAAGCCATCCTTCTATTTGTCATTTCATTATGCTAGTGTTGAGGTTCAAAGTGTCAAAAGGAGAGCTAAGGATCAATTTCAAGAAAAATTGGGCAAATGTAAGTTAGTCACCGCTCTTTTGGAAAAAATTGAGAGGTGTTGTGCTTTTGAGGAGGGCATTGCATTTTTGAGTTGGCGTTGCACACGTGGTAACATTTCTCTTTGCAAATTCACACATGCGTTGTGCTTTCAGAGTGGCACTATGCACCTATGTGAGGCGCTACGTTTTTTCCCAGGCAAGCCCAAATCATTTCGAAACTGCTAATTCACCTAAAAACTTTCAGTTTCTCTCTCTTACAAGTAATTTCATGTAACACATCTTATCTTTTAGGGTTTTGTTTGCCAATTTTGGTGTTTTTCATTCTTAAATCTAAAACCCTAGCCTCTAGGGTCAAACCCTAGTTTTCCTCATTTCGCTAGTCGTTATATACCCTATCTACTTGCCATTAGTCCTTAAACCTCATTCCCACACACTATATTTCCTATAAATCCCATTCCCATCATACATTTTCCCTAAATTCCTACTTACACACTCCATTAACCCTACAAACCCCACCCACTCTCCCTAAAACCCTACTCATCCTTGAAAACCTATTCACACATCATACTCCCACATATTTCTTCATCTTCACTTTGTTAATTTCATTCCTTCACCCTATCCTCCCATCATACATATAAAACCATAAGTGTTGACAACCACAAAAAAATGGAAAGAGAGAGTGAATATGAATATGAGGAAGAGACACTTAGTGATAGTTCAATGGAAAGACATAAGTAGTGGAGGAAACCTCATAAAGGAGGAAGAATTATCAGAGAAGAGCCTACTAGTTTGAGGGAGTTACTAGCTTGTCCACTTGCCATGTCTTGCTTTAAACACCAAGCATGCTTTGATTTTTGTGAAATGATAGAAAGAGTCAGATTTCACCATGAGTTGGATAGGTTATTTGTGACTCATTTGCACATTAATGAAGTAACCCTTGTCGGAATAACCTTCATCATATCACCAGCTGTCATATCAAAGGCTACAAGAAATCCAGATGTGGGTGAAAATTGTTATAAAGGTCAAGATATTGATGATGAGTACTATTAGCCTTATATCAAGTCTAGATACAAAGAAAAAATGAAAAGAGTATTCCCCTTCAAGTTTTTGGAAGACAGGTATGCCCCATAGGTGAAAATCATTATCAAGTACTTCACTTGTGAAGGTAGGTTCTCCTGGTTGTATGCCTATCACATTAGGTTTCTCATGCATTTCACTAGAGTAAAGATGATGAATCTCCCTTACTTCATGTTTAGAAACATTGAGAAGATGGCACATATTATATAGAGGAAGTCATACCCCCAGTAGTTGAATAGCATTTACCATTACTCTTTGGTCAAAATCATTTTCCTTCACCACCTGAGCCTCCTTAACATGCGATGGGAGACTTTTATTTCTCATGAGATGTTGAAAGGCCAACAAATATTTTAATGAGTACATCATGAAGAAGGTGGACCTTCAGGCCATGAAAAAGTCAAAGAGACTAAAACTGTTGGAGTGCTAGTGTTTGTGACATATAAGAGGGGTGCTATGAAACTTTTTGAAGCTGCTAGGCAAGTATTATCTCCACAAGGTGTGGAAGGGGTCTTGTCTTTGTCATCAGGCTACAGGCAAATGCTAACTCCACAAGGTGTGCAAGGGGCTTTGACTTATTCTTTAGCGAAACAGGTACAGGTTGAGCAACAAAGCAAGGACAAGGGAAAGGTGCAAGAAGAAGATCTTAGTGATGAGCAGGAAAGAGATTTCAATATTTTTGAGCATGAGGAGCCATAACAGCACTTTACTCATCATGTAGTTGACATTATTGATTTGGAAGCTCACGATCCGAAGACTATCAAAGACATTATCATAAAGGAACAAGAAGCTGAAATACAATCCTTGGCAGATAACTTAGAGAGAGCTATGTTCATCATCAAATATTTAGAGCAGGAAAAAAAATAATTGAGCGACAAGAAAACCCTCATGGAGCTGCAAATGATCAAAGGAAATAGGCAAAAGGCCAAGCAGGCTCATGTCAAGTTGACTTCAATTGAGCAAGAGATTGAAAATGATAGGAAAACTTAGCTTGAGAGGGTCAACATACACCCTTAAGGGCTGATTGAGAAGGCCAAAAAGGATAAGAAGATGCTTTGCCACATGGCCTACCATTACTTGACCCGCAACAAAATCTGTAACATAAGGATCAAGAAATTTAAAGCTTGGTTCATGAAGGATTTAAGGAGCAAAAAGGAGAAATATAAGTTGACGATATTAGATGAAGCCTCACTATCCCATGAAAGTAGCTGATGGTGGTGTCCCATGCCAAAATTGGGCAAGTTTGGACGATTTCCTTGCTTTTTCCAAATTTTACAATTTTCAAAACAAAAAACTGGCCTAGAAGCACAGCACCAGCTTTTCCTTGGAGCACTTGTTGGAGGAAAAGTTTACATATTTGGATTCAGCATGATGAGAACATTCATCCCAGAAAATGTCAAAATTTTTGGAGAAAATCTAGGTCACCAAAAGGTCGAAAAGCTACCAAAAAATGACCTCTCTGCCTATTTTTGGACACATAGAAGCAACCTTGGGAGATTCAAGTTTTGAGGGGAAAATGACCTCCAAATGAAAAAAGTCAAGTTGTTCTACAAACTATACTAGAAGACCCTTCCAATGAGCCATCTTGGGATAAATTTTTCTAAGGGGGAGACCTCCAAAGGCGGGTGGGAAGCGGCACTACGCTTTTGGCTAATGGCGCTGCGCTTTTGAGCAGTTTGCTAGAAAATAAAATTTTCACCTACTTTCACTACAAGTTCACTTTCTCTCTCTTCAAGGATGATTATATGATTGTAATTAATGACTTGGCATGTAAATGTATTAGTGAAATTATTTTAGAGGGTAGATTCATCATTCTGAGGTGGTTTTGGGGTTAATGAATCAGTTTCCATGCTTATAGAGGCAAGTTGTTCCACTGCTTATATTCCTGGTCCCTGTTTGGAAATGGTTGTAACAACTCCTTTTCTCTTAGTTTCGACCCTTGATGGATAGCATAGGTGGATTGATATCTATATTATGTATTATTTCTGTCAATAGCAAGGATTGGATACTCTTGGATGCTCTGAACTATATTATACATCATTGTAAGCAGTTTGGCAAGGAAATTAATAGGAGTTGCGTCTATTTTTAAGGGATACCTATGGTATGGTGGTTTTGCATAGTTTCTTCTTTATTATCAATTGTTTATATGTTTTATGTATGCCATCATCTACTTCACTACTTCTGAGTGAATGATATAAAGATAGATAGGTAGAATCCATTATTTGTGGTGCTCTACCTTGGGAAATCATTCAGTACTCTATGTTTTTTGTTGTTTGAATAGGATCCATGATTGTCAAATGCCCTCCTCAGCTCATCACTGGTCTTAGACATATCACCTCACTAAATTTCAAGTGCTAAAGCCTATACCTACCTTGCGCCATAGAACACCCTGCATTTTGACCTAATTTCCTGAGCCTAAAACTCCCTAGCTCCATCTGATCCACAAACACCAAGAAATTCAATCAAAATCTTCTCAGCTACTATACCTACCCTAAAATCCATATCTGATCCAGTCATCTTGACTGAGATTCACAAGGCGAGATCCCTCTCCTGACATGGTAGGGCTAGCTACCAGGTTAATCTTGGTTTGTGGTTATCCTAGGATTGCATTCCTTTAGCGTGAGGTCAATCTAGGCCCTAACATAGTGGTGACCATACTAAGGAATGTAGTTTTCTTTTCCTCAATGAAATGTATCAAGTTTAGGCCTAATTGTTGATGATGGACAACAATAAGACACTTGAAGGCTGAAATCATTCGCCTGGTGGCTCTAAATCTATTTCGAGATTAGATCCAAGGACTCCACTAGAGGATGAACTTGACCAATAGAAACATGAAAGGACAATATGGAAAGATCGGGTATTCAAGTTAGAATTTGATCCGAGAAATTATGTTCTTTGTCATAAATTATTTCTTCTCTTTTCCCGAGAATATCAAAAAGGCTTTACAAAATATACTGTATTTGAGAAAAGATCCTAGACCTGCATTTGATTCTTTCCCTTTGAAGATTATGAATACAAAATATTCTCATGCCTTTGATCTTGATCAAGACCCTTCTTCTGAATCTTATGATGACTGCCTTCAAACTCATGAGCATCAAGAGACCAAGACTGATTCTACACCTTCTGTCCTATACCTTGTAAAATTTCGGATAGATGCAAGCCTCTGATTTTACCTGTTATATCCCATTATTTCCCTAAAAATCATTACCTACATCTACCAAGATTTGATGGTGAATGTGGAAACATCACTGCTGAGAGACATGTACTAAGTTTTGAGTCTTTTCTTGACGATTTTGAAGTTGATGAAGAGGATGTCAGTATTAGGCTTTTTGCTTTTTCTTTGCAAGGCAAAGTCAAGAGTTGGTTCAAAACCCTGCCTGATGTGAGCATCTCAGATTTACAGCAGTTCATCAAAACTTTCCTCGATAAGTGGGTGGTCAAACAAAACCCTTTCTTGATTCTAGAAGAGTATAACCAGCTGAAAAGACTGGCGGGGAGACAATACAATAATTTTCTACCAGGTTTAACCAAGTCTATTTTTCGATCCTTAATAATATAAGGCCTCCTCCTGGATTTTCTCTCTTACACTGCCTAGTAGCCTTTTATTCGGAAATGGAGTTTCAACTAAGGGAAAAGAACCTCACAACACTTGAAGAGATGCAAAATAGTGTAGTAGATGTAGAGGCTAATCTACTAATTAGATTGGAAAAGTTGAAGGAAGAAGAGATGGAGCACATAGATCTAGAGGAAACGACATCTTTAGAGGTAAAGCTCGACATCTTGGTAAGTGCAGTCGAAGAGATGATGCAAAATATCACCATAAGGAATGAGTATGATGTTTGAGACCATGACTTACTGATTGAAGAATAACAAGTGGTTGATCCAAAACATTTTCTTTCTTATCCCAGTTTCCATAGATCTGATAATGATTATTTTATAGATCAACTTGTAGAAGAGAGATCTGTTGATATGACATGTATGCTCAATGATGTATTTTATACTGATGATTTGCCTCAGTTTGATCAGTATGATGATGATTATGTTCTCCAAACAAAAGCTAGTCTTACAGGCAAATCAATAGCTAGTTTGTGGAAAGAGGAAGTTCACTTTCAATAGCTCGAATGTAGCGATCAGCTGATGCATATCATCTATGGAAGTGAGGAGGAAAGCGCAGCAAATTTTGAAGTAAGTGAAGGATCTTTGCCTTTTTGTTTTACTTCGTTTCAGATCATACGAGACAACTTTCGTGCAATCAGAAATCAACCGTCGATAAGTTTTGATCTTGACCATCTAGAGGGCAATAAAATCCTTATTCATGACTTCTCATATCTAGATTTTCATCCCCCGAATGGCATTGAATGTCAGGTTGCAGATGAAGACTTGGAAGATGGAACATATGATCAAATGACGCGAGTTGATTCTATGCCATTATGTTTTGAATCATTTCAGTTTTTGAAGGGAATTTTGCATAATATATCTTAATGGGCAACCTGTAGAAAGTCATGCAATCTCATTAGAACCAATAGGAAATTGGTTGCAACAGCCTTTTCAAGTTTTTCACGATCCAATAGTTCATGTATTGAATGATGTATGCAGTCAAAGTCCTTCTCCATTAGCTAACTATGAGCTTGAAAAAAGTATTGATACAAACGTGATCCAATAGCCAGTTTCTTTGTCATTTTCAGCAGGAATCTTGTCTCAAAGCTCAGATGAAAGTTTGCATTCATAATATGACAAGAAGTAAAGTAACCCATTAGATGAGCTAAGCCCCATTTCACATGAATTTCAAGATCCTTATGTAGTATTTTTGGAGTCAAATAGAGAATCCATATTATTCAATGGTTTGGTTTACAAGTTTTCTTGGATGTTCCATTTCAGTAGTTCTCTCTTCTTTCTCGTAAATAAGCACTTGTGGAGAATTCAAACAACATCTAGAATGCTTACTTGGCTACATTGGTTGTTTCATTTCACTTGATCAGGTGATGAATGGAATAACTGGAGTAGGTTTTTTTTAGCATCTTTTCCAATTTGTCAGTTGTGTTTAGTCATGAGTCAGTCTTAGTTTGGATTGTGTCAGTTTCAGTCTTTGAAGTGTCTTGACCACATTTCCCAATGGATGAGGCACTAGTCTACATGTTCCCAGAGATCTATGGTTCTTGGCACCTCCAAAGAGCTACCATCCCCATTGGAACTAATGTTAGTTTCATTATTTTCACACTGCTATCAGTGATCAAAATTTACTCTCTTTCATTTCGTACTAGGAGTCCCATTCTGATGAGGTTGCATTCCATTAGGTCATGGATCTACTGATGGTAGGGTTTACTTCAGTTTTTCCCTCATGATATGTACATGTTGACCTCCTTTCATACCTTTCAGTCATGATTCATGCTCATTTTCACTTCATTTCATCAATTACATAGGTTTTCGGTCTCATTAGGTCTTAGGATTTTCACCATGGTAAAAATTCAATGATTATTATTAATAATGGTTATCAAATACATGAGGAGTTAATAATGATCAGAAAGTCATAATTTTTTAATTTGTACGCTGAAAAAAAATTTCTCACCTCAAAACTAGTTTTGAGGTGAAAACAAATCATTTGTACTTTATTTTTAAATTTGATGTAATTTTAATGTTCTCATATGTAATAATGATTCCATGCTGCGCTTGGACATCTGGTGATGTTGCCAAAGTACTACCACTACAAAAAATCAAAAGAATTTGAGCACCAGTCCACCTATCAAAACAAAGAAAACAAGCATCAAAAACAGAGTATTGGAAAAATAATATAGACATTATAAAAGTTGGTTTCCACCAACAAAAAATCAAAAAGTGAAAGCTATATAAATCCATCCTTCTATTTTTCATTTCATTATACTAGTGTTGAGGTTCAAAGTGGAAAAAGGAGAGCTAAGGATTGATTTCAAGCAAAATTGGGCAAATGAAAGTTAGTCGTTGCGTTTCTGGAAAAAATTGAGTGGCGCTGCATTTTTGAGGAGGGCACTTTGTTTTTGAGTTCGCGTTGTGCAACTGGCAGCATTTCTCTGTGAAAATTTACACAGGTGCTGCGCTTTCAGAGTGGTACTGCGCACCTATGTGAGGCACTGCGTTTTTGCCCAACCAAGCCCAAATCGTTCTCAAACTGCTAATTCACCTCAAAACTTTCAGTTTCTCTCTCTTACAAGTAAGTTCATCTATCACATCTTATGTTTTAGGGTTTTGTTTGCTAGGTTTGGTGTTTTGCATTCTTAAATCTAAAACCCTAGCCTCTAGGGTGAAACCCTAGTTTTCCTCATTTCATTAGTGGTTATACACCCTATCTACTCACCATTATTCCCTAAACCTCATTCCCACATACCATATTTCCTAAATCCAATTCCCCTCATACATTTTCCCTAATTTCTACTTTCACTTTCCATTAACCCTACAAACCCTACCCACTCTTCCTAAAACCCTACTCATCCCTAAAAACCTATTCACACTTCATAATCCCACATATTTGTTAATCTTCACCCTATTCATTTCATTCCTTCACCATATCCCATCATCATCCTTATAAAACCATGTGTTCACAACCACAAAAAACAAAGAGACAATGAGTATGACTATGAGGAAGAGACACTCAGTGATAGTTCCATGGAGAGACATAAGCAGTAGAGGAAGCCTCATAAAGGAGGAAGAATTATCATAGGAGAGCCTACTAGTTTGAGGGAGTTACTAGCTTGTCCACTTGCCATTTCTTGCTTTAAACACTAGGCATGCTTTGATTTTTGTGAAATGATAGAAAGAGTCAGATTTCATCACGAGTTGGCTAGGTTATTTGTGACTGATTTGCATAGTAATGAGTTAACCCTTATTGGAATAACCTTTATCATATCACCAGCTATCATCTCAGAGGCTGCAAGAATTCCAGATGTGGGTGAAAATTGGTACAAAGGCCAGGTTATTGATGAGGAGTACTATGAGCCTTACATCAAGGCTAGATACAAAGACAAAATGAAGAGAGTATTCCCCTTCAAGTTTTTGGAAGAAAGGTATGCCCCATAGATGAAAATCATTATCAAGTACTTCACTTGTGAAGGTAGGTTCTCCCAATTGTATGCCTATCACATTAGACTTCTCATGCATTTCACTAGAGTAAAGATGACGAATCTCCCTTACTTCATGTTTAGAAACATTGAGAAGATGGCCCATATTGTACAAAGGAAGCCATACCCCTAGCATTTGAATAGAACTTACCATTACTCTTTGATAAAAATCATTGTCCCTCACCAACTAAGCCTCCTTAACATGCCATGGGAGACTTATATTTCTCATGAAAGGGCCACAAATCTTTTCATCAGTACATCATGAAGAAGGTTGACCTTCAAGCCATGAAAATGTGAAAGAGACTGAAAATTTTGGAGTGCCAGTGTTTGTGACATATAACAGGTGTGCTAGGGAACTTTTTTTAGCTGCTAGGCAAGTATTATCTCCACAAGGTGTGGAAGGGGTCTTGCATTCACCATTAGGCCACAGGAAAATGCTATCTCCACAAGGTGTGGAAGGGGCTTTGCCTTCTTCTTCAGCACAACACGTAGAAGTTGAGCAGCAAAGAATGGACAAGGGAAAGGTGAAAGAAGAGGACCTTAGTGATGAGCAGGAAAGATATTTCAATCTTGTTGAGTATGAGGAGTCACAACAACACTTTACTCATCATGGAGTTGACATTATTGATTTGGAAGCTCAAGATCTGAAGACTGTCAAAGACATTATCATAAAGGAACAAGAAGTTGAAATACAATCGTTGGTAGATAACTTAGAGAGATCTAAGTTCATCATACAATATTTTGAGCAGGAAAAAAAAAAATTGATCGACAATCAAATCCTCATGGAGCTGCAAATGATCAGAGAAAACAGGGAAAAGGCGAATGAGGCTCATGTCAAGTTGACCTCGATTGAGAAAGAGATTGAAAATGATAAGGAAACTTGGCTTGAGAGGGTCAACGTACACCTTTAAGGGCTTATTGAGAAGGCCAACAGGGATAATAACATGCTTCACCACATGGCCTACCATTACTTGACCCACAACAAAATCTGTAACATAAGGATCAGGAAACTTAATCCTAGGTTGAGGAAGGCTTTAAAGAGATAAAAAGGAGCAAGATAAGTTGAATATATTAGCTGAAGCCTCACTAGACCATAAAAGCAGCTGATGGTGGTGTCCCATGCCAAAATTGGGCAAGTTTTGATGATTTTTTGAATTTTCCAAATTTTGCAATTTCCAAAGTAGAAAACTGGCCTAGAAGCGCAACGCCACCAGCGCTGCAATTTTCCCTGGAGCACTTGTTGGAGGAAAATTTTATATATTTAGATTTTAAATGATGAGAGCATTCATCCCAGAAAATTTCAGAAGTTTTGGAGCAAAACTAGGTCACCAAAAGGTCCAAAAACTACCAAAAAATGACCTCTCTACCTACTTTTGGACACACAGAAGTAGCCTTGGGAGACTCAATTTTTGAGGGGGAAAATTAACTCCAAATTAAAACATTCAAGTTGTTATGGAAGATAGACTAGAATGCCTTTCGAATGAGCCAGCTTGGGCTAAATTTGGCTAAGGGTAAGGTCTCCAAAAGAGGGTGGAAAGCGGCACTGCGCTTTAGGCTAATGGCACTACGCTTTTGACCAGCTTGCCAAAAAATCAAATTTTCGCCTACTTTTACTACAATTTGACTTTCTCTCACTTCATGGATGATTTTATGATTGTAATTAATGACTTGGAATGAAAAAGTAATAGTGAAATTATCTTAGAGGGTAGATTCATCAGTTTGAGGTGGTTTTGGGCTCAATGAATCAGTTTCCATGCTTATAGACACAAGTTGTTCCACTACCTACAATCCTGGTCCTTGTTTGGAAATGGTTGTAACAACTCCTTTTCTCTTGGTTTCGACCCCTGATGGCTAGAATAGGTGGATTGATGTCTATATTATGTATTATCTCTGTCATTAGCAAGGGTTGGATACTCTTGGATGCTATGAATTATATTGTACATCATTGTAAGTAGTTTGGCAAGGAAATTAATAGGAGTTGCAGTTATTTTTATGTGATACGTGTGATATGGTGTTTTTGCATAGTTTCTTCTTTGTTATCAGTGGTTTACATGTTTTATGTATGCCATCATCTACTTCACTGCTTTTGATTGAATGATATTAAGATAGATAGGTAGAATCCATTGTTGGCAGTGCTCTACCTTGGGAAATCAATTAGTACTGTATGTTTTCTATTGTTTGAGTAGGATCCATGATTTTCACATTCCCTCCTCAGCTCTTCACTGGTCTTAGACATATCACCTCACTACATTTCAAGTGCTAAAGCCTATACCTACCTTACGCCATAGAACACCCTGCACTCTTACCTAATTTCCAAGACCTAAAACTGCCTAGCTCCATCAAATCCACAAACACCAAAAAAATCAACCAAAATATCCTGAGCTACTATACCTAGCCTAAAATCCATATCTGATCAAGTCATCTTGACTGAGATTCACAAGGAAAGAGTCCTCTCCCAACTACCAGGTTCAACTTTGTTTGTGGTTATCCTAGGATTGCCTTTCTTCAGCCTGAGGTCAATCTAGGCTCTAAAGGAAGATACATTAAAAGAGCTTGTGTATATGTATTTTTTTATCAATTTGGGTCTTCTCAGAAGTATGCATACTCGCATAATACGTTCTCGTTAGATACAAAATTTAATTTTGCATCCAACATGTATCTACACATGAAATTTGAGTAAACCTATAAGGAAATAAGCCAAAAATACAATAAAAAAAGTAGTTTTCTTCTTTCCCCTCCAAAGTTCGTGTCTTATTTATTATGTTAACTATTATTTAATAATGTTTCCTTAGGAGGCCACTTTTAGGCTGAAATTTCCTCTAATTTGCACAACCTGAGACTCAAGGTTATAATTGAGTTCCTTGTGATGCAGTATTCTTTAACATGGGAAGAATCTTGAAGAATATTCCCTTTGATTAATAGACACTGAATATTTGTAGGGATACCAAATCTATTCTTGATGCAATGCTTCATATTTTTAACTAATCCTAAGCTCCTCGTCCATAATAATAAATACTTCCTATTTACGTTTTTGATAAAAATATGGAAAAAAACATTACCCTACTCGTCTGATTGTTCATTCCTCTTGTAATTGTTGGAGTAGATATGGTCTCCTTGAGAAAACATCTTCCACTTGTAGGCCTAGAGAAAATAGGTGTTGTAAGAAGACAATAAGAATAACCAAGAACATGATATCTTATAATAGCACATCAAGAACACACATATACAAAAAGAATGAGATGATATTGGGAAAGGAATTATAATACATGTTTGCATTTATATTAGTATATATTTATACAGTATATGTGTGGATAGAGAAGTTGTACCCACTCTCAACTGCTTATTTACTTCACCTTACATATTTACTGAGGATTAATTACATTTAATATACAAAATTATGATGAAAATCATAGGTCTAAAGAGACCCCCACAACATCTCCCCCACCCTCAATGGCTTTCTTATCCCGTAAAAGGGTGTAAACTATATTGAACCACTACTCTCTTGCAAAAATATCCTTACTTAGCACTGACCATTCATACTTATCTGCGTAGGCAACTCAGCTGCAACTATTGCTAGATAGATAGGAGGATGCATGTATACAATGTTTAGTGTGATTGCTTCATGACCGATGGCCACTTTTCACTGATGTCCACTATTTACATCCTATATAATGTTCTTAATCATGTAGACTGCAAATCCAACCATAAACTATCTGTAGGTCCTCTCCAGTCTAGGGGCATCCTCTTCACTCTCTAGATATGAGTCCAATGTGGGATTGTCATTCTTGGGAGTTCCTTCATTCAATAGTTGGTATTTCTATTAAGTCGACCTTCGTTTACGTTTGCAACAATCGAAGAGACATGTCCCTTTTCTTAGTTGGTTTCCATTGAGTAAGTCGGTCTACTATTTTAAGTCAATAGCCATCTGTTTGTTAAATTTTCTTGTGTCACGTACCTCCATGGCATACCTAGAAATATCCTCTAATTTCCTAACTCTTAAAAATTTTCCTTAATTATAATTTGTTGGGTCCCTATAATACTAGTGATTACCCCATTACTATTATAGTTATACCCCTTATTTATATTGTTGTGCCCCTATTACCCCCTTATTGTTATTTCAATGCCCCATAGAATCCCTCTATTGTTATTTTTGTGGCTTTATATTATTATTGTTAGGTCAGCTGGATTATATTGTGACTCCTTCGACTCCTATATATAGAAAGGAGGTTTTGTCATTTGAATCATCCAAGAATTGTTCATTTATGTAATGTAAAGGAGGTTTCCCCCTCGAGGAGGCTGAATTCTAAGGTGTTGATCTATCTTTTCTATCTTTTCTTGAGCTGGTTTCATAACATTTGGTATCAGAGCTTTGGATTCTAGGGTTTCGCTGCTCCAAACAGGTCATCGTGGAATTTTCACTATAACTTTTTTTTTGTGACGTTTCAGAAGTCGCAAAAAAAACCCATTTGAGAAGAAATCGCGCTGAACCTTGGGTCCTAATTTTAGAGCTTTTGGTGCAATATTTTCGGAGATAGGATCTGAGGAAGTTGGTATTTTTGCAGACTCTTGAATTACATTAAAAACAGGTGACCTGGGAAAAATTGTCATAACTTTCTCTCTGGGAATCAGATTGAAATTTCGTAAGAAGGTGCAAAAATAGGACGGACTGTAGTTTCTTGTAGATCATTTTTAGAACCAAATATCAAAAATTGTACACGTGGACTTCTTACAACTTCTCTCTTCTGGAAAGGTCTATAATCAGGTCATCTTGGGAGATTGTGCATAACTCTTTCTTGGAGAATCCAATTTGGATCAGACTGGTGGCATTAGAAAGAGGACACATAGAGCTACTACAGGTCACAAATTTAGAACTAGATGATTGGAAAGTACAGAGATACATCAGAGGCAATATCGAGCTCCTACAAAGTGAAAAAAGGTGTGTAGATTTTTTTAAATTTTTGCTTAAGCTTGGTTTGAAAATTTATTTTGAAGGAATTCAAAGGGCATAGTAGAGCATTATTATCGGTAACTGATGCCCCGAGGAAAGAAAATGCAAACACCTAGTAGGGAACCTGAAAGCTCTAGCATGACTCATGAAGAAGAGGAAGAAATGCTACATGATATATCAAAATTACAAGAACAAGTGCAACAAATGTCACGCTCACAAAAGTTAACATATGCTAAGATAAATGGAGTGGAAGCTAAGATAAATGGCATGGAAGCTAATATGGACAATTTGGTGATAGATTTGAACACAAATTTGAAGACAGGCATGGCAGATTTGAAGACAGATTTGACAAATTTTCTACAAGAAATACTTACTAATGGTGAAAAGGTAGTAAAGAAAACTCATGATGAGAACAAAAGAAATGTTAATCATGATTCCATAGATGCTAATGTTGGATCACAGAATCACCATGTTGCAAAACGCACAAAAGGTACGTATGGCAACTGTATATTTGGAACCAAATCAGTTTGTATGGTATCAATGGCTTTGTTCTCGTAAACAATTTATCACTTGGGCAATTTTTACGGAAGAATTGATAGCACATTATGAGGATACAAAAAGAAACACTTTTTTTAGCCAATTGATAAGTCTCAAACAAAAGGGTTCAATAATGGAGCACATTGAGGAGTTCCAAAAATTGAACATAAGGGTAAAAGATATTCCAGAGGAGCATAGGATTGATGTGTTCATAGGGTCTTTAAAGGATAATATCCAACATGATGTTCGCCTTTGGGAACCTGATTCATTAGAGAAGGCATTCAGGTTAGCAAGAAAAATGGAAAGCAAAATTATGGCAACTAGGAAGCATACCACTCACAACTATAAAGACGGAAGTGTTGTTTCCCCTAGTCTTCCACAACCTACAAGGTTGACACCACAACAATTGGAAGAAAAAAGAGCAAAAGGGCTTTGTTACAATTGTGATAGCAAATACACAAAAGGTCATAAGTGTGCTGAGAAGAAATTATTCTACATAGATTGTGAAGAGGAAGAAGAAAAGGAGCAAGAAAGGTCAAAAGAAGAGGATATATTCCAGGAACAAAGCCTAGATGAAGAACAAATAAATCTGACCATATCTTGTAATGCATTGGCGGGAATTACCACTCCTCAAACCATCAAGATAGAAGGACAAATCAAGAAGAAAAAGGTAATAGTGTTGATTGATTCAGGAAGCACCCACAATTTTATTCATTGTAGGGTAGCAAAAGAATTGAATTGCTTCCTATATCCAGCACCAGAGTGTCAAGTGATGATTGCAAATGGAGGAACAATAAATTGCTCTGGAAAGTGCCATAATATCAAGCTATCCATGGGAGAATATGTATTGACTAGCCCAATGCTTTCCATTCCAATGGGAGGTGCTGATGTTGTACTAGGAGTCCAATGGCTACAATCCTTGGGTACAATAGCTTTTAATTTTCAAGAACTTTTCATGAAATTTTCTGTGGAAGGAAAGGAAGTTGAATTAAGGGGTATTGCAGGGAAACCAGGAAAGATAATCAGCTCTAATGGCATGACAAAGCTTCTAAAAAAAGAGCAAAGAGGTGTAATTGCACAATTATGTTCGCTAGATGTTTCCACATTGGAATCATCTATTTCTCCAGATCTCCAAAAAGTCCTGGACAATCATTCCAAGGTATTTGAGACTCCCAAAGGTCTCCCACCTATGCGTGATCATGATCATGCTATTCATCTGATTCCAGGAAGTGTTCCTCCAAACATCAGGCCGTACAGATATCCCTATGTCCAAAAAAGTGAAATTGAACGTATGGTTGCAGAAATGCTAGAGGCTGGTATAATTCAACCGAGTCAAAGTTCTTTCTCAGCTCCAGTAGTATTGGTGCACAAGAAGGATGGATCATGGTGCATGTGTCCGGATTATAGGGAGCTCAACAAGCTCACTATTAAAGATAAGTTCCCCATTCCTGTCATTGATGAATTACTGGATGAATTGCATGGATCAATTTACTTCACCAAGTTGGATCTTCGTTCGGGATATCATCAAATCAGAATGAAGATTGAAGACATTCCGAAAATGGCATTTAGAACTCATGAGGGTCATTATGAATTTTTGGTCATGCCTTTTGGCCTTACCAATGCACCTTCAACATTTCAAGGTTTGATGAATTCAATTTTCAAACCATTCCTTAGAAAATTTGTGTTAGTATTTTTTGATGATATACTAATCTACAGCAAGTCTTGGAAGGATCATGTTGAACATGTTGACAGGGTGCTACAACTATTGGAGGAGAAACAATTATATGCAAAAAGATCCAAATGTTTCTTTGGAGTCCAGGAGGTGGAATATTTGGGTCATATTGTATCTCATGAAGGAGTTAAGGTAGACCCTAGCAAAATTAAAGCCATTAAGGAATGGAAAATCCCCACATCCATAAAGCATCTGCGAGGATTTCTTGGGTTGACAGGGTATTATCGCAAGTTTGTTAAGAATTATGGGAGAATAGCAGCACCTCTAACAACATTATTGAAGAAAGATTCATTTTCATGGACTCCGGAAGCAACAAAGGCCTTTGAACATCTTAAAGAGGCAATGTGCCAAGCACCGGTCTTAGCTACACCGGACTTCACAAAAACCTTTATTGTGGAATGTGATGCTTCAGGAAATGGAATTGGTGCTGTTCTAATGCAAGATGAAAGACCCATTGCTTTTGAAAGTCGTCCAATCAAGGGAAAGTTTTTAAGCAAAGCTATTTATGAGAAGGAAATGTTGGCAATACTCCATGCACTTAAGAAATGGCGACCCTACCTAATGGGAAGACACTTCAAGGTAAAAATGGATCATGATAGCCTTAAATACTTTTTAGAACAAAGATTATCCTCTGAAGAGCAACAAAAGTGGGTCACAAAGATGTTGGGTTATGACTTTGAAATCATCTACAAAAAAGGGAAGCAAAATGTGGTGGCAGATGCACTCTCAAGAAAGGATGAGGATGTGGAAGCATTGTTGTGTGCCATTTCTATTATCCAACCAGATTGGATAAACAAAGCAAGGGAGGAATGGAAGAATGACGAAGAAGTGTGGGCACTTATTCGAAAGCTACAACAAGATTCCAGTACTTCTGATACATTTAGCTGGCAAAATGATTCGTTATGGTACAAAGATCGCTTATACCTCTGTAAGAATTCCCAGCTAAAACAAAAGATTCTTATGGAATTGCACACTTCTCCCTTAGGAGGGCACTCAGGATTTTTAAAAACTTACCACAGGGTTAAGAAGGAATTTTTTTGGGATGGCCTTAAATCAGATATTCAAAAGTTTGTGGCGGAATGTTTGGTTTGCCAACAAAATAAAGTTGAAACAATTAAGACACCAGGTCTATTACAACCTTTATCCATTCCAAGCCAACGTTGGGAGGAGGTTTCAATGGATTTTATCACAGGTTTACCCAAGTCTGAGGGAAAGAGTGTCATCATGGTGGTAGTTGATAGACTTACCAAGTATGCACACTTTTGTGCATTATCACATCCATTTAAAGCCAGTACAGTTTCTACTGCATTTATGGAAATAGTTCAAAAGCTACATGGAAACCCAAAGATTATTGTAAGTGACAGAGATCCCATTTTCACTGGAAATTTTTGGACAGAATTATTTTCTTGTCTTGGTACTTTGTTAGCTCATAGCTCATCTTATCATCCTTAATCTGATGGGAAACTGAGATAGTAAACAAATGTTTGGAAGGATATCTTCGTTGCTTTGTATTTGATAAACATACACAATGGGTCAAATGGTTGCCTCTGGCTGAATGGTGGTATAACACTTCCTTCCATACAGAAACAAAAATGACCCCATTATGGCACTTTATGGGTATCAACCACCATCCATCACATCATATTTAAGAGAAAATTCTAAGGTTCAAGCAGTGGAACATCACATCGAACATCAACAACAAGTCCTCCAACTCTTAAAGGATAACCTCGTGTTGGCACAAAATAGAATGAAACAACAGGCAGATCAACATCGCAGTGAAAGAAGTTTTGATGTAGGTGATTGGGTATTCCTACAGCTACAACCATATAAGCAAATGTCGCTAAAGCAAGCTAAGAAGGATAATAAACTATCACCAAAGTATTATGGTCCGTACAAGGTGTTGCAAAAGATTGGTACTATGGCATACAAATTGGAGCTTTCTGCAGCTTCTCGATTGCACCCAGTTTTCCATGTTTCATGATTAAAGAAGGTTATAGGTGACAAGCTCCCAATTCAAACAATATTGCCAGAACTTGACGAGGAAAGAAAATTTATATTGGAACCGGAAGCAGTCACAAAAACAAGAACTTGACAGCTACGAAATCTATCAATTTCAGAGTATCTTATCAAGTGGAAGAACTTATCCGCTGAAGATTCCACATGGGAGGATGCGAATTTTATGCAGAAGTATCCAGAATTACTCAAGCGTTGAGGACAACACTTTTTTGAAGGAGAGGGGCATGTTGGGTCCCTATAATACTAGTGATTACCCCATTAATATTATAGTTATACCCCTTATTTATATTGTTGTGCCCCTATTACCCCCTTATTGTTATTTTTGTGCCCCATAGAATCCCTCTATTGTTATTTTTGTGGCTTTATATTATTATTGTTAGGTCGGCTGGATTATATTGTGACTCCTGTTGGCATTATGGTTCAGGTGTTGTCCTTGATGGCAACCCATTCAGGTGGTAGATCACTGTTCTTCATGTCAGCAGCAAAGGTTGATGATCAGCTCTCAATCTATTGGAAATTTAAGAAGGACGCAGGAAATCAGTTCAGAAGGTGCGTACCCGCAGGTGAACCATGCAAAAGCCGCGTCCAGAGACGCAGCCCAGTCGTTCAGGAGGTGCGTCCACCCAGTGCACACTTTTTAAGGCAGAGAAAAGCACACATGGGCGTTTCTTGTGATTTACTCTTGGTATCTAGCCGACGGTATTGTGTTTTTAAGGTGTCGGCTCGTGGTATTGTTCCTTGATTTGAGGAGGAGCTTGCCTATATAAAGCAAAGGTGATCATTTGGCTTGGGTATGTCTTTGGTTGAATATCTTATTGGGTGAGATCTAGCCTAGATCTAAAGAAGGCGAATCTACTGAAGGACTAAGATCTCTTTGGCGCATGATCAGATCTGTAGATCTGACTGTTTGGGTTACTCTTAAAGTCTTGAAATCATTCATACCCGAAGGTACGCAGGTACAGTGAAAGGCAAGTGCGCCGGGACGCAGTGCAGTAACAGGAGACCTGCGTGCGGACGCAGTACAGACAAAGCTCAGGTGCGTCTAGGACGCAGTTCAGTAACTGGAGATCTGCGTGGCGACGCAGAGCAGAATAAGGCTCAGGTGCGTCCCTACAGCAAAAAGACGCGGCGCGATAGTATCTCTGGGTGCGTCCCTTCAGCAATAGGACGCGGCGCGATAGTGTCTTTGGGTGCGTCCCTGCAGCAAAAAGACGCAGAACAGTTGAAGGAACAGTGCGTGGGCACGCAGCGAAGCGGAAGGATCTCTGCGGGTGGACGCAGGAGAGCAGAAGGTGAACTGCGTCGCGACGCAGGCCACAGAAGGGAAAACTGCGTCTCTGTCTTAAGATGTTCTGTTGATTGAATTTCTCTGTTGATAAGGTGCTCTGGGTTAGTTCTGTGATTACTGATCTGATAACTGTAGTGGACTGTAACTGTTGTATACTTGTTGATCGTTTGATGCTTTATGAAAAGAAGTAAGGGGTTGTAGCTCCCTTCCAGGAGAAGACTGGAAAACGAGAGAGAGTTGTAGCTCTCTGCAGGTTGCAGCCTGCGTACTGGTAAAGGACTGCACCAGTACAAAATCATTGTAAAAGGAGTTTCTAATTTGAAAGAAGATAGAGACATATTGCAGCAGGTGGTTTTCACCTACATTGGGTTTCCACCTTACATCTTGTGTTCTTTGGTGTGGCTATATGTTTTCTTTGTTCATGCTCATTATTTTATGGTACTGATATGCAAGAATAATTCAAAGATCAAATAAGGAAGATTTGTTAAATTGCTAGATAATACTGATTCACCCCCCCTCTCAGTATTATTTCCAACAATTGGTATCAGAGCCAGGTTCTTCAGAGAAGCTTGATCGCTTGAAGGTAGATCGTTCATCATGAGCAACTACGAGAGAGAAGCATCAATCAGGCCACCCGTTTTTGATGGGACAAACTTCAATTATTGGAAGGTAAGAGTTACTGCATATCTTCAATCTCTTGGTACAGAAGTTTGGGACATTGTAGAAACAGGCTACGCTTTTCCTTCAGCTACTCCTACAGATGCAGCGGAGAAGAAGAAGTATGAAACAAATGCGAAAGCAGTCAGTACTCTATTAGGAAGTATATCCCAAACGGAATTCATGAAGGTAATGCACTTCAAATCCGCAAAAGAGATATGGGACAAAATGGTCACGAGCTATGAAGGAGATGAACAGGTAAAGTGTGCTAAACTTCAAACTCTTAGGATTCAGTATGAGACTCTCAAGATGTATAATGATGAAAGTGTGGCTAATTATTTTCTTCAGGTAGATGAGATTGTTAATTGTATGAAAAATTTGGGTGAAGAAATAAAAGAGGCTATAGTAATTGAAAAGGTTCTAAGATCATTGTCCCCCAAGTTTGAATCTAAAGTGTCTGCAATAGAAGAAAAGGAAAATCTTCGAATTCTCACTATGTCTCAGCTACATGGAATTCTAACTGCTTATGAAATGAGAAAGGGAGGTCCATCAGATAGAAGGGAAGCTACTTTCAAGGCATCAGGTAAAGAAGATTATTATGAAGCAAGCCATGTTCCAGAAGAAGAGGAAGAAGAATCAAATTTTGTCAGAAATCTTCAAAGGGGTTCTGGAAGGTTCAGAGGTAAGCTACCTTTCAAATGCTTTGCTTGTGGAAGAGTAGGTCATTATGCTGCAAAATGTCCTTATAAGGATAAAGGAAAGGAACCTGCTAGATGGAACAAGAAACAAAGTACAAATAAGAAAAGCTACTACACCCATGAAGATAGTGATGGTTTATCAAACAGTGATGAAGATGAACAAGGTAATAAATATAAGTTGTTAATGGCATTTGAAGATGATGATTATATGGATGCTGTAGATGTGGATAACCTTTATGATGAAATTACTAGACTCAAGAGGTGTATAGAAGAAAAGAATGTGATCATTGATACTTTACAATTTCAAATTGATGAAAAGGAAAAACATCTTGAAAAACTAGAAGGTGAAATTGTTGGTCTTAGAAAAGAGATTGAGAAAACAAAAGCTATTAATCTTAAGTTTGTCAAAGGATCTGAAACTTTGGATGAGATTATCAATGTGCAGCGGTCTCCTCTAAACAAGACAGGTCTGGGTTATAATGGAGAAACCTGTCAAGCATCCACCTCAAAAAGTTATCTTGATGCGGCAAGAAGAAATGAGCAAAAGAACAATGAAGATCATTAGGTAAAGGAGGGATGAATCATAAACAAAAACTATCAGGGGCAATCCATCTTAAGGGTGAACAAAAGCTACAACCAGCCACAGGTAAAATCTTCTCAGTTTGGTTCAAGAATAGATGAAAATAGAAATTACAATCAGTTGGCTGGTAGATTCAATAACCACAGAAGCTTCTTCAATGGACAATGCTTTTCTTGCCATAACTTTGGTCACAAAGCAGCTCAATGTGTTGCATATAAAACAATCATGACTAGGGAAGCCCAAAAACAAAGAAGTATGACAGGGATTACAAAAAGGACCTATAACAACTTTTCGGTTCTTGAAAATGAAGTTGAATGTTCTATTTGCAATAATTTTGGTCATGAAGATTCTGAATGCATGAGCAGGTTTCAGCAGAAAAAAGAACAAGAGCAAAAAAAGGAACAAGCCTCAAGCACCAAAACATGGAGAATAAAGGAACCTCGAACAGAAAGATGTGGGATAGCATTTTATGCAGAGGGACAGGAAAATCTATGGTACATTGACAGTGGATGTTCGAAGCATATGACAGGTGATAAAGAAAAACGTGAGTCTTATTCTACTTTAGAAAAGGGAAAGAAAGTCTCTTTTGGAAATCATACTCCTGCAACTATAAAAGGAAAAGGCATTGCTCAGTTAAAAGAAAAGGTCAAGGCTGGAAATGTTTTGTATGTTGATGGATTAAAGCATAATCTTCTAAGTGTCAGCCAGATGTGTGATCAAAGAACCGAGGTTATATTCAAATCAAATGGATGTCTTGTTCGTGATCTTGATACAGGTAAAACAGTGCTCAAAGGCAAAAGAACTCCAAATAATCTGTACATATTTGAAGAACGACAACAACAATGCTATCTGAGCAAGGATGAAGAGCACTGGTTATGGCATCGAAGGTTGGGACATCTAAGCTTCTCAGAAATAAGGAAAGCATGCAAATATCAGGCAGTTCGCGATCTTCCAGATATCAAAATTCCTGACAACACCATATGCAAATCATGTCAGTTTGGAAAACAAACCAGAACTAACTTTCCAGAGAAAGAAGGGTCAGCTAGCATGCCTCTTGAGCTAGTACATATAGATACATGCGGTCCCTTCAGAAAAAGGACACCTCGAGGAGAAGAATACTTGATATTATTCATTGACGATTTCTCCAGGTTTGTCTGGTTAGGACTTATGAAGCACAAAGATGAAGCATTCGAAAAATTCAAATCTTTCAAAGCCTTGGTTGAAAATGAATCAGGTCACAAAATTAAGTGCCTCAGATCCGACAGAGGCGGGGAATTTACTTCAAATGAATTTTTTGATTTCTGTGCAGAACATGGGATAAGAAGAGAATTTTCTACAGCAAGAACTCCCCAGCAAAATGGAGTTGTGGAAAGAATGAACAGAACAATCCAACAAATGGCTCGTGTTATGCTTGATGAATCAGGAACTCCCGCAACTTTCTGGGGTGAAGCTGCACATGCTGCTGTTATTATTCTCAACAAAACAAATGTCCGGGTGAACAGCACTCAAACTCCTCATGAGCTCTGGAGTGGTAAAACTCCTTCGATAAAGCACTTCAAAATCTTTGGGAGCAAATGCTATATCAAGAATACTGATGAGCAGCTTGGCAAACTTGAACCTAGAGCAGATGAAGGCATTCTTCTTGGTTATTCTCCATATAGCAAAGCATACAAATGCTACAATAAAAGACTTGGCAGAATTGTTGACAGCATTGATGTAGTGGTTGATGAGAAGGGATACATTCCTAGGCAAGTACATCGTGAAGACATCGAAGAAGATGAAGGCTACCCTCAAAGACAGAATGATGAAGAAGAAGAACCTCAAGAAGAACCTCAAGAAGAAGCAGAGGAGCAAACAAGAATAGAAGAAAAGACTCCATCCAGATATGTTCAGAAGAACCATCCAGAATCTCAGATTATGGGACAGAAAGAAGCAGGTGTACATACTAGAAGAACAGTTGCAGAAGCCTCAAGCTATTTGGCATTACTCTCCTCGACTGAACCACAAAATGTGAAGGAAGCATGCAAAGATGAATGTTGGGTGAAAGCAATGGATGAAGAACTTGAGCAGATCGAAAAGAACAACACTTGGGAGCTGGTTCCTAGACCAAAAGATAAGAATGTTATCGGGACAAAATGGGTCTTCAAAAACAAATTGAATGAAAATGGAGAAGTAATTAGAAACAAAGCCAAACTTGTTTGTAAAGGATATGCGCAGCAAGAAGGGATAGACTTTGAAGAAACCTTTGCTCCTGTTGCAAGACTTGAGGCCATCCGAATGTTTCTTGCTCTCTCAAGTTTTCAAAACTTCAAAGTATTTCAAATGGGCGTGAAATCAGCCTTTCTAAATGGAGACTTGGAAGAAGAAGTATACATTGAACAGCCAGATGGGTTCATTCTTGGAAATGATCCAAACCTTGTATGCAGATTGAAAAAGGCTCTCTATGGTCTCAAACAAGCTCCAAGGGCTTGGTACTATCGCTTGGACAAATATCTTCATCAACAAGGCTTTTCAAAAGGATCAGCAGATAGCAATCTTTATATAAAAGTTGAAAATGACAAATTGCTAATTCTTGTTGTGTATGTAGATGACATTATTTTTGGCAGCAATGAAGAAGCTATGAGTCAAAACTTTGCCTTGGTCATGCAGAAAGAATTTGAAATGTCCTTGCTAGGAGAACTAACATATTTCCTTGGTTTGCAAATTCAACAAAAGGAAGGAGGAATCTTTTTATCTCAAACCAAGTATCTCAAACAGATTTTGAAGAAATATGTCATGGAAGATGCAAAACCAGTATGTACACCCATGGTCACAGGATGTAGCCTCAGTGCAAATGATGAATCTGCAGCAGTACATCAACCAACCTACAGATCTATGATTGGAAGTTTACTTTATTTGACAGGTACCCGACCGGACATCATGCATGCAGTTGGAATAGTTGGAATATTTCAGGCAAATCCGAAGGAGACTCATCTTCAGGCAGTAAAGAGAATCTTCAAATATCTTCAAGGGACTCAAAATTATGGCTTATGGTATCCTAGAGATACAGATCTTACTCTTCATGCTTATATAGATGCAGATTGGGCCAGAAGCGTGGATGATAGGAAAATCACAAGTGGTGGTGCGTTCTTTATGGGTTCCAGACTGGTATCTTGGTTCAGCAAGAAACAGAGTTCAATTGCCTTGTCTACAGCTAAAGCGGAATATGTTGCTGCTGCATCTTGTTGCACACAACTCCTTTGGATGATGCAGACTTTGCAGGATTTTCAAATCACTTGCACACCACCAATATCCATCTTATGTGATAACACAAGTGCAATCAGCATCTCAAAGAATCCTGTTATGCATTCAAAAACCAAGCACATACCAATCAAGTACCATTTTCTTCGGGAACAAGTACTTGAACAAAAGGTCAAGTTGGAGTATGTTCCTTCCAAGGAACAAGTTGCGGATATTCTCACCAAACCATTGCCCAGGGACACTTTTGAATACCTCAGGCAAAAGCTGGGGGTTGTTGATGCATCATCTTATTGTTGAACCTTTTCTGATTGATGGTACAGGTTCAGGGGGAGCACGTAATGCATTGTTGGCATTATGGAGGAATGGTCAGAAGGAGATCTTGGAAATAGCTGCAATATGTCTCTATCTCTTTCATGGTGGTTTATGGTTCCTTGTTGCAGAACTGGTTCCTTTTTCAGGGGGAGCATGATCTTAGGGGGAGCATACCCCTTTGCCCTTGATGTCAAAGGGGGAGAATGAAGCTGAAGATTAGGAGGTTGCCATCAAGTCAAAAGGGGGAGATTGTTGGGATTATGGTTCAGTGTTTTCCTTGATGGCAACCCATTCAGGTGGTAGATCACTGTTCTTCATGTCAGCAGCAAAGGTTGATGATCAGCTCTCAATTTATTGGAAATTTAAGAAGGACGCAGGAAATCAGTTCAGAAGGTGCGTACCCGCAGGTGAACCATGCAGAAGCCGCATCCAGAGACGCAGCCCAGCCGTTCAGGAGGTGCGTCCACCCAGTGCATACTTTTTAAGGCAGAGAAAAGCACACGTGGGGGTTTCTTGTGATTTACTCTTGGTATCTAGGCGACGGTATTGTGTTTTTAAGGTGTCGACTCATGGTATTATTCCTTGATTTGAGGAGGAGCTTGCCTATATAAAGCAAAGGTGATCATTTGGCTTGGGTATGTCTTTGGTTGAATATCTTATTGGGTGAGATCTGGTCTAGATCTAAAGAAGGCGAATCTACTGAAGGACTAAGATCTCTTTGGCGCATGATCAGATCTGTAGATCTGACTGTTTGGGTTACTCTTAAAGTCTTGAAATCATTCATACCCGAAGGTACGCAGGTACAGTGAAAGGCAAGTGCGCCGGGACGCAATGCAGTAATAGGAGAATTGCGTGCGGACGCAGTACAGACGAAGCTCAGGTGCGTCCAGGATGCAGTTCAGTAACTGGAGATCTGCGTGGCGACGCAGAGCAGAATAAGGCTCAGGTGCGTCCCTACAGCAAAAAGACGCGGTGCGATAGTATCTCTGGGTGCGTCCCTTTAGCAACAGGATGCGGCGCGATAGTGTCTTTGGGTGCGTCCCTGCAGCAAAAAGAAGCAGAACAGTTGAGGGAACTGTGCGTGGGCACGCAGCGAAGTGGAAGGATCTCTGCGGGTGGACGCAGGAGAGCAGAAGGTGAACTGCGTCGCGACGCAGGCCACAGAAGGGAAAACTGCGTCTCTATCTTAAGATGTTCTGTTGATTGAATTTCTCTGTTGATAAGGTGCTCTAGGTTAGTTCTGTGATTATTGATCTGATAACTGTAGTGGACTGTAACTGTTGTATACTTGTTGATCATTTGATGCTTTATGAAAATAAGTAAGGTGTTGTAGCTCCCTTCCAGGAGAAGACTGGAAAACGAGAGAGAGTTGTAGCTCTCTACAGGTTGCAGCCTGCGTACTGGTAAAGGACTGCACCAGTACAAAATCATTGTAAAAGGAGTTTCTAATTTGAAAGAAGATAGAGACATATTGCAGCAGGTGGTTTTCACCCACATTGGGTTTCCACCTTACATCTTGTGTTCTTTGGTGTGACAATCTGTTTTCTTTGTTCATGCTCATTATTTTACGGTACTGATATGCAAGAATAATTCAAAGATCAAATAAGGAAGATTTGTTAAATTGCTAGATAATACTGATTCACCCCCCCTCTCAGTATTATTTCCAACAACTCCTTAGACTCCTATATATAGAAAGGAGGTTTTGTCATTTGAATCATCCAAGAATTGTTCATTTATGTAATGTAAAGGAGGTTGCCCCCTCGAAGAGTCTGAATTCTAAGGCGTTGATCTATCTTTTCTATCTTTTCTTGAGCTGGTTTCATAACATAATTAATATTTCATGGGTTATAATTTCCTTACCTACATTTAATGATCTTAATTAACTTGACTATCACGATCATCCATAATGATTATAGGCTTTCTTTTATAATGTATGACTAAAATAATACACCATAAATTCCTTACATTGCATGCAGGAGCATTTATTTTCATTATGCATGTCATAAACCATAGTCAACCTTTTGATAATACTAAGGAAGGAATTCGTCCATAATTGTTCCACATGCATGAAAATCTATAAAATATTAAAGCATGCTACCATTTCTTATCTTAATCTCTTTGATGTGCATATGAGATCACACAACAGTCTCACACTTTATTAAATCCATCATTTCCATCATAAAGATTACTCTTAAGAAATTGACAGAATGCGAATCAATCTGTATTAGGTATACATGAAATAGAAAATCTGACCATCATATATTATTCTCTTATGTACAATATACTATGATATTCCAGAACCATCTACGATTAACTTCCATATTAACCAGCATATTTGTATGACGGTAAAAGTTCCTTCACTAACATAAAGAAGATTTCCATTTAGATCCATTTAGTAGCCTACTCATTAATACGCATAAGAATGAAATACAAATAGCATCATACCAACACATAAGCTAAGACTATTAATATATACAATACTAAAACAAATAAGTAATCACATGAGAGGAAAGAGACCTACATCCAACCAATTCGTGCAAATGAAACAAACTAAATCAATCTTGGAGGGAGGAGAACCAACACCCAGCCATGAATCACCTCTGATTCCCCTCGAGCTGAAGATCTTGCCAAAGATCAACTGTCCTCTATTGATCGATGCACTGGGTATTTAATACCCTCTTTCATGATTTAGTTACCATTAACAGTATCCCGCTTTATGGATTTTTCCATTTTCCTAGGTCTTACCCAGAGAAGCTCATCTTTATCTCCCACGATGCTTTTCCACATAAAATCTTTCCTTTACCTTTCACAAAGATTTTATTTCTAATGGATCTTTATCTCCCATCTATTTGATGGATATCCAATCCATCTAAGCTTATCTAGAATCATGTCTATAAGCTTATCATGAAAGATTCATCTTTATCTCATTCCTCATGGGATTTGGCAAGCATCTCCTCTCTCTTGGTGCTCAAACCTCGAAGTGATTTTTTTAATTAGTTTATTTAATAATACATTTTCTTTTCATATTACATATCACATAGATTTCCTTAGCTTGGGTGTAGAATAGTTTAACTCACAGAGCAGGGTATGAAACCTAGCTTTCCTCAACTTAGGTTTACAACATTTAACACACAAGGGAGGATATCACACCTACCTTTAACTTATCTTAGGTTTACAATAATGTAGTACACAAGGGAGGGGTGTTACATACTCCCCCCCTAAATGTTACACCATCCTCATTGTATCATTACATCATATCCTCATTCACAGATAGTTGGTTTCTAATCAACAACTTTCATGGCTTTGCCATATGATGTAAATTTTTCGATGTACATCTGCCAAAAGGACTGCTCCCAGCATCTTTGCTTCCATAGCTACATCAGTCTCAAGTAGTGCTCCTAGAATATCTCCTTCCATAGCTACCTGTCACACATTTTTTTCAAACCATTTGTAAGAATTTATCAATGGAAAGTTTAACTATGATAAATATCATAGTATGTTACTATTAAAGAAGCTATTGGTTATCATTTATTTTATCTGAAAAATGAATGTCCTCTACTTGCATTATTTCAAGCCTTTGCGTTCTTGTCAAACACCTGCTTCTTATAGTCTCTCTGCATACAATACATCAGTTAGCATATTTTCCACATTAATATGCATGTAAAGTCATAATAGATTATTCCACCTCACAATATATATTCATATATATATATATATATATATATATATATATATATATATATATATATATATATATATATATATATATATATATATATATATATATTCATCGTAATTGTATGTATGTCAAACTACGATTAACCAGAGTTACTTATACCAAACTTACTTTCGTTGTTCTGAGTAATATCCAGATTTGTTTACCTAGCGAGACATCCATCCAATGACCACTACATACCCTGCACACAAGGTATGTTATACACACCAATACACATTTCATTTTAAAACCTTCTAGCATATGTAGTCATATGGTCCCATATGTATTGCTATAAATAGTCCAGCTGTGGTACAACCTATGATACCATCCTCATGATATCACCTTCATGACATAAAATTTATACACATATTTTTCCACCATGTTAGTATCATCCCAACATTCATTTTCATGGTTAGTCTATGTAATTAAGAAAGTTTTTATGTCATGCGTAAATCAATTCCAGATGTCATGTGGTCATAATATCAATCACATATTATTGGATTCATGCATATTTTCCTCTTAATCATACCTTTTGATTAATGTTCTAAAGGAAATTATTAACTCATAGATGTTGAAGTTCAATAATCATGAGATCATTGATTCACCTTGTATGTTTTACTGTTGCCCTATTTATGCTTCAACAAACTACTCACCATGCATAATTCCATGTAGTTATACATGAACGTTTTTACTACTTACAATCCTACACTCTTTGTAGTTGTAAGCATTTATGATCTCAAGGTATTTACATGTTGGCTCATTCTTAACATTAAATCAACCTTTACAAAAGCTGAGTTATCTATTTATGAATTATGTTTGAATCACGCAACATTTCCTTATGTTGTCCAGAGACATTATCAATGCAATCTGATAAGAGATCCTCTCAAAATTTCTTGGTACAAATTACGATATCAATCTATTTTAAATAGAATGTTAAATATCATTTAATTGACCAAGGGGTCCACACCAATTGTGCTACTTCACCCATTACTATGGTTTTCACTCAAGGATACTTATAGGTTCTATTATACATATCCTTCAAAACAGGCACGTGTCCTGGAAATCAGTTTAAGTTAAATTTCCCCTTTAACCATACTTTCTTCCAACCGAAGAACAAGTGACACTGTAGCAGATGCATTAACCAAAGGATTAATTTGACCATAATTTGTATAGTTATATAGTCTTTATACTATAACATGCTCTCACCATCCTTTACTTTCGTATGATACTTTTCTAGAAATTATACCATTTATCAGTTATTTTTATAGCATGATGACCTTAGCTTAATTTCTGACCAGAGTCATAGTCCAATTTTGTGAAAGCAACATATGTATGTATGCCACTCAAGTAATGATATCTTCCACCATTTGCATTACTTGTTATTAATTTTAGCAAAATCGAACAAGCTTACTTTTAAGGTATTTTCTCCTTATTGCATGCTATAACATTTTTGGTTATAAAAAAGAAATCCTCTTAGTAAGATTAATAACCTTGAATTTCTTTGTTCAACATGACTCCTAACATAGTCATGCATATTTGCCTATTTACTATTGGCATTTAATAGTCACAATATATAACTTCCATATAGTTCAATCAATTCCAATCCCTTGCATGTAGGAAAAACCAAATTCCTACATGTTATGCATATCTGTAAACATTGATAGCAACATACCATTGATTCTGCAAATCACAACTATGCCCAACATATAAGCAACAAAATATATAGTTTATCACAACACAATAACAACTCCACACTACCTTACCCATATAATTATTAGGTCAATCATGCTCTTTCCTTCTACAGAACATACACCACTGTAATAGGCATTGGGTAAGCAATATATTTATGATTGTTGAGCACTGACTTAACATGTAAGAGACTATCAATACCATAATTCATGAGGAAGTGCTTACATGGCAGGTTTGTATGACTCATTACTATGAAACTATACTATATCATTTGATATTTACAATACTCTTTCAAGTCTATAATACTACAAACACATGTTCTTTCCTGGTAAATTCATATAACTCATTAACATGCATGGATATTAAGCATGTTCCTCTCCAACATGTTTATCTTAATGACTACTTAACCAAATATGGTAACAAAATGTAAACTATCCATGACAAAGCATAGCTATATGTATATACAAAAATTATGTTGGATACAACCATGGACTTCCTTCATTATATAATCCTCCTTTCAGGTATTAGGTGAGATTGTTTTTATTCACCAATCCTTATTTAAATCTCTTACCTAATATAGTTTTCCACTCGGTTCCTCAACTGGTACATGTTATGGCTTGTGTTAGAGGTCTTTAAGCAAAACTTTCTAATTTCTCTTCATCATAGCAATTTTGCCAAAGTTTTCCTCTAGTTGCTATCCTTCATTTGTATATTTTTACCCCTTCAGAAACTATAATTCACTTGTTGAAATATGACTAGTTTGGATATTTACGTGAAAATCATCCTACTAAGATAAACTAAAATTGTCTTTGCTTACTTAGAAAAATCAATGTACATATTCGTTTAATGCATAAATATTTATCTAGTTATACGTTAGAAGCATACCATGTTCCATACTAAACATTGTAATGGTCATGTTCTGATTTAAGAGAGGTCTCACCCGTCCATATACGTTCAAAATATAAGTATATCTGCTTACACATCATTGTCCATGTAGATGTTATCATGAGTAGGTAATCTCTAATGAGTGTAATTAAAGTTACCCACTATGCCACTTACCACTAACTCTACTATTTGATGCAATAGAGACACATGACCTTTATATTCTTAACATTGTTCATGAAACCCTGTTTCATTGCATAACACCTTACTAGGGTTTGACATTTCTTCTAGCACTTGTAGAGGTGTCAATTTTCTTGCATTATAGGTGTGAATTTATCAATGTTATCCACCTCTTAGAATAATTTATCTCATTCCCTACTTAAATTCTCCGTAAGGACAAGAATAGTTCAAGTGAGTTCAATAACATTATAATGGATTTGCATGTAGTCCTAACCATTATTGTGAATATTAATTAACATAAACATGCATATAAGCATAACCATATCCTTAATAAAAATTTAACAAGTAAGCATTTCCTAGTGAGGAGTTGAACAGTGCCCTAAATTCATATTGCTTTTTAATTGCCATAATATCCTACCTTTAATGGATGAAAAGCACCACATGCACATAGAACTCTATATATTGAGCTGGTGTTTCTTATGATAGACAGAGCTTAGAAGATATGTGGAGCTTGCATGAAATCTACAAATATGTAAATATGTATACAAACAGAGACTGTATTAAACTCCACATTCTTGTTGCATGCACATACAAAAGCGTTGACTTCGGACCACAATCAAACAACGCTTAGAATACATATTTATTTAAATCAACAGATCTACACTTTGGCATTTTTACTGGTGGAAATGAAAAATCTATCTTATATCTCGACTTTCAACAATGAATCATTACGTACCCAAGAGCTTTTCTACTGTTTGACACATTCTGCATCAAAATTATAAATTTCTAAAATATAATCGAATATTATACACATTAAGTAGAATGGTATACACATTAATGTAAATAATCTATGGTTATTAATAATAATGGCTCTGAGAAGACCGCATTATTCTTCATTACAAATAATATTTATGACTATGTTTAACGAAATTGGGGCACACAAGTTTGAGATGTCAGCGCTTAACGAAATTGTGGTGGCTTTTCAAAATTAGGAATTAATATTTAACATAAATATGAAAAAAATCATATATAAACCTAATAAAACCAAAATTTCTGGCACAATTCACAACAGAAAACCAAACCCACATAATCTCTTACATGCGGTTTATAGTTAAAAACTAAATTTTATTTCCTTATACGCGTCTCTTTGTGTATGCCACGTCCATAATTGAACCCGAAGCATGTGGCATCGATATAACACATCGATTTTGTCATTAGTTGCTGAAAAGAGGATTGATCTGATTGCGAGGTCGCAACAGTGAGTGACGAGTAATTCTCGAACAACAAAGATTATGAAAGTCTTCTATGAAAAAATAGGAAATTGTTTATACACATTTATGGTTTTTACCAAATGCTTAACTATAACGGCTTGTAAGACTGCAACAAATTTACCCAATAGAGAAATAACAATTGAAACGGAGTAATAACCATAGAAAGAGCATCATCAATTTATTACTAAAATTCCCACCATTTTAAATATGTTTCCAGTATGGATTCCTCAAGAAAACATATATACTATCCATGAGAACTCAGGGTCCAACTATTTTATCTGATTGTTATATCGCCACAGTAAATAAAAACCCTCATGATGAAACAACCATTGGCAAGCAAAATCTGAGCCAATATTTTTTTTTTAAATGATTAGGGTCTAAGACACATTCCGGAGGCATCGGCGTGGACATAGACAACTATTACACAAAGCTTCCTCACCCTGCCAAAGAAAAAATTACCTTTTCCAACCTAAACAACCCAACTTAATTACCATTAATTTGTCCCATCCTTAGGCGTGATCTCATATAAATACTCGTCCAATATGCATCACAAGCACATGCTAAGTATTGACATATCGATGCCATCAAGCTAGCATTATGGTTTTTAATACAACTCAATCAGGATATGTGTTTCTATAACCGAGGATAAACTTAAGCTAGAAACCAACTTTCAGGCTTAAAGATATTCATACCTATTTGGATTAGTGGATAAGGTCTAACACTCCCGAATCCATATGAGTACTGGAATGAAACCATCTATCATTCCCACTTTGTAGACTTCACGGATAACCACTATGAAAAGGGGAAAATCCAAGCTGCAACTTTACCTTCCATTTCTATGTTTATTGTAGGGATAAGGTTATGACCCACTACGGATAAGAATGCCTTTGATGATAATGCCTTTAATAGGAAGTTTACAAAAGGAAACAGCTTTGCTACCACTTTTCGTCGATCCCTTTATGGAAATGGTATTAGTTGGCTTTGTTGCCAACTTCGCACCTCCAACTTGTGATAACGTAGATAGAAAAAAAAAGAAACTACATTAACCCAAACGACATCTAAAAGGGGAACAATGATCGTGACTTTTCTGCATCATTTTTGGAGGTAACTCTATCCTCCCGTAACCGCCATCAGTTTAATGAACTATCAGAGAGGGTGATAAAGTTTGTAATTGTTGTGGTTCTGAATGTGTTTTTCCTTAATCACTACCCATAAAACATGGGTCTACATCCAACCTTGACCGGTGTACATGATCTATCGAAACAACTTTAACATATTCGCAAGGAATGATAGAATATGCATAATACGGATATCATCATAGATGACACCCCACAAATCAATGCCAAGTGACAAGGAAGGAGTAACCATTGTTAAACATTGATCTTCTTCTCTGACTTTGATGGAAACTACATGCCTTGCTTCCTGGTCTCGTTTGAATAGCCGAGCCTCTAAATGGAGCAATTAGGGTGAGGTTTTCATGAATGGAAAGTACTAGAATTTGTCAAAGGTCCTCCATTGGTTATATGTATGTTTCTACATATTGTGGAGCTCCTTGACATAGTCCATGGCCATGTCTTGGTCTATGGCAAGTGCCTTCCTCAACGAGCAAACCATCATCCTCCCCTTCTTTTCTTTGTGGAGCATCCAACGCTTAGCTTATAATTACAAACCCCACGATGGTAACCACTGGATGTATGGTTGTTATCTTTTTCATTTGGGATGATATCCATAAGAAAATGAACATCCATGATATACTCAACAATGAAACATCTAGTCACTAGATGCTAACCTTCTATGAGCGACTTATCAGCAAAAATTATTGGTCCTCCGACTGCGTTTAGCAAGATCTCTAACCCTGGCCACACCCACTTGTGAAGTGATATTAAGAAACCCACTAACAATTGACCTCTATTGAACTATGGTGAATGCAAGGAGTGGTTAATCTCAGGGGTGGATTTATGTTAGTACACCTCTGCAGTATATAATCTTATTTTAACCATGATGGGGTCAATAAGAACCCAACACATGTACTCATATATTTTTATATCTTATAACAAAGAAGATTAGTTTTCCACTCCTCCTTTCATTGCTCGCCCATAATTCCAAAATGGAATGTCACTTGATGTGTTTACCATAAAAATCTAACCAATTTTTACTATCAGTACAAACCCAAGTGTGATGTGTAGTTCTATTTTTAATAAATGAGTACCTTCTATGATATCTCTTATAACAACCCTTTATAGTTTCACATGGAAACAATTCACGCAATTTCTCACATTACTTTTGTATAACAATGAGAACATGTATTACAAGCAGCCCATATGAATATGTACTTGCGGCTTGACTCATGGCATTGTGTAACTTAGACAGAATGAAGGTTTGGTCCAAAAGGGTGAACTTATTTAGTTCTTAATTTAATCAATTAAAACCCTTATTTAATAAGGACCGTATACCTAAAAACCCCCATTAGTTTGAAATATAACATGTTATATATATATATATATATATATATATATATATATATATATATATAGATATTATTGATTATTCAATAGCCCTGTTTATCTTGAATTGACCTTCAAATAATCATGATTTCCGTTGGTAGGAGAAAACATTATGAAATTCAAGTATTTAAATTTCAGGACAAATATAGTTTTTATTTTTTTATAAACTTTTTATAATTAAAACACGTTAATGAAAATGTTTCAGATATGGATTACTCCATAGGCCTTAGCATTTGAACCTATGCTCTAATACCATTTGGCATGTACCTCCATCACCTACCTGGTAATAACCCCTAATTTCCTAACTCTTAACAATCTTCCTTAGTTATAATTAAGATTTCATGGGTTATAATTTCCTTACCTACATTAATGATCTTAATTAACTCTACTATCATGATCATCCATCATGATTATAGTATTTCTTTTATCATGCATGACTAAAATAATATACCATCAATTCCTTATATTACATGTAGGAGCATCTAATTTCATTATGCACGACATAAACTATAGTGAACCCTTTGATAGTAATAAGGAAGACATTCCTCCATAATTATTCCACATGCATGAAAATCTGCAAAATACTAAAGCATGCTACCATTTCTTATCTTAATATCTTGGATGTGCATATGAGAGCACACAACAGTATCACACTTTATTAAATCCCTCATTTCCATCATAAATATTACTCTTAAGCAATGGACAGAATGCAAACCGATTTGTATTCAGTATACATGCAATAGAAAATCCAACCATGATAGATTATTTTGTTACCTACAATATACTATGATATTCCGCAACCATCTAGCATTATCTACTATTTTAACTAGAACCTTTGTATGTTAGTAAATGTTCCTTCACTAACATAAAGAAGATTTCCATTTAGATCCATTTAGTATCCTACTCATTAATACACATAAGAATGAAATACAAATAGCATCATACCAACACGTAACATAACATTGTTAATATATACAATACTAAAACAAATAAATAATCATGTGAGGGGAAAGAGACCAAAATACAGCCAATTCATGCAAATGACACCAAACAATCTCACTTGGAGGGAGGAGCACCACCACCCAGCCATGAATCACCTTTGATTCCCCCCGAGCCGAAGATCTTGCCAAGGATTAATTATCCTCTATTGATTGATGCACTGGGTATTTAATACCCTATTTTATGATTTAGTTACCACTAGTGACGTCTTGCTTTATGGATTTTTCCATTTTCCTAGGTCTTATCCGGAAAAGCTCAACTTTATCTCCCGGAAAACTTTTATGTCATGGATCTTTATCTCCTATCCATCCAAGCTTATCTATAATCACATCTAGAAGCTTATTATGAAAGATTCATCTCTATCCCATTCCTCATGGGATTTGGCAAGCATCTCCTCTCTCTTGGTGCTCCGCTCTCCAAGTGATTTATTTTATTAATTTATTTAATAATACATTTGCTTTCCATCTTACATATCACCTATCTTTCCTCATCTTAGGTGTAGAATAGTTTAACTCACAGAGGAGGGTATCAAACCTAGCTTTCCTAAGATAGGTTTACAACATTTAACACACAAGAGAGGATATCACACCTAGATTTAACTTAGCTTAGGTTTACAATAATGTAGTACACAAGGGAGGGGTGTTACATACTCCCCCCCTAAAGTTTACGCCGTCCTCGATGTATCACTGCATCATAGCATCATTCATAGGTAGCTAGTTTCTAATCAACAATTTTCATGGCTCTGCCATCTGATGAAAATTTTCCAATGTACATCTGCCAGATGGAGTCCTCCCAGCATCTCTACTTCCATAGCTACATTGGTCTCAAGGAGTTCTCCTAGTGTCTCTCCTTCCATAGCTACCTGTCACACATTTTTTTCCAAATCATTTGTGAGAATTTATCAATGGAAAGTTTAGATATGATAAATATCATAATCTGTTACTATCAAAGCAGCTATTTCTTATCATTTATTTTATCTAAAGAATGCATGTCCTCTACTTGCATTCCTTCAAGCCTTTGTGTTCTTGTCGAACACTTTCCTCTTGCAGTCTCTCTGCGTACAAAACATCACTTAGCATATTTTCCACATTAATATGAATGTAAAGTCATAACAGATTATTCCACCTCACAATATGTATTCATATGTACATATATTTATCGTAATTGTATGTATGTCAAACTATGATTAACCATAATTACTTATACCAAACTTACTTTCCTACTTCTAGGTAATCTCCAGATTTGTTTACCCGGCTAGACATCCATCCAATGACTACTACATACCTTGCACACAAGCCATGTTATACACATGAATACACATTTCATTTTACAACCTTGTAGCATATGTATTCATATGGTCCCATATTTATTTCTATACATAGTCCAGCTGTGGTACAACCTATGATACCATCCTCATGGTATCACCTGCATCACATAAAATTTATCCACATATTTTTCCACCATGCCAGTATCATACCAACATTCATTTTCATGGTTCATTTATGTAATTAAGAAAGTTTTTATGTCATGTGTAAACCAATTCCAAATGTCATGTGGTTACAATATCAATCACATAGTATTGGATCCATGCATATTTTCCTCTTAATCATACCTTCTTCTTAATGTTCTCAAGCAGATTATTAACTCGTAGATGTTGAAGTTCAATATTCATGAGGTCATTAATTCACCTCGTATGTTTTACTATTGAACTCTTTATGCTTCAACAACCTATTGGCCATGCATAATTCCGTGTAGTTATACATGAATTTTTTTACTACTTAGAATCATACACTCTTTTTGGTTGTAAGTGCTTATGATCTCAATGTATTTGCATGTTGGCTCATTCTTAACATTACATCAACCTTTACCAAAGCTGAGTTATCTATTTATGAATTTTGTTTGAATCACACAAAATTTCCTTATGTTGTCTAGACACCTTATCAATCTATGTTAAATAGAATGTTAAATATCATTTAATTGACCGAGGGGTCCACACCATTTGTGCTACTTCACCAATTACTATGGTTTTCACCCAAGGATACTTATAGGTTCTGTTATACATATCCTTCAAAAGATACACATGTCCTGGAAATTAGTTTAAGTTAAATTTCTCCTTTAACCATACTTTCTTCCAAAGGAAGAATGAATCACATTGTAAGTAGTTGCATTAATCAAAGGATTAATTTGACCACAATTTTTACAATTATATAGTCTTTATATTATAACATTCTCTCACCATCCTTTACTTTGGTATAATACTTTTATAGCAACTATACCATTTATCAGTTATTTTTATAGCATTATGACCTTAGTTTAATCTCTGACCAGAATCATAGTCTAGTTTTGTGAAAGAAACATATCTTCCACCATTTGCATTACTTGTTATTAATTTTAAAAAAATTGAACAACCTTACTTTTAAGGTATTTTCTCCTTATTGCATGCTATAACATTTTTGGTTATATAAAAAAAAAAAAATTCCTGTCAGTAAAATTAATAACCTTCAATTTCTTTGTCCAACATGACTCCTAACATAGTCTTGCATACTTGCCTATTTACTATTCGCATTTAACAGTGCCAATACATAACTTCAATATAGTTCAATCAATTCCAATCCCATGCATGTAGGAAAAACCAAATTCCTACATGCTATGCATATCTGTAAACATTGATAGCATCATAACATTGATTCTACAGATAAAAACTATTCCCAACATATAAGCAACAAAACATATAGTTTATCACAACACAATAACAACTCCACACTACCTTACCCATATAATTATTAGGTCAATCATGATATTTCCTTATATAGAACATACACCCCTTTAATAGGCATTGGGTAACCAATATCTTTATGATTGTTGAGCTCTGACTCAACATGTAAGAGACTATCAATACCATAATTCATGAGGAAGTTCTTACATGGAAGGTTCGTATGACTCATTACTATGCAACTATACTATCTCATTTGATAAATACAATATTCTTTCAGGTCTATAATACTACACACACATGTGCTTGCGTGGTAAATTCATATAACTCATTAACATGCATGTATATTAATCATGTTCCTCTCCAACATGTTTATCTTAATGACTACTTAACCAACAATGGTAACAACATGTAAACTATCCATGACAAAGCATAGGTATATGTATATACATCAATTAAGCTGGATATGACCATGGACTTCCTTCATTATATTATCCTCCTTTCAGGTATTAGGTGATATTGTTTTCATTGACCAATCCTTATTTAAATCTCTTACCTAATATAGTTTTCCACCTGGTTCCTCAACCGGTAAATGTTATGGTTTGTGTTAGAGGTATTTAAGCAAAACTTTCTAATTTATCTTCATCATATCAATTCTGCCAAAGTTTTCCTCTAGTTGCTATCATGCATTTATATATTTTATTCATTAGAAGCATACAATGTTCCATACTAAACATAGTAATGATCAAGTTCCAATTTAAAAGATGTCTCACCCATCCATATACATTAAAAATATAAGTATTTCTGCTTACACATCATCATTCATGTAGATGTTATCATGAGTAGGAAAGCTGTAATGAGTGTTTTGGGACGCAAATTTGTCATTATTGTTCACTTTTTACTATTTCATCCATTTCTACCCTTCTTTATCATGTCATTTATCACAATTTATCATATAATCCCATTTTATAATTATTTATGCTCTTAGGGATAAATATTATTTCTTCTCCTTTATTTTTAATAAATTGATGATTATTATGCATGATTTTATCAATGATGGTTTATTAATGGATTTGTTGTAACATCACTCGTTATTTTAGCCACCATGACCTTTTCCAGGTTGCAAATTTGATCTCTAGCACACAATTAAATATTCCAACTCATAAATCCTCTAGAATAAGAAGTGAAAATTTTTCGTTGGACATTTTGAACAAATGAAGATGAATCTATAAAATCTGAAACATGGGCTTTGTCCTGAACGAAGTGCATTAGAACTTCAATGAGCAGTTTTCCAAAATTTACTCTGTATTAAGAGAAACAAAAGGTTCTTCGAAGACGATTTTCTCAGATTTTTTGTTGCAACTGTTTTCCAAATTCTTCCAATTATAATACCAAATTCGATGGAAAGATCTTTCAAATATGATCTTGCTGATCAATTTGTTTTGTAAAATCCAAATTTGTAATGGAAATTACTTTGTAATCAACTTTGTTGTAACCTCCCTTTGCTCTCTGTGTATTTAAATGAAAACAAAGATGAATGAGGAAGGAGAGAATTAGGATAATTGAGAGGAGAATAGGAGTAGAATTAGAGGGTAATTGGGGGATGATTGGGAGATAAATAGGAGATAGCAAATGGAAAATTGTTAGATAGGATCTAGGAGAAGGGATAAGAGATGAGAGATGAGAGGATGAACAATTGTTGAATTTGAGGCAAAGTTAAGAGCTTCATCATGCTGCAATTATTTCTCTGATATGTTTTAATGAAGGAATCATCCATTGAGTTCTACATCCATTATTTGTAATTTCATTTGAGTTACTTCTCAAGGCGGAACTGAGTCTTGGGTAGTTGGGCCCACTACCTTGGATGAGGTGCTACCTTGAACATCTATAGAAGTTTAGTTGTGTGCTTGTTTCTTTGAATTTCAATCATTAGTCTTTGAAGTAAATTTCCTTTCTTTTAACTAATTTGTTGTTTGTTGTATTTTCCAGATTTGTTATTTCGTCCAATCACTAGATTTCATTTGATTTGTTACTCTAGGTTAGCATTTAAATTTTGTTGAGTGCAATAGATTAAATTTCCAATTCAGCAATGTGTGGTTCAATTTAGCAATGATTCAAGTATTCTGATTAACATAATTTGTTTTCCTATCATTTACTTTCTACTTTTTAATTTAGTATTGGTTTTCAAGTCTTACATTTAATTCTTGTTGAATGAGCTTGATAGTATAGAACACGATCATATAGAACCAGTGTTAGATTTTTGTATTGTTATGCATATATTTTTCCGATTACCTTGCTCCTCGGGTTGATAATTAAAGTCTAGATGATTAGTTTTCTTATTTATTTATTTATTAAGAAATTAATTTTACCCATCATTTTGGCATCGTTGTTAGGGAGACAGTAAAATTTCACTACCACACTAATATCTAGTTGTAGATCCATACCTGAATTCGTGAGAGCTCGATATTGAATATGGAAGGTAAAAACCTATCTGTGCATCTTGGGGAACCAGTGATGGGTCTACCCTCTATAGTCAGCCTTATGTCATATAGCATACACTGATAGAAGTAGGAATTTTAGAGGTAGAATTTTGAAAGTATCTCATAATTCCACTCAAGTGGTGATACAAGCACCACACATTTCACTAATCAATTGATAGGAACATTTGAAGGAGGATCCATAAAGAAACACATAAATAACATCTTCTATTATGGTAATAAATGGCTCACATTTCTATTTTTGAATTCCCTATCAAAGATCTAGGAGGAGTGACACAAATGCACATAATTCCCCCATCTTCTGTACCAAATTTTCATGGTTTGGCAAATGAAGACACAAATACATTTTTAGTTGAGTTTGAAGTACTTTTTAACGGATATGATTATTGTACTAATGATCAAAGGTTGAAATTGTTTCCTCTTCCTTTAAAAGGAGTAGCTATCTGATGGTTCATAAGCCTTGGTGGGAACTGCATCCAAAAATAAGAGGACATGAAGAACATATTCTTGAAGAAGTACCAAGACTATTGCAATGACGATGAAGATGTTTTCAATATGATACAAGGGGAAGATGAATGCTTGGAGGACTATGTAGAGCAATTTCATTACAACCTTCAAAAATCAAAGCATAACCATTTGAAAAAAGAGATCTTAAAAACACTCATTCTTAAAGGAATCAAAGATGACTTTTTAGAACTCTTAAATCTAACGGGAAAAGTTGATGTTCTTCAGTTATCATATGATGATGTTTGTGAATTATGCATAAGATATTCATGAGGAATCTTTAAGGCTAGTAAGAATTCTGGAGAAGTTTCTTCTTTCTTTTCCAAATCTACTACAAGAACATGAAATATAGGAGCTGAAATCCATGATTTATTTGAACATTTTAAAATTGATTCTATTAGCTCTCTAAATTTACAATTGGATGTTTTGCAGGTTCAGAAAAATCGAGAAATTGAAGAAGTGTTTTTCCCTCATTGCCAGAAGGGGCATCCCATATATAGTCACTCTTCCTTATCTAAGATGGAAGTAGCATATCAAAGAGATGGGGAAGATGCAACAAGGTCAAAACCATGGAAATTGTGTTCTACACGTATGGTTCAAAACACTTCCTCTCCATTTTCTTACTTGCATAATCCATTATGGAATACTCATGTGTTAGGGCAACCATGTCAATCTCAATATAACCCCACAAATATTGTCTACAAGTTTAGCATGGTTCATCTTATGATTGCATGATTGTTCTCCCTCATCTTGTAGCACAAACACATCATCCATATTCTTCACCAACTCTTCCACAACATCTTACTTTCATATCAAAACCATCCACACAACCCAATCAACTACATCACCAAAATCCTCCATGCCCTGCATAATTTTCTACTCAACTCATTCCACACCCTCACCATAATAAACCAGTACAACATGCTTACTGTGTTGAACTACAAAATTTACCTACCCTTCCCATCCATTCTCTCTCACATGCACCATTGCAGAAAACTTATATTGAGATTAGGAATGTTTCTAATCCAAAAATTGTAGAAGTTATGAAAGAAAATGAGGTTTCTTCTAGCTTGCATCAACAAGCCATTTTAAAAACACAGGAACTTCATGATATGATAGCTATGGGAAATCAAGAAAGTAAAGGATATATTGAAGATTGGTTTCACTCCATTTTCTTGCAGCCTCACTCCATACTTGAACAATTTTTGACACCATCTTTTCAAGTGAGGTTGGTTGCTCATACCCTACTGTTTATTAACATGCATTTTTCAAATTTGGGTATGCACATAATTGAAGCCTTATTTTGAAAATGGATCCACTGAAAGTACTCTTATACGTAAGCATATTAATTTTTCAAAGCAGAGTAGTTTAGTGTAGAAAATAAAATAAATAAGAACATAAATAAATACATTTTTCATTATTACGCAAAAATAGTTGTTTTTGTTGCAACACGCTGTGGAAATCAACATCAGTGATAAATATTTTAATTTATTTGTGTATGTAGATGTATTATATTGAAAATAACATTTCTACAAACATTTTTATTCATTTTTATCACCAATTTGGAAAAATTGCTTGAAAATCATATTTTTTGGCTTGCGGGCTTGATGAAAGTTCTGAAAACACATTCGAGAAAATTGTGTTTTGAGGGACCAAAATGGAATATTTTTAAAACCTATTTCTGTCCCAAGTATCCCTTTATTTATAATTTCCAAAAAATTTTGAGTCACTCCATTTGGATTTGAAACGAATAAGCTATAACCAAAACATTGACAAGGTGTCTCGTAGGCAGCTCAGGAACAAAGTTGGGACAATCAGGCTTTTGAAGCCTTAATCACTATATTTTTCAAACTTGTTTTTATGGTATATTCCACTGTGAATCTAGTTTACAATGAAATTTTAATCACTCAATTTCGATATTGTATGAGAAAGTTATGATCCAAATATTGATAGTCTATCATAAATTAGCACTCTTAAAACTTTCCTTTTCCAATTGTTCATTAAAGTATTTGACCCATCAATTATTCTTGTCTTCAAAATTTTCTTTTGTTGGAGATAAATAAATGAATATGCATTCATTTCCAATTTGAATCAGTTCAATCCGTCATTAAAACAAAAAATTTATTCTTAAAATATCCACTGTTGGTCTACGATGGGAAATCGAAAATGACTCTGTTATGAAGGTCATCATAAGTAAATTTGACAGATCATCTAATGAAATTTAAAAACAAAAAATCCATTGGTTATATACCCTTGAAGTAGCTCTCATTTGGCTTTGGAATCACTCAAATCTGACGAAAAACAAAGGAGTTATGATTAAAACACTACTAGTTAGTATGGTCGACCACTGCTCTCCCGCGGGTGACAAATACTTTTTTTCTTTGTTTATCTTTCTATGGATTTTTTATACAGAGTAACTACTTGTTATTTTTTTCATATTTCTTGGATTATGAGAGCTTGATAACCTCTCTTCTTACACAGTTTCATTTTTTATTGTAGGTATACATTCATTTTTTGCAAGTTCCAAGAGACTGAAAGAAGTCAATTTATGGACGAGTGATTCTTGAAAGAAATGTTAATGAAACAAGGGCATTTCATCCAATTCATTACCTAATAGATTCATAATAGAATAAATGGAGAATTGATTGTTATTTGAAGATTCATGTCACTATTGCCAAAACATTTTTCCAAGAGATCATATTTTTCCATTGACAGATTGATATTCCTTTAGGAAATAACCTCATAGCTGTTATAACTTAATTTATTTATTTAGTTATTGTTTTTAAATAAAGTGTTGTTTATTTTCTGATTTCTCTTATGTTTTTGTGTTTCAGGTTTTTCTTCCCTGAAAGTTGTAGTTTGCACAACATTAGTGATCGAACAACACTTACTTTTGTGTGTGTGTTGTTGTTCAAACGATGGAACGATTGTTGTTCAATCGATTAAATAACACTTTTGCGTGTTTTATTGTCATTGTTCAAATGATTGAATGATTGTTGTTCAATTGATTGAATGCCAATTTTGTGTGTTTTATTTTTGTTGTTCAAACAATTGAACGATTGTTGTTCAATCGATTGAAAAACACTTTTGCGAGTTTTACTTTAGTTGTTCAAACATTTGAACGATTGTTGTTCAATCTATTGAACAACACTTTTATGTGTTTTACTTTTGTTGTTCAAATGATTGAATGATTGTTGTTCAATCGATTGAGCAACACTTTTTCATCCTTTATTTTTGTTGTTCAAATGATCGAATGATTGTTGTTTAATCAATTGAACAACACTTTTGCGTGATTTATTTTTGTTGTTCAAATGATCAAACGATTCTTGTTCAATCGATTAAACAACACTTTTGTGAGCTTTATTTTTGTTGTTCAAACAATCAAACAATTTTTGTTCAATTGATTGAACAATAGTTTTGCATGCTTTATTTTTGTTGTTCAAACGATCAAACGATTGTTGTTCAATCGATTGAACAAGACTTTTGTATGATTTATTTTTACTATTCAAACGATCGAACGATTTTTGTTCAATTGATTGAACAACACTTTTGCTGGCCTTATTTTTATTGTTCAAATGATCGAATGATTGATGTTTAATCTACTGAACAACAACTTTGCGTGCTTTATTTTTTTTGTTCAAACAATTGAACAATCATTATTTAGTTGATTGAACAACACTTTTGTGTTTTTTATTTTTGTTGTTTGAATAATCAAATGATTGTTGTTCAATCGTTTGAAAAACGATTTTGTGTGCTTTATTTTTGTTGTTCAAATGATCAAATGATTGTTGTTCATTCGATTGAACAACACATTTTTGTGCTTTATTTTTTTTCTTCAAATGATCGAAAGATTGTTGTTCAATTGATTGAACAACACTTTTGCGTGCTTTATTTTCTCTATTCAAACCAATGACTGATTTTTGTTCAATCGATTGAACAACACTTTTGCATGTTTTATTCTTGTTGTTTAAACGCTTGAACGATTGTTGTTCAATTGATTGAACAACACTTTTTCATCCTTTATTTTTGTTGTTCAAATGATCAAATGATTGTTGTTTAATCAATTGAACAACACTTTTGATTTATTTTTGTTGTTCAAATGATCAAACGATTCTTGATCAATCGATTGAACGACACTTTTGTGAGCTTTATTTTTATTGTTCAAACAATCGAACGATTGTTGTTCAATTGATTGAACAATATTTTTGTGTGCTTTCTTTTTGTTGTTCAAATGATAAAACGGTTGTTGTTCAATCGATTGAACAAGACTTTTCCATGCTTTATTTTTTTTTTCTGTGTAAATACTATTTCTATTAAAAAAGAGAAAATTTATGTACAAGGAGGTCGAGACCTCAGAGGGGGCAGATGCCAGCTCTCAGGCATAGATTCAGGGACATACATTTCATGCTTTCTGCTGTTTTCAAATTACAGACTTCAAAAGATTTTGTGTTAGACCATGACCCCCTGAGATATTTCTGTTCTGATTCTAACATGACATAGCTAACATCTTTAGAGATTTTACTAAGACGCATGCTATCATGCCCGCCATGAACAAAAAGACAAAATGGTACCCATCAAACCCATAGTTGTAATTGCAAACAGAGACTAGGCTGGCTTTGCCATGAGCTTAAACAAGAACATAAACCAGACACAGGACCAGAGACTTGGAAACGAAGACACATAGAAAAAACTACACAGAGCAAAGACAAGAGTGCCACCCATCGGTGATGAACCGACATTAGTGTGCATGCTGCGGAGAGTCAGGCATGTCCTTATCCACCTGGCTAGACGAAGCGACCCAGGTGACGAAGCCATTGTCATCATTTACTTCAATGTCGCCTTCAGGAGTAGTCACCAGGTTGAGAATGCAGCTTGCACGCAGAGACGGCCCACAGGCCAGAACCTCGTTCTGAGTTGAGTCGGCCGGATGTAGAGGTGCTTCAGAAACAGGGGTGTCATCCTGCATATTTTCAGCATTAGACACCACCCCAGCCCTTTCCCCTTGAAGGACACTATCTTCTTGAGATTGAGAGGAAGTAGTGTGAGCCGAGCTTGTAGGATTATTCTCTTCCTCAGTGAGAATGACTGTGATGCTAGCTGCCAATACAGACATGTTGAGCCTACTGTGGAAGGTGAACCTGGTAGTCTGAAAAGAATTGTGCGGAAGAGGCCCAGCTTGACCCGGGGCGGAGATGAAGGGGAGGCCAATGCAATGGGAATGACATTCTGCAGAGCAGGCCGAGAGGTTCTTCCTCTGTTCCCAGTGTTGCTTCCTCTGCGTGGGACTCCTCGACGGCGAGGCATACTTTGGATGACAGGCTGACTGAGAAAGGGAAGGAGGCGGAGCTGACGGGAGAGAATCTGAGCGCAAAGGAGCCCAACAACACCAATTAACCAGGCGAGCTTCCAAACAAGTTGAGCCAAGCAAGGGTGCGGGAAGAACCCCAAGCGGAGGTGAAATGAACCAGTGACAATGGCATGAATTAGATATGAAGCCATACATAAAACCTTACACAAATTCTCTTGAATCACGCGCTCATAAATGCTGAATTGTGTGACCAACATACCGTTCTGCAGCAGATTAGATTCGCGTGCCTTTGAAGGTGTCTACCAGCCCGAGGCGCATGCGATGGGTTTCGTTCGCCAGCCAGGTGCAGGGCCAGCTGCCTGCTCTGTGCAGCCCCTCATAAATAACATTTATTAGCACCTGCATCCGGGTTTTGCATGCTTTATTTTTACTATTCAAACGATCGAACGATTTTTGTTCAATTGATTAAACAACACTTTTGCTTTCTTTATTTTTATTGTTCAAATGATCGAACGATTGATGTTCAATCGATTAAACAACACCTTTGCGTGCTTTATTTTTGTTGTTCAAACGATCGAACAATCATTGTTTAATTGATTGAACAACACTTTTGTGTGTTTTATTTTTGTTGTTCGATTAATCCAACGATTGTTGTTCAATCGTTTTAAAAACACTTTTGTGTGATTTATTTTTGTTGTTCAAATGATCAAATGATTGTTGTTCAATCGATTGAACAACACTTTTGTGTGCTTTATTTGTGTTCTTCAAACGATCGAACGATTGTTGCTCAATTGATTGAACAACACTTTTGCATGCTTTATTTTTTCTATTCAAACCAGTATATCATTGTTGTTCAATCGATTGAACAACACTTCTACATATTTTATTCTTGTTGTTTATATGATTGAACTATTGTTGTTCAATCGTTTGAACAACACTTTTTCATCCTTTATTTTTGTTGTTCAAACGATCAAATGATTGTTGTTTAATCGATTGAACAACACTTTTGCGTGCTTTAGTTTTGTTGTTCAAATGACTGAACGATTGTTGTTGAATCGATTAAGCAACACTTTTGTGTGCTTTATTTTTTCTATTGAAAGGATTGAACAATTGTTGTTCAGTTGATTGAACAACACTTTTGTGTGCTTTATTTTTACTTTTCAAAGAATCAAACGATTGCTATTCAATCACTTGAACAACACTTTTGCGTGCTTTATTTTTGTTGTTCAAACAATCGAACGATTGTTGTTCAATGAATTGAACAACACTTTTGCCTACTTTATTTTGGTTGTTAAAATGATCAAATGATTGTTGTTCAATCGATTGAACATCACTTTTGCCTGCTTTATTTTTGTTGTTCAAATGATCGAACGATTGTTGTTCAATCGGATGAACATCACTTTTACGCACTTTATTTTTGTTGTTCAAACAATTGAATGATTGTTGTTCAATCAATTGAACATCACTTTTGTGTGCTTTATTTTTGTTGTTCAAACGATGAAACGATTGTTGTTCAATCGATTGAACAACACTTTTGCATGATTTATTTTTTCTGTTAAAACGATCGAACGATTGTTGTTCAATCGATTGAACAACACTTTTGCGTGTTTTATTTTTGTTGTTCAAACAATCGAACGATCGTTGTTCAATTGATCGAACAACACTTTTGCGTGATTTATTTTTGTTGTTCAAACGGTTGAATGGTTGTTGTTCAATCGATTGAACAACACATTTGCGTGTTTTATTTTTGTTGTTCAAATAATTGAACAATTGTTGTTCAATCAATTGAATAACACTTTTGCATGTTTTATTTTTTCTATTCAAACTCTTGAGCAATTGTTGTTCAATCGATTGAACAACACTTTTGCGTGTTTCATGCTTATTGTTCGAACGATTAAACGATTGTTGTTCAATCGATTGAACAACACTTTTATGTTTTTGACATCTACTATTCAAAAGATTGAACAATTGTTGTTCAATTTAATGAGCAACACTTTTGAATGTTTTATTTTTGTTGTTCAAATGATTGAATGATTGTTGTTCAATTGATTGAACAACACTTTTGTGTTTTCTGACTTTTTTTGTTCAAAGGATTGAACAATTGTTGTTTAATTGATTGAAAAACACCTTTACATGTTTTTATTTTCAATTTTGCTATTCAATTGATTGAACGATCGCTATTCAATCAATTGAACAACACGTTTTTCATTTTCGTAGTAATAACTATGATTTCTCTTTACTCTTTCATCGTCAGCCATATTTTCATTTTTCTTTCTCTTTTATGTTTTGAATAAAAAAACCATCCAGTTCGATTTTTGCGTAAGATAAATAAAAATAGTAATATTAATACCATTTTGACTTATAAAACCTTTTGATGGTCATCTTTATTCCAAAGCTAACATGGTGCACCTAAATAATGACGGGTTGAATATCTTCTCTTTGGACATATCATAAAATGATTTCTTATTTTAATACCATGTTGGTTTATGTTTCACACTTTTAAATGGATAAATCCCTTTGATATGATGATTTGGGGGTAAAATTATAACTTTCATTGGCATTTTTTTACTTCTTACACCATCCCTGACTCTTAAGGAGTAAATGAGCCACCCTCCTTTTACAATAAAAGCATGAAACTATGAAAATATGAAAATATAGAAATATGAAAATGCAACAAACATTGTCTTAAAGAGGATAAGGGGTCTTAGCACGAGCCAGCCTACCATGATAATAAGGATGTAATGGGTGACATTCCATTATAGCCACCACACCAAGGTAATGACCTTCTTTATAATTGAAACCGTCAAAAGGAAAAGGGGTCTCATCACGAGCTAGCCTGATCACTTTGTTATATCCTAGTCAATGGCACAATAATTATCTAATTACCATGTCAGCATGGTGGTCTCTTTATAGCAATAAAAAACAAAAAAGCATCTAAATACTAAATGAAGGACTCTAACTCATTTTTGTTGTTAAAAAACAAATACTCTTTATACTATTACCACCTATGGATTTATTTCTAAAGGAAAATTTATCATTTTAACACCATTTCTAATAGCCAACATGCATGGTAAACTATATCTTTATTTGCATTATATCATTATTGTCCAATCACTCTACCAAAAATCATTAACATTTATCGTCGGTCATGCGTTCGTCACCTTTCCACCTAAGGTAAATATTTATTTACATAATTATATAATCTCTCTTTTTGTTATGAAACCAACTCAAGAAAAGATAGAAAGGATAGATCAACGCCCTAGAATTCAGCCTCTTCGAGGGGGAACTTCCTTTACATTACATAAATGAACAATTCTTGGATGATACAAATGAAAAAACCTCCTTTCTATATATAGGAGTCTAAGGAGTCACAATATAATCCAGCCGACCTAACAATAATAATATAAAGCCACAAAAATAACAATAGAGGGATTCAATGGGGCACAGAAATAACAATATGGGGGTAATAGGGGCACAACAATATAAATAAGGGGTATAACTACAATAGTAATGGGGTAATCACTAGTATTATAGGGACCCGACATGCCCCTCTCCTTCAAAAATGTGTTGTCCTCAATGCTTAAGTAGTTCTGCATACTTCTGCATAAAATTCTCATCCTCCCATGTGGAATCTTCAGCGGATAAGTTCTTCCACTTGAAAAGATACTCTGAAATTGATCGATTTCGTAGCTGTCGAGTTCTTGTTTCTGTGACTGCTTTCGGTTCCAATATAATTTTTCCTTCCTCGTCAAGTTCTGGCAATATTGTTTGAATTTGGAGCTTGTCACCTATAACCTTCTTTAAACGTGAAACATGGAAAACTGGGTGTAATCGAGAAGCGGCAGGAAGCTCCAATTTGTATGCCATAGTACCAATCTTTTGCAACACCTTGTACGGACCATAATACTTTGGTGATAATTTATTATCCTTCTTAGCTTGCTTTATGGACATTTTCTTATATGGTTGTAGCTGTAGGAATACCCAATCACCTACATCAAAACTTCTTTCACTGCGATGTTGATCTGCCTGTTGTTTCATTCTATTTTGTGGCAACACGAGGTTATCCTTTAAGAGTTGGAGGACTTGTTGTTGATGTTCGATGTGATGTTCCACTGCCTGAACCTTAGAATTTTCTCTTAAATATGATGTGATGGATGGTGGTTGATACCCATAAAGTGCCATAAATGGGGTCATTTTTGTTGCTGTATGGAAGGAAGTGTTATACCACCATTCAGCCAGAGGCAGCCATTTGACCCATTATGTCTGTTTATCAGATGCAAAGAAACGAAGATATCCTTCCAAAAATTTGTTTACTATCTCAGTTTTCCCATCAAATTGAGGATGATAAGATGAGCTATGAGCTAACTGAGTACCAATACAAGAAAACAATTCTGTCCAAAAATTCCAGTGAAAATGGGATCTCTGTCACTTACAATAATATTTGGGTTTCCATGTAGCTTTTGAACTGTTTCCATAAATGCAGTAGAAACTGTACTGGCTTTAAATGGATGTGATAATGCACAAAAGTGTGCATACTTGGTAAGTCTGTCAACTACCACCATGATGACACTCTTTCCCTCAGACTTGGGTAAACCTGTGATAAAATCCATTGAAACCTCCTCCCAATGTTGGCTTGGAATGGATAAAGGTTGTAATAGACCCGGTGTCTTAATTGTTTCAACTTTATTTTGCTGGAAAAGCAAACATTCCGCCACAAACTTTTGAATATCTGATTTAAGGCCATCCCAAAAAAATTCCTTCTTAACCCTGTGGTAAGATTTTAAAAATCCTGAGTGCCCTCCTAAGGGAGAAGTGTGCAATTCCATAAGAATCTTTTGTTTTAGCTGGGAATTCTTACAGAGGTATAAGCGATCTTTGTACCATAACGAATCATTTTTCCAGCTAAATGTATCAAAAGTACTAGAATCTTGTTGTAGCTTTTGAATAAGTGCCCACACTTCTTCGTCATTCTTCCATTCCTCCCTTGCTTTGTTTATCCAATTTGGTTGGATAATAGAAATGGCGCACAACAATGCTTCCACATCCTCATCCTTTCTTGAGAGTGCATCTGCCACCACATTTTGCTTCCCTTTTTTGTAGATGATTTCAAAGTCATAACCCAACATCTTTGTGACCCACATTTGTTGCTCTTTAGAGGATAATCTTTGTTCTAAAAGGTATTTAAGGCTATCATGATCCGTTTTTACCTTGAAGTGTCTTCCCATTAGGTAGGGTCGCCATTTCTTAAATGCATGGAGTATTGCCAACATTTCCTTCTCATAAATAGCTTTGCTTAGAAACTTTCCCTTGATTGGATGACTTTCAAAAGCAATGGGTCTTTCATCTTGCATTAGAACAACACCAATTCCATTTCCTGAAGCATCACATTCCACAATAAAGGTTTTTGTGAAGTCCGGTGTAGCTAAGACCGGTGCTTGGCACATTGCCTCTTTAAGATGTTCAAAGGCCTTTGTTGCTTCCGGAGTCCATGAAAATGAATCTTTCTTCAATAATGTTGTTAGAGGTGCTGCTATTCTCCCATAATTCTTAACAAACTTGCGATAATACCCTGTCAACCCAAGAAATCCTCGCAGATGCTTTATGGATGTGGGGATTTTCCATTCCTTAATGGCTTTAATTTTGCTAGGGTCTACTTAACTCCTTCATGAGATACAATATGACCCAAATATTCCACCTCCTGGACTCCAAAGAAACATTTGGATCTTTTTGCATATAATTGTTTCTCCTCCAATAGTTGTAGCACCCTGTCAACATGTTCAACATGATCCTTCCAAGATTTGTTGTAGATTAGTATATCATCAAAAAATACTAACACAAACTTTCTAAGGAATGGTTTGAAAATTGAATTCATCAAAGCTTGAAATTTTGAAGGTGCATTGGTAAGGCCAAAAGGCATGACCAAAAATTCATAATGACCCTCATGAGTTCTAAATGCCGTTTTCGGAATGTCTTCAATCTTCATTCTGATTTGATGATATCCCGAACGAAGATCCAACTTGGTGAAGTAAATTGATCCATGCAATTCATCAAGTAATTCATCAATAACAGGAATGGGGAACTTATCTTTAATAGTGAGCTTGTTGAGCTCCCTATAATCCGGACACATGCACCGTGATCCATCCTTCTTGTGCACCACTACTACTGGAGCTAAGAAAGAACTTTGACTCGGTTGAATTATACCAGCCTCTAGCATTTCTGAAACCATACGTTCAATTTCACTTTTTTGGACATAGGGATATCTGTACGGCCTGATGTTTGGAGGAACACTTCCTGGAATCAGATGAATAGCATGATCATGATCAGGCATAGGTGGGAGACCTTTTGGAGTCTCAAATACCTTGGAATGATTGTCCAAGACTTTTTGTAGATCTGGAGAAATAGATGATTCCAATGTTGAAACATCTAGTGAACATAATTGTGTAATTACACCTCTTTGCTCCTTTTTTAGAAGCTTTGTCATGCCATTAGAGCTGATTATCTTTCCTAGTTTCCCTGCAATACCCCTTAATTCAACTTCCTTTCCTTCCGTAAAAAATTTGATGAAAAGTTCTTGAAAATTAAAAGCTATTGTACCCAAGGGTTGTAGGCATTGGACTCCTAGTACAACATCAGCACCTCCCATTGGAATGGAAAGCATTGGGCTAGTCAATACATATTCTCCCATGGATAGCTTGATATTATGGCACTTTCTAGAGCAATTTATTGTTCCTCCATTTTCAATCATCACTTGACACTCTGGTGCCGGATATAGGAAGCAATTCAATTCTTTTGCTACCCTACAATGAATAAAATTGTGGGTGCTTCCTGAATCAATCAACACTATTACCTTTTTCTTCTTGATTTGTCCTTCTATCTTGATGGTTTGAGGAGTGGTAATTCCCGCCAATGCATTACAAGATATGGTCGGATTTATTTGTTCTTCATCTAGGCTTTGTTCCTGGAGTATATCTTCTTCTTTTGACCTTTCTTTCTCCTTTTCTTCTTCCTCTTCACAATCTATGTAGAATAATTTCTTCTCAGCACACTTATGACCTTTTGCTCTTTTTTCTTCCAATTTTTGTGGTGTCAACCTTATCAGTTGTGGAAGACTAGGGGAAACAACCCTTCCGTCTTTATAGTTGTGAGTGGTATGCTTCCTGGTTGCCATAATTTTGCTTTCCATTTTTCTTGCTAACCTGAATGCCTCTCTAATGAATCATGTTGGATATTATCCTTTAAAGACCCTATGAACACATCAACCCTATGCTCCTCTGGAATATCTTTTACCCTTATGTTCAATTTTTGGAACTCCTCAATGTGCTCCATTACTGAATCCTTTTGTTTGAGACTTATCAATTGGCTAAAAAAAGTGTTGCTTTTTGTATCTTCATAATGTGCTATCAATTCTTCTGTAAAAGTTGCCCAAGTGATAAATTGTTTACGAGAGCAAATCCATTGATACCATACAAACTGATTTGGTTCCAAATATACAGTTTCCATACGTACCATTTGTGTGTTTTGCACATTATTGAGATCGAAGAATTGCTCCATCTGTAATATCCATGTTGCGGGATCCTTCCCATCAAGCTTCCTCATATCGATTTTTGGAATATGGTGATTCTTCGATCCAGCATTAGCGTCTATGGAGTCATGATTAACATTTCTTTTGTTCTCACCATGAGTTTCCTTTACTACCTTTTCACCATTAGTGACCCTTTCTTGTAGCAACTTCTTCAATTCTTCCATGTCTGTCTTCAAATCTATCTTCAAATCTACCATGTCTCTCTTCAAATCTGTCTTCGAATCATCCATCTTAGCTTCCATGCCCTTTATCTTAGATTCCACACCATTTATCTTAGATTCCATGCCACTTATCTTAGCTTCTGTTAGTTTTTGTGAGCGTGACATTTGTTGCACTTGTTCTTGTAATTTTGATATATCATGTAGCATTTCTTCCTCTTCTTCATGAGTCATGCTAGAGCTTTCAGGTTCCTTACTAGGTGTTTGCATTTTCTTTCCTCGGGAAATCAGTTACCGATAATAATGCTTTACTATGCCCTTTGAATTCCGTTAAACCAAGCTTACACAAAAATTTAAAAAAAACTAAACACAGTTTTTCACTTTATAGAAGCCTGATATTGAATCTGATGTATCTATGCAATTTCAGATCATCCAGTTCTTAAATTCCTACCTATAGTAGCCTCCTATGTCCTCTTTCCAATGCCATAATTCTGAGCCAAATTGGATTCTCCAAGGAAGAGTTATGTGAAATCTCCCACAGTGACTTTCTTTTAGACTGGTTCAGTAGAGCTAACTTGTACGACGTGCCACGACTTACTGTTTCAACCTTTGAATCTGAAACACACACACAAGAAACTAAAGTCCGTCCTCTTTCTGTACCTTCTTACGAAATTTCAATCCGATCCCCAGAGAGAAAGTTATGACGATTTTCCCGAGGTCATATCATATCGCGGCAAATATCACGCGAAAATCTCTGAAATTTGGACCCAAGATTTATTGTGATTTCTTCTAAAATGGGTTTTTTTTGTGTCTTCTGAAACATCACAGGAAAAAAGTTATAGCGAAAATTCCACGATGACCTGTTTGGAGCACCGAAACCCTAGAATCCAAAGCTCTAATACCAAATGTTATGGAACCAGCTCAAGAAAAGATAGAAAAGATAGATCAACGCCTTAGAATTCAGCCTCTTCGAGGGGGAAACCTCCTTTACATTACATAAATGAACAATTCTTGGATGATACAAATGACAAAACCTCCTTTCTATATATAGGAGCCTAAGGAGTCACAATATAATCCAGCCGACCTAACAATAATAATATAAAGCCACAAAAATAACAATAGAGGGATTCTATGGGGCACAGAAATAACAATATGGGGGTAATAGGGGCACAACAATATAAATAAGGGGTATAACTACAATAGTAATGGGATAATCACTAGTATTATAGGGACCCAACACTTTTATTCTTTTTATGGGCATTTCAAATCTTTTGACCTGTACTGCTCTTACTGCTTTTGTCATATTTTACACCACTTTTATTGATTGTCTAGATGCATTTATGAATCCTCAACGTCCTTTCCCTTTTTCTTATGTTTTATGGTCATGGACACCCTTTTCTAATTAGATGGAGGAAGGTATGAATTATGGGATAGCGTGCATAATAATTACCAAACACCACTGTAACTTGCTGGTTTGACAAAATATTACATTTACACAAAAAAATTCTGATTGAAATCTTTACATGTAGCTTATATGTTGCTATTGAAAACTAAAACTGTGGATTCAAGAAAATTGCATGCAGAATAGTGATTTTTTTACTGGAGAACAACAAGTATCGGGGGCAACTCTATTTCCAATGAGCCCACACTATTACAACTAACAGAAAAGGCTCAAGCAACTAGTGAATGCTAACAATTGTTCGAACAGGATGTGCTTGCATGCCTTCCACCTTTTGCATCACTTTCCTCATCAGCTCAACCTACATCAGCTTCAACAAATACCAGTACATACATGCCATTCCACATTTTTTTCAGAGGTAAAACTTGAGGTAAAATAGCATAAGTTTCTAATTTATTAAAAATTTAGAAAGTTTTCATGAAAATCCATTGGGCATTATTTATCATCATTCATTCCACATCTTTACCACTTCCGATTTTCAGAGACAGAGAAGTTTTCAGTTTGGGGGAGTGTTACTTTCATTAATTTATTTATTATGACCATGCCATCATCCATCGATCTACTTATTTATTCTCAACACTTACCTTATTCCATGTTGTTTTACACCAAGCATAGATTTCAACAATGATTGTAGCAACCACCTCAATTTGTTTTCTAATATTGCATGAGGGCATGTTAATTCTCCAGTTTGGGGGAGGAATTTCTACACATGATGGAAGTTTTCTGCTTTATTTCTCATTTAAGTCATACAATTTCATTTTTATATAGTCCAGAAATTGATTTGTGTATATCTTTAAAACTATGAACTGAATTCTTGTGATTTTTGGATAGCAAAGATGTATCATTAAAATACACAAACCCAAAAAATTTCAAGTTAAATTAGTTTGTGAAAGTCCAGAAATCATGCACTCTCACCTACAGCCACTTTTCTTATATATCATGATCCATGCATGAAAATGATATGATTTGTATCTTTTGAGAAAATGGTTAATGATGTTCGTTGTTACTTATATCATATTTTGCTGCAACATCATATACATATAGCTGAAATTTAATGTGAAAATTGTTACGCCTTCGTCAACATTGATAAAATTAAATATTCATTATTTGAAGAAGAACTCATTTGTTCCATCAATTTCATGAGTTGGGATGAACATTTTTTTTATAGCTTGGTTAATACAGAGGCTTTGGGTTGTATAAGGGCATGCAACATATTCAGTTTGGGGGTATGTTGGGACGTTAACTTGTCATTATTATTATCACTTTTTAAGGTCTATTTCATCCATTTCTACCGTTCTTTATCACATCATTTATCATAATTTATCATATAATTCCATTCTATAATTATTTATACTCTTTTGCATAAATATTATTGCTTCTCCTTTATTTTTAATAAAATGATGATTATTAATCATGATTTTACCAATGATGGTTTATTAATAGATTTGTTGTAACATCACTTATGATTTTAGCCTCCAAGATCTTTTCCAGATTGCAAATTTGATCTCCAGCTCATGATTAAATATTCCAACTCATAGATTTGCTCAAATAAGAAGTGACAATTTTGCATTGGAAGTTTCGAACAAATGAAGAAGAATCTAGAAAATCCAAAACATATCGAATTAGTTTTGTGATGAGTTGTTTTCCAAAATTCGGTCTGTATTAAGAGAAATGCAAGCTTCTTCAAAGATGATTTTCTCATATTTTTTGTTGTGGATGTTTTCCATATTCTTCCAATTTCAATACCAAATTCGACTTGTTCCTGCGGAATGTTGATGGAAAGATTTTTTAGATATGATCTTGCTGATCAATTTGTTTTGTACAATCCAAATTTGTAGTGGAAATTAGTTTATAATCAACTTTGTTGTAACCTCCCTTTTCTCTCTATGTATTTAAATGAAAATAGAGATCAAAGATGAGGGGGAGAATTAGGATAATTCAGAGGAGAATAGGAGGAGAATTAGACGGTAATTGGGGGATAATTGGGAGATAGGAGATAGATAATTTTTAGATAGGACGTAGTAGAAGAGATAAGAGATGAATGATCCGAAAAAATATTTTCCTTGTGATGCATTAAAGAATTACATATTAAGCTTTCATTTAACCATGAAATTATGATTACATAAAAGAAGAGGAAGAGAAGAATATAAAGTCATGTATAAAAGACACAGGATTGATATCGAAGTTTGTTTAGGAGGGACTACATCTCAGGGCTCTGCTCGAATTAGTGGGGAGGACCTGTTTTCATTAGGTGGCAAAATAATCAAAGTACATCAAAATTCAAAATGATAACCCTATACATCTAAAATTGAAGAAGCCCAAAAATTACAGATCTTTGATGAAGGAAAGGACAACAACATTGTGTTCGTGGCGTCGAGAAATGATGAAACCATATAAAAACTTTCGAAATCTGACAAAGTAGAAATCTGGCCACCCGAAGAAATTTCTCAGATCATGGTTCCAGCCCCCTCTCTACACTGCTCATGGTTCCACCTGCATACAAATCCATGCCTGCCTCTTGGCCTACTCCTAGCACACTGGGCAAAAGGGATGATATACCTCTTGGTGGGTAGATTACCCAATGAAGGCCATTGGGTGCAATGGTTAAGTTAGAAAATTATTGAGGCGGGGTTGATTGATCAAACCCCACCCCTCTTAGTTTAATACATTACATTTTTATTGTTTTAAAAACTAGGTGGTAGTTCCACTATTTTGTTGGCCCGCGCCACTTTACCGCTAGCGCTCATTGTACTTGTGGTAGGTGGAGAGGGCGGTGGGGTTGATAGCCCGCAAGCCCACCTATTGTTATGAAATTTTTTGTGTGGGCTATGGGGGTGGTGGGGTCATGGTCGCCCACCCCTAATTAAATGTTGGTTACAGTGGTTGAGGGAGGGTCAGCAAGGGTCATGGCTCATCAGCCCATAATTGATAATTTTTTGTTGGATATTGGGGGATGGAGAGGTTGGTGGCCCGCCACCCAATTTTTTTTATTTTATAACAACCCTATGGTCATTTTTGAAAAATTAGAAAATTGAAAAAAAGAGTCAATTCAAATGGGCCACAAATTCACCCAGAATTTGGCGCATGTCAGCTAGAATCCGGTGGCTAGATTTTTTCCAAATTGTTGCCTCCTTAAGCCTACCCAATCACCCAAGTCAACCCTAAACTTTGACTGCTCCTAACTTTTGCATACAGACTCAATTTGATGAACCATTCGCACCACCGCAATCACGAAGATGAGATCTTCAACATGAAATTTGTCGGAGCATAATCCAAACACTTTGATTTTGACCCTTCCTGATTCCTCTTAGACTTTTGTATGTGTCTGGAGCCACCTGGACCAATCCTCCCTACTGAGGAGATTTTGGACCCTAAAAGCATTTACACTTAGTACATTGTTTTTGTCGTTTTCAATCCACACTTTCAATCACCTGCATGCGAAACTGGTGAACTATTTTACAATCATGCACACCACACATGACTGAACAACCCTTCCTTGCCAAGAGTTTATACAACACATGCATTGGCTAAGGATTACATAAAAAGTAATTAATACCACAACTGTTAATAAGGAAATGCCAAAATATCATCGTTGCGGTTTGAAGTGATGGAAGACACGCCATCACTTTTACATTTACTTACAATGTACGATTTACAATGGTGGCCACAACAAGCTACTACCTGTAAAAAATCAACTTAATAAAGCAGACTACCGTGAATGGGGTGGATCCATTTGTTGAACATGTTCACCTTTCAGCTCCTGTAGCGATTTTTCCTGAGCAGGGAGCATCAGACACATGGTTTGTTGGTGTCCCTCTTTATTGCAATGACTACAATGATTATTTTTCCTTCAAACTTTTGGGGCTTCCTTGGGGAATTTTCCCCTGGTGTTCCTCTGATAAGTGTTCATGGGGACCTCAGTATCGTGTCATCATCTATCATTGGCTACTTACTAGTTGTATTGGAGCTTTCTCTCATTTCCTTTTTGGTGTATCTGAGTCCTGCACAGTGTGGGAATTCCTCGACTTTGATGGGGTTTACATTGCATTGGCCTTTGATGCCAAGGCCCTTTCCCTGATACCCCATATTCTTCAATAGTTTGGATCCAATCACTATAGTATGTTTTTCAAAAGCAACAAATCCATCATAATGAAAATCATATGAGAACGGGGAATTGCATTTTACCTCTAGGTTGCGATGCAGCAGCTTTTCCAAGGAATCATCCTTGGCCTACAACTAGCGTAGTAATATTTGTTTTTCTTCCCTTGCCCCCTATAGATGCCTCCTTAGCTTAGCATTCTCTACTTGGATGCGGTGGTTGATCTCCTCAATTTCTTGGAGTCCTACTGCGAGGAGTGCCCTTTTCATTATGTCTGTTGAAATCCTTGATTCATGGTCTGAATCAGACCCCAAATCTATGAGTCCTCCTGCCGTGACCCCAACGGATGTAAACTTCGTTTCATCGCCAGAATCGGACCCCAAGTCAATGGGCCTACCTCGTGAAAATCCTGTAGTTGCAACCTTCTCATCTTCCTTTGACTCGGAATCTTGGTTTTGCTGCACGGTAGTGACAACCTTCTGCTTCCCCTTCTTGTCATTCCTTTCAGGTCTTAGCTTAGGGTGCAACTTCCAGCACTTTTCTTCGTCACGCCCCTCTTTATCATAATGTGTACAAGAGGGCTTTGCTCCCCTTCTCTTGGTTGCTACGGTTCTCTTTGGGTGGTCATCTTGTTCATGTGTTCTCATGTTTTCCAGATGAACAACCTTTACACTGGCCAAGTCAATGATAGTACGTTCAAACAATAATAATGAATATCTAATGTAACTATGTAATGATCTCCCCGGATGCGGGTGCTTCAGCTGGTAGTTAAGGAGATGGGATAGGGGTGCAACAGAGCTGGAAGACACCTGCCAGCCCAACACCATCTAGATAAGGAAGGGACGCATCAAATATAGAGGAAGGGGTGATCACATGGCTTCACGCAGTGGGAAGACAGCATGCAGAGTTAGAACATGGAACGGGCCATCACCTACGCATGATTCATGTCAGGCTGGGCTTCAGCTCCATTTAATGCAAGAGTAATGGCGGGGGATAGCTGAGGAGAGGTGGTTGAAGTTAATTTCATGTATAGCCATGGACTCGGCTCGAAGCTCCATATGCATCATTGGTCGGGCGAAGGGGTGTTATGAGAGGCTGTTGGGGTACGCTTGGCTTCTGAGTCGCGCCCTCTGCCTGCTCCAAATTTGCTCTCTTTTCCACTCTCAGAGCACCTGCGCGCTCTATCTACTTCTTTTCCCACCATGGTACGATAATTTTTAATCTGAAGAAGGGGCGGCTCGAGGGGTGGAAGCTCTTGACAGTAGCTCAGGAGGCAAAGCACCTCGGGTTCTCCCTCTTCCTCTGTGGAAAATCCTCGCGATCCCAACACCAGAAGCCGACGAGGTAGAGCAAGCCTTCGCTCAGCTCCCTTCCCTCTGCCCTAGCATCACTCCCCCCATACCACGCTCTTCCACTTCCGCAACACTCTCAATCAGCCAGTTATCACTATAGCCATTTCCATCTCCTTCTCTGAGGAAGCGGTTCAGAGCACCCAGATACCCTGCCCTGGAAGCGATATGCTTAAAGCGGAACCCAGTCAACACAAAGCCCAGTAGAATGCAAGTAAAGACAAGGAAATAGTGCATGGTGGACAGCCCAAGCGGAAAGGGAAGGATGCTATGCGGGAAACGCATGAGGATTCAGAGCCTCAGCGTGCCACGCCAGCCATGGAGATGTGCAAGATGAACGAGGAGGACACGCAGTTGGTTGAAGGAAGAGGAGAGGGTGAGCAATCTCAGCCAGACAACCGTGAAGATTGGAGCTGCCCAATAGTGGAGGAACCTGCTATGGAGGAGTTCATCAACCAAATTACCAATGCTAGGTGGCACTTCATCTAACTTTTGGTTCCACCTCTTTTTTTGTCCACGTAGGCGCATCCAAGAGGATGAATTGCTGGTTTTATGTTGTTTTCTTAGCTCTTTTCAGAAAACTATGGAAAATGTTCAATGATGTCCTATTTCTTTTTGTAATTCCCGCACTATCAGACTGGTTTCCCCTCTGTTGGGGCAGTCTTAGAACTAGTTATTCGGTAAGCTAAGATAAGCTGTTTTCATTTACAGCTAGAACCACTCTGTAAATATCTTTTTTCCTCTCTTAATAGATTAACCTTACTTAGCAAAAAAAAAAAACTATGTAATGATCTAATATACTTAGTTACTTATTCAAGTGAGTCAAGTGTAATGCCCAAATTAAGTGCTTGTTTTCTAAACTCCTTGGTAAGGCTTCGAACATCCTGACCTTTTCCTTGCTTTAAGTATTTCCAATCCATTAAGGCTTTTTTTTAATAACCCAAGGGATAAAATTCTTCTTTTAATGCAGAAATGAAACTAGGCCATGAGGAAAGAAGATTACCCACACTCTTACTACTTCGCAATTTACTCTCCCACTAGATGAGAGCAGTGCCACTCAGCCGAAGAGAGGCCAATTGAATCTTTGCCTTGTCATCTGCAATCTGTTCAATCCTATAGTAGATCTCAGTTTGCCTAATCTAGTTAGTAAGATTTTATGCATTACTTTTACCGTTATACATGGGAAGATCAAATTTGACATCTAATTTAAGTAAAGGTTTCTTATATGCACCCCTTCAATTTCTATGATGATGGGGATGAGAGGAAGAATAACTTTCACCCATGGAAGGAGAAGGAGGTGGATCTCCTCCATAATCTCCGTGCACTGAACCTTATTCTTCTGGAACTTGTGCCCCTCCACTCTCAAGTTTTTCAAGCCTTGAGAACATCTTCTGAACACAATTTTCCATCATGTAGAAAGTCTTGCGGAAGTTTACCTCCTCTTCATGTCGACCATCATCCTCCTCACCCATGTTTCTCCTTCGATGTGCACTTCCCACTTTGGGATCGAAAGACTTTAGTTTCCCTTCGCCTCTTTCGAGCCTATTTCTTGTTAGCATACAAACATGCAATTCACATCTACAAGGACCGCTTTGATACCAGTTGATCCCAACAAAACCTTTTTCTTGTGATGCATTAAAGAATTACGCATTAATCTTGCATTAAACTATGAAATTATGATTGCATTAAAGAAGAGGAAGAGAATAATAACAAGTCACACATAAAAGACACGGGATTGATATCATAGTTCATCTAAGAGGGACTACGTCTCTAGGCCCTGCTCGAATTAGTGGGGAGGCCTGCTTTCATTAGATGGAAAAATAATGAAAGTAAACCAAAAGTCAAAATGATGACCTTATACCTGCAAAATTGAAGAAGCCCGAAAATTGTAGATGACAAAACCGTTGAGTTCGTGGCATTGAGAAATGTTCAAACCATATAACATTTTTTGAAATTTTACAAAGTGGATATCTGGCCCCCTAGAGAAATATTTCAGATCATGGTTCTAGTTCCCTCTCTACACTACTGACAGTTCCACCTGCATAGAAATCCATGTCCGCTCCTTGTCCTCCTCTAGGCACACTAAAAAAAAGGTCTGATATATCTCTTAGTGGGCAGATTACCTAATGAAGGTCGTTGGGCGCAATGGTTATCTTATAAATTTGTTGAGGAGGGGTTGGGTGATAAAACTTTTCCCCTCCTATTTTAATACATTGCATTTTTTATTTTTTAAAAACTAGGCAACGGGTCCACTATTTTGGTGGCCCGCAACCCTTTACCGCCGGTGTTCATTGTACTTGTGGGAGGTGGAGAGGGCAATGGGGTTGATAGCTCACATCCCCACCTATTGTTATGAAGTTTTTTGTGTGGCCTTCAGGGGTGGCAAGGTCATTGCCACCCACCCCTAATTAAATTTTGGTTATGGTCATTGAGGAAGGGCCGGTGGGGGTCATGGCCCGTCTGCCCATAACTAATAACTTTTTGTTGGGTATTGGGGGGTGGCGAGGTTGGTTGCCTGCCACCCCAAAAATATTTTGTTTTTGTTTTATAACAACCTTATGGTCATTTTTGAAAAATCGGAAAACTAACCAAAGTAGTCAACTTAAATGGGCCACAAATTTTCCCAGAATCTAGCCCAGGTTGGCTAGAATCTGGTGACTAGATTTTGTCCAAATTGCTGCCCTCCTTATGCCCGCCCAGTCACCCAAGTCAACCATGAACTCTGATTGCTCCTAACTTTCGCATATCGACTCGGTTTCATGAACCGTTCACACCACCGCTATCACGATGACGTGATCTTGAACATGAACCTAGTTTGAGCACAACCCAAACACTTTGATTTTTGACCCCTCTTGAGTCCTCTTGGACTTCTACATGTGCCTAGAGCCACCTGGATCAATGAGAGATGAGAGGATGAACAATTTTTGAATTTGAGGCAAAGTTAAGAGCTTCATTATGTTGTAATTATTTCCTTCATATGTTTTAATGAAGGAAGTTATCCATTACGTTCTACATCCATTATCTGTAATCTGATCTAAGTTACTTCTCAAGTCGGAACAGAGTCTTGGGCAGTTGGGCCCACTACCTTGGATGTGTTGCTGCCTTGAACATCTACAATAATTTAGTTGTGTGCTTGTTTCTTTGAATTTCAATTATTTTTCTTTGAATTAAATTTCCTTTCTTTTAACTAATTTATTGTTTGATGTGTTTTCTAGATTTGTTATTTCATTCAATTACTAGATTTGATCTGATTTGTTACACTAGATTAACATTTGAATTTTTATGAGTGCAATATATTAAATTTCAAATTCAGCAATGTGTGGTTTAATTTAGTAATGATTCAAGTTGTGTGACTAGCATAATTGTTTTTCCTGTCATTTAATTTTGCTTTTTAATTTAGTATTGGTTTTCAAGTCTTACATTTTATTTCTTATTGAATGAACTTGATAGTATAGAGCACAATCATATAGAACCAGTGTTAGCTGTTGGTATTGTTATGCATATATTTTTCCGATTGCTTTGAAATCAAAAGACACTCCTTGGGCCGATAATTAATGTCTAGGTGATTAGCTGTTTTATTTATTTATTTATTAAGCAGTTAATTTTACCCAACATAGTGTGATAAAAATTACCCATTATGCCACTTACCACTAACTCTAATATTTGATGCAATAGAGACACATGCTCTTGATATTCTTAACATTGTTCATGAAACCCTGTTTCATTGCATAACATTTTACTAGGGTTTGACATTTCTTCTTTTATACAATTATCTTTTTAGTTAATTCCCTTTATAGAACTTGTAGGGATATCAATTTTCTTGCATTATAGTTGTGAATTCATCCATGCTATCCACCTCTTAGAATAATTTATCTCATTCCCTGCTTTAATTCTCCGCAAGGACAAGAATAATTTAGGTGACTTCAATCAGATTGTAATGGATTTGCATGTAGTCCTAACCATTATTTTGAATATTAATAAACATAAACATGCATATAAGCACAACCATATCCTTAATGAAAATTTAACAAGTGCATTTCCTAATGAGGAGTTAAACATTTCCCTACATTCATATTTCTTTTTAATTGACATATTATCCAACCTTTAATGCATGAAAAACACCACATGCACATAGAACTCTATATATTGAGCTGGTGTTGCTTATGATAGAAAGAGCTTAGAAGAGATGTGAAGCTTGCATGAAATCTACAAATATGTAAATATGTATACAAACAGAGAGAGGGTATGAAACTTCACATTCTTGTTACAGACACATACAAAAGAGTTGACTTTGGACCACAATCAAAAAGCGCTCAGAATACATATTTATTTAAATCAACAAATCTTCACTTTGGCATTTTTACCGGTGGAAATGCAAAACCTCTCTCTCTAATTTCAGCAATGAATAGTTACATACACAAGAGCTTTTCCAATGTCAACACATTATGCATCAAAATTATAAATTTCTAAAATACAGTTGAGTAGTATACACATTAAGTAGAATGATATACACATTAATGTTAATAATCTATAGTTATTAATTAATGGCTCTAATAAGAACGAATTATTCTTGATTAAAAATAATCTTTACGACTATGTTTAAGAAAATTGAGGCACATGAGTTTGAGATGTCAGCATTTGATGAAATTGTGATGGCCTTTCACAATTAGCAATTAATTTTTAACAGAAATATATAAAAAAGAACATCAACAATCCTAATAAAACCAAAATTTCTGGCATAATTCACAACAAAAAACCAAACCCACGTAATCTCTTACATGGATTTTATAGCTAAAAACTAAATTTCATTTCCTTATATGCATCTCTTTTTGTCTGCCACATCCATAATTGATCCCAAATCCTGTGGCATCAATATAACCCATCGATTTTGTCATTGGTTACTACAAAGAGGATAGATATGACTGTGAGGTCGCAACAGTGAGCTTCGAGTAAGTATCGAACAAGAAAGATTATGGAAGTCTTCTATGTAACAATAGGAAATTGTTTATACACAATTACAATTTTTACCAAATCCATAACTATAAGGGCTTGTAAGACTACAACAAATTTACCTAATAGAGCAATACCAATTGAAACTGAGTAATAAGCATAGAAAGAGCATCATCAATTTATTACTAAAATTTCCACTATTTTAAATATGTTTTCAATATGGACTCCTCAAGAAAATAGATATATTATCCTTCAGAATGCAGGGAACCAACTTTTATACTCGATTGTTATATCAACACTCTAAATAAAAACCCTCATGATGAAACAACCATCGGCAAACAAAATTCGAGCTAGTAAATTTTGTTCTAAACCGTCAGGGTCTACGACACATTCATGAGGCATCAGCATGGATGTAGAAAACTGCCGCGCATAGCTTCCTCACCATACCAAAGAACAATTTACCTTTTCCCACCTAAACAACCAAATTTAATTACCATTAATTTGTCCCATTCTCAGGCATAACCTCATATAAATAATTGTCCAATATACATCACAAGCACACGCCAAGTTTTGACGTATCTATGCCATCGATCTAGGATTATAGTTTTTAATACAACTCAATCAGGATATGTGTTTCTATAACCGAGGATAAACTTAAGCTAGAAATCAGCTTTAAGACTTAAAGATATTCATACTTATTCGGATTAGTGGATAAGGTCGAATACTCTCGAATCCATATGAGTACTAGAACGAAACCATCTATCATTCCCACTTTCTAGACTTCGCAGATAACCACTATCAAAAGGGAAACATCCGAGCTGTGACTTTACCTTCCATGTATATTTTTATCACAAGAGATAAGTTTATGACCCACTACGGATAAGGATGCCTCTGACGATAATACCTTTAATAGGTAGTTTGCAAAAGGGAACAACTTTGCTACTACTTTTCCTCAATCCCTTTATGGAAATGGTATCGGTTGACTTTGTTGCCAACTTCAGACCTCCAACTTGTAATAGGGTATACATTAAAAAAAGAGACTACAGCAACCCAAATGACATCCAAAAGGGGAACAATGATTGTGACTTTTCTGCATCATTATTGGAGGTAACTCAATCCTCATGCAATTGCCTTTAATTCAATGAACTACCAAAGAGTGTGACAAAGTTTGTATCTTTTGTGGTTCTGAATGTGTTCTTTGTTAATCACTACCCAAAAAACATGGTTCTACATGCAAACTTGACTGTTGTACATCATCTATGGAAATAACTTCAACATATTTGCAAGGAATGACAATGTATGCATAATATGCATATCACCATAGATGACAACCCATACATCAACGCCAAGCCACAATGAAGGAATATGTTGGGTCCCTATAATACTAGTGATTACCCCATTACTATTGTAGTTATACCCCTTATTTATATTGTTGTGCCCCTATTACCCCCATATTGTTATTTCTGTGCCCCATAGAATCCCTCTATTGTTATTTTTGTGGCTTTATATTATTATTGTTAGGTCGGCTGGATTATATTGTGACTCCCTAGACTCCTATATATAGAAAGGAGGTTTTGTCATTTGTATCATCCAAGAATTGTTCATTTATGTAATGTAAAGGAGGTTGCCCCCTCGAAGAGGCTGAATTCTAAGGCGTGGATCTCTCTTTTCTATCTTTTTGTGAGCTGGTTTCATAACATTTGGTATTAGAGCTTTGGATTCTAGGGTTTCGCTGCTCCAAACAGGTCATCGTGGCATTTTCGTTATAACTTTTTTTTGTGACGTTTCAGAAGTCGCAAAAAAAATCCATTTGAGAAGAATTGGCGCTGAACCTTGGGTCCGAATTTCAGAGCTTTTCTCGCGATATTTTCGGAGATATGATCTGAGGAAGTTACTCTTTTTGCAAACTCCTGAATTACATTCAAAACAGGTGACCTGGGGAAAATCGTCATAACTCTCTCTCTGAGGATCGGATTGAAATTTCGTAACAAGGTACAGAAAGAGGACGCACTGTAGTTTCTTGTGCGTGTGTTTCAGATTCAAAGGTTGAAACAGTGACTCGTGGCACGTCGTACAAGTTTGCTCTACTGAACCAGTCTAAAAGCAAGTCACTGTGGGAGATTTCACATAACTCTTCCTTGGAGAATCCAATTTGGCTCAGACTTGTGGCATTGGAAAGAGGACGCAGAAGGCTACTACAGGTAGCAATTTCAGAGTTGGAGGATCCGAAATTACAGAGATACATCAGATTCAATATCAGGCTTCTATAAAGTGAAAAAAGGTGTGTAGTTTTTTTTAATTTTTGTGTAAGCTTGGTTTAACGGAATTCAAAGGGCATAGTAAAACTTTATTATCGGTAACTGATGCCCCGAGGAAAGAAAATGCAAACACCTAGTAAGGAACCTGAAAGCTCTAGCATGACTCATGAAGAAGAGGAAGAAATGCTACATGATATATCAAAATTACAAGAACAAGTGCAACAAATGTCACGCTCACAAAAGCTAACAGAAGTTAAGATAAGTGGAGTGGAATCTAAGGTAAATGGCGTGGAATCTAAGATAAAGGGAATGGAAGCTAAGATGGATGGCATGGAAGCTAAGATTGACGCTAAATTTGATGGCATGGATGATAAGATGGATGAATTGAAGAAGTTGCTACAAGAAAGGGTCACTAATGGTGAAAAGGTAGTAAAGGAAACTCATGATGAGAATAAAAGAAATGTTAATCATGATTCCATAGACTCTAATGTTGGATCGAAGACTCACCATGTTCCAAAAATCGATGTGAGGAAGTTTGATGGCAAGGATCCCGCCACATGGATATTACAGATGGAGCAATTCTTCGATCTCAATAATGTGCAAAACACACAAAAGGTACGTATGGCAACTTTATATTTGGAACCAAATCAGTTTGTATGGTATCAATGGCTTTGTTCTCGTAAACAATTTATCACTTGGGCAATTTTTACGGAAGAATTGATAGCACATTATGAGGATACAAAAAGCAACACTTTTTTTAGCCAATTGATAAGTCTCAAACAAAAGGGTTCAATAATGGAGCACATTGATGAGTTCCAAAAATTGAACATAAGGGTAAAAGATATTCCAGAGGAGCATATGATTGATGTGTTCATAGGTTCTTTAAAGGATAATATCCAACATGATGTGCGCCTTTGGGAACCTGATTCATTAGAGAAGGCATTCAGGTTAGCAAGAAAAATGGAAAGCAAAATTACGGCAACTAGGAAGCATACCGTTCATAACTATAAAGACGGAAGTGTTGTTGCCCATAATCTTCCACAACCTACAAGGTTGACACCACAACAATTGGAAGAAAAAAGAGCAAAAGGGCTTTGTTATAATTTCGATAGCAAATACACAAAAGGTCATAAGTGTGCTCAGAAGAAATTATTCTACATAGATTGTGAAGGGGAAGAAGAAAAGGAGCAAGAAGGGTCAAAAGAAGAGGATATATTCCAGGAACAAAGCCTAGATGAAGAACAAATAAATCCAACCATATCTTGTAATGCATTGGCAGGAATTACCACTCCTCAAACCATCAAGATAGTAGGACAAATCAAGAAGAAAAAGGTAATAGTGTTGATTGATTCAGGAAGCACCCACAATTTTATTCATTGTAGGGTAGCAAAAGAATTGAATTGCTTCCTATATCCAGCACCAGAGTGTCAAGTGATGATTGCAAATGGAGGAACAATAAATTGTTCTGGAAAGTGCCATAATATCAAGCTATCCATGGGAGAATATGTATTGACTAGCCCAATGCTTTCCATTCCAATGGGAGGTGCTGATGTTGTACTTGGAGTCCAATGGCTACAATCCTTGGGTACAATAGCTTTTAATTTTCAAGAACTTTTCATCAAATTTTCTGTGGAAGGAAACGAAGTTGAATTAAGGGGTATTGCAGGGAAACCAGGAAAGATAATCAGCTCTAATGGCATGACAAAGCTTCTAAAAAAGGAGCAAAGAGGTGTAATTGCACAATTATGTTCACTAGATGTTTCCACATTGGAATCATCTATTTCTCCAGATCTCCAAAAAGTCCTGGACAATCATTCCAAGGTATTTGAGACTCCCAAAGGTATCCCACCTATGCGTGATCATGATCATGCTATTCATCTGATTCCAGGAAGTGCTCCTCCAAACATCAGGCCGTACAGATATCCCTATGTCCAAAAAAGTGAAATTGAACGTATGGTTGCAGAAATGCTAGAGGCGGGTATAATTCAACCGAGTCAAAGTTCTTTCTCAGCTCCAGTAGTATTGGTGCACAAGAAGGATGGATCATGGCGCATGTGTCCGGATTATAGGGAGCTCAACAAGCTCACTATTAAAGATAAGTTCCCCATTCCTGTTATTGATGAATTACTGGATGAATTGCATGGATCAATTTACTTCACCAAGTTGGATCTTCGTTCAGGATATCATCAAATCAGAATGAAGGTTGAAGACATTCCGAAAACGGCATTTAGAACTCATGAGGGTCATTATGAATTTTTGGTCATGCCTTTTGGCCTTACCAATGCACCTTCAACATTTCAAGGTTTGATGAATTCAATTTTCAAACCATTCCTTAGAAAATTTGTGTTAGTATTTTTTGATGATATACTAATCTACAGCAAGTCTTGGAAGGATCATGTTGAACATGTTGACAGGGTGCTACAACTATTGGAGGAGAAACAATTATATGCAAAAAGATCCAAATGTTTCTTTGGAGTCCAGGAGGTGGAATATTTGGGTCATATTGTATCTCATGAAGGAGTTAAGGTAGACCCTAGCAAAATTAAAGCCATTAAGGAATGGAAAATCCCCACATCCATAAAGCATCTGCGAGGATTTCTTGGGTTGACAGGGTATTATCGCAAGTTTGTTAAGAATTATGGGAGAATAGAAGCACCTCTAACAACATTATTGAAGAAAGATTCATTTTCATGGACTCCGGAAGCAGTCACAGAAACAAGAACTCGACAACTACGAAATCGATCAATTTCAGAGTATCTTATCAAGTGGAAGAACTTATCCGCTGAAGATTCCACATGGGAGGATGAGAATTTTATGCAGAAGTATCCAGAACTACTCAAGCGTTGAGGACAACACTTTTTTGAAGGAGAGGGGCATGTTGGGTCCCTATAATACTAGTGATTACCCCATTATTATTGTAGTTATACCCCTTATTTATATTGTTGTGCCCCTATTACCCCCATATTGTTATTTATGTGCCCCATAGAATCCCTCTATTGTTATTTTTGTGGCTTTATATTATTATTGTTAGGTCGGCTGGATTATATTGTGACTCCCTAGACTCCTATATATAGAAAGGAGGTTTTGTCATTTGTATCATCCAAGAATTGTTCATTTATGTAATGTAAAGGAGGTTGCCCCCTCGAAGAGGCTGAATTCTAAGGCGTGGATCTCTCTTTTCTATCTTTTTGTGAGCTGGTTTCATAACAGAATAACCATTGTTAATCACTAGTCTTCTTCCCTGAATTCAATGGAAACTACGTTCCTTCCTTCTTGGTCTGGTTTGAACAATCGAGCCTTTGATTGGAGTGATCGGGGCAAGGTTTTCACGAATGGAAAGTACCAGAATTTGTCGAAGGTTCACCATTGGTTATATGTATGTTTCCACATCTTTTGTAGCTCCTTGACAGAGTCAATGGCCATGTCTTGCTCTATGTCAAATGCCTTCCTCAACCAACAAACCATCATCGTTCCCTTCTCTTCTTTTTGGAGCGTCCAATGCTTAGAATATAATTACAAACCCCACGATGGTTAACCACCGGATGTATGGTTGTTATCTTTTGCATTTGATATGATATCCATAAGAAAATGAACATCCCTGTTATATACACAGCAACAAAACATCTAATCACTAGATGCTAACCTTTTGTGAGTGGATAATCGGCAGAAAGTCTTAGTCCTCCGGCTGCATTCAACAAGATCTCTAACCCTGGCCACACCCACTTGTGAAGTGATATTAAGCAACCGACTAACAACCGGCCTCTATTGAATAGTGGTAAATGCATGGAGTGTTTAATCTCAAAGGTAGATTCATGTTAGTACGCCTCTGTAGTGTATAATGTTATTTTAACCACGACGAGGTCAACAAGAATTCAACGAATGTACTCATATATTTTTATATCTTATCACAAAGTGAATTAGGTTTCCACTGCTCCTTTCATTATCAGTCCATCATTCCAAAATGAACTGTCACTTGATGTGTTGACCATAAAAACTAACCCATTATTACTATAAGCACAAACCCTAGTTGGATGTGTAGTTCTATTTTAAAAAAATGTGTACCTTCTCTAATATTTCTTATATAACCCACTACAATTTCGCATGGAAACAATTCGCGCAATTTCTCACATTACTTTTGTATAACAATGAGAACATGTATTACAAGTAGCCCATATGAATATGCACTTGCGACTTGAATCGTGGCATTGTGTAACTTAGATAGAATGAATGTTTGGTCCAAAAGGGCGAGCTTATTTAGTTCTTAATTTAATCAACTAAAACCCTTATTTAATAAGGATCGTACACCTAAAAACCCCCATTAGTTTGAGATATAACATGTATTTATATATATATATATATATATATATATATATATATATATATATATATATATATATATATATATATATATATATATATATATATATATATATATATATATATATATATATATATTATATTATTGATCATTCAGTAGCCATGTTTATCTTAAATTGACCTTCAAATAATCGTGATTTCTCTTGGTGGGAGAAATCATTATGAAATTCAGGTATTTAAATTTCAAGACAAATTTTGGTTTATTGTTTATAAACATTTTATAATTAAAACCTGTCAATGGAAACGTTGCAAACATGGATTAGTCCATAGGCCCTAGCATTTGAAGCTATGCTCTGATACCTTTTGTCACATACCTCCATGGCCTACCTAGAAATAACCTAATTTTAAAAATTTTCCTTAGTTATAATTAAGATTTCATGGGTTACAATTAACTTGTCTACATTAATGATCATAATTAACTCAATTGTCATGATCATCCATCATGATTATAGTATTTCTTTTATCATGCATGACTAAAATAATATACCATCAATTCCTTATATTGGATGTAGGAGCATCAAATTTCATTATGCACGACATAAACCGTAGTGAACCTTTCATTAATAATGAGGAAGACATTCCTCCATAATTGTTCCACATGCATGAAAATTTGCAAAATACTAAAGCATGCTACCATTTCTTATCTTAATATCTTTGATGTGCATATGAGAGCACACGCCAGTCTCACACTTTATTAAATCCATCATTTCCATCATAAATATTACTCTTAAGCAATTGACAGAATGCAAATCAATCTGTATTGGGTATACATGCAATAGAAAATCTGACCATCATAGATTATTCTGTTACCTACAACATACTATGATATTCTGCACCCATATACCACCATCTGCCATATTAACCAACATCTTTGTGTGACAGTAAAAGTTCCTTCACTAACGTAAAGAAGATTTCCATTTAGATCCATTTAGTATCCTACTAATTAATATGCATAAGAATGAAATTCAAATAACATCATACCAACACATAATCTAAGACTATTAATATATACAATACTGAAACAAACAAATAATCACATGAGGGGAAAGAGACCAACATACAACCAATTTATGCAAATGACACCAAATAAATCTCACTTTGAGGGAGGAGCACCACCACCCAGCCACGAATCACCTCTGATTCCCCCTGAGTGAAAGATCTTACCAAGAATCAATTGTCCTCTGTTGATTGATGCACTAGGCATTTAATACCCTCTTTCATGATTTAGTTACCATTAGCAACGTCCTTCTTTATGGATTTTTTCCATTTTCCTAGGTCTTATCCAGAAAATATCATCTTTATCTCCCACGACGCTTTTCCTCATAAAAGCTCTCCTTTGTCTCCCGCAAAGTTTTTATGTCATGGATATTTATGTCCCATCCATCTAATGGATATCCAATCCATCTAAGTTTATTTAGAATCACATCTAGAAGCTTATCATGAAAGATTCATCTCTATCCCATTCCTCAAGGGATTTGACAAGCATCTCCTCTCTCATGGTGCTCCACCCTCCAAGTGATTTATTTCATTAATTTATTTAATTATACATTTTCTTTTCATATTACATATCACCTAGATTTCCTTAGCTTAGGTGTAGAATACTTTAGCTCACAGAGGAGGGTATCAAACCTAGATTTCCTCAGCTTAGGTTTACAATACTTAACACACAAGGGAGGATATCAGACCTAACTTTAACTTAGCTTAGGTTTACAATAATGTAGTACACAAGGGAGGGGTGTTACATATTGTTAAATGTGATTAAATATTCAGACTTAGCTTTGTAAACACTTAAATTGAGGTTGAAGTGACTCAATCCATCCGCATAAATACTTACACATTTATTTGTGTCTTGTTCTCACCTATCATACCCTCTTGTAATTTTGTCAAATGGTCCTACTTTTATCGTGAAAGGAACAACAAAACAATCGAGAGACAGTTATTGGAATAATGGATGTCGAAGAGGGATCATAACATCATAAACTCATATTAACAGGACTCATAGTAAGTATAACAGAACCTGGAAAGGCTCAAAACCTCAAGACCTCAGAACTTTGTGTCCTTAATGAAATTCCTTTTTAAGAAATTTTTGATCCAATACCAGGGCATGAGAGGTAAATTTATCAGAGGTCGGGGTCTCAATATATCGGAACATCATAATATCAGAAGTCAAAACATACGCAGCTCAGTGATTTATTTAAAAGGGACATAAGATGACATATCGAAGTAGGTAGTTGAAAGGATGAATATCAAAGTAGGTTGGAACCTAGGAATATTAGAGCATTGTAACTCCTTAACAATTGAATTCATTTGAAAGTGTTGAGAGTTGTAGATAATAATAATTTCAAAATTAAGAGTTGCAAAACCAAAGGACTGAGGGACCCTTTTCTCTCTCCTACAATAAGACACATGAAAGTAGGTGATTCGCTTTGCAAAGTTGATGATGCAGATGATGTCAACATGACATGGCAGTATGAAGGACACATGGCAGTCAGATTCATCATTTTTGGGTGGCCTAATGGGGTGAATCCATGTGAAAAGTGTCAGTATTTATTTTAGAGTAGATTGGGAGGTACTTCAAGCCGTAGGGTTCAGCATTTGGAGGTTGAAGCATGACAAATAATTTGGGCTTCGAAGCCAAGGTTGGGGTTTTGCACCAATTGATTATGGGCCAGAACCATGGAGCATTTTGGACATGAGATGGATGGAGATGATAGAGGATGCAAAGGAGAATCCAACGCTTTAATAATCATCAAATTCTGAGATTTTTTTGACGAGATATGAATTTTTGAAGTTGACAACGAAATTTCTAGGTGATCAAGTCATGTAAGCTTGAAGGAAATTACCCAAAAGTCATGTCTCTTGATGAATTCATTGAGACCTCTTGTTTGGTATAAATAAGAGGTGATGTCAAGTTATTTCATCATCCAAATTTGCAACAAAAGTAGAATATCAATTTCATAAGTAGTAGCAACTCTAGAAGAAGGCATATCAAGTTTATGCAAACTAGGTTCCTTAGGTAATGACTTTTTGCAGACTAGGTTTCCATAGGAAGCGAGTTTCTGCAAACTAGGTTTTTGTAGGTGGTGAGTTTCCATAGACTGGGTTTCCATGGAAAATGTGTTTCCAAAGACTAGGTTTCAGCAACTAGTGCATTTTTGCAGACTGGGATTCTGTAGGTAGTGCATTTTCGCAGAATGGGGTTTTTCAGTTAGTGCATTTCCACAGGCTGGGTATAGGCCAAGTTTCCATAGGAAGGGGCTACAGGTCGAGAATAAATTTGAGGTTTGTTGATTGTTTATTTTATGTTGAATTTTTTGCTAGTTGGGTGGTCCCAGTGTGGACAGATCGGTTGCAACTTGTGGGAGTTATGTGTTAAGTTTTTCTTGTGTGCTAAGAAACCTTAACTAGGAGAATATTTCACACTGGAGGTGTTCAGCACTTAGTGGTTAGTGGAGGGAAACAATAAAGTGACCAAAGTAGCCCTTGACAAGTAGTCATAATGAGAGCCTGACAAATGAAGGTTGGGTGAAGGATGGGCCTAATGTCTACCTCTTTGATGAGAGAAAGGAGCTACTAGATTGTCAAATTGGAGTTTAGTTGTTGGCCAGCCTAGAAGAGAAGATTGGATCAGCCCATGATCATTGAAGTAGAAGTGACTTGTAGTAGCGATAGGTGGTAGTTTTCCTGGAGACTCTATGTGTTTTCTTTTGATGGACTAAGAGGTAGCTAGAGAGAAAAATAGAAGTGAAGGACTGAAAAGATGAGATACAACATAAAGATTGCATCGTGATTATCATTGTATCATGTATCCCTTGTATCAGAGCCCTAGATTGTTGTATCACTCGGCTTAATATAACAAAGATTGGGTTCTTGTACATATTTGTACAGTATTTTTTAAAATGTTGTCTATACTTGTTCATGTGATTTACTTCATTACATTTTTCGTTGTGCAAAGTAGCTTTTTTTTATATTCATGGTTTTGTAGCATCAAAGATTCAAAGATTCTATTGTATATCTAAAGATCGTGGAATTTGAACATGGTACCAGAGCTTGTGTGAGCTACTTTGAGGGACAATGAATCAGAGTGTGCATAGTGAGGGAACTCAGAGGGAGTTGTGGGTGTCTAGGTCATGGAGAAAAGGGTTCAACGCAAAACATGGAAATGCGGTCTTGAATGGCTTGGCAATGAGATTGGATGGGAGTTCTAGTGGATTGGTGGTGAGCCTCATGAAAAATAGTTTGTTGTAGGGAATATTGATGATCATGGACTTTTGTTTAGTTGTCATGGATGGTTGGGACAACTCAAGGGTTTTTTTGGAAAGGATGAGATTAGGATGATCGAGATGGCTTCGTGTCATAGACTACAGGTTCGTAGGCTAGATTATTCATTAGATCGTGAGGTAGCATATTTGAGATTGGAGGGATTTTCACAAGTGATATTTGATCCAAGAGGATGAGTGCTTGAAGGAGTAAGCCAATGGAGATCATGCAGGCTCACAAGGAGTCTAGCCTTAGAGAGATAATCCCTATGGAGGTTTTGGATCTTTAGTTTTAGATGTGATGAGGCAGAGGCATTATCGATAATGATATATTCATTCTATAGGGTATGCCAAAGTAATGGATGTCAGATGGGCTAGTGTTGTCGGATGATGATGGTTACCTCCTAGTCACGAAAGTACCTCCCTCGCTAAGAGGGAGTGTTAATGTTTTAGTATAATGGGATGTACTCCAAGCCCTAGGGTTTGAGGTTTGGAGTTTGGAGTACCATAAAGTCAATTGTGGGGTTGGAACCCAAGGTTGGGGTTTTGCACCCATTGATGTCTGGCCTAAAAGCCATAGCGCATTTTGGACATCATATGGATGGAGATGATATAGGAAAACAAGGAGAATAAAACGCTTCAATAATCATTGAATTATAAGATGTTCTTGATGAGATATGAATTTTTGACATTGACAATGAACGCTTTGGGTGTTCAAGTCATGTAGGGTTGAAGTGAAATTACCCAAAAGTCATATCTCTTCATGAATTCATTGAGCCCTCTTGTTTGGTATATATAAGAGGTGATGTCAAGTCATTTTATCATCCAAATGTCCAAAAAAATAGAAGATCAACTTCATAGGTCGTCACATCTCTAAAAAAAGGCGGGTTGAGTTTCTACAGACTGGGTTTCCATAGGTAGTACATTTTTGAAGGTTGGGTATAGGTTTAGTTTGAATAGGCAGGGGTCATTGTTTGAAAACTTATTTGTGGTATGGCGAGGTTGATTATATGTTGAATCATTTTCTAGTTGGATGGTCTTAGTGTGGATATATTTGTTACAGCTCGTGGGATCCATGTGTTAAGGTTGTCTTGGGGGTTAAGAAACCTTCACTAGGAGTAGATTTCACAATGGAGATATTGGGAAACTAATGGTTGGTGGAGGTAAACAAAAGGGTGACCAAAGTAGCCCTCGATAAGCAGTCATAATGAGATCTAGACAGCTGAATGTCAGGTGAAGGATTGAGCCTATTTCTTCACTCTTTGATTGATGAAAGAAGCTACTAGATTGACAGATTGAAGCTTAGGTGTTGGCTAGCCTAATAGAGAAGATTAGATAAGCTTGTGTCTATTGAAGCATAAGTGACTTGCAACAGTGATAGGTGGAAACCCTCCTAGAGACTCTATGTGTTGTCCTTTGGTGGACTAAGGGGCAGCTAGAGATAAGAATGAAAGTGAAGGACCGATAGGATGAGATACGGCGTAGAGACTCCAATGATATTGTCATTGTATCTTGTTTCCATTGTATGGTAGACTATTGTATTACTCAATTGGTTTAATATAACAAAGATTGGCTTGTTCTACATATTTGTACAATATTCTGTAAAAAGTTATTATACTTGTTCTTGTGAAAAGTAGATTTTGCTGAGATTATTGGTTTGGTTACATCATAGATTCTAATATTCTATCCCAGATCCAAATATCATGGAAATTCAACAGTCACCACTAAGGAGAAGCCATGTGGAGTTGATGACATTAGCATCACATCGTCTCAAACGTCAAAATTTTGGAGGTTGGAGTTTTCATAAACTCCTGTCTAATTTATTTATGGGAAAGTTCTGATCCGATGTGTGGAGCTCTAATGTCATAGGAATTTGATTGTGGGGACCCAATGGACCAATGACATAGAGAAGGCCTTAGAAGCTACTGCTATAAAGACACCACGTAAAAAGTATCTCGGAGGTCACTATATCGGAGGATGTAGGTCTTGTAACTCCTGTCCTATTTGATATTTTAAAAATTTAGGATATGTAAGGAATTCCAATGTGACTGGAACTTGGTCATGGAGGTTAAAAACACCAAAGTTGGAGAGGAAATACTTTAATAGAAAGGCTCTTGACAAGATTCTAAAGGTCTTAGAACCTAAGTGCTATGATGCGAGTCACAACACGTGGTCATATGGTGGATAAACAAAAGTAGGTTAAGTATAAAGGTGCTAAAGGCATCAAAATTTTGTGTTTTCATAATGTTTCTCTTAATAGAGTTACGATATGTTAAGGCTCTGATACTGAAATTAAGAGAGGATGGAGAAATAAGTTGCATAACACCTCCAATGCCACAACAATCCACGCGGTTAGAGGGAGAAATTGACAAGTGAATTGAAAGGAACCTGTAGGAGGAATACAATGGAAAAGCCATGGCTAGATCATAAACCCACCAAGACCGATGATAATGGAACCCGAGTGCACATTAGGAAATAATAGGAATTGAAAATGGAGATATTGTTTTGTTTCAATTATGACAAGTCATGTTTTTCATGTTTTGGTTAATATTGCATTTTCAAGAAAAAAGAAAGTTCGTTATGTAATCATTACGATAGTTAGGCTAGTCGCACACTTAGAAAAAATTTTAGTTCAGACAACTGTAGCATTTGAAGATATTTTTGAAAGTTATTCTTATTTTGGTTCTCCCTATAAAAATGGATAAAAAAATGAATAGAAAGGTACCAAATTATGTGTTCAGAGAGATGTTCCATGGTTCAATTTTCTGCTTCTAGAGGTTGTAATTGTTTTGTAAAACTTCACAAGTTTGGACCTGTGATATGTGTGTCATTCTTGAAGATTGATGAACAAAATATTCTATTCATTCCAAGCATTGGAATATTTAGTATATGTTCTCCCTTTGTGTGTCACATCACATGTGTTTTTCTTCTTCAGAATTTGTGTAGTTTGTAATTGTTGGATTCACTCTTAAATCATAGATTTAATTATGTTATATTATAGTAGAAAGTACCTATGAGATAGTGAGTTGAAAGCCTTAAAATGTGCTTCATAATTTATGCACTTCATTTCTTTTATGCTTTCATCATTCTAATGGGATTTAATCCATAGGATTATGTACCTATACAACCCTCTGCACTAAGTTCCTTCCTTCTATTTGTCTTTTCCATCTTTACTGCAACGACTAACAAATCTACATTTTACGTGTGTAGGTGACCAAACTTGAACATTTACTCTTGCGAATGATATATTGTTTATGTTTATATTGAATCTGCCTACGAGAAGGATAATTGAGCCAAAATTTAAATAATTTTACATTTATCTCTTGAGTAGCACTGATTCATATTCAAGAGATACATGGATGTCCTAGGCACTTACCTCTCCTGAACTCGAGGGTTGTCTCCAGTAGCTACAACATATTTGGGCATTGTTTGAAGGGACTGAATCGAAGTATTTTTCTTGGGTATGACACTTTTACATCCCTTGGCTAGGTGAGGAAAAGGGGGTGTGGGTTGAAGATCTCTCACCTTCATGACTCCACTATTTAAATATATGATTCATCAAATTGGCTTTCAAAAGGCCTGATACTTGTTTTGACACTTCTCAACGGAAAACTCCCCTTGTATTCGACCCTAAAAGAATCATATCTAGGAGGGTTTGGAAAGAGAGAACTCCCATTAATCCAGATCCTGATATCTCTTTTCCTGAATTGTCAACGTCCAGCTCTCAAAAGGCTGAGATAAACTAGTATATGTCCTAGAATATTCTAAAGAACGTTGCCCACTATTTAGCTCATATTCCTAAAAATTTAAAAATGAAGAAGGTTTTGTCAGTTCACCTCCTCTCACATTCCCTACCTTCCCAGAACCTGAAGAAGTCAAAAATATCCTCATAAATAGTTTGACTCAAAGCACTGCTAGCACTCCATCTCATCTCCATATAGTCATAATTGAAACAACTCCTCAACCAGGACCTTTGGTAAATCCTCTACCACCTCCATTGCAAAAAATTGTTGTCCCTAGTTTTCTACTTAATAAATATGCTCCACTTAAGATGTCATAATGTAACATCTCCTGGTTAAAATTTCATGTAATAAAAGTTAATAAAGGAAAAATAAGACCACGGTTAAGGGACACTTACTGCAAGTTGAATGTTTGGAAAATATATCCTAGTGGGCATCATTGGATGTCTTTATGGCTAAGGTAAATTGGAAAAGTCAATGGCTAAGGCATTAAAAAGGTAAAAAGGAATTTACGGCACATTTATTTATGAAAAGAAAGAAAAATAGGAGATTAGGAAGGCGAAAGGTCACAGGTTCCATGTGAGGAGGAAATTGGAGGAAAATAGTGGACAATGAAGAAAATACAGACCTCATTGTTAGGAAGGCTTCTGAGGATTAGTTTGTAACCTTTTGTTAGTTTAGTTTTGGAGTTCTCACATTATTCTCTCTCTCACACTCTTGGACACATGGATTTTTCCTCGAGCATTCTAGCTTTGGAGCAAGGAATGGAAAAGCAAGAAAAGGAAGGACAAGGAAAGGAAAGCAAAGAAAAGATCAAGCAAGGAGGAGCAGGATCAAGAAACTTCAGTACCAATAAATGTAAGTAACATATTGCATGTGTGGTTTCCTAGCTGGTTTTGATGTGGATAGCTTTGCATTTTGGTATATGGTTCTCTTGCTATTGGTGGCATGGATTTGTTGAGTTATGAAAGTGGTTTCTCGCTTTGCCTATCCTTTTTACAGATACTGATGGTGTGATGGAATTTTTTTCAAGGTTTTGAGCTTTGGAATTTTTGGATGGTTTCAAAATGAAGGGTGGAGGTGGTCTAAGGAAAATTTTTAAAGGCCTAGGAATCCCTTGACTGGTTTTAGCAGGATACATGGTAAAGCATGAGGGTTTAGTCTTGGTTTAGGGCCTAGTGATATAGTGTATATTGTGATAAATCTTGAGAGACTATTGTCTTGCTTCACAGCCTAGTGATCTAGTTTGGATTGTAGTAAATCCTGAGAGACAAGGAGAGAGAAAATTCCTCAAGGATAGTGAAGGATTCCAGAGGCATTCCTAGCTTAGTTTTGTTTTGTGATATTAGCGCCATTTTTGGTTAGGTCATAGTTTGGTGAGGGTGGAGGTGGTTTAACCTCTCAATTCCCTTGGTTTTTTTTGGATTGGTTTATCCATGAGATCCCGCATTTATGTTTGGAATATCACACGAGGGTGACTAGTTGAAGGAAATATTTTGTTCAGCCATGTCTACAGTTGGGTGGTGCATGGAGGTCCCAAACCTAGTCCCCTTTGCTATATTTAATGAAAGAGAAGTTCTCTTTCTTTCGATCTTATTAATATGTGGCTTTAATGGTTGTTAACTCATTGTTATTTACATCAACTAATGTTGGTTATAAGTATTCTTATGTGACTGGTTATAGTCATGGTTATTTGAAGCATTTACTTGTAACTGAAAGGATAATGGATGCAAGACCTAACTGATGTCAAATTTGTTAAACAAAGAGAGCAATGATCCTTCTTAGCAAGTCTCATATGATTTATCAGTCATTTATTATTTGTCTTGTATTCATTTCCCGTATATTTCATTGATGCCAAGTGTTTGACAAAATGTCAGTCCCTATTGAGGATGGTTAGGCCTAGTCCTAGAGTTAATTTTTGATTTGAAATTCATTGTCACCATGTAATTTATTGATTCTAAAAGTGACAGGGTTTTCTAGGCAGTGACCTAGATTATGGGCTTTAAAAGTGGCACAAATCCTAGAGTCGTAGGCATAGGTCTGAGGGGAAAAGTCCCCAGAAACATGCATACCCATGTTTTTCATGTGTCTGGAGGTTTTTGGATGCACCCTTGTCCATATCAAGGGAGTGTCTGGGGGTTTAGTGGTTTAAATTCTCACTAGGACCTAGGGGTTCGTCGAGGGAATGACTAGGATTCTTTATAGGAGTCCTGTAGCTAGTGTAGAAGGCCTAGTATGGTGTGTTTGCGTCCGTTCCACTTGCTTAAGGATAGTGAGGAGTTGAAATCATATTGTAGTAACTTCTCATCACATGTTTAACCTGGTTGGCCAGTTAATTTGGTAGATGTGGGAGGAGGGCATTACAGAGTGGTATTTGAGCAAGTTGTGCTCTCTTTCGGTTATATTTGATACCATAGAGTGGTATCAGAGCATGGTTGACCCCTTGGACTGGATGGGTTGCTTGTTTCCCACGCATTCATGTTGGTTGAATATGTGTTTCTTGTGTTGTAATACCATTTTCTTCTTTCATTTGCATGGTGTTGATCATTGTTGCAGTGAGGTCAGCATTGGAATCTGATGGTGTCATTGTGGAGTGTATCTTCATGAGTATATGGTTGATTATGCATTGTGATGAATGTTAGTATTCACATGTGGTCAAGTGTAAAATGATGTGGTGATTTTTTTCATGAATTAGGTCATGGTATGCGTAGATGATATGGTCATGCATTAATGAATAGAATCTAGCTAGAATGGTGGTTATATGGTTATATTCTTATGTGTTATATTTATATATGCTATCATGATTGTGTTATGCATATATTACACTGGTTTGTTGACCTTGCAGATGAGGTATCCTCCCCGGATTATGCTAAGGTACATTGGTTTGTTATGATTTGGTTTAGCTAACATGATACACCTTGCAAGAAGAATATCAAATATGACTAGCAAGATGGTAGAATATAGTTCCTGATACTCTCCTTATGGATCAGATGAGTAACATGGAATTGGGAACTCTTATATCTTGGTAGATACAATGAGAAGTTTAAAGGCTGAAATAAGGAGTTGCAAGGCAGATAATGACAAAATCATACATGCGTGGGTCAAACAAGTAGAGGTAACTGTAGTGATACTTCAGAGTTTCTTAGAATTGTAATGAGAGGGTGGTCCACTTCAAATCAGCTGTGAGTAGGAGGAAAGAACTAATGGGGCATATGGAAGTAGGTCTCATGGAGAGTACAGGTCAGATGGAGATGATACGATCGTAGATGGAAGGTCCTTGGATACTCTGGATAGTAGGGGTGAGAAACACAAGTACTATTCTAGTTATGGTTTAGTCTTGCATCATGATCATCATTGTTATCATCCTTATAGGAGGATTGATAGGGGATATTTTACGAATGAGATTTAGAAAGAAAATATACCTACATTCAATGGAGAGATGAAGAAATCACATGATGCAGAGGCATGGTTTCTTGGTATGAGGAGGTTCTTCAGATTGCATGATTAATCAGAGAACATGAAAGCATAGATAGTCACTTTCAGCCTTAAAGGGAAAGAAAATATATGGTGGGAGGATGTGAACAATGTTGAAGGTATCGGGAGGACAACGTGGCTTGGAATGATTTTGTGAGCCTCTTCAAGAAGAAGTATTTGTCGGAAAGGTATTATGATAACAGGGCTAAGGAGTTTCATGAGTTGCAGATTGGTTCCATGACAGATGATGAGAATACTAATATGTTCTTAAACATATTGAGATATGTGCCTTACCACAAGGAGGAGAAGGCCAAGGTTCAGATATTCATCAGTGGACTTCAGCTAGAATATAGAGACCAGATTGAGTTCCATGAGCCTATATCACCCAAGGAGCCCGTCTGAAAGATGAAACATTGTTATGAGCAGTCGAAGTGCAAATTTGAGTCTAAGCTTGACTTGAAAGGAAATGAGAAGTTTAAAGGAAAATGGCGAGAAAACCAGGGAATAGCTCAAGATGCAGGTGAGAAATAAAATGTGATCCCTTAGAACAAGTTCTATACAGTTGAGAAGGGAAATGGAGAGAAACATATTAGAGGCGATGGTAGTGCATTGTTACAGTGTTGAATACATGGCAAGGATCATCATAAGAGGGATTATCCATAGTATCAGTGTGTATACCCCATGTATATTGTGCTCAAGATGCACATGCAGTTTGGGATATTGGTCATAGAATTCTTTAGTTTTATGCAACTATTGAGAATAGGAAGGAAAATCATCAAGCATATATCATTTAAATGGATGCTAAGCTTTGTGATAAAGTTGTTTCTATTTTTATTGATCCTAAATCTAATTAGAGTTATATTAATCCTAACCTAGTGGATAAGTGTGGGTTGAGAAAGAAGTGCATGCAAAATCTTGGTTGGAAGAGTTGGCTACAGGTACAAAGAAGAGAGTTCACCATTGGGTAAGATCTTGTGCATTTGAGTTAAATGGTATGCCTACAACAACACATTTGAGTATATTTCCATTGGTATCGTATATCATGCTTTTGTGTATGGATTAGTTGTACCTTCATATGACCAAAGTCGATTTCTTTGAGAACATCGTTGAGTACCTGGATGATAATGGGGAAAATAGAATTTTGTAGGGAAAAAAGAATCCTACATCAATGAGGATGGTTACCTCTATGCAGGTTAAGCGTACTTGCATTAAAGGCTGTGTGATGTTTGTAGTGCATATATCTAATGACAAGGGAAAAGATGTTGAGGATGGAGAAAAATTCAAGATGTACCTTGTATTGCAACTATATTAGGATGTGTTTCCAACAAATATTCTAGAGTTACCTCCTCACAAGGAAGTAGATTTCTCTATTGAGTTTATGCGAGGGGTAGCACCAACATCAAAGGAATTTTATAGAATGAGTACCCCAGAGCTAATAGAGTTGAAATGCAGTTAAAGGGAATGCATGACAAAGGACACATTAGGCCAACTGTATCACCTTGGGGTGCACCAATGTCGTTCGTAAAGAAGAAAGATTGTACACTCATATTGTGCATTGATTACATGCACCTGAACAAGGTGATGATCAAGAACAGGTACCCATTGTCGAGGATTGACGATTTGTTTGATCATTTTAAGGGAGAAAGAGTGTTCTCTAAGATCAATTCGATATTAGGATACCATCAGGTGCGCGTCAAGGAAGTGGATATCTACAAGACTACCTTCAGGACCAAGTATGGGCATTATGAGTTTGTTGTAGTTGAATTTGGTTTAACTAATGCTCTAGCTACATTTATGTTTTTGATTAATAGACTGTTGCATCCTTATTTGGACAAGTTTGTTATTGTATTCATTCATGACATATTTATATACTCCAAGAATTGAAAAAAGCATGTCGAGCATTTAGCAATAGTGTTGAGATTTCTAAGAGAGCATAAGTTGCATGTGAAGATTAGAAAGTACACCTTCGTTCAAACAAAGGTGCATTACATGGGTCAGGTTGTTTCAAAGGAAAGAATCACAGTATATCTAGAAACAATATGGGCCATCATGTAGTGGGTAGCTCCTAAGACTATGGATGGGGTGATATTATTCATGGGATTATAAGGTTACTATAAAATATTAATTAGAACTTCTCACGTAGTTCATATGCTATGACATATTTGCATAGGAAAGGTAATAATTTCAAATGGATAGAAGAATGTGTAGATATTTTGAGCACTTGAAGAGGTTGTTGACCAATGCTCTACTCATTAAGATTAGATATATCGATAAAGATTTTGTAGTGTGTACAAAGACATGTAAAAGAGGATTTGGTGGAGTCCCTATGCAGGAGGGACAGGTGGTGTGCTACAAGTCCAGGAAGTTGAATGAGCAGGAGCAAGAACTACATTACTCGTGACCTTTAGTTGGTAGCTATTATTCATGACTTGAAGAGGTGGAGGCATTATCTTCTTGGCAAGATATTTATATTAATGAGTAATCATAGTGGATTAAGATACTTTTTTAAATTTTGACCAACTAAATCTAAATTCCAGGAAGACTAGATGGTTGGCTACCGTTAGTGAGTTTGTCTTTGAGATCATATATATTAAGGGACATGAAAAATGAGTTGCAAATGATTTTAGTAGGAAGGTACAGGTAAACCATATAGCAGCTATGAGCTCTTATGGGAAATATTTATAGGATAAGATCTTGCAGGAAGTACAACAAGATGACTACTATATGGATATTATGCATAGGTTACAATAGAGTACATGTACAGGTACAAGTGTAGGTACATGTATGGGTATAGGTGTAGGTATAGGTACAACTACAGGTATAGGTATAGGTGCAGGTACATGTACATGAGATAAAGAAGTATACTATTGTCTCACTACAAATGGTTTGGTTAGATTCATGGACAGCATCTATGTGGCAGATTGCAGTGAGCTCAATAAGATTATCTTATGGGAATTTTACATCAAGCCATACTTGGGTCACACAAGATATCATAAGACATTAATGGTAGTGAAGTTCTACTATTCGCCAAATATCAAGAAGGAAGTGGTAGAGTTCGTGGCTAGATGTTTAGATTGTTAGTAGGTAAAGGAAGAATTTAAGAATCTAGGTTGTCTACTACAGCCTATTCTGATTCCAGAATGGAAATGGGAAGTCATTTCCATGGATTTCATTATAGGTCTTCCGAGGACAGCGAGACAACATGATTCTATTATGGTCATGGTTGACAAGTTGAGCAAGGTAGCTCACTTCATTCTAGTGAAGCCTACATATGTAGACAGTGATGAGGCACAGGTTTTCATCTAGGAGATCATGAGATTACATGGTGTTCTCAAGATGATTGTTTTGGACAAGGATGCAAAGTTCACTTCCAAGTTTTGGAAGGATTTATTTCTAGATTTGGGTATAGTGTTAACCTTTAGTACAACCTATAATCTAGAGACAAATGGATAGATAGAGAGGGTAAACATGCTCTTGGAGGATATACTAATGATCTACATGATGCAGCAGCAGCAAAGATGGAAGGAGTATCTTCCATTGGTTGATTTTGCATACAAAAACGGTTATTAGGAGTCATTTGGGATGAGTCCTTTCAAGGCACTGTATGGGTGGATTTGTAATACTCCCTGCAGTTGGAATGATTCAGTGAACCGGGTAATTATTGGACAAGATATGTTGGTAGCCATGCAACAAGAAATGTAGGTTATAAATAAGAATCTGAAGGCAGCATAAGATAGATAAAAGAGTTATGTAGACCATCAAAGGGAATTCAAGGAATTTCAGCTTGGGGAGCATGTGTATTTGCATGCCAAGCCCAAGATGAGCTCTTTGAGGATTGGCTCATGTGCCAATTTGGCACTACATTATTGCAGGCCTTTTGAGATCCTTGAGAGGATTGGACAAGTGGATTATCAACTTGCACTACCTCCAAATGTGAAAGTCCATGATGTTTTCCACGTTTCATTACCTAAAGGGTATACAAAGGATTTTGACCATGTTATTGATTGGTCTAAATTGTAGGTTGATCCTTAGTGCATATTGCAGCCAAAGCAGCTCATGCTCAAGAAGAGAGACATACAACAACTTAAAGTGTAGTGGAAGCACTTCGGGCCCAAACAAGCTACGTGGGAGATGGCGGATCAGATGTAGGCCATGTATCCTTCTTTTTATTCTGTTGGAGGCAAAGAAGCTTTGGTATGATGTCTGGTATAAGTTTGATATACGTTTTGTTGGTGTCTTGGTATGTACATAGGTATGTGGATGTAAATACCACCATGAGATAAGTTATAAATCTCCAATAAGCAATATGGTTGTTAGCTTGTCATATTGTCATGATGTTTTTCTTTTGAGTAGGTCATTCATTGTAAATACTACAACAAGATATATTTAAAACCACCATGGGCAGTATGTTTTCATTTTGGTGGTTTTTGTTGAGGTCTTGGTGTGGTTTAACACCGAGGATGATGTTCCCCAAGGTGGGGTGGTCTGTAACAACTCATGGTTAAAAGTTCACATAATAAAAGCTAAAAAAGGAAAAATAAGACCACGATTAAGGGAAACATATTCAAAGCTGAATATTGGGCAAAGATATCCTAGTGGGCATAACTGGATGTGTTTATGGGTAAGGGGAATTGGAAAAGGCAATGGTTAAGGCATTCAAAAGGAAAAAAGGTATTTTTGTAACATTAATTTATGAAAATAAAGAAAAACAGGAGAAAAGGAAGGTGAAAGGTGAGAGGTTGCATGTGAGGAGGAAATTGAAGGAAAATAATGGGAAATGAAGGAAATAAAGACCTCATTGATAAAAATGCTTATCAGGATCACTTTGTATCCTTTTTTCAATTCAATTTTGGACTTCTCTCATTATTCGCTTTCACTCACTCTCTTGGACACTTAGAGTTTTCTTGGAACATTCTAGATTTGGAGCAAGGAAGGGAGAAGTAAGCAAAGATAGGATAAGAAAAGGAAAGGAATGCAAAGATCAAGAATAGAGGAGAAGGATCGGGTAACTTCATCAGGAATAATTTAGGCAACATATTGCAGGTGTGATTTCGTAGATAGTTTTGACATGCATGGCATTGCATGTTGGTATATGGTTCTCTTCTTGTCGATGGCATGGTTTTGCCAGGTTATGATAGTGTTTTCAACCTTTCCTTCACTTTTTTAGCATAGTGATGGTGTGATGGGATTGTTTTCTTGGCTTTGAGCTTTGGAGTTTCCATATGGTTTCAGAATTTGGGGCAAAGGTGTTCTAAGGAAATTCCCCAAAGGCTTAGGAATTCCTTGACTGGTTTTGGCGGGATAGACGATAAAGCATGAGGGTGGAGTCTCGGTTTAGTGCCTAGTGATTCAGTGTGGACTGTGATAAATCATGAGAGAGTAGTTTCTGAGTTTGGGTAGGAGTGATCCAATGGGGATTGTGGTAATTCTTCAGAGACAATAAGATGGAAAATTCCTCAAGGATAATGATGGAGTCCAGAGATATTCCTAGATTGGTTTGGTTTTGTGATCTTAGTGTCGATTTTGATGAGATCACAGTTTGGTGAGGGTGGAGGTTATTTAACATCTAGATTCCCTTGGTTTTTTTTTGGATTGGTTTATCCATGAGTTCCCACATTCATGCTTGGAATATGGCACATGGTTGACTAGCTAAAAGAAATATTTGGTTCAACCATGTCTACAGTCAAGTGGTATGTGAAGGTCTTGAACTTGGTCAACTTTGAATATGTTTAATGAAAGATAAGTTATATTCCATTTCTACTTTTTAATATGTGGCTTTAATGGTTTTTATCTCATTGTTATTTTCATGGTTTAATGTTAGTTCTAAGCCTAGTTCTGTGACTGGTAATAGTCATGGTTATTTCTTGTATTTACTTGTAACTGAAAGGATAATGGATGCAAGACATATGTGGAAACCCCAAACCTGGTTGACCTTGCCTATGCTTAATGAAAGCTAAGTTCTCTTGCTTTTGCACTTGTTAATACGTGGCTTTAATGGTTTTTATCTCATTGTTATTTACATCGTTCAATGTTGATTATAAGCATGGTTATGTGACTGGTTATAGTCCTGGTTATTTCATGTATTTATTTTTAACTGATAGCATAATGGATGAAAGAACTAATTAATGTCAATATTGTTAAAGGAAGATGGTGTTGATCCTTCTTGTCAATTATCATATGAGTTATCAGTCATTTATGCTCTGTCCTATATTCTTTTCCTGTAGATTACATTGATGGCAAGTATTTGATGGAATGCCAATCCTAGTTGGGGACAGTCAGGCCTAGTCCTGGAGTCAGTTTTTGATTTGTAAGTATTTTCATCATGTAATTTATTGATTCGGAAAGATACAAGGGTTTCTGGGCAATGAACTAGATTTTGGGCTTAAAAAGTGGCATAAATCTTGATGCCTTAGGCACAAGTCTGAGGTGAAATGTCCCTATATGCATGCATACCCATGTCATGTGTGTGTCATAAGGTTTTCAGATGCACCCTTATCCATATCAAGGGAGCATCTAGGGGTTTAGTGGTCTAAAAGCTTAGTGGGAGCTAAGGGTTGGTCAAGGGAATGACTGTGATGCCTTGTGCGAGTCCTGTAGCAGGTGAAAAAGGTCTGGTATGGTGTGTTTTTGTCGGTTACACTTCCTTAAGGCCACTTAAGAGGTCCAATCATATCATAGTAATGTATCATCACATTTCTACCCCAATTTTCTCATCACTTGGGTAGATGTGGGAGGAGGGCATTACACACAATCTCTAATTGGGATGCCACAAGATTACCTTAAACTCATACCATGGTTCACTAGAGAGGATGATGCTTCAACCCAAAAGGATATAGATACATTATGTGAATTTGATGAGAATTTGAATGTAGAACATGTCGATATAGTATTAAGACTCTTTTTTCTATATTTAACAGAGAGTCTAGGAAATGGTTCAAGATTCTACCAAATACTTCAAATAATACCTGGGAGGAGATGGAGAACACATTCATGAAAAAATTGGGGGAGAAAAGGCATCATTGGTATATTGTTAAAAAAATTAATGCAATGAATAAAAAACGTAATTAATATGTTTCATAATTTATAAAGAGGTTTATTAAATTATACAATAATATTCCTACTAAAATTAAACTCCACAAGTTGTTTCCAAAGTGGTTTTTGTTGCAGCCTTCGAAATATAGTTTTACAAAGAAAGAATGTCTCGTACTCTAGACAACATCCAATTAGACTCCCTAGAAGTTGATGCAAATCTAACCTTGATTAAAAAGTGGAAATGGAATGTTGAATATGGTGATAGTAGGAGAGGAAGGAAGAAGCTAGTTCTTCAGACCATGTAAACGAAACCCAAGAACACAAGTTATAGGAGATGAATAATATGATAAGGAATTTATCTAAAAAACTGATAAAAATGGAGCTAAAGAACAAAAACCCTCATCAAATTCAACTAACGCCTAACAAAAATACTAACCCCCAATATAGGAGGCCACCCTTGCAAGTCTTGCAAAGAGAGGGAAATGATCAACATGATCATATTTAGGCTCCTTTATATTTGGAACATGATCATGAGGAGATGGTTGAAGAAACTATAGAAGTTCAAGAAACTCAGTTCTCTTCTCTCCCAGAGGGAGAAAATGAACTAGAAGCACATGCAGGAGAAGGGGGTGATCTAGATGCCCCACTCAATGATGATGAAATAGATAGTTATTGAAAACATTTTGTTGACTTCATGCAATCCCACTTTCATAGGAAATATGATCTTGGGTCATCTAGGAAAAGTTCCAGGGGTAAATATAAGAATGAAGAAACTCTTCATCCAAGTTCCCCTAAGCCAACACATAAAGGGAAGAAACCACTCAACCCTGTTTCACCAACCAGGAAAGAATGCCCAATCATATTCCTAATAAGTTTGGAGCCTTCAAAATAAAGCGATTTCTCCCAATGATAAATCCAATATTCAATGAGAACAAAGAACATGTTGAGTCCGCTAAAATTGATAAGAATCCCTCTACCTTAAGACTTAAAAAAGTGTTGGAGAAAGTCAAGATAGTTGTCCCTTTGATTGAATTATTGAAACAACCTAGTTACAAATCTCAAGTGTCTTAGTTTATTAGTTCAACCACCACTACTCCCTTGCAAGATAACCTTAACCTATAGGAAGAGAGGCCTATGGATATGTTTGGCCCCCATGTCGAGGAGAAGGAGTGTGCCACTACCTGATTCTATGTCACCTTGGTGATTCATGACTTGCTACTACATAATTGTATGATTGAATGAGGAGCATCTCATCACTTAATGCCATTATATATGAGACTACAATTGGCACTGCAGATAAAAAACCATAAAAAGATCCATACTCATTTGATTCCAAAATAGAAAAGTGTAAGGGTATGATTAAGGATTAGTAGTGAAGTTGGCTGAAATGCCAGTAAAAAGTGTAGTAATGGATATTGTAGTTGATAACATCCCTCCAAAATTTGGTATGCTTTTGTCTAGGTCGCCGGGAATGAAAATTGGGGCATCCATTAAATTGGATTTAACATCTGCTAGCATTCTTGTGTTTGGTGGAGAGGATCATCGATTAAATAGGGCATATAGATTCGTGAAGACAGTTACCAAGGAAAATAGTTCAAACAATGGTCCTATGTATGATAAAGAGAAATATTTCTCTTGTCTACTACTTGAAGAAGATGATTAAATTCCAAGAGACACCTAGGTGGAATTCTTTTCTCAAATCAGTAACAAATCATTGGAATGAGGTCAAGTTTGGAAATTTTATTTTGATGGTGCCTATTATAGGGAAGGAAATGGGGTAGGTGTGTTTTTGGTGTCTCCAGAAAGTAGCTTGATCCCTCTATCTTTCAAACAATAATTTGAGGCCAGAAACAATGTGACTAAATATGAAGCTTTGTTGTTGGGGTTGTAAGCTACTAAAAAGATTAATATTGGGTGCTTGATTGTGTTCAGGGATTCAAATCTAGTGGTGAATCAAGTAGAAAATCAATGTCAAACCAAATATCCAAGATTGCATTCCTACAGGAATGAAGTACGAGATTTGGTTTTTCTTATCTTTCAATATTCAGTTCCTTCCCAAAGAACGAAATAGGATGGTTGACTCTTTGGAAATACCTCCTAGTAATTTCAAACCCCCTCAAAACACATTACTCAGATAAAAATATGAGGTCATCTATAGGCCTTGAATACTAGAAAATGTGAAGTACTAGTCAGCCTTTGAAGATAAAGAACATATCAAATACTTTATGGAGGTCGTTGAAGAATTCTCAAACTCGGTGATTGATCAGGAGGACAAAAAGATAACATATGCACCACAGACCAATTGGGGGGAATCTATTATTGGTCAGAAAAACTTCCAAATAAAGGGAAATACCATCCCTGGAGGGTTGGTTCCATTGGAAAGGATTTTCAACCCAAGTGATGTGGTTGATAAGCCAACTAAACAAGAGCTTGAGGAAGATGTGGAGGATTGTAATATTGGCGCAAAAGCAAACCCTAGAGTCATCAACCTAGATAAATGAATTACAAGGGAATATGAACAAATATATATTGACCTTTTCAAGGAGTACATGGATGTGTTTTCTTTTCCATATGATGATTTCAAGACTTTTGACACCAGTTTCATACATCACGAAATGCCTATAAAACTGGAGTGAAGTCATATAAGCAGAAGCTCAAGAAAATTAATGGTTTGTTAGTCCCATTTATTGAAAATGAAGTTAAGAATTTATTATAGGCTAAGATTATTGTGCGTTTGAGGTACTCAGATTGGGTACCATATTTATTCCCTGTTAGGAAGAAATACAGGGAAATAAGGCTATGTGTAGATTTCAAAAATTTAAATAAGGCCTCACTGAAAGATAAATATCCTCTACCTAAAATGGATTATATTGTGCAGAAAGTGGTAGGTTCTACCCAAATGTCCATGATGGATGGTTTCTCAGGATACAACTAAGTCACTATACACCTTGAGGATCACAAGAAAACAAATTTTACTACGCCTTGGGGAATGTTTATGTATGCTAGAATACATTTTGGCCTCATAGATGTTGAAGCTACTTTTCAAAGAGCAATGGATATAGAATTTATTGGAAAGTGGGATAAATTCATAATAATCTATGTGGATGACATAATTGTTTTCTATAAACTAGATCTAGAGTACCTCAAGCACTTGCAACTCACTTTTTTAAAATGTAGAAGGTATGGTCTGTCCTTAAACCATAAGAAATCACAATTTTCTTTAAGTGAAGGGAAGCTATTATACCACATTGTGGCAAAGGAAGGAAAAAATAATGATCCCAAAAGGGTGGAGGATATTAATAATATTCCATTGCCAAGGAATGGAAAAGAAATTTAGGTTTTCTTGGGCAAAATAAATTTTGTAAGAAGATTTATACCAAACTATGATAGAATTGTCAAAGGAATCACATAACCTTTCAAGTAGGATAGGCAAGTCAAGTAGACTATAGAATCCCGGGAGTCGTTCTCTAGATTTCAAAAAGATTTTATAGAAGCCCCAGTCTTAGATAGTCCACATTATCAAAGGCCATTCCTCATTTTCTCTTTTTCCTCTCCTAACACAGACCCAATTGTTTTATTATAGAAAAATAGTGAAGGACAAGGACAACCAATTGTGTTTTTCAGCTAGGTGTTTCATGTTGAAAATGAAATAAGAAAATACTAATTTAATTTTTCCTTGAATTAAATTAGGAATTAAATTATAATTATGTATCTCATGAAAACTTGTACTAGTTAACTAAGTTAATTTGACTTAGTTAGCTCAGTTAAATTCGAGTTGAGGGTCTAACTAGAATCATGTAAAGTGTCTCTTGCAATTAGGAGCACTGGTTGAGTTTATTTTGAGTTGTAATTATTTAATTCAATCTTAATGAATTAAATTAAGTTAAACTAGTTCCAGCTGATGGAGGAATTAGTGGGAGATCAGAAACAGTTGTGTGTGACCAACAACAATATGATGTAACCAACATCAATGGGGTGTAACTAACTGTAGTAGGGTGCAACTTATAGTAGTGGGGTGTGAATTATTGTAGTGGGGTGTAACTTGTGGTATTGGGGTGTAACCTATAGTAGTGGGGTGTAACTAGCACTGATCAGTAAACTGAAGATTAACTCATAATTAACTCATCTATGTCAGATCAAAGAATGACCTAGTTGAGATTAGAGTTCAGGGGAAATATACTATCAGTTGTATAATCATTTTGAATTGTACAGGTGGTGCATGTAATGAGAGGAAGACCTATGAGGATTTCACTTTTCATATTTGTGGCTTTTCCCAGTTAAATATGGACTAATTCTGAAGGGAGCAACACAAGGAAACGGGTTCTTGAAAGGAAGCATAATTCACTAAGGATTGGCTTGATCTTGTCTGGGAAGTAGTGAGATAGATAGAGATAGTGCAGAGGTTTCTTGAGATTGTGCAAAGCGTTATAATCTTCGTGTTATGTGTGATTGAATTCTTTCTCTTATATTCTTCATGATTTCATCGATTGTTTATTGCTTTCACTGATGAGTAGAGTAGATTCAAGTCAATTGTTTTAGAATATTATAATCTTCAGTTTGAATCTAGAAGGAATTTCCACATGATACAAGAGCTTAAATCAATATAGAAGAGGAGAATACTAGTTTGTGTTTTCCAGGAGAAATAAAATTTGTAGTATCATACTTCAAAGCCAGAAAGATATCATTCTTGTTGGTGTCCCAAATTTCTCTATTTTTACCCCATTTCCATAAACTTTAACCTCTATTTTATCTCCACTTAACCCTCTCATTCCTGCACTAGTCCAAGATACTCATATATTCCTACATATGCTTCGTATTTCATAATTAAGATTTATTAAGTTCTTTATTAATTATTTTACATAGATGTCATGCATGTTAGTATCTCTTGTAGCTTATGTTTAATTTCCTAAAAGTAATTGAAGAACTAAGTGTTAATTATTAGTTAGCATGATCAGTGCAAGTAGATTCCTCCCCCACTAACGGTGTTGCTCCGAGATCTCTATAATAGTTCGAATCCTTCCATGTGGGCATTTTGATCCATAACTCCTAGTTCAGTTGTTGACTAACTGAGGTTGGATATCGGTGGCATATAGTCAGGGATACATGCTAAGGATGGTCTACAGCCAGCGAAGTTCACGTTCCATTATATCTATTAGCCAGTTTTGTAATATTGGTTGTTAGTTTGTTCGTCCGAAAGGCTTGAATAAGGAAATACTATAACTATTAGAATTGGGCTAAGGCTGAAAGACTGTATAAAATGTAGACTGTAGGAAGAACCAAAGGAGTGATCTAAGTTTTAATTTCATTCACTATGTAATTTTGTATTTCCCTCGGCTCTGGGCTGGAAATGCGCCATCATGTATATTTCTTGATCAAGTTAATACAAGTAACTCGCCATGTTATCTACACGTCGTTTCTAACTTACATTTTATGCTTAATTGAGTGCTGAATCATTTCTTTTCCTAAACGGGAAACGAGCTGGTTGGCTAGGGCTCAATCACCCAGCTCATTTACCCTTTTGCTTTCACCATTTAAAAGGTCTGTGTAAACAATTATTTGTAGTTGCATGGTTTGAATAGTTCTTATATTTATTTCAGAAGTTCTGAGATAAATTTATTTCGTATTTAAGTGTGAATGGATCCATAGTTTGGAAGTTGATTGAGATTATTTATTTCCTGTAATTCCTTTCTTGCAATTATTGTCTTGGTTTGCTTCTACTTGGGTCATGCAGGAATATTTTTCCTGTACCAGTGCATGTAGATTCCTGCGCTCGAGTTTATTCATTTACTTCACAAAAAATGTTACATTTCTTATTATCATTTCAATTATTCCTCCAAGCAAAATTATTTTTAAATCTAGTAATCATTCTTAACATTAAGAGTATACTTCTGAAGGATCTGAGGATGTTTATATGAATTAAGAAAGGACGTTATTACAAACACTTTACACTTACATTTTATGACTTAAGAAAAAGAACAGAAACATTACAAGCGAGTTGTCGAAGCTAGCTGATGCATGTAAATTACTTTGACTGTTGCTTCGGTTATTCCATATTTATTTTTCTTTATGAAGTTGACTTTCATTGCAAGGTTCAACTAATTGAAGCATTTCTTTTCCATAAATAATTTATCTCAGGATTTAGTTTGCAATTGCAATTATTTTGAACACGTCTTTTAATTCTTTCGAAAGTAAATAGGAAACTTTGGTGAAGGATGCTCTGTCTCGATGAAAGAGTTGGTCTTTTGACACAGGAATAGTGTGCTCTAAGCCCTAAATCTTAGAGCACCTCCACAAAAACAAAAGTACTAGACCTACACTAGTGCAAACATATTGCAATAGTGCAAGAACAAGTTGTTTGTGTAGAAGGAAAATCAATTGGGAAAAAGATCTCTACAAGGGCCCACTTGTCAAGCTGTGAACCATCTATACTGGAGATAAACATAGTATTTCATTTTAGCATTTAATATTTCTTCTAGTTGTGTGAAAGTTCCTTTACTTGATTTCCTTGAAAATTATTCTTTTACATTCCTCCACTAGAGTCGCTTTGGTGACGATTGCCTTTAAAATTGTTTTCTATACGATTTTGCAACATTTCATTTAAGAAGTAGGATTAAGAATTCGAAAATTTCATACCACTTCTAGCATTGGCTGTGCTTCTTCTCTAAGTTTACGAAACCCCCGGGTTGACAATTAAGTGTTCATGAGTTTTCTTAAGTGCAATTCGTGCACCCAACAGTTCTAGGGGTTGAAAGTTGAATATTCCCTTGAGGATAGTTAAAACTATATTTCTTGGAAGGAAATGATGGAGGTAGTGCTGGAAGACAACATGCTTAATTAATTCATAGACAAAGATATTGCTAAGCCAGTTGATGTTGAGGATCTAGCATGGTGGAGAAAGTTTGTGTCAAAGTCGAGAAGGATTATCCTAGAACGAGTTCTAGATCATATTGTGTCAAACCTCCACAATAAGGAAACTCCATTTGCAATGTGGAAGTCCTTGATAAACGTTTTCCAAAGAGATAGTGACCATAGGAAGCTAGCACTGAAGGACAAACTCAGTGTAGAGTATGAATGTTGTCCTACCATGGCATCCTTTTGCCCAATAATCCTCTCTTTCTCATATATATTTACCACTTAATAAAGCAATATCTAAGAGGTTTTGATTAAGGTATGAATTAGTATGTTCTCCTATTTATATTCAACCGTATACCCTATTGTTTTGATTAAAAGTTGTAGTTAGCTACCAAACCAGTCTGTTTCCACAACTAGTCCATGATTATACAGTTGTCTTCATTGTTCGCAAGGTTCCAGAGTTCCAGGTCAGTAACAAAAGGTGTGGATGGATGGAGGATGACTCCCTCATGGATACCTTCCTATCCACTGAAATTTTTTTGCTAAAAGAGCCATAAGAGATCACAGTAAACTCTGAGTCAACCACCTGAATAACGCAGAATAAAACCCGAAATGAGTTGAAACCTTATCATTTTTATTTCACAATAAAAAAATGACAGTTTCATGATATAAGTTTATACAGGATTAAGATATATTAGGCTTATGATCTTCATACAGTTATGCAAAGAGACCTGCTATAAAGTTAATGGCCGCACTGTTATTTGGGTGCGCGCAGAATGATATGTTTTATGAACAGTTCATGAATTTCATGTGAATGAATTTTGTTTTTTTGTGCAAGCATTGTACTAATTTGAAGCTTTGAATTGCTATATGGAGGCCCCCTACAAACAATGGTAGGTTTTAACCAAATACAATCTGATTTCTTTTAATTATTCAATTGCTTTGGTTTGTGTAATAGTGTTGTATAATGATCTTGAATTGTTATTTTCATAAGAGCTTTAATTTTCTTTATACCTATATTAGCTTGTTATTTACTTTTATTTATACTCGGTACTGGATAGTTATTTGCTTTTCTTAGTTTCCAACATAATTTAAGTGTGTTCAATTCATAGAGGTTTCTTGGATTACTCTATTTGAGCATAAATTGAACAAGTGAGAACACCTCTCCTAAACAATTGAGTTCAACGGTATTCCTTCATAGCTCCTCGAGTAAGGTTTCATTTTTCACTTAGAGAATTAAGAGCTGCAGCAAAGAGATTTAAGATCAAATCCCAATAATCTAACATAAGTAAAATCACCCTCACACCATCCACAAACTGATTGGATAGAGATTAATTCCTAGGAAACCTAATCAACATCCCTCAGAATTTCAACACTAATACAAATGGCAATCATTGCCCCATATTATGTTTAGACCTTGACAAATACATATGACCTAGTGAACAACTTCTAAGTGCATATTGTGTACCTATACTTCATCATTCTACACACCCTGGTTGACAATTTATGATTGCCAATTCAAGGACATTGAATTGACCAAACATTTTGGCGTCGCTGCCGGGAAAGTACAATTAGAAGAGAAAAAAAAAAAAACAAAACCATAATTAATTTAAAACATGATGTGATTAGGGATAGAAACTCTAAGGGTATATTTGTAGGATGAGGAAGAAGTTTAATTCCTACAAATCCACTCACTCCACCACAATTTCAAGATTCCACACCACGTACTCAAACTCGAATTCCATTTTGAGGTGGACAAAGATTTCTTCAAGTATCAAGATCATAAATTCAATCCAAAACTTCACCTACTTCTTCTATTGAAGTTGTAATTGAAGAAAATCCTACAACCCCAACCACAGGAGTAATCTTTCTATCCCCCACTGGCAAACAAATTGTGGGAGAAGAATTAAACATTCCTAGTGAAGATAAGTAATTGGAAACTTATTCTTAACAACCTTTCATAGAAGACCCATAAAGATTAGAAGAACACTATCTTATCTCTGAGGAATCTATCATGGCCGAAGAAGAAGGAGAAGTATACAATGTCCATGGTGAAGGGGATAGGATTTTAGGCAGAGGAAGAGGAAGAGGTAGAGGTAGAGGAGCGGGTAGAGGCAGAGGAAATCAATATGCTTCAAGATTCCCTATTCTTGATGAAGATACAACCCTCACAATGAAAAATATATCACCCTTGATTCTTCCTAATTTCCATGGGAAAAGAAACGAAGATCCGGAGACATTTCTCTTTGAATTTAAAGTATTATGCAGATCACATGACTATCTACATGATGGTCAAAAGTTGAAATTTTTCCTTACCACATCAAAAGACTCATCATTAAAATGGTTCATGAGTCTAGGCATGCCTTCCATAACAACATGGGCATAGATGAAGGAGGCTTTCTTCGGAAAGTATAGAGATTATTGTATGCTTAGTTACCTTAAAGATGAAGTCCTCAAAATGACACAGAAAGAAGATGATAACCTTGAAGACTTGGTAGAAATATTTGTTTATAATATTAAAAGAGAAAAAATGGATAATTTGGAGAAGAATCATTAAAATCTCTTTTACTCAAAGTCATTAAAGATGAATGCATCGATCTACTTAACCTAACAGGAAAAGGAGATATTTCCCAACTACCATTTGTAGATATTTGTGATTTATGTGTAAATATCTCAAGGGGAAAAGAAAGAGTTGTAAAGAGTCCTAAAGACCCTCTCTTATCAAGAATAAACAAGTCCGTAGCTAGGATAGTTAGTAGGGCAGAAATAGGAAATCTACTTGACACCTATAAAACATATATTTTAGGGAGCTTAAGCTAACAAATAGACACCCTTAAAATACAAAACAAGAAAAATTCTGAAAATGTTGCATTATCTTCTGTCCCAAATTTCAGAAGAAACATGCTCTGAGAGAGTGTCCCTTAGACTCAAAATCCATACAATGTTGTGTCATATGTGTAGATAATCATGATACAAAGGAATGTCCATCCTTACCAGGTCTTAAGGTTGTATTCAATGATGAAGGAGTCTCAATACCAATATACCCTCTCTATTTTATAGCTAAAAGTCGATGGAAAAATCCCCAACCAAATCAACCACAAGGATTTAGACGACAACCATTTGGCCAATCTTCACAAAGTAATTGGAATTCAGCTTGGTAGCCTTGGGCTCTGCCATAATCACAACTTTGGAATCAAGGATGGAAAAATCCTTATGGAGCCTATGCCCAATATCAACAATACTCACCATCCTACATTCCACCACAATTCTTAACCCTGTCTAATCAAATTGCTCAAACCAATCAATTACCACAAGTCCTAATACAAAGTCAAAACCCACAACTTTCCCTACCATTTCCACAAAAATCAAATCAATTAATTATTACCCTCTCAACCACTTTCAAATCCTAATAATAAACTACCACAACAACCAGTATACAACATGGAGGGTAAGAATCCTCAAACTTATGTAATAACCCCATTAGACCTAAACAATGTCAAATTAAGGTCTGCAAGGGTATTACCAAAAAAACCTCCTGTTATCATTTAAAACACAAAATCGGATCTTCAAAAACATAAGAATCAATAAGAAGAAGGGGAGACCTCTCTCCCTCAGAAAGGAATTAGACAAGCAGAAGAAATTCTAATAAATTCTCCCATCATAGAAAAACTTGCAATATCAGTTAAACCACCTTTCTAGAAAGGTTGAAAATGGATGAAGGAATAGAGAAACAAATTATCTTGCCTGATTACAATATGATGGATGAAATGAGAAATGTTTGTATTAAGATAACTTTATTGGAAGCCATAAAAGAAATACCAATTTTCACAAAAATAATTAAGGAATTAAGTACACAACAATCAGGGAGAAGAAGAAAAGATATAAAAAGAATTCAGTTAGTCAGAAAAATTGCATACATTATGATGGGGAAGACGATAATAAAAAAATATTTAGACCCAAGAATCCCCATTGTAATAATTCACATCAATGGAACTGAAATACAAAACACACTAATTGACCTAAGGGAAACCATAAACATAATGAGCAAACAAGTTATGGACACACTTAGGCTTCCTAACCTTCAATACACGCCAACTTTGTTGCATTAGTAGATAGATCTGTTATTAAACCAGATGGTGTGTTATAGGATGTATGTCTATCCTTAGACTCTTGGGAATACCCTGTTGATTTAATGGTCTTAACACCCAAGAAAAATCTAGGAGGACATCCCTCAATTCTAGGAAGCCCTGGGTTGGCTACAATAGATGACTTCATCAGTTGTAGGTCAAGTGATATGTTTATCTCAAATGGAAATTCTTCAAATAAATTTACATTATACCCCCTACAAGAACAACAATAGATACAAAAACCGAAGAATGGGTAAAATATGGAGAAGACATACAACCTATTTTGGTCACTGAACAAGTAGAAGAGGAAGACAAACTTTCATATCTGCTAGAAAATAATGAATCTTCCTCACATGATGAGCATAGTAGAAATGAATATCTCACCTCCAAATAAGTATCATTGTTGTCTATGGAAAAAATTTCTAAATTCCTTGATAGAAATCTTTCCAGGAAAATCCTTAAATGTCAATGAAAACTTGGAAGACATTCAAAAGAAATAATTGATAGAAATTTTACAGAAACATTCTTCTACTTCTGCATGGGAATATACTGACATGAGAGGGATTGATCCTAAAACTTGCATACATCATATCTACATTGAACAAAATTCAGGACAAGTTAGACAACCTCAGCGAAGAATGAAACCAAATTTAAAATAAATTGTTATGGAAGAAATGCAGAAATTATTAAATGTAAATTTCATTTATCCAATATCTAACAATCAGTGGGTTTCGCCCCTAGTAATCGTTCCTAAAAAGAATGGAAAATGGAGAGTATGCATCAATTACAGGGAGTTGAATAAAGCAACATTAAAATACCACTTTCCGTTGCCTTTCATAGATCAGGCCTTAGATACTTTAGCAAGAAAAAATATTTTTCCTTCTTGGATGGGTTCAGTGGGTACAACCAGATTTAGGTGGCCCTTGAAGATCAGGATAAAACCAATTTCAGCTGTCCATGGGGAACGTATGCTTATCGGCTACTTCCCTTTAGGTTAGGTAATTCTCCCACAACTCTCCAAAGGGCAGTCCTTCACATTTTCTTTGACCTTATCCATGATTGTGTGGAAGTATACATGGATGATTTCACAATCTATGGGGATTCTTTCAATTAAACACTAGAAAACCTAGAGAAAGTCTTAATAAGATGTCAAGAAACAAACCTCTCATTAAGCCATGAAAATTGTTTCATGATGCTTAGTGAAGGAATTTTTTTAGGTCACCATATTTTTGGAGATGGAATTAAGGTAGACTCATCTAAGTAGAAGTCATTTCGAAGTTATCAGTGCCAAGTTGTCAAAAGGATGTCAGAAGTTTTCTTGGTTTTACCAGATACTATAGAAGATTTATAGAAAACTTCACAAAAGTTTCATACCCACTCTTTAAATTACTTACAAAAGACTGTGAATTCAGTTGGGATTCTGAATTTCAAGTTGCCTTTGAAACATTGAAAAAGAGAATTTCTGAAGCACCCATTTTAAAAGGACCTGGCTAGAAATTGCCTCTCCATATCTCAATTAATGCTTTGGATTCAGCCTTAGGAGCTGTTTTAGGAAAAAAAGACCTCAGTCCTTATGCTATTTATTATACTAGTAAAAATTTAAACCCTACAGAGTTAAATTATACTATAACCGACAAGGTGTTCTTAGCTATGTTTCATGCCATTAATAAATTCAGACATTATATAACTGGCTATGAAACTTTTGTCCATACAAACCATTCTACCATTAGATACCTAATGAATAAACTATTCACTAATGGAAGAATAACCAGATGGCCCCTACTTTTACAAGAATTCAAAATAACCATTTGAGATAGGACAGGAAAACAAAACACAATTTCCTATTTTCTATCTAGAATACAAAACGAAAACAATGGTTGACCCATAGAAGATAAATTTCCTGATGAATATATTTTTACAGTATCTACTAAATGACCTTAGTATGCAGATATTTCTAACTATTTGGCCACAAGAAAAATGTCATTTCATTTAACTCCTAGAGAAAAAAAAAGAATACTCCACAATAGCACATTGTACTCATGGATAAATGAGGAATTATATAAGATAGGACTAGACCTCATCATCAGAATATGTGTTTGGGAGGACAAAATACCAGAGATACTAAAAGCCTGTCATGATGAGCCATGTGGAGAACATTTCTCTGATAAGAGAACCTCTTACAAAATATTGCTTTTAGGATATTATTGGGCTTCCGTTTTCAGGGACACTAAGGAATATGTTAAGAGATGTGATAGTTGTCAGAGAATGGGCAAACCTACTACTTCAAATGAGATACCATTGCAACCACAAGTACTGATCGAACCATTTGAAAAATGGGCACTAGATTTGTTGGACCAATCAGCCCACCTTCAAAGCAAAAGAAATATAATCTGGTATGTAATGATTATGTCACTAAATGGGTAGAAGCTAAAGCACTTCCTTTTGATACTGAAAATACTGTAGTGTCATTTCTTTTTGAGGATATTTTTACTCATTTTCATGTGCCAAGAGAAATTGTAACAGATCAAGGGACATAGTTCACATCCAGACTAGTGCAGAAGCTTATGGACCAATCAAGATAAAACATCAGAAGTCAACTCCATATCATCCACAAGCCAATGGACAAGTTGAGTCCACAAATAAAGTGATTGAGGTTATCCTTACAAAGACTGTACATTTACAAAGGAAAGACTAGGTGGAGAAACTTCCAAAAGCCTTATGGCCCTATAAGACTACACGGAGGAATACTACAGGACATACTCCCTATGGACTTGTTTATGGGGAGCAAGTCTTACTTCCAATAGAATTCCAGATCCAGACTTATAAGATGGCAGTCCAGTTAGACCTTGACTTGTCAGAAGCCCAAAAGCAAAGGATAACACAATTAATCGAGCTCGATGAAATCAGACAAGCCTTTCAGAGGACCAATTTAGTGCAAGAACATAGGTCAAGATGGCATGATAAGTACATTAAAGAAAGGAAGTTTCATCTGGGAGATTGGACATTACTATTTGATTCAAAATTCAAAGATTTTCAGGAGAGATTCCAAACCCATTGGCTTGGACCTCGTGATGTTTAAAGTTGATAATGGAAGTAGTTAGAATCATGGCTATTGATGAAGAAAGAACTCCTCTATTAGTAGATGGACATCGACTCAAGCTTTACACGAAACCATTAACAAAAGAGGAATTTGTTAAAATATTTTAGGATAATTTGGAACTGACGATGGTCAAGAAGAATTCTTCTTCATTTCCACGTTAGAAATTTTCATTCTATTTGTTAAATTATATATATCTAACAAAGACATAATAAATAAATTATATGTATATATGCATATATATATATATATATATATATATATATATATATATATATATATATAGATATATAGATATATAGGTATAGATATATATATCTAAAGCTCATCTACTAAAGATTTCTTTCTCATAAGCTACAAAAACAACAACTTTCCACAGCTTCGACAACAATCCGTAGCTTGGACAAGCTTCCGCAACTAAACAAATTTCTGCAGCCCAATAATTTTGAAGTCTAGAAGAATGCTTGGTGACCTGGATTAAAGGACAGTTGACAACAATGCACTTGTAGAAGCTTAAGGATAGCAAATAAGGTTACAAACAAAAAATTGAAGGTATGTGCTACTTTAATTTAACAATAGGAAAAGATATATAGCATGTATGAGTAAGGAAATATAGTAGTAAAGTGTAATCATTATAACCTAAGGGTAACGGTCATCTAACGAAGTGTCATATGCCACCACACTAAAAGTCATGTCACAACCTTGTGCCAGATTTGCCAAATAAATTACCAAACGATAAGTCTGAATGTGCCTAACAGTTGAATCCATTTCCATAATCCTCTCGATAACCCATCCATTCTTCCCTATTCCTATACTCCTCTATTCTTTCACAATCACTCCATCTTTTTTCTAGCTAGCGAACCCTATCAGTCCCATTTGCCTATCAAGGTAGCCAATCGTCGAGGCCAATCATCCTTCAGCATGGGGGTAATTGTTCGAACTGAGCCAGTAGGGAAGCAATTCCTATAAGGGTACTATTGGGTAGCGGAGGTCCTGTGTAACAGTTTTGGCGCATAAAGCCTACTAGTTAGGATAATAATATTGTAAATCTATGAAATATGAAGAGTGAGAAATGTAATAGGCCGAGTCAAAGTGTTTTCCGCCCAAGAAATAATATTGAAAAATAGAAAGTAAGTCAGCCTGCCCATGGTCAGTGGACCAGAGGAATGTATAAACAGAAGGTAGAAAGTAGTTTGTGTTGTGGATGAATCTTGGTGTTATGGTTGGGTAAAGACAGTATTTTCTGCATCTGTAAGTCCGAGTCACAGGTTTTGGTAGATAGATAGAGGCTCTATAGCCGTGTGCGTAGAGGCCTGGTAGAGTCCACAACTATGCGCGTGGACCCCTGCAGCTAACTGTGCAGGGGAGATCTAGTTGTATTGGCAAAGAGTTGAATAAAGATAAGTTGATTTTGAAATATTGTGTTTCTTCTGAAATTTTTTGGATCTGGTTAATTTCTGGTTTAAATATGTATTTGATCTGTGCACTTATGCTTGTGTTTTAACTTTATGCAAATCTATAGCATTTCCGGGTGCGCGCATTGGTTATCTCTATTAAATGTTTGCTTAAAGACTGTAAGAAGTAGATCTGATCTATAACAAACTCAGTATTATTAAGTAGTAAGGATTTTCCTTGTTCCGGATCTACACAAAGGTAGAGTGGAATGACACTATAGAACGATGCACGAATCATCCAGACCACATCAAGAAATCCCAAGGGTGTGAAAACCTGGTTCCAACACCTTCCCCTACTACCTCAGGTGAGACCTCAGTCTGCGCTCCGCGAAGTATTGCTGAAAGGGATGATAGCTATGGGATTTGTTTGGCTAATAACTCTTCAAAACCTAGGTCAAGCCCCAATAAGATAAAAAATGGTTTCGTTTCTAGGACCGAGATCTGCCTAAGGGATGTCTGATATTGGGATACAGGAACCATATGGAGAAAGAATCTGAGGATTGATTGGATCAGGAGTGGTACGAGTTCATAGTAGGTCCTAATATACCGACGCGCAAACCAGAGGTTAAACATGACAATAGCGATCCAGTTGTCGGTATCTAAAGGAGTAGGAAGTGAAGATCCAGAACAATTTTTCTTCATGGAAAGGGTAGTATGGGAAGAGAATGAAGCCATAGATGATAGCATCAAAAAGGCTACCTAGTTAGCGCGCCGCAGGACTGCGCGCTGACGTGGCATATAAAATACTCAAGTGATCACCCAAATGCGGGAACAACAGAGATCCAGGCTGAATTGAAAAAAGAATTTAGTCAGTCGAAATCATAAACGCAGTCGATCATATGGTTCAAGGAGATCGCGATGATGCCTGGTGAAACTCCTTGGAATCTAGATCAGAGATTGAAAAGTACAATCTGCGAGGCGAACATGACCCTATCAGATGAGCAACACTGCGCATGGTTTTGGGCATCATTGACACCACATTTGAGGATGGCACTATCACAACAAAAGATCTCAACACAAGATGAAGCGTTATAGATAGCGATGAGGTTGCACGAAAATACAATGCAGGATCTGGGGTTGGGAGTTCAGCAAATCCACATGCAAATACAAAACCTGTGTTTAGAAATGTAGAATTTAAAAAAAGAAAAGGCACCCCACCCAGATGCATGGGAGGAAGTATGGTGTATAAAGTCTCGAAGTCAAGGTCACGATAAGGATCACTGTCCGGTCTTTGCGAACTATATGGAAACGGGGGTCCAACACAGTAGCGATCAGAGGCACAAGCAGGGCCAAGCACAACACCCTCACTCTGGTGCATAATCTGTCAGGTGGGAGGAAAGCACAACATGGACAACTGCCAACTACTACCAAAATTTAACCAGACCTGCCAGTAGTTGTTTTGTAACTTTTGCAAATCAGTGGGCCACAAGGAGCAAGACTGTCGTAGTTCTCAATTATGGATGGACCAATCACCTACCTATAGAATGACGATTGAAGCGTGAGGTAAGGATCCAACCATGGTGATAGTGCACAGTGGGTTGTAGGGACATGGATGAGGATGGGAAGCAATGGGGCTAGGAAGCGGTCGCGGGTAGCTAATCTATTACAACTACAGTGGAACAAGACACTACACGTGGGAATGTACCAACCCGACTAGAATATCGTGCCTTTACTGAGAATAGATCGATCATGATATGATAGGTTGCCCTACAATGATAGCATAGATATGAGAGAAGAGGGTGGCACAACCTACGACGACGCAAAACTTCCAAATGATGAGGGCCGAACCACACGAGGAAGACCCCAACATAAGCATGGTACTCAGAGTTGGTGCAGCTACAAGGGAGGCTAAGAGGAAAGTAACCAAGGACGATGTCAAGGTTCGCAAGGAGACAAATCTGGAAGCCAGGAAGAGCTTGACAGAGGTCTCTACCCCAGGTAGTAAGGATCCACAAGAACTAGAAAGGGATCCCTCAATGCTAACTACCTTTTTAGGGACATGCATGAAATTGATTTGTGATAATAAGGCAGTTAAAGGATTACAAGAATTGATAAATAGGTGCGCAGGGTTGGGTGAACCTCTTGTGGTCTAAAAGTTTGGAAATAGGCGTCATGGACTGGGCGGTAAATGTGATTAACGGCGTAGATTGGCGACTATGAGATGGATCAGGTCATTCTGGACTAGGGCTCCGATGCAAGTGTACTACCTAAACAGACTTGGGAATGCATGGGAAATCTCACATTACAATGGTCTCCTATTCAATTGGAAATGGCAAATCAACAGAAGATCCTGCCCATGGGAAGACTGCAAGGAATTACAGTAGACATAGAAGGTGCAAGCACCCGACCAGACTTTGAGGTAATAGAAATCCTAGATGAAAGTAGCTCTTACCCTGCATTTTTAGGGATAGATTGGGCCACCGATATGAATGGGGTTATTAATTTGAAGAAGTATAAAATGATATTTGAGAAGAATTCACTCCGCATAGTCATTCCGGTAGGCGCAGCTGAATGACCACATTACACTTAAACTGTGTGCGACGAAGGAAGTGATGATGAGTTAGATTGTATCTACAAAATTACTATGTGAAATCAAGATTGGGTCAATCCAACTACAGAAGGAAGAATATCATGGGGCATGAAGAGTCCTACGCCGAAGATTCAAATGAGGAGAACAAGCGGTGGAATAATTGGTTGAACAGAGTAACCACATTAAACTCCAATATGATGACTAAGTCACTGTATTGCATCAAAGCTCAAGATCGCAAACTACTGATGTATGATGGGCTGACAATAGTAAACGAATTCTTGACCAGATTTGAAAGCGCGGTTCCAGAGCACCAATGGATTGATGTGTTAAGATGGGCATTGCGTGTGATGCCTACGCGTTGGTGGGGTGCACATGAAGGAACCCTCGGCGATTGGCGCAAATGTAGGTGCATGATGTAGATAAGATTTGGGAAGCTGGAACTACGAATAACTGAGAAATATGATGGATGTGATGACCCATGCAAGCACCTTACCAGATGGGTCCAAGCCTATGGAGAAGAGCCTCAAACAGAGTGGGTACACTTATTTTATCATACCCTGGATGTCATTCCAAGGAACTAGTGTACTGAAACCAAGCTCCGACATGGTACAGGTGAATAGGATATCTTGTGCGAAGGATTTTTGTTATCATTCCTCTTTGAAGATCAATGGATGGAGATGGTGGATGACGTGTTGTAGGTTGTCAAGGCTGCTATTTTCAAAATTCCATTGGAACCAGAAGAAATCATGCAGCTAGACTGGTTGTGACAGTTGAGCCAGGCCCTGGAATGTTACAATGTGTAGGTAGAAGATGATGAGGACGATCCTAGAAACATCAATATTCTGGAAACATAGGGATTTCACCAGGTTCGTGGACCAGAAATTAAGGATCCAGATATCACCACACCGTTACAAACAAAATGAGTAAACATCGGAACGAAGGAAGAACTAAAGTATGCAATGCTTGGGGACTATTGGGATGATGCCATGATGGAAAAGGTCATCAAACTGCTTCGAGAGTGTCAAGATTTATTCCCAACTAAAACCATGGAGTTAAAAGAGATTCTTGGTGAGCTAGGAATGATGAAGATAACCATGAAGCTGGATGTGAAGCCAGTTAAGCAGTGACCTTACTGGTTGAATCCAAAATACAAAGTGAAGGTCTGCGAAGAGATGGACAAGATGCTTGCAGTAGGAATAATTGAACCAGTGGAGGAGTTCAACTGGGTAAGTCCTATGGTTGTGCAGGAGAAAAAATAGAAAGGTGAAATTTGCATCTATGTGGATCTCTAGAAGCTCAATGATGCATGTGTTAACGATCTATTTCCAATGCCCTTTATAGATGAGGTACTAGAAAATGTGGGAGGACAAGAAGCCTACTCCTTTACGAAGGGCTTCTCAAGGTACTGCCTGATCAAGATTGTGTCAGAGGATAGGAATAAAACAACGTTCACTACCAAATGTGGCTGCTTTCAGTATACGGTGATGGCCTTTCGGCTAAAGAACGTGCCGGCAATATTCTCATGCGTCATGTAGCTGCCTTCAAGGAATTTATAAATAAGTTCTTAGAGGTATATCTTGATGATTGGACTGTATTTTGGCTAGTTAAGAAACATACTGCAAGCTTATGATTAATGTTGGATATGTGCTGATGACACCAGATTTCACTAAACATAAATAAGTGTACTTTCCTCATCCCCTTCAGGAACTTGCTCGGCCATGTGGTCTGTAGACAAGGCCTCATGGTGGATCTGACAAAGATTGTTGTTATAATCAATCTATAAGCGTCGTGAAGTGTGAAGAAGCTACGCACCACACTAGAACACACTGGTTACTATCAAAATTTCATCAAGAGCAATGTGCAGATCATGGAACCGATGGAACAATTGTTGAAAAAGGACACTACTTATTGTTGGAATGAGGAATGTAACAAAAGTCTGGAAATGCTCAAGGAAAAGATGGCATCAGCCTCTATCTTGTTCTTTCCAAAATGGGACATCGAATTTCGCGTACATTTGATGTGTCATGTATCACATTGGGCGCAGTACTCATAGAAGGAGCGAAAGGAATTGATCACCTGATCGCTTTAACAAGTTGACGATTATCCAAAACTGAGAAGAACTACTTCACTACAAAGTGGGAGGGACTGGCGATGGTGTGCACGCTCCAGAAATATTGCCACTACCTACTTGGAGGAGACTTTAAGATGTATACTGATCACTCTACGCTCAAATACCTAGTGAATAAGCTTGTGCTTGGGGGGTACATTTGTAGATGGTTTTTATTATAAGAATATGATTTTGAAGTCATCAAAAAACTAGGACGTCTAAACGCAAGCCCATATCACTTCTCCCTGATTGAAAATGACGAAGAGCCCACAAACTTAGAGGAAAGACTACCGAATGCATAGTTGTATGCAGTACATGCCGCGAATGGCCATTTTGAGGTTATAATCCACTTCTTAACCGCAGGAACCACACCGCAAGGATATTCTGTTCAACAAAACAAATAATTGGTGATACACACAACAGACTTCATTGTTATTGTACGACACCTCTACAAAATGAGTAATGACAAAATATTATGCATATATGTACCTAAATTCCAGCGAAGATAGATCTCGGCCGAAGCACATGGGGGGTTTTCCGGAGGACATTATGTGGGCCATGCCACAACACAGAAGATTCTTCGCACCAGACTATGGTGGCCAACTCTACATCAAGACTCAAAAGCATACTTTCAGGCTTGCGACGTATGTCAATGAATTGGGAAACCATCGTGGAGGGATGAAATGCCGCTCAAGCCATAGATGATGCTACAACTATTTGAAAAATGGGCGATCAATTTTATGGCGCATATCACACCTCCAAGAAATACGAGGGCATGCTATATCATCACAGTGACATAATACTTAACCTGATGGGCAAAAGCACAGCCATTTAAAGACTATACGACCCCTGTAGCTGCGAAATTCGTGTTCGAGAATGCGTTAATGCAATTTGGATGTCCAAAAATTCTAATGGGTGATCGCGGAACACATTTTCTAAATGAGACTATCAGCGCGCTCACTGAGGAATTTCATATATATTATCAACAGAGTAGGCCATGTCATCCATAAGCAAATGGGATTGTTGAAGCATTTAACAAAATTTTGGAGACAATGTTGACCAAGGTATGTAATGTGCAGCGAAAAGATTGGGATTTGAACATATCTGTTGTGCTATGGGCATACTGAACAATGTGCATGAACCTAACTAGCAAGACACCTTTCTAGTTAGTCTATGGCAAAGAAGTCATCATGCCAATGGAGTACATTTTCCCCAGTTTATGAATAGTAATAGTGACAGGTATGGCTGACCATGGAGCTTTGGAAGAAAGGATCACGCAACTAGAGGAACTTGAAGAAGAGCGATTTTTGACAGAATTTCATTAGCAAGTACAGAAGCAGCGAGAAAAAGCCTGGCATGATTGCCATATCAAAATGTGCACATTCAAATAAAATGATCTAGTATTACTATACGATAGGAAGTTCGAGAAATTTGCTAGCAAACTCCGCAGGCATTGGTTCGGACCCTATGTAGTTAAAGAAGTTACAGATTGAGGTGTGGTCCACCTTGCCAAGCTTAATGAAGACCCCTTCCTAGGACGAGTAAATGGTAGTTTCTTGAAGTTGTACATGAGTGGATTGACTGCCTGAATAACCACCCAAAGGACAGTGTCACTGCTCCAGCCAATTGAAAGAGAGAGCGGGACGATAAAGCAGTCTGGGGGGAAGCTGTGTGACAATCAGGGAGCACATAGATTTTCTTTGTCACAAGGGTCACAATTGTGCAGAAAAGGATGCACTGCTACATTTAAAAGAAGAAAGGTGACCGTTGCTTCACTATTCATGAGAAGATGTCTAAGTTATGGAAAAAGGGAGTGGGCGGTGGGCAATTAAGAGACGAGGTACAAACTAGATCTGGAATGATCTGTCATAGGCTTAACATGAGGGCACTAGAACAGGCGGGAGTCAATGAATTTGAATTTCAAAACACTTATAAATCATAAGGGGCATCCACCGAACGAGCTGCACTTTTGAGAACAATAAGCGATTGTGCCTTCCCGCCGCTATGGAACTATTCATTATCTACGCTGAAGGGGTATGCCCGAGTGTTGTGATATGGCCATTGAAGATGCACAAATTTATGAGGATCACATTGTTGATAGCTGTGAGCACCCCTCAGAATGTAGCATCGATGGTCGAGGATATACCAGAAATCTATAAACACGAAGCAAAACTAGTCCGGATGTCATTGCCTCACCCATGGGCAGATCAGTGAACCATAAAAGATAAGTGAACAGATGTAAACATGGAGACAAATGGTGGAATTATAGTTAACAAGTCGTCTCTGATGTACCTTGAAGACTGGGATCTCATGGGCAGCAGCAATGGTCTTGCAAAATTGCAACACAAACTACAAAAGACAGTGCACATAAATGATACAAAATTGGAAAATGACTATGTTGGTATGAAGAGTTCCCGTATGCAGCACCCCAGCTAGAGTTAAAATCCTATGAGGGTGTGTTTTGTGTTAACCGAGAAAAGCAGAATGAGCATTATCGGTGGCATGAAGTGGTAGTGACAATGAAGCAAGAGCTGGAAGAAGCGTTGCAGGAGACAAAGAGGGAGCTGCAGAATGAAATACATCACTCACAGGAAGTTGAACCACGTAGCCTAGGCAGCGTGTATCACCGCACCGATGAGTGACTCAGAATGAGTCACGATGATTGTGTTGGGGGCCTGTTGGGTAGCGAAGGTCCCACATAACAGTTTTGGGGTATAAAGCCTACAAGTTAGGATAATAATATTGTAAATCTCTGAAATATGTGGAGAGTGAAATGTAATAGGTTGAGTCAAATGGTTGTCCACCTAAGAAATAATATAGAATAATAGGAAGTAAGTAAGCCTACCCATGGTCAACAGACCATAGGAATGTATAAATAAAGCGAGGCTCTAAGGGTAGAAAGTAGCTCATGTTGTGCATGAATCTTGGTGTTGTGGTTGGGTAAAGAGAGTATTTTCTGCATCTGTAAGTCTGAGTCATTGGTGTTGGTAGACAGATAGAGGCTCCGCAGCTGTGTGTGCAAAGGCCTGGTAGACACCACAACTATGTGTGTAGACCCTTACGACTGAGTCCACAGGGCATATCTAGTTGTATTGGAAAAGAGTTGAAAAAAGATAAGTTTATTCTGAAATACTGTGTTGTTTATGAAATATTATGGATCTGTTTAATTTATGATTTAAATATATGTTTGATCTGTGCGCTTATGCTTGAGTTCTGAGTTTATGCAAATCTATAGCATTTCTGGGTGTGCGCATTCGTTATCTCTATTAAATGTTTGCTTAAAGACTGTAAGAAGTAGATCTGATCTATAACAAACTAAGTATTAATAAGTAGTAAGTATTTGCCTTGTTCCATATCTACACAGAAGCAAAGTGGCGCGAGGCCATAGAATGGTACACGAATCCTTTAAGCCACATGAAGACATCCCAAGGGTGTGAAAACCTTGTTCCAGCACCCTCCCCTGCTACCTATGGTGAGACCTCAGTATGTGCTTTGCACACTATTGCTGAAAGGGTCGATAGCTATAGGATTTGTTTGGCTAATAACTCTTCCAAACCTAGGTCAAGCCCCAATAAGCCAACAGGTACCCACAAACTAGGGAGTTGTTGCAAAGAAGACAATGGTTGCAGTTCATTGAGAAATTTAGCGGTTTCCACAAAGAGGTAACTAAGACATTTGCACACTCCTTCGATGGAATGGACACCAAAATTGGGGACATAAAGCTCACAATAACAGAGTTTATGATTGTTGAGTCCACTGAGTTACCAAAGCATGGAGAAAAGTGGGTTAAAAGCAGAGGGATTGATAGCGTGGACTGGAAGGTTTTCCTCAATAACCCAAACATGGACACAATAGTCTACAAAAAAGGTATTCTAAGCTCTACTCTTAAAAATAAATAGAGAAACTTATTTCTTGTGCTTCAGAATTTTATCACTTGTGAGGGTAGGTTTGGACAAATGTGCTTTTATCATGTTAGAATGATGATGCACTTCCTTGAGGATCATCAAATGAACTGCCCCTATTTTTCTCTTGAATAGCCTCAAAAAAATGGCTACAAATGTTCAAAAGAAAATTTAATGCATAGAAAACACCATGTACCATCATGGTTTGGTGAAAATATTGGTCGAATTTTACCTTCGAAGTACAGGGGATGACTGCAAAAGTCTCTTAACAAGGAACCACTTTGAGGAAAAATCCCCAGAAAAACCATGTAACACCAAGGCCGTCAGAGGGAGAAAAAGAACCATAGAAGTGATAAAAGGATAGGCACCTCAAACTCAGACAGAAGTAACAAAAGAAGAGTTGCCTATAGTAAATATTTTGCAGAGAATGAAGAGGGGAAACCCTATAATAAAGAAAGCTATCATAGGTAAAGAGGAACTCTCACAAGCTAAAACCTCTCCTCTAAAAGAGAAATGGAAGAATAAGAGGAGGAAAGTGCGAAAAACACAAACCCCAGTGTTGAGAAGGAGAACAAGGTTGAGCACAACTCAACAAACAACCTCAAAAACTATATGACACATTAACCTTGAGGAAAATGAGAAAAATGGAAAGGATTCAACTCAAGAGAAACCAATAGAGAAAGCTCCAATAGAGATTGATCCAATAGAGAACAGTCCAACAGAGATTTAGCCAATAGAGGATGAGCCAATTGGAAGCCCTGGGAATTCACCAAAAGGGTCACCAAGATCATCACCATAGCCTCACATCTCACATCTAGTAAGCTTGATACATAGTCTAGTTACTGACCCCACACAACAAGAAATATATGTTTAGAAAATCTTTGGCAAAATCACATAACCAATCTTTTGTCGACGCGTTTCGAACCAACAAGTGTGGTTCATCGTCAGGACAAGTTGAAGAACCAATCCGGCTCAGCTTGTTTAAATAGAGTGTGCAGAGACTCCAACGGCTATATTGCCAATGGCTAATTAGACCAATAGTCCTAGTCAAACCTCTAATATTCCAGATATATCATTAAATTATATCTATTTATGAATCATATTTATTAAATAATCTCTATATATTATTATTCCAATATTATTTAAAAACAAATAGTATTAAATTACCAATTAGTTACATTAAAGGACATGAAAGGCGTCTATGTCATTCCCTGTTCCTGTGGGACCCCTTATATTGGTGAGACTGGTTGCTCTATCAATCAAAGGATTAGCGAGCATTCGGCTGACTTAAGGCATGGTAGGACCAAGTCCTCAGCCCTGGCTGAGCATGCAGGGAAGACTATGCACCATGTATGTATAGAAGAGGCTCAAGTCATTGCCAAAGTTGTGCGGTTTCACCATTGCAAATTTAGAGAGGCCCTGGAGATTGAGAAAAGGCCGATCAATCTTAATAGGGATGATGGCTGGAAGATTAGCAGTTGCTGGGTCCCAGCCTTGTCTTCCTAGCCTCCTCATTCCCCTTTTGTTATGTCTTGAGGTTTCCGTCTTAAGATTGGTTGTTAGCAGTTAGTCCCCTTTTTCCAGGGTTTCTCCCCGTCAATCCCTGCATCCTATAGTATTAGTGCGGTTTAGTTTGGGTTTTTGTATTATTAACAGGTTAATTTGGGTATATTAAAATTATATTAGATTTTTGTTTCCATAATTTCTTTATTTATACATTTATATTTATTATACATTTAGTATTGGAATTCCCTTTAATTAATTTCTTATATATTTGATTAGTAAAAAACCCTTTTTAAACCTTATAAGGAATAATATATTTCCTATTTACATAGTTAATAATTTGTATCGATTAAATAGTGATTAATTAACGAATATTATTTATTATAAAATTGTGAGATAAGATCTAATTTTACCATTAGACTTGAATGATAAATAAGATAATATTATTAATAAATTTATGATAATAATATTGTAATTAACTATGTTATTTACTAAATACTATTTGTTTATGTCTTAATAATGGTGGAATTATTAAATATAGATTATTAATTATTATATATAACGTATTAATTTCGAATGGGCCATTATATTTAAATAATAAATAGAAATTGATATATTTAGTTTACCAAGGGACCATTCGATTTAATTAATTATCATTAAGTAATATACAATTACCTAATGTAACTAATTGGTAATTTAATACTATTTGTTTTTAAATAATATTGGAATAATAATACATAGAGATTATTTAATAAATATGATTCATAAATAGATATAATTTAATGATATATCTGGAATATTAGAGGTTTGACTAGGACTATTGGTCTAATTAGCCGTTGGCAATATAGCCGTTGGAGTCTCTGCACACTCTATTTAAACAAGCTGAGCCGGATTGGTTCTTCAACTTGTCCTGACGATGAACCACACTTGTTGGTTCGGAACGCGTCGACAAAAGATTGGTTATGTGATTTTGCCGAAGATTTTCTAAACAATGCTATGGATCACAGAAGTCTAAATTCCTTAGGAAATATATGATTACATAGATTCACTGGAAAGGAAAGCAACAACAACAAAGGAGACCATAGAGAGCCCCGGAGAAGGAAACAACAAGGTGAATGAGCATTCGGACTCAAACATTTTGAACTGGGAGATATTTCAATTAGAAACACTGAATCAATATCTTAAAAATGAAAATCAAGCCCTAAAAGCATAGAGTGAGATACAATTCACCGAGAGTGATAATTTAATACTACATCTAAGCTTATGGTATAAGAAAAACAAGAAGTTGGAGAAGGAGAATAGAATTATGCAAGGAGAGATAATCAATCTAAAGTACAAAATCCTAACGAGGAAGCCTAGAATTCCAATCTCTACCAAAAAGAAGAAAACAATGAAGCAAGGGGATGACAAATAAGAGACACAAGCAGAAGACAAGGAAGAAGTGTATGAGGACATACAACATCTCGAGTCTGGTGGAATGTAGTGTCTAAAGATTGTCCTACCATGACATCCTTTTGCCCAATAATCCTCTCTTTTTCATATATATTTACCACTTAATAAAGCCATATCTACCAGGTTTTGATGAAGGTATGCATTAGTATGATATCTTGTTCATATTTAGTTGTATACCCTAGAGTTTTAATTAAAAGTTGTAATTAGCTACCAAATCAATCTTTTTCTGCAGCTAGTCCAAGATTTTGTAGTTGTCTTCATCGTTCACAAGGTTCCAGATTTCTAGGTCAGTAACGAAAGGTGTGAATGGATATACGATGACTTCCTCATGGATACCTTCATATCCACTCAAAATTTTTTGCTAAAAGATGCACAGGAGATTACGGTCAAAATTCGAGTCAACAAACTGAACAACGTAGAACCGAACTCAAAATCAGTTGAAACCTTATCGTTTTTCTTTCGAAATAACAAAACAAAGGTTTCACGATATAAGTTTAGATAGGATTAATAGATATTAGGCTTAGGATCTTCATACAGTTATGCAAAGAGACCTGTTATAAAGCTAATGGCTGCACTATTATTTCGGTGTGCACCAAATGATATGTTTTCTGAACAATTTGTGAATTTCATGTGAATGAATTTGGTTTTTGTGTGCAAGGGCTGTACTGATTTGACGCTCTAAACTACTATGTGGAGGGCCCCTACAAACAGTGGTAGGTTTTAATCAAATACAATCTGATTTTGTTTAATTATTCAATTGCTCTGTTTTGTGTGGTAATTCTATATAATGATCTCGAATTGTTATCTGCATAAGAACTTTAATTTGCCTTGTACCTAGATTAGAGCATTATTTACTTTGTTTTATACATGGTACTACATAGTTATTTCCTTTGGTTATCATCCAACATAATTGAAGTGTGTTCAATTCATAGATGTTGCTTGGATTACTTTGTTCGAGTAGAAATTGAACAAGTGAGAAGACCTCTCCTAAACACTTGAGTTCAACGGTATTCCTTCATAGCTGCTAGAGTAAGGTTTCATTTTGCACTTAGAGAATTAGGAGCTGTATTAAAGAGATTTAAGATCAAATCCTAACAATCTAACTTAAGTAAAATCACCCTCACATCATCCACAAATTGATTGGATAGAGATTAATTCCTAGAAAACTTAATCAACATCCCTAAGAATTACAACACTGATACAATTGACAAACATCACCCCATCTTAAGTTTAGACCTTAAAAATTACATAACAACCTAGTAAAAAATTTCTAAGCACATATTGTGCAACTATAATTCATCAGTATACACACCCTGGTTAACAATTTATGATTGCCAATTCAAGGACATTGAATTTACCAAACACTTAGAAAGGTCAACATGGTGAAGGGCGACAATATACTGAAGTACTTGACCAAGTTCAAGAAATGTCGGGATGAGCTTGGAAGTTTCGGTGTTACATTTGTTGAAGACAAAATGATGAGCCTACCACATCTATGCCTTCCCAATAGATAGCATAGTTACCGCGACCCAGTTATTGGGAGGGAGAAGCTACGAGAGTGTAAGAGGTTGTGGTTTGACTTAGTACAAGAAGTGATTTAGAAGATCACCAGATATGGATCATCATCCAAGCATAATAATGAGGAGAACTGTGCCTTAAATGGAAAGGTGAAGAAAGCAAAGGGGAATTCATCTGATTCCAAATTATATTCTAATGAGGGCGACAAGAAGAAGGAATTCTCGAAGATTAAATGTTTCCACTATCAGTAGATGGGATACTATGCCATAAAGTGTGCACACAAGAATGTCGATAAGAAGCCCTTATGAGGGGTGGCAGATGAAGCTCTTGATTCAAAATTCAAACCATATTTCACCCTCATCACTTGAATGGTGACATCAGTGATGGGTAGTGTGTGATACCTAGATAGGAGATCCTCATTCCATATGAATGAAAACAAATATTTCTTCAGTGACTTGGAGGAGAAGGACCTCCAGACGCACATCAAGATGGGAGATGATGGGGTGTATAGCTCGACCCACATCAATACACTTACCTTTCATAGGGAGTCTCATACTCCTCTAACATTAAAATATATCATGTATGTTCCAGTCTTAAAGAATAATTTGGTTTTAGTTTCCATTTTGGACGACCGTGGCTATGATGTGATATTTAGAAAATGAAAGGCTTTCCTTCATCACATAGCCTGAGGACAAGTGAAGTGGATTTCACTTCGGGTGAATAACCTCTACAAATTCGATGTAGAAGACTGCACTTCTTTGAGAACTAAAGAAAAGAAGGTGTAGAGACAAGACATCAGTGAGTTATGACATAGAATATTAGGTCACTTGCACCATGAAGCTTTGAAGATCATGAAGAAAATTTCTATAGGACTTCCCAAGGTTACACTAGAGTAGAGAGACACATGCAAAGGGTGTACATTGGGGAAGTATACAAAATATTCCTTTCATGATAAAGTCAATCGAACGCAGGAAATCGTTTATTCAGTTCACTTAGATGTGTGTGGATTGTTCTCAACAGCCTTGACGACCAAGCACAAGTATTATGTAATATTTGTTGATGATTTTTCTCATAACTGTTGGATTTTCTTCATGAAGAAGAAAGATTATATGTTTGCTAAATTGTACGAATTTAAAGCACTTGTCAAGAAATATAATAGTATGAAACTTAAATATCTGAGAAACGATAACGATGGAGAAAATGTGTCGAATAAATTCAAGAAATTATGTTCATCAGAAGGCATTAGAAAGGATTTAATAACACCTCATAACCGATAGAAAAATAAGGTGGCTGAAAGGAAGAATAGAAGTATTGTAAGAGTTGCACAAGCAATGTTACATGATCAAGGCCTACTATTTCACTGGTGGGTTGAAGCATGAAACACAACTATTTATTTTCAAATTAGAAGCCCTTTTTGAATTCTCAGAATGAGTACACAAGAAGAAGGTTCTTAGGTAAGAAACCAGATGTGGCACACTTCAATATATTTGGTTCATTAGTCTACTATCATGTTACCAAAGATGCACATAAAAAGATAGAGCCAACAATTGAGTTGTGCATATTTGTGGGGTACATTGATCACCTCAAAACTATCAGGTGTACCTTTCATCCAACAGGATTACAGAGGTTCGTATAGATGTGAAGTTTGATGAAGAGAAGTCAATGGGATGTTCCCTTGAGAGGGAGCTTCAGTTACATGCAATTGAGGAGCTTCTATCACTAAAGGAGGAATGTCATGTTGATGTTGAAAACCCATAGTTAGAGGAGTAGAGAGTGGAAGAACCCACTCATTCAAAGAATTCTAGAGATGCAAGGAAATGCACCGAAGAGATTGATAGGTTGATGCATGATTCTAGAGATAATATGGGAGCACCGACATCGCAGCACAGGTAGACGAGGTCACTAGATCGATACACTGGCTACATGGCTATGATGATCGAGAGTGTAGACGTTGAGCCATTTTCATTCGAGGAAGCAGTGTAACAACTAGAATGGGTTGATTCCATGGTTGAGGAGTATGACTCCATTATCAGAAGCATTGTTTAGGAAGTGGTTTGAAGTGCAGTAGACAAGTCAGTGGTGAGTTCTAGATGGCTTTACAAGGTAAATCAAGCAGCAGAGGGGAGTGTGTAGAAACACAAGGGTAAATTTGTGGCTAAAGGATTCTCTTAGGTGGAGGGAATTGATTACGATGGGACCTTTTCTCCAGTAGCAAGGTACTCCTTTTCACACAGTCAAAAGGGTCTTTTTCACCTTTATTTACCCTACATTAACTATCAATCCAGGAACGATTTGTTATTTCAATGAGTGTACTCAGTTTGAGGCGATCATTTGTCAGTGTAATGCTAGTATTATAATGCTTAAAATACAAGAGTAAAAGGATGCTTGGAATAAAATCTACTTTCAGAAAGAAACTTAAAACTCAAATCATGCACTCAAAAAGCTACGACAATGTATCAATCAAGGGTATAGTAGTGGTAACTCTTCCCTTTGTAAACTGATGCAATTAAAAAGCAATCAAGGAAAAGATCATCAATCTTGCAACTGGACAACATATTTTAATGTTCACTACAGTTTCATATTGTTCTCCACACCAAAGCAATGATAATTCAAATGACAAGAAATGGAACATCAACTAATCTATTTAATAGAAATTGAATAGTAAAGCCTTAACCTACAGGAATGAATGAAGCAATAACTGTATCCTATAGGAATTGAGTAACAATCTTTACTTTAGAAATTATTTAAACATCAAACGGAAATAAGACAGCAAACTAATCGAAGTGAAATATGGAACAACAACTTAAATCAAATGTAAATGTACAACAAACCAGATCAAATATTACACGCGGCACTCCTATATTAAAATGAACAACAATCTGAGCTTTGATATAATAAGTGTGAATCTTGGGTATAAAGGAACAACAATTGTGATCACAATGGAACAAAAATCCCAAATGAATAGCAATCACGTTTAAGAGTAAACCATAGATAAATACAGTAATACCGATTTATGAATATACAACACTGTTACTCTGTAATCGAACAATAATGGTAATTTGTAAGGAACAACAATGTTATACTATGATACCAATCGTTAAAGGAACAACAATGCGATATAAAGTTAGAATGAATAGCATAACATTCATGTTGCAGAGAATAACATTACTTATTCAAGTAGAAACGAAATGTAACAGAACCAATATGTAGAATAGTATGGAACATCAGAATACTGAACAGAGCGGGTAAAATAAATCAAACCACACACGAATCGGAAATAATGGTACAGGAGCAAGTGTTCCACCAGGGCCGAGCCCTTAGCCTACAGGGATACACTGCTTAAGATTACTCTAGAATCAAAGATAGAATAGCAACCAAAGTTTATATATTACGCATAAAAACAGAGTTACAATAATCGCTCTTAGAGAGAGTCGATGATCAAAGTTTCAATTACAACACAATAGTTTTGTCCCTTGGGCTAGCAATGTTGCCTCCTCTTATAGTAGTCGAGCGGAGATATCAATGATACAGCGAATCGTTAAGGTAGCGATCCCTCAAGATCAAAGGATCCTGAGGGATTCGCCATATTGTTAGTTCTCGAATATATTCTTGTTCTCTTATGCCAATTTGGTACCTCCTCTTCCTTTTCCTAGCTTATACGCTCCAGTTTAGATTTCCTTGTTTGGATACTGTGCCCCATCAAAGGGACAACAATTAACCTTGTCTTGTCTTTTCCTTTAGAATGGTGATCTTCCGTTTTCTCCTTTTTCTGCATAGGAAAAGGGTAATTATTATTCATTATACGTTGCATACAATTCTTCTAGATTCTATCATAATCGTTTTCCATATACTTATTTCATAATGTAAAGGAGTTATGAATTCAAGGAAAATATGACAAAGTGAGTGGTAATTACATACCTTCTCTAGGGCTCAACACACTCCCTAGCTTACCCTTTTTCATGCCCTCGTGAAAACATTATAATTGACATGCAAGGTAGTGAGGGAATAGGCTGGAGAAGGGATCTCATGAGGTGGTCTACAACCATGGTTACTAGCTAGGAACTTGAAGAAATGTCATGTCTGTCCTTTAGGCATTTCATATAAGGCTTGATATCCTAGTGCAGGGTGCCAAATAATTGGACTTCTAAATCTACAGCCTAACCAAGATGGTTCTCTCAAAACGAGGTCACCATAGAGACTCAGGCGATCAACAACCAGCTTAAAGTTCTCGTAATTAAATGGTTCTTGGTTTTGAATGTTCAGATTAGAAGTCTGATATCGAAACTTAGCTGCTACTATGGCAAGGTCTTTGATGGTAAAGAAATATTCTATCCCTTGTCGTATGACTATTGTGTGGATAGGTCCCAATGCTTCAATTACTCCCTTAGTTCTCATTAGGCTCCTATGTTTATTCCATAATTGTTGTGGGTCTCTAGGTTCTCCTCTCACCCATAATATAATCCATTTTCCTGTCTTTGAAAGACATTATAGGCTTTAAGCCACTTTATTTGATTAACACCAAAACATATAAATGCCTGTAGTTGGACATCTCCCACAAAAGGGCCAGGGTTCTGATCTGTTTCTCCATCTAATTCCAGATTTTGCAAATAGAATTCACATAACAGGTGTTGAACTTTCTCCCCATAGTGCTTACAACAATTTATGAAGTCATCAATAATGTTTATTTCTATAGGGACTCTTGCTTTAACAGCTTTAATTTTCAATTGTAAATATCTTTCAATTAAAAACAAAGCATAATTCCTAGCAGGTGCCCTGCATGCTAGAATTTCATTGTACAAAGAGCATAGGGTATCCATTTGTTTGATGACTATATCTAGTCTATGAGTTACCTTTTTGACTCTTTCTTCTTCCTTTTGCCATCCTTCGAAGGCCTGGCTCTCGGATAAGTTAACGTCCCTCAGCTACTGTTGTAATTTCTCATACTTTTCTCAAGAGACAGTCTACTCTGTAAGTTTCTCTACTGCCTACTAGGTTTGCACCAAGTCCTTTCGTAGAGTTACTGTCCTCCGGTCACTATCCCACATAGTAGTTGTAAGCGAAAGATTTACTTGAATCTTCTTATTACATCGTCTCGTACTTATGGTTTGAATTTCCTTAGAGGATGACGCCTCTGTCTGAATTTCCTTGTCATAGGCTGATATATCATCTGTTTGTACTTTGACATGGGCAACGACCGGGTGCTGTTCCTTTCAGTTTTGATTAGCAAGCTAGTCATGAGTCTTCTTAATAGTTTTCTTAAGGGGTTTTTTCTTAGCAGTTGTATGCTTTATCACAGAGTTCCCTTTTGTCTTCTTATTCATTTTCAAAACCCTTATCTGTTGCCGAAGTTGCTTAATCACGTTAAGCAATCTTTGTTGTTCCTTTCACAATCTTCTAATTTCTTCTATTTTCCTGGAAGGAACAACCATTTATTTACTCGAGCATGGACTTTGTTCCTCAAGTGCTATGGCTTCCTCTTGGAAAATTTCCTTATCTTCTTCTCGAGGGACTTCTTCAGTGCTATGCTGATCAGGTTGTGCAGGGGTAGAAACCCTAGCCTTCTCTGTTGCTTCCTGGGTAGCCTCTTCTTCTACCCCTTCTTCATCATAAAATTCCTCTGGTGTGTTCTAACTAGGAACAGATTGTTCCTCTTCTTCCACATCAATCTCTTTCCTGGATATAATCTCATCATGAGTAGAGTGATCCTCTTCTCCTTTATCTTCAGCACAGAGTTCTTTGGATGCACTTTTGTCATGAATAGAGTGCTCTTGCGGTCCTTCTTCAATGTGGGGGTTAAATGGGCTATGAGCTTGGGCATATTTGCCCATATTTTCTAGAATTTTCACCATCTCATCTTCTTGGAGTGGGTTTTGCAGTAGACTTCTACTGTGTTGCTCTGCTTCCTCTTCCTCCTGACCAGATTGTTCGGTATCTTCCCTCGGTTCTTTATCATTCTTCCAATTAATTTTCGTTCTCCCCACCTTCCAATTTTTGGGGTTCTTTGTCTCCAGAATCATGTATTTCTATAGGTTGACCACTGTCTTCCTGGAAATTCCTCAGCATTCCACTGATTCTTTCCATTCTAACATATTTCCTTCGTTTCAGAGGTCTGCTTGATGAACCGGTGTCATGTTTCTGTTTCCGGGCTGGCAAGGCAAGTCCTCCATCTATTGTAAAATTCAGTTCCTCCCAGCTACTCTGTTGTTGGGCAAGGCTGCAATTGATTATCAGCCCTATTAAGCCATGGTGACTTACTACCAATTCTAAATGGTGAGACTTCTTCAAGCTTCAGGGGACATCATGCAATAAAGAATTTAAAAACACAGGCAAATTCACAGTGCACTTTTGTTTTAACACAGCTAAAAGTTTAAGATGTGATGGTCTTACCATGTCTTTCCTCCTGTCACAAGTGATGTAGCTATAGATAATCTTCACCAATTCCACCCACGGCTCTCCCAAGGTTGCCGGTAAAACTCCCTTCCCTTTTATAGTCAGGCTCTGCCCTTCATCTTGGAAGATTTTCACGGCATCCTGCAATCTCACCATTTTCAGGATCCACACTAATCTTGTGGCCGGCAGTCATAAAACTTCTACAATTATGTTGTCAGTGAGTTCTATCTGTCTTCCTGTCACCATTGAATAATTCTCATGCAGGTTCTGTAAAAATTCAATTGCCACCGTTTCATTGGATTGTTGTATGTGGTTAAGGTAAACTAGCCATCCTGATCTTGCTAATATCTCTCGTGCGACATCAGAAACTATCAATACCTGTGGCTCCCTGTGAATTGATCTTCCTCCCATGGTTAGCACACTATGAAAGCATAGAGATAATAATGGAACAGTAAGCTGTTCAAATTTTAGCTAGCTGTTAAAAAACCACAGAGAATATGTCGGAACAACAAGCTGTTTGAATTTCAAACTTACTACTAATTTTTGCAGAGCGAAACATGGAAATAACTTCAAAGTAACAAGCCATGCATATTGGAAAACAAAATACCGCTAAGCATTTCATTTCCCAAGTCATTAATTCTTCCAATTGATGAGCTGACACGTATGTCAGAAAATTATGGGGATTACCTGTGCTTCCCCCCCGCATTGTGATAGGCTGTCCCCGACCGTCAAATGAAGGAGCAGTGAGTTGAACTACCATAGTACAGAGTCATTAAAGAACAACGTATGCAGAGATGCCATGTTTACAGTGACGAGGGGATTACCGAAATCGAGGCGTAACATAGAAACACTTAATAAATAAGGAAGTGCCATGATATGATGCGATAATTTGGAGGATAGGACAACTAATGTGCACAAAAGGTCTGATGCGGTCATTATCGACTTTTTCAGTCATAATTGATGTGAAATTGATTTTGATGTTTCAAAAGTTCGGAAGGGGTATATACATAATCTCATTTGAATGATTTATAAAGATATAAGAAGAAGGGTTGTATAATTGCTATTGTTGTATATGAAATCTAACTTCAATACCATCAACAGAGCTCTATTGCCCACAGGTTTCCATAACCTTGACAGAGTCGTTTATTTCACACTTGGAACCATAATCCTTTGTGTATGCATAGGAAAGTGCCATGCAATGTCAGAGTGGAGGCAATTATGCTAGCTTGGTAACCAGATGAATCACAATGCCATTCAACAAGAAGGAGTGAAAGGTGGGCAGGTCAGCTCGTGATGACCTCCTATTCCAAGGACTTTTTATTTTTCTGTTGTGCCTCTTGGATCATATCCCTGGTGTGGTGGCCATAGTGGGAATGCCACTTCACTTTCTTCCTTATGATCATGGTAGGTTGGCTCTTGATGAGACCCCCTATCCTTCATCTGAAAAATCATGTTAGCAATCATATAAACATTTTCCTTTTATATAACACTTTTCCTATTTATATACAGAGGGTGGTTCAACACTCCTTAAGAGTAGGGATGCTGGAACAAGTCTTAACATCTCAATAAAAATAAAATATACCCTTATTCTTATGATAAAAGAGAATTATGGGGATTTAGAAAGAACCATCATGATAAAAATAATAAATCATATCGGTATTAGTAGAATAATGACATCAAAGTGATCAATAATTGTGTCCTCTCGTCTTTTCTTTTATCAATTCAAAGCACTTTCTTCTAAAGATAATGATTTTTTTATGTAATTTTCTAATTTTGATATCCTCTAGTTTATGTGTTCATTGCATAGATGTATAGTTGTGCTTTAGATGACCATGACTTTAAAAAATGGTTTAAATGATAAAACACACAAAGGAGAAAATGCACCCTAAAAAGATAGAACAAGGATCGCACACAAAATCGCAAAAAGAAACTTGAAACTGCTATTCATTTAAAGGAACAACACCTGTCCCTTAATTGGAACAGCAAAGAAAACAGCCGAAAACAAAAAAATGCAAAAATGTTGAATTGTTGTTCCTTCGGAAAGGAACAACAGAAAACGAAATTGTTGTTCCTTTGGAAAGGAACAACAAAAGATGAAAGTGTTTTTCCTTCGGAAAGGAACATTAGAAAATGAAAGTATTGCTCCTTCGAAAAGAAACAGCAGAAAAATGAAGGTGTTATTCCTTCGAAAAGGAATAGAAAAAATGAAATTGATGTTCCTTCCGAAAGGAATAGCAAAAATGCAGAAGTGTTGTTCCTTCGGAAAGGAACAACAAAATGTAAAAGTGTTGTTCCTTCGGAAAGGAACAACAAAACGTGAAAGTGTTGTTCCTTCGGAAAGGAACAACAAAAATGTGAAAATGTTGTTCCTTAAAAAAGGAACAACAAAACATGGAAGTGTTGTTCCTTCAGAAAGGAACAAAAAAAGGGCAGAAATGTTGTTCCTTTGGAAAGGAACGGAAAAATGCAAAAGTGGTGTTCCTTCGAAAAGCAACAGCAAAATGGGGAAACTGTTATTCCTTCAGAAAGGAACAACGAAATGCAAAAGTGTTGTTCCTTCGAAAAGGAATAGCAAAATATAGAAGTGTTGTTCCTTCAAAAAGGAATAGCAAAGTGTCTTCAAGGAATAGCCTTTCGCATATGGTTTTTTGTCTTCTTCCTGCCCAAGGACTACTCCAATAGTTGTGCCTGAGGCATCTGATGAAATTTGAAATGGAAGGTCCCAATTTGGACCTCTGAGTACTGGTGTTGTTGACACAAGCTTTTTCAAATCCTGAAATTCACGGTCACATTTATCTGTCCACACAAAGTCAACATTCCTTGTTAGTGTGTATAGAGGTGTAGCAATGTGAGAAAAATGTTCTATAAATCTTCTATAATAACCAAAAAAATCCAAGGAAACTATGTACCTCTTTCTGTGTGGTGGGAGTGGGTATTACCAACATTATTTGAATTTTGGCTGGATCTACCTGTATCCCAGCTGTTGAAATATACTGACCTAGGATGAGGCCTTCAGTCATCATCATATAGAATTTTTCATGGCTTAGGCAGAGTTTGGTAGTTATACATTGTTGGAGCACCTTTTCCAGTGTACCTAGTGCTGGGTCGAAATCATCTCCGTATGGTGTGAAATCATCCATATATACTTCGAGCCCTTCATTTATTAAATCTGAAAAGATACTAAGGATACCCCTTTTAAATGTGGGAGGGGCATTGCATAGAACAAAAGGTAAGACTCTGTAGGCAAATGTTCCCCAAGGATAGGTAAAAGTAGTTTTTTCTTTGTCTTGAGGGGCAATCTGAATATGACTGTATCCACTGAAGCCATCCAAGAAAGAAAAGAATTTCTTTCCTGCTAATGTATGTAATACCTGGTTAATAAATGAAAGTGGAAAGTGGTCTTTTTGGTTTTCCTTATTTAATTCTCTATAATCTACACAAATCCTCCACTTTCCATTCATCTTTGACACCACTACAAGTGGAGAGACCCATTTACTATTGGAGATAGGATAAATAAAGTTTGCATCTAAAAGTTTTTGTAGTTCATCTTTCACAATGTCTTTTAGATGACGGTTAAGTCTTCTTTGAGCTTGGCGAATAGGTCTTGCATCTTTTTCTGCATAAGTGTAGTGTGTACATAACTGGGGATCGATTCCCTTCATATCTGGATAATCCCATGCAAATTCTTCCTTATATTTTTTTAGTAGCTGGATCAGTTTCTGTTCTTGTTTAGGAGTCAAATTACTATTAATGTTTAAAGTTTTGCTTGGCTCAATCTCTACATTTTTACTATTTGAAACAGAGGTAGTAGGTATCGTCTGGTCATGAGTTTCTTTGAGAGGATCTTCTTCCGATTCATTATCAAATGCTGCCTCTATCATGTGACATTGTATATGAGATCTAGATTAAGCTTGGTTAATGAAATTGTTAATAATATCATCTTCTGTTTGATCTTTGAAATCAAGGGAATCTTCTATAGTTAATGGGGACCTAATATTTTTGATAAGGTATGATACAAGATTTTTGTTAGTTTTTGTTATTGTGATGCTTGGCTGGGCTGGAGGAAATAAGGCTAGATTTTTTATATTAGTTCGTGTAGTTATGGTCATAATGCCTTGTCGGAAGCCAATGTAAGCATCAGCAGTTGCAAGCCAAGGTCTGCCTAAGATTAATCGGTGTCCATCAAGTTGGTTTTTAGGGTTTATTATCAGAAAGTCAACAGGATATTCCTAGGAATCAACAGATACACTGACATCATGTAGTGTACCTTCCGGCCTAACCACTGATTGGTCATCGAGTTCTAATAAAGTGGAGGTTGGTTCTATTGATGTAATGCCCAATTTTCGACAAGTGGTAGTTGTTAAGATATTAATTGTAGCCCCTAAATCGACTAAGGCTATTGAAAAGGTTTTTCCACTGATTTGTACTATTACTATTGGATTTCCTAGGTATTCATATTTGATGGGTGTTTCTTTTCCTGATAATAGGTCAGATAAGGTGCCAAATACTTGAGCTGTTGGGTTATTTGTTATTCTCCTCCTTGGTTTTTTTATACATAGCTCTTTGATAGTCTTTGCATATATTGGGATGTCTTCAATGGCTTGGAGGAGTGGGATTTTTATGTACAGGTTTTTAAGTTCTCCCAGAATGTCAAAACTAGGATGTTCTATAGGTCGTGGTGTAATTAATCGTTTTGGGAATGGGGGAGAAGATGTGGTTATTTGATCATGAGTTTGTTTTGTAGCCACATCTTTGTCTTGTAACGGTTGTTCTACAGGTAACCGATTTTCAATTTGAACTTTTTTATCTCCCTCGGTTTCTATAATGCGCCCAGATCTTAATTGAAGGTCATTGCATTCCCTTAGATCGGTTTCTATCTCTGGTGCTTCACTTATTTGAGTAGATTGAACCAGTCTATTATTTGGATTAGGGTTGGGTTGGGCTGGGAGTTGCAGTATTAAGTTAGATTGGGGGTTTTGTTGCAATGGTGGTAGTGTAGGTTGAGGGAGCGGAATGGTTCCTACTTGCTGATTCATCTGTCTTTGCCAGTTTGTTTTCCAGGCTCGACTCTGTGAAGTAGGAGGGGACCATTGTGCTGGATATGCATTGTTTTTCCAATATGGTGGGGCATAGGGAAAATTTGGCCAATTAGATTGGTTTGTTTGATTCGTCCATGGTGATGATGAAGGAAATGGTTGTTGTGGCTAGTTTTAGAAATGAGGTTGACTTTGCCACATTGTATTATATTGTTGAGCATGATATTGTGGAGGCTGAAAAGAAGAAGCTAGATCTAGGAACATACCTGATTGTCATGGCTACCATTGACAACACTGATTAAGTAGGTACACCGGTTCTGGTTCTTCTTCTGCTTGTTTGTACACTGCTTTCGAGCTAGGAAGTGAGGGACAACTTTCTATAGAGTCGTCTTTTGTACAAACGGCACAAGCTTGGACTGCATCTAATGGGCACTCTTTGTGGCTGTGTTTCTTTCTACATCTGGGACAGAAGATTGCTAGATTTTGCTTTGCCTCTGCTTGTTTCTGTTTAGCTTGCATAATATCAAGTTGCGTTGTCAAAGTTCCCAATATATCAATTTCGAAATTTTCTAATAAATTTCCAATTTCTGTGCGAGTTACTCCTTCTCCAGAGATCTTGTTGTCCCTTTTAAACCTGTCATGTTCTACTGGTTTTAGCCTTGTGCTTCCTCGTGAGCTCCTGATACATAAATCAATGATGTTAGCAAAGTCCTCTTGATAGATGTTTCCTTTTCCCATAATATTCAATGTTTCAATCCATTGTTCCTTCATGCCTATAATTAATGTTGCTTTTAATACATTATCAGGTAAGGGTAATGATACATAAAGAGATCTCTGAAGATTATACCGAAAATGTTCAACATATTCTTCTAGTGTTTCATTAGGTCTAGCTACCATCTGAAATATTTCATCTCTTAACTCTCTAGATCTACAATAATCTTGATATTTCTTTAGAAAATCATCTTTCATCTATTCCCAGTTATTTATAACACTTCCACCCAACCCCATAAACCATTGTAAAGCAGCTCCTTTTAATGTAGAAGGAAATAGTTTCAGCTTCTCGGGATTAGAGGTATAGTCATATCCTCTGCATAACACATCAAATTCAAACAAGAATGCATCTAGATATTCTGATGTTAGGCCATGAAATGTAGGGATATGCTGGAGAGGAATTGCCTTCATTGGTGCATTGGTTGCAGTGTTTGCAATGGGATATTGCAGTGTGGAAATTTGGGTGTTTGGCTGGTTCTGGGCCATTTGGTCAAATATCTGCCAATAACCTTCCGAAATTTCTAGGAGGGTATTCCTAGGTTGGCTAGATGGGGGGGGTGGCTTTAACAGGAATGGCCTTAACAGCACTTCATTTTTCTGGGATGATGACAGTCCCTAGTGTCTGGGGGGAATTTTGATTTTTGGGGTTCTTCAACTTTGTTATGAATAATTTTTACAGCACTTCCCTTATCTGGGCTACTTAATGGCTGAATTATTCCAGGAGGAGATCATGGTTCTTCGGTTTCCCCTGTTTCTCCTCTTCCTTCACAGAAGTTTCTAAGGTTCCCTTCTTGCAATGATTTTGGGCTAGAATTCTCAATTTCTTGAAAGTATTTCTCCTCAATTTGACTATGCACCTCAGCAAAGGCTACAGATGGTGATCCTGTGGCCTGAAGGGAACTAGTAGCTTGTCTAGAAGCAACTTTTCTAGGTCCTATTGAAGGCTGAGACTCTGCTTTCCTCAGGATTTCATCTATGAAAGTTGAACAACCAAGGGTCACTAGTCCCTTAGCTTTATTAAGCTTGGGTAGTGGTTTAGGGTTCTTTCCAGGCTTTTTTTTCTTAGTCATGCACACAAATCAAATACTGATTTCTACCCAAAACAACAACGAATTTGTAGGGAAAAAGGCAAAGGAGCAACGTTGTTACATGCTCCATACGTAGGTTCTTACCTTTTGTTTTCAAAACCCAATTCTTTCCTACCAGGTACTTACAGTACTCTGAAAAGGAAACAAATGGCTACACTCTTTCCTGGCAACGGCGCCAAAATGTCGAGCAGTAAAAAGGGTCTTTTTCACCTCTATTAACCCTACATTAATTATCAATCCAAGAACAATTTGTTATTTCAAAGAGTGTACTCAATTTCAGGTGGTCGCTTGTCAGAGTAATGCTAGTAGTATAGTGCTTAAAATATAAGAGTAAATGGATGCTTGGAATAAAATCTACTTCCAAAAAGAAACTTAAAACTCAAATCATGCACCAAAAAAGCTACATCAATGTATCAGTCAAGGGTACAATAGTGGTAACTCTTCCCCTTGTAAACTGATGCAATTAAAAAGCAATCAAGGAAAAGATCATTAATCTGGGAACTAGACAACATATGTCAATGTTCACTACAGTTTCAGATCATTCTGCACATGAAAGCAATGCTAATTCAAATGACAAGAAATGGAAAAACAACTAATCTATTTAATAGAAATTGAACAACAAAATGTTAACCTACAGGAATGAATGAAGCAATAACTGTATCCTATAGGAATTGAGTGACAATATTTACTTTAGAAATGATTTAAACAGAAAATGGAAATAGGACAACAAACTAATGGAAATGAAATATGGAACAACAACTTCAATCAAATGTAAATGTACAACAAACCAGATCAAATATTACATGCGGCACTCCTATATTAAAATGAACAACAATCTGAGCTCTGATATAACAAGTATGAATCTTGGGCATAAAGGAATAGAAATTGTGATCACGATGGAATATTAATCCCAAATGAACAACAATCACGTTTAAGAGTAAACCATAGATAAATACAGTAATACCGATTTATGAATATACAACACTGTTACTCTGTAATCAAACAGTAATGGTAATCTGTAAGGAACAGAAACGTTATATGATGAAACCAATCATTAAAGGAACAACGATGCGGTATAAAGTTAGAATGAATAGCATAGCATTCATGTTGCAGAGAATAACATTACTTATTCAAGTAGAAACTAAATGTAATAGAACCGATATGTAAAATAGTATGGAACATCAAATGACTAAACAGAGTGGGTAAAAGAAATCAAGCAACACACGAATCGGAAATAATGGTACAAGAGCAAGTGTTCCACCAGGGTCGGGGCCCTTAGCCTCCAGGGATACACTGCTTAATATTACTCCAGAATCAAAGATACACAACAACCAAAGTTTATATATTACGCATCAAAACAAAGTTACAATAATTGCTCTTAGAGAGAGTCGATGATAAAAGTTTCAATTACAACAATAAGTTTCATAAAAACCACAATAGTTCCATCCCTTAGGCTAGCAATGCTACCTCCTCTTATAGCAGTTGAGTGGAGATATAAATTATACAGTGAATTGTTAAGGTAGCGATCCCTCAAGATCAAAGGATCCTGAGGGATTCGCCATACTGTTAGTTCTCGATTATCTTCTTGTTCTCTTACGCTGATTTGGTACCTCCTCTTCCTTTTTCTGGCTTATACGTTGCAATTTAGATTGCCTTGTTTGGATACGGTTCCCTGTCAAAGGGACAGTAGTTAACCTTGTCTTATCTTTTGCTTTAGAACGACGATCTTCTGTTTTCTCCTTTTTGTACATAGGAAAAGGTTAATTATTAGTCATTTTTCGTTGCATAAAATTCTTCTAGATTCTATCATAATATTTTTCCATATACTTATTTCATAATGTAAAGGAGTTATTAATTCAAGGAAAAGATGACAAAGTGAGTGGTAATTACATACCTTCTCTAGGGGCTCAACACTCTTTAATGAGATATATTCTAGCACTATCGGCATAGATGAGATGGAAGATGCATCAAATGGATGTGAAGACAAAATTCCTCAATGGTATGATTTAGGAAGAGGTGTATATTCAACATCCACAATGTTATGAAACCATCTCATAGAAAGATAGAAAATATAGATGAACGCCTTAGAAATAAGCCTCTTCGAGGGGGAAACCTCCTTTACATTACAGAAATGAACAATTCTTAGATGATTCAAATGAAAAAACTTCCTATCTATATATAGGATTCTAAGGGGTCACAATATAATCAAGCTGAGCTAACAATAATAATATAAAGGCACAAAAATAACAATAGACGGATTCTATCGGGCACAATAATGACAATATGGGGACAATAGGGGCATAGCAATAACAATAAGGGATACAACGATGATAGTAATGGGGAAATCACTAGTATTATAGGGACCTAACATGCCCCTCTCCTTCAAAAAATTGTTGTCCTCAATGCTTGAGTAGTTTTGGATGCTTCTGATATAAAATTCTCATCCTCCCATGTGGAATATTCAACGGGTAAGTTCTTCCACTTAATAAGATACCTTGAAATTGATTGATTTCATAGATGTCGAGTTCTTGTTCCTTTTAGTGCTTCAGGTTCCAATATGATTTTTCCTTCCTCATCAAGTTTTGGAAATATTGTTTGAACTTGAAGATTGTCACATATAACCTTCTTTAAGCATGAAACATCAAAAACTAGGTGCACTCAGGAAGCTACAAGAAGCTCCAATTTGTATGCCATAGTACCTATCTTTTGCAACACCTTATATGAACCATAATACTCTAGTGATAATTTATTATCCTTCTTAGCTTTCTTGAGGGGAATTTGCTTATATGGTAATAGCCATAGGAATAACCAATCACCTACATCAAAACTTCTTTCAATATGATGTTGATCTACTTACTGTTTCATTCTATTTCGTGCCAAGGTGAGGTTATCCTTTAAGTGTTGGATAACTTTTTGCTGGTGCTTGATGTGATCTTCCACTGCTTGAACCTTACAATTTTATCTTAAATATGATGTGATGGATGGTGGCCGATATCCATAAAGTGCCATAAATGGGGTCATTTTTCTTGCAATATGGAAGGAAATGTTATACCACCATTCAGCGAGAGGCAACAATTTGACCCATTGTGCTTTTTTATCAGATACAAAGCAACAAAGATATTCTTCCAAACATTTGTTTACTATCTCAATTTTCCCATCAAATTGAGCATGATAATATGAACTGTGAGCTAACTGAGTACCAAGACAAGGAAATAATTATGTACAAAAATTTCTAGTGAAAATGGATCTTTCTCATTTACAATAATCTTTAGGTTTCCATGTAGCTTTTGAATTGTTTCCATAAATGCAGTAGAAACTGTACTCACTTTAAATGGATGAGATAATGCACAAAATTGTGCATGCTTGGTAAGCCTGTCAACTACCACCATGATAACACTCTTTCCTTCAAACTTCGGTAAACCTGTGATAAAATCCATTGGAACCTCCTCCCAACGTTGGATTGGAATGGATAAAGGTTGTAATAGTCTTGGGGTCTTAATTGTTTCAACTTTATTTTTTTTGCAAACCAAACATCCTGCCACAAACGTTTGAATATCCAATTGAAGGCCATCCCAAAAGAATCCTTCTTAACCCTGTGGTAGGTTTTTAGAAATCCTGAGTGCCCTCCTAAGGGAGAGGTGTGCAATTTCCTAAGAATATTTTGTTTGAGTTGGGAATTCTTACATAGGTATAGCCGACCCTTGTACCATAACAAATATTCTTTCTAGCTAAATGTATCAGATGTACTGGGATCTTGTTTTATCTTTCGAATGAGTTTCCACACTTCCTCGTCATTATTCCATTCATCCCTTGCTTTATTTATCTAATCTAGTTGGATAATAGAAATGGCGCAAAGAAATTCTTCCACATCCTCATCCTTTCTTGAGAGTGCATCTGCCACAACATTTTTCTTCCCTTTTTTGTAGATTATTTCAAAGTCATAACCCAACATCTTTGTGACCCATTTTTGCTACTCTTCTGAAGATAATCTTTATTCTAAAAAGTATTTAAGACTATCATGATCTGTTTTTACCTTGAAATGTCTTCCCATTAGGTAGAGTCGTCATTTCTTAAGTGCATGTAGTATTGCCAACATTTCCTTCTCATAAATAGCTTTGTGTAAATACTTTCCTTTAATTGGACAAATTTAAAAAGCAATGGGTATTTCTTATTGCCTTAAAATAGCACCAATTCCATTTCCTGAGGCATCACATTCCACTATAAAGGTTTTTGTGAAGTTCAGTGTAGCTAAGACTAGTGCTTGGCACATTGCCTCTCTAAGATGTTGAAGGGCCTTCATTCTTCTGGAGTCCATGAAAATGCATCTTTATTCAATAATGTTGTTAGAGGTGTTGCTATTCTCCCATAATTCTTAACAAAATTGTGATAATACAATGTCCACCTAAGAAATCCTTGTAGATGCTTTATAGATGTGGGGATTTTCCATTCCTTAATGGATTTAATTTTGCTAAGGTGTACCTTAACACCTTCATGAGATACAATATGACCCAGATATTCTACCTCTTGTACTCCAAAGAAACATTTGGATATTTTTGCATATAATTATTTCTCCTCCAATAGTTTGAACAGCATGTCAATATGTTGGACATGATCCTTCCAAGACTTGTTGTAGATTATTATATCATCAAAAAGTACTAACACAAATTTTCTAAGGAAGGGTTTGAAAATCGAATTCATCAAACCTTGAAATGTAGAAGTTGAATTAGTAAGGCCAAAAGGCATGACCAAAAATTCATAATGACCCTCGTGACTTCTAAATGTTGTTTCTGGAATGTCTTTAGTCTTCATTCTGATTTGATGATATCTTGAACGAAGATCAAACTTGGTGAATTAAATTGATCCATGCAATTCAACCAATTATTCACTAATGACAGGAATCAGAAATTTATCTTTAATAGTGAGCTTGTTGACCTCCCTATAACGTTATGGAACCAACTCACAAAAAGATAGAAAAGATAGATGAACGCCTTAGAAATAAGCCTCTTCGAGGGGGAAACCTCCTTTACATTACACAATTGAAGAATTCTTTGATGATACAAATGAAAAGAATTCCTTTCTATATATAGGAGTCTATGGGGTCATAATATAATCAAAACCGACATAACAATAGTAATGTAAGGGAAAAATAATAACAATAGTGGGATTCTATGGAGCACAATAATAACAATATGGGGAATACATGGGCACAACAATATAACAAGGGGGTTGTACTAATAACAATAAGGTGTTACACTAGTAGTATAGGGATCTAACATGCTCTTCTCATTTAAAAAGTGTTGTCCTCAACACTTGAGTAGTTCTTGATGCTCCTGTATAAAATTCTTGTCCTCCCATGTGGAATCTTCAACTAGTAAGTTCTTCCACTTGATGAGATACTCTGAAATTGATTGATTTTGTAGCTGTCGGGTTCTTATTTCTGTGACTTCTCCAGGCTCCAATATGATTTCTCCTTCCTTTTCAAGTTCTGGGAATATTGTTTGAACTGGGACCTTCTGCAACTTTTGAATGAGTGGCCACTCATCTTCGTCCTTCTTCCATTCATACCTTGTTTTGTTTATCCAATCTAGTTGGATAATAGAAATGGCGCACAAAAATGCTTCCACATCCTCTTCCTTTCTTTGTAGATGATTTCAAAGTCATAACCCAACATCTTTCTGACCCATTTGTGTTTCTCTTCAAAGGATAATATTTGTTATAAAAAGTATTTAATACTATTATGATTTGTTTTTACCTTGAAGTGTCTTCCCATTAGGTAAGGTCACCATTTCTTACATGCGTGTATTATTGCGAACATTACTTTCTCATAAATAGCTTTCTTGAGGTGTCACACGGAATGAGTCGATCTTGCGGACAAGATAGACCTTCCTAGAATCTAAAGAAGACCTAATGACAAGCAAACCAACTAGACACTATCTTTCTCTAAATATGCTTTGATAAACAATAGCAAACAAGTGTTTTTTAGGGCCTACCTTTGGTCCAACGCACACTTGTGTATGCCCTCGCTCCTTTGATCCAAATGAGCTCCTTTTCGTGAATCTGCAAACACAAACAAGGCAAACAACTTAAATAGCACTTGAAAAGCCAATTCCATAAAACATATTTAACATGAAAGTCAAGGAGTCCATGAAACAAATAACATAAGATACTTGTTGAGAAAAATGAGTTTGATTGTATTAATTGAAAAGAAGAAGAACCTTACAACCTTTGCCTTGACGCTGTACAAGCTCCTCCCAGGGTCCAACAAGATGTCTCCTCTACTTTCACAAGTTTCACTCACTCTCCAATGGAACCAAGAGGTATGTGATCTCTCCTCTCAAGCTCAACCAAAGAGTCTTAATTTCACCAGCATTTACACTCAAAATGTTCAGCTTCTAACCTCTCTAGTCCTCACCCCAATGCCTGTATTTATAGTGCAATGGAGGGAAGTTACTAGGTCCTCCTTCAAAGGGATAAAGCCCTCCTTCAAAGGGATAGCTCCTTTAGTCAAGGGATTAGCTCCTTCTCTTTTGGGATACATGAACCACCTCAGAGCGAACAATCCACATCAAAATTCCTTCTAGAAAACTCTAGAATTAACCTAAAGTGAGTTTTTTAAGATAAAGCTTGCACCTTTTTGACTTTCACAGGGGTCCGCACCTACATCGTTAGGGACAGAGCGGGTAGGTATGCAGATTTTGTACACAGAAGGTGCGGGACCGCAGGTGACCATGAGAGAAAGTGTGGAACTAGAGTTACATTGATTTTTAATGTCTTTCTCCCACTTCCAAAGCTTGATTTGAAGAGCTGAGGTCTTAGACTTGCTTAGGAGGATAGTACAAGTGATGATAGACCCATACTGACTGCAAATATTCATGGTGACGATATTTTAGCGTAACAGATTGCCCCCTAAAGTGCGAAGTCTGTAGTAGATGAGGATTTCATTTATCATATAGGAAGAGTGAAGTACTTTATCATTTCGAGGATCATCTTGTGGAGAGCCCGGTCGGAACCTGTAAAAACATTCAATGCAAGATATATATATGAGATCATATCATCACTGAGGTAGGCATTCCCATACTCAGATCAAAACTAACTAGAAAACTATCTACTGCTCTGATATAGGAATGATCTTGTAAAACATCACAAGTATGGACTCATGTGAACACAATATGGACGCAGCCATCTGTTTATGAATAGTCCACAATACAATGAATACAAAATTCCTCGCAGCCTGGATGGTAGAAACTAGATCCAGGGTCTTCATTTCTACTTCCCGAAAAAGTACGATTCTATCCATGCGAATAAATGTGTTGATGTCAAACATGGTAGGAACCACTTGATTACCAGTCAATGATGTAAATTGTTAACAAGTGTGAGAGAAACCAGCAGTGATGTCAATGGCTCTCAAAATACCCAGCACAATCCATGAGATGTGAGTAAATGTGTTGATGTCGAACATATCACGGAATTCTTCGATCGAAAGTCAATGATGTAAACTGTCCTCAAAGGCGAGAAACCTGCCATTGAGGCATGCAGATCTCAAGGTACTAACGATTTCTAGATCATCTTTCTAGATAATGAGCTGATGTCGATAGAAAGTGATCCGTCGTAGGCAATCCCACAACACGAAATCATAGATAAAGTTGAAGAAATTTAGTTGTAAGGACTGACTCAAGGATGGTCAAGATGGATGACAGATATTTTTACATATGAATGGCTTATTGGCAGTGACCTCTTGAACACATAACGACATGACAGATGGCTGGGTGACAATTGACCCAAAATTAATACCCAGAAACCAGTTGAAGACTTTCAATGTGGTTTGATCAACTGTTAGGCAATCCAACCCAGGAGAATAAAAGTGTCGTGTTCAAGAGTGGTTACAAAGTATGACAAACAGACTCAGTTTCCTCTCTTTTCCCCCACCATTTCTGGCAAGTACCTCTTTATTTTTGACAAGCTTGAGGAGGATAACATTTGCTTGATTATAAGCTCATCCTTCGGATGAGTCCAACTTAGTTTAAATTCGAACCCTAAGAAGGAGTGGTTCGTTCCTATTTGTAATTGAACAGCTCTTTTACTGTGAAATTGTAACGAGTCCAGTATAGGAGAAACTCGGCATTTTTCAATTTTAGAGAGTCTAAAAAAACATAAGAAGACTCCAGGGTTGAACTTTTTCGTAAATTTGCGTCTCCCAAGCCCGAAAAAGTATAAAATAATACTTGAGAGAACCGCTTGATCTTTTACGACCAAGCAGTACTTTTCGTTATTAGTGTCACTGATCCGAAAAAGTAAAAAAGCGATCAACGACACGTCGTTTTATAACCAATATTGAATTTGAAACGAAAAAAATTCGGCAATCTTTTCGTATTTTTACAGTTGGAAAAGAGCTGTAAGTAGACCTTCTTTTAATTCCGTTTTAACGAGTGTAAAAGAAACGCTCGGCAATCTTTTCATATTTTTAGGAGTCAGAAAAGGGCTTAAATATGACTCTACTTGTTTTTTCGTTGAAAATGATAGATTTCGCCTGAATAATCCTTTATTCTACACAAAAAAACAAACATTACTCATACCTATTTGAAATGGATAAAAGCGTTGCAAAATACCTTTTCAAAGTGAAACATAAACAAATTTGCAATTTATTTACTCAAAAAACTTATAAAAAGGGCCTTTGTCAATTCATTTTTACTGTTCGAGTTTGGGTGAGAAAATAGTGCTTTTGCTTAGAAAACTTCCCGTGAATATTGTGGAAAATCCAACCGTCGGAATCGAGCGGCGTCTTCTCCAGGTAATCCACATCATCCTACCCTTCATTTTCAACCATTTAGTTTTTTGATTTAGTCCTTCATTTCATTTTTTGGGAGGGTTTTTGGCGCAAAACCCCACGCGCGGGGGTCCGCAGGTTTACCATTGCGGACCCGTGGACCCCGACTTTTTCTCCATTGGGAAAAAGCTCGGGGTCCTTACCTTCCGTGTAGACAAAGTGCGGACCCATGCACTGTGTCTAACTCGGAGGGTGCGTACCCCGTCACAAGGTTTTTGAACCCAAAATTTCTCAAAAATGGACCAATCAAAATGTTTTCTAGCAATTTAATTAATCTTTATACTCGATGCAGAGAGTATATCATGCTAGATTGGTGTGAACGAGAGCCTGAGGACGTGGATACTGCCGCATGGAATCATCAGCCTTCACTTGATGCTTTGAGGGCATGCGGACTGTACAAATTCTGGACCATTCCTGGCATGAGGGCTCAGGTGGATTTCTTATAGTGGCTGGTTGATAGATGGAGCATACAGGACCAGTGTTTCTTCATTGGCGGGCACCGGCTCAAAATCGAGCCGGACGACATTTATTTCTTGACTGGTTTGCCTAAGAGAGGCGAAGACTTGACTCTATACGGGACTAGGCCAGGTGGTCAGTCTGTCGATAGCCTCCGGCTAGAGTACTGCAACAGCCAGGCTAAAGACAAAGGGATAGACATAAAGACCATATCCCATCTTGAGCTCATGGTGATTGCGTTTACTGTCACCAGACTTTGCGGAGCTGCCGCATTACATATTGCCACCGGATCCCAGATGCGTATGGCAGTTGATTGTTTTCGAGGCACCATCTTCAACTGGTGCAATGTTGTGCTGGCCAATGTGAAAGGCCAACTAACCAGGGCCAAGAGCGGACGACTAAAGAGCTTTAGTTATGGGGCCCTGGTCATGAGTTTTGGCCTTGATAGGGTTCCTATGCTGATCCCACAACACCTTACTGTTGGAGCTGGGCTTCCTTGAGAGCCCAAACTGATGCGATGGGTCGCAGTCATGGCCCGTCACCCGGACGAGAGGACAGAAGTTGCTCGGTTCAAACCTGAGTATTTCCAATGGTTGGAAAGTCAACTCTTTTCCATTCAGGACTTCCCTTACGCTGGGATGGATTTCCCTGGTGACCCAGACATGGCTCTTCCACAAGGAGAGCAGTGGGACGAGTCAGGTAAAATCCTTTTCAACTTTTTCTATTTAATTTTTTTTTTCATTTTTCCATCGTCTCAAAACTGATAGTAAAAATTTCAAATGCAGATGTGGGTCCACAGTGACCAGCCGCTCTCCGGCCTTTCGAGAGGAGGCAACCAGTTGTACCCGCACCAGCCCCATAGGACGAATCAGCAGAGGTTTTGGCTGAGTTGGAGGGTCATCTTGAGCGCTTGACAGGGGATATTCCTGAGACCACTATTGACGACATTCCTTGTCGACTCCAGTGCTATGTGATTGGAGTCCTGGGACCTTTTAGGAGATTCCTTTGCAAGGTGGCCTGGGCTGTGGTTTCTTATAGAGATCATCACTAGTGATAGGATGATCGCATTTTGTGGGCACATGTGACATTTTTTTTTTGTACTTATCATTTTTGCCGATCATAAGGTGTTTTTCAACCTATGATCGAAGACGATGTATTTTTTGACACACTCCTATATATATATCACTATTACCAGCTTATCTTGTAAATCATGCTATGGAATGGTTTTAAATTTACATGTATGATTATTGCAAACGTCTATTTAACATTCGAGAAGCAATTGCATCTGCTAATGTATTTAAAGACCTTGGAATATGTTGATATTCAATATAATCAAACTCAAGTTCCAAGAGACGCACTCTCAAAAATAATCTTAATAACACTGGATTTCTAATGGCATACACTCTATTAAGCTGTAACACAACGAGTTCAGAATCTAACCTCACTATCAAACTCTGAATCCCAAATGAAATAGATTCAGACAATAACTCAATCACTGCACTGTACTCTGCAATGTTGTTTGTTGTTTGACCGAGGCTTACCCCATGCATAGAAACTAACTCGTCAGAGGGCGAATAGATAACCCAAGCTGCGGAAGAGACGTTCCGTGTATTACGACAAGCACCATCAGCAAATCCAATGTATGTTTGGAGAGGCATCGACATCTGCAATATCAAGAGTAAAACCAAGATAAGCAGGAATAATGACGGAAAAAACACTCTCTAAGCTAAACACACTTTTTTTTAAAAACTAAAACACACTAGCTAGAAAGAAAAACTATCCTAACTAAAAAAAAAAATCTCCATACCCCATCTTTTAAGCATAGTACCTCTTCAAGTAAAGGCCATTTCTGGGTTTACCCAAAGAGTCCCCATCAAATTCTACCAATTCATAGGCCCCTTTTGCTAGCTTTCGCTTAACAATATAGGGACCATGCCACATAAGAACGAATTTCCCGACGCCTAATTTATCATTAGCTTGATCATACAATAACACTAGGTCTCCTTCCGAAAAATTTCGAGGGGTCACATTCCGATCATACTGAGCTTTCATACGTTTTGCGTGAGTCTCGATCGCCAATGTAGCATCACGTCGATTCTCATCTAATTGGGCTAAGTATAACAAACGCTTTTCCTCTTCGGAAGTAGCTGGAAGTAACTCGATGGCCATTTGCAGTGACGGGATTTCGCACTCAATGGGTAACACAGCTTCCAAACCATAGACTAGTTGGAAGGGAGTGAACACTGTTGATGTTTTTACTGAAGTTCGGTATGCCCAAAGCGCTGAAAATAGCATGTTGTGCCAATTCGAACGATGAATCCCACTGATTCGTCGGATCATGATAACTAAAATTTTGTTGAGGGATTCAACCAGACCATTCGCTTGTGGATAATAAGGAGTTGAACTATCGTGACGTAAACCAAGCTGGCCTGTAAGTCCGGTCATCATAACGTCTCGAAAATGACGCCCATGGTCAGTGATTATCGCTTGTGGGACACCAAACCTAGCAATTATATGATCAAACATGAAAATTGCAGTTGTCTTGCCGTCTGCCTCGAATGTAGGCATCGCCTCGGCCCACTTAGTAAAATAATCTACCGCAAGGATGATATACGCATGCCCCCCGTCCGAGTGAGGGTAACATGTAATAAAATCGATACCCCATTTGGCAAAAGGACCAACTAAAATTATAGGGTGGAGAGGAGCAGGTGGAGCGCGCATCTTATGATCAAAAATCTGGCAGTTGTGGCATTTTCGGACCGTCGTAATACAATCTTTAAACAAGGACGGCTAGAAATAGCCAGCGCGCAATATCTTTTGGGTTGTGGCATACCCAGACATATGACTGCCACACGCTCCAAAGTGACAGTCATTTAGAACCCTCTCAGCCTCTTCATGAGTTAAGCAACGTCGAAAAATAGAGTCCGCCCCACGACAATAAAGAGTATCTCCAATAATTTTGAATTGTTGGGACTGGAATCGAATTTTCAGACGTTCCGACCTTGAAATTTCTGGCCGAAAGGATTGGGTCTGGAGATAGATGATGATATCTCCATACCACAGATCAAAAGTGCTGATTAGAAACAAAGATTCGTCCGCAATGGGCTCCTCTGCCACAGTTTCTGTGTCAGCACGCGGAGTCACACATTAATTCTGCAAAAACTAAAGATTTCTTAGACTTAGATTTCTCAAACTGCAAGTCGAAATCCTACAGGATAACGATCCATTTAGAGTACTTTCCCCCTAGCAATTGTTTGGTCAAAATGTAGATCATAGTGTTGCAATCTGAAATTACCGTAGTTTTACGTAGTAAAATGTAGTGACGAAAACGTTGGACAGCTTGAACGACTGCCAATGCCAATTTCTCCACATGTGAGTATTTTAGCTCAGTTGGATTTAACGTTCGACTAAGGTAATATATCACATGTTCCGTTCCGAATTCATCTTCCTGAACTAAGACCATTCCAATGGTGGAATGGGAGGCAGCGAGATACAAGTAATCCTGGTTGTAGTTGGGAGGATGCAACAACGGTGCATGGGTCAACGTGTGTTTGAGTGCATCAAAAGATTTCTGAGCTATCTCGTCCCAAGAGAATTGAGTATTTTGTTTCAACAACGTGTAAAACCCTTTGTAACCTCGGCGTAGTTAGGAATGAATCATCGTAGAAATTTTGCTTTCCCCTGCAAACTTTGGAGTTGGCGAAGACTCGAAGGAGGAGGCAAATTGATAATAGCTTCGACCTTCGAGGGATCAACGCGAATGCCGAATTTTGAAACTACAAATCCCAACAATCGACCCGTTTCTATACAGAAGACACATTTGTGTGGGTTCAACCGAATACAATAATGCCTACACCTCATAAAGATTGCTCGTAAATGGACGAGGTGATCAGCTCGATGTAATGAATGAGCCGGCAAGTCATCGAGGTAGGGTTGCACAATGTGCTTGATGTCATGAAACGCATAAGACATCGCCCTCTGAAAAGTTTCTCCGACATTTTTAAGCCCAAAAGGTAATTTGCAATAAGAAAATGTCCCCCATGGACAAATGAAAGCCGTTTTTGGTTGATCGGCAGGTAGAATATTGATTTGATTGTATCCGGAAAAACCATCCATAAAGGAAAATACTTCGCTACCGGCACAATCATCAATGATTTGATCGATATAGGGAGTTGGGTAGTTGTCCTTTAGACAGGCTCGATTAATATCCCTATAGTCGATGCATATTCTTATTGTCCCCTGTTTTTTGTTAATCGGAACAATATTCGATACCCAATCCGTTAGCGGGATCGGATAAATGAAACATGCTTTCAACAGTTTCTCAACTTCTGCTTTAATTGCAACAGCTTTTTGTGGGTGAATCTGACGCAAACGTTGCCGGATGGGTTTAGCGTCCGGGTAAGGCTTGATCTCATGAACAACAATCGCGGGATCAATTCCTCGCATTTCCTCATAGGACCAGGCAAACACGTCGTGGAATTCTTGAAATAGGGCCTTATATATTTGAATTTTGTCATCCGTACATGAGGCACCTATATGAATGTTCTCAACAATTTCGAGCTTAACCGAAATGTCAATGGGGATAGTTCGAGAGATGTTTCCTAAATTTAACTCTGAATCAGGATGTTTCATTGGATTCTGAGGTTCCTTGACATATTCAGTCGTAAAGATTGATGAGAAATCATTTTCAAAATGATCATCCTCAGGTAAAAACGAAGATCTGTGATGGAGATCTTCCCATAATAAATCATCTACACATAGGATTTCACGAATTTGCTCATCAGAGTGAACAAGTTTAGAAAATGTAGTTAAATCTGAGGTTGATGTGAAAAGTGATTCCTCACAGACCACATTCATTAAGTCATTTTCGGTTGAACACGGGTTGGAAAAAGACTGCACGGCTTCATAGGCAATTTCATATGGACTCAAAGGCATGGAATTACCAAATGAGTCTATTTCAGATTCAGAAGGAACGATCCAAGGATTGTCATAAGAAATGGTGTCTGATGTAATCATATGAATGGTTGCAAATGAAGATGATGCGTTGATTGGAGGAAAAGGAAAAGTTCCCAGTAAACCGACATCTTTAACTAATCCTACTCCAACATCCTTATATGGGATAGTCGATTTACCAACATGCTGAATATTCTCCGAAGAGGCTGGGTCGGATGAAAAGTAAGCCAGCTGGTCTATTGTTACGATCTTTCCATTATGTGGAAACTTTATTACTCTAAAGACCGATGAAACGACCGCAGTCATAGCGTAAGACCAACTTCGACCCAAGAGAAGGTTGTAGTCTAGAGGGGCATCAACCACCTCCACATCTAGACTAACGGTTTTTCCTTCAACCCCTATAGGCAAATCCTGTAGAATGCCAAAAGGATGAAACCCACGGCCATCAAAGGCCTTAAGAATTTTCGGGGATTGATTTAGTGAAGGAGAACCAAGCGATCTCCAAAACTGTATTGACATAATACACGTTGAAGCTCCTTCATCAATTACAGTCCGATGAATAGGCATGTTTTTAACTATCACTGGGATCTGGAAAGCCATTTGATGAGGCAACTGCGGTGTACTATTTTCTAGATCAAAGATTATTAGGTTTGGGTCCTGAACATCAACAGCTCCTATAGCCGACAAAAGTAATTTACGATGTGTTGGGCATGATTGCAGCACTTCCAAAGCCGACATTGCTGAGGGTGAAGTAGCTAAATCCTCAACAATGTTATAATTCTGAGCCGCTCTCGCATGTGGATTGAAAGCTGACTTTCGAAGTATACCCTTGGCAGGCGGTTTGATTACTAAGTCTGGATTAGGTTTCTCGATCTGTAGTGGATCAGAACCAAGAGCTGAGGTTGATGGATTAGAATGAGAAGATTCTGCTTCTTTACCATCAACATGACTTTTACTGCCATAATCTTGCGATCGAGTCGCAATCCTTACATGGGACATCATCAATATGGGTTCTTCATTGGCACTCGAGGAAGAACCTATCATCTTACTATCTTGACTTGGAAATGGATCCTTCAAAACAGCAGGAGTTTGGGAACCTTTGACGATCTTCGCAACGTCTTCTCGATGAGGGCAGTCTCTTGTAAAACGTTCTTCGTCACAAATGAGACAAGGATAACGAGGTTTGCACTTTTCATCATTTGATTCCGCCTTTTCAGTTTTCTCCTTTGAACTTTTGTCTGTTTTATTCTTCTTCTTTCCTTTCTTCTTCCCACCAAATTTTCATTTAGCTGTAGATGACTCTACAACGTGAATATCGGCGGAAACCTCTGCAAAAGAACCTGCTGTCGGGGAATCAGGCAAGGTTATGATAGGAGAAGAATTCTTGGAAGACTTCTTCTTACTTTTAGTGTTAAACATACCAATCATATTGTCAGCGGCATGAGATCCCGAAGGAGCTACAGTGATTTGATTTGACTTGGGAAGATCAGGGATCTTTTCATGTAACGTACCTAACTGAGTATAGACCATGTCAAGGTACTGTGCTTGAGCAATCACTTGCTCCTCAGTTCCAAAGATTGATTTGAAGAGCTGAGGTCTCAGACTTGCTTAGGAGGATAGTACAAGTGATGATAGACCCATACTGACTGCAAATAATCATGGTGACGATATTTTAGTGTAACATGAGGGACGTTTGTTTGTATGTTGTAACCATAAAAATAACCAACCACCTACATCAAAACTTCTTTCATTTAGATGTTGATCTACCTATTGTCTCATTCGATTCTACACTAAAGTGGTGTTATCCTTTAAAAGTTGGAGAACTTGTTGTTGATGCTCGATGTGATCTTTCACTACTTGAATCTTCTTCTTCTTGATATGTCCTTCTATATTGAGAGTTTGAGGAGTGGTAATTTCTTCTAGTGCATTACAGGATATGGTTGGATTCATTTCTCGATTCTCTATGTGATCTTTCACTTCTTGAACATTTTTCTTCTTGATATGTCCTTCTATCTTGATAGTTTGAGGAGTGGTAATTCCAACCATTACATTACAAGATATGGTTGGATTCATTTCCTCCTTCTTGATGTGGTCTTTCACTTCTTGAACCTTTTTCTTCTTGATATGTCCTTCTATCTTGAGAGTTTGAGAAAATATTTACGATGCTTTACAAGATGTGGTCAGATTCATTTCTTCTTTCTCTGGGGTTAGTTCCTAGTGTATATACTCTTCTTTTGACGTTTCTTCATCATTTTCTTCCTCCTATCCATAATCAACGTAAAATAATTTCTTCTCAACACACTTATGACCTGTAATGTATTTTTTATCACAATTGTAACAAAGCCACTTTTCTCCTTTTTCTTCCAATTATTGTTGTGGAACCCTTTTAGGTTGTGGAAAGCTAGGAGAAACAACAATTCCATCTTTATAGTTGTGAGGGGTAGACTTCCTTGTTGCCATAATTTTTCTTTCCACTTTGTAACAAAGCCCTTTTTCTATTTTTTCCTCCAATTGTTGTGGTGTTGCTCAAAAGAAGGTGTTTCTCATTTTATCCTCATAATGTGTTATAATTTCCTCTGTGAAAATTAATCACATAACAAATGGTTTATGAGAACAAAGCCCTTTATACCATAAAAATTGATCTTGTTCTAAATATGAAGATGAAAGAGATACATTTTGTAATAGTGGTACACCATGCAGATCAAAATATTTCTCCATCTATAGTATCCAATTTACCGGATCCTTGCCATCAAAATTCCTCATCTTGATTTTTCTTGATTTTAAGAGCTCAATCTTGAAACGACTGTAACTCTGTAATTTCAGATCTACAACTTCTAAAATTTCTTCTTGCGATATCTCTCTAGGCTCTCTGTCTAACCCCGCGAGTCTGATCAGAATTTGATTATCCAAGAAAGAGTTATGCTAATCTCCCACAGTGGCTTTATTATAGACTAGTTCAATAGAGCGAACCTGTACGACATTCCACGTCTCACTGTTTCCACCTTAGTACCTAAAATTGATATAAAAAAAACTACAAGAAGTCCTCTTTCTACAACTTCTTACAAAATTTCAATCTAATGCTCAGAGAGAAAGCTATGATGGTTTTCCCAACGTCAACTCTTTAGGATGTAATTCGGGAGTGCACAAAATCCATAACTTCCTTAGGTCATATGTCCGAAAACATATCGAGCCAAGATTTGAAATTCAGGTCCAAGGTTCAAACCAATTTAGTCTCTACTGAGTTTTCCTTTTAGCTTCTCAAACTGAGAAGAGAAAACGTTATAGATAAAATTCCACGATGACCAGTTTTAGATGAAATTCTGGAGATTCCAAAAACCCTAACTTACTCAGATCATATATCTAAAAATATAGTGAGAGAAGATTTGAAATTTGGAGACGAGGTCTAGCAAGATTTCTTGTCAAATGGGTTTTTTTTTTAGCTTCTAAAACGTCACAGAAACCAAGTAATAGCGAAAATGCCGCGATGACCTAATTGGAGCATCGAAACCCTAGAATCCAAAGCTCTGATACAAAATGTTATGCAACCAGCTCACAAAAAGATAGAAACTCTGATACCAAATGTTATGAAACCAGCTCACAAAAAGATAGAAACTCTGATACCAAATGTTATGAAACCAGCTCAAAAAAAGATAGAAAAGATATATGAACGCCTTAGAAATAAGCCTCTTCGAGGGTGCAACGTCCTTTACATTACACAAATGAACAATTCTTCTATGGTACAAATGAAAAGACTTCCTTTCTATATATAGGAGTCTAAGGGGTCATAATATAATCAGATCTGTCATAACAATAATAATGTAAGGGCACAATAATAACAATGGTGGGCTTCTATGGGGCAAAGTAATAACAAGATGTGGACTACATGGGCACAACAATATAATAAGGGGCTTGTACTAATAAAAGTAAGGGGCTACACTAGTAGTATAGGGATCTAACATATAATCTGGAAACATGCACCATGATCCATCCTTCTTGTGAACCAATACTACTGGAGCAGAGAAAGAACTTTGACTAGGTTGAATTATACTAGCCTCTAGCATTTCTGCAACCATACTTTCAATTTCACTCTTTTGGACATAGGGATATCTGTAAGGCCTGACGTTTGGAGGAACACTTCCTAGAATTAAATGAATAGCATGATCATGATCATGAATAGGTGGGAGACCTTTGGGAGTCTCAAATACCTTGGAATGATTGTCCAAGACTTTTTGGATATCTTGAGAAATTGATGGTTTCGATGTGTGATCCTCTAGTGAACATAATTGTCTAATTATGCCTCATTGTTCTTTATTTAGAATCTTTTTCATTTAGTTAGAGCTGATTACCTTTCCCGGTTTCCCTGCGATACCCCTTAATTCAATTTCCTTTCGTTCTGAAGAGAATTTCATGAAAAGATCTTGAAAATTAAATGCTTTTGTACCCAAGGATTGTAGCCATTGGACTCTTAGTACAACGTCAACACAACCCATTGGAATGGAAAGCATTGGGCTATTCAATACATATTCTCCCATGGATAGCTTGATATTATGGCACTTTCCTGAGCAATTTATGGGTCCTCCACTTGCAACCATCACTTGACACTCTAGTGTTGGATATAGGAAGCAATTCAATTCCTTGGCTATCTTACAATGAATAAAATTATGGGTACTTCCCGAATCAATAAATACTATTACCTTTTTCTTCTTGATATGACCTTCTATCTTGATAGTTTGAGGAGTGGTAATTCCAGCCAATGCATTACAAGATATGGTCGGATTCATTTATTTTTTCTAGTGTTTGTTCCTAGTTTATATCTTCCTCTTTTGATGTTTCTTGTTCATTTTCTTCCTCCTCTTCACAATCTATGTAAAATAGTTTCTTCTCTACACACTTATGACCTTTGGTGTATTTTCTATCACAACTATAACAAAGCCCTTTTTCTCTTTTTTCTTCCAATTGTTGTTGTGTCAACCTTGTATGCTGTGGATGGCTAGGCGCAATAACACTTTCATCTTTATGATTGTGAGCGGTAGGCTTGCTTGTTGCTATAATTTTTCTTTCCAGTTTCCTTGCCAACCTTAATGCCTTCTCCAATGAATCTGGTTCACAAAGGGGAACCTCATGTTGGATTTTATCTTTTAAAGTCCATATGAACACATCAGACCTATGCTCCTATAGAATACCTTTTACCCTTATATTCAATTTTTGAAAGTCCTCAATGTGCTCCATCATTGAACCCTTTTTTTTTAGATTTATCAATTGGCTGAAAAAGGTGTTGCTTTTTGTATCCTCATATTGTACTCACATTTCATCTGGAAAAATAGCCCAAGTGACAATTTGTTTACAAGAGCAAAACCATTGATGCCATAAAACTGATTTGGTTCCAAATATAAATTTGCAATGTGTACCTTTTGTGTGTTTTACACATTATGGAGATTGAAAAATTGCTCCATCTGTAGTATCCATGTTTAGTGATCCTTGCCATAAAAATTCCTCATATCAATCTTTGCAACATGGCGGTTCTTCGATCCAATGTTAGAGTCTTTGAAATCATGAATAAAATTTATTTTCTTCTCATCATGAGTTTTGTTTACAACCCTTTCGACGTTAGCAAGGATTTGTTGCAGAAATTTTTTCAAATCTGTCTTCAAATTTGTCTGCAAATATTCCATGCCTTTCTTTAAATCATCCATATTAGCTTCCACGCCATCCATCTTAGCTTCCACGCATTCCATATTAGCTTCCACATCATTCATCTTAGCTTCTACACCTTTCTTTAAACCATCCATCTTATCTGCTATGCCTTTCTTCAAACCATCCATATTAGCTTCTATTTCTTTCTTTAAACGATCCATCTTATTTTCTATTACTTTTTGTGCAAGGAAATTCGGTGCACTTGGTCTCGTAATGTTGATATATCATGTTGCATTTCTTCCTCTTCTTAATGAGTCATGCTAGAGCTTTGAGGTTGCTTACTAGGTGTTTCCATTTTCTTTCTCGAGGACATCAATTACTGATAATAATGCTTCACTATTCCCTTTGAATTCCTTCAAACTAAGTTTTCAAACCAATCTTATCCAAAAATTAAAAAAAAAAAAAACTACAAACCTTGTTTTCACTTTGTAGGAGACCAATATTGAATCTGATGTATCTCTATAATTTTGGATCTCCTAGGTCTGAAATTTCTTCTTACGGTAACCCCCCGAGTAATATTTCTAACCCCACAACTCTTATCAATATTGGATTCTCCAATTAAGAGTTATGCCAAATCTCCCATGATGACCTGAGTATAGACTGGTTCAGTAGAGTGAACTTGTACGATGTGACACAGGTCAGTGTTTCAACCTTAGGTTTTGAAAATGATACTAAAAACAACTATAGTCTGTCCTCTTTCTGTAACTTCTTACAAAAATTAAATTGGATGCTCAGAACAAAAGTTATGACAATTTTCCCAAGGTGACTTGTTTGGAATGTAATTTGGGGATCTACAAAAACCCTAACTTCCTTAGATTATATCTCCAAAAATATAGTGATGCAGGACCTAAAATTCGGAGCCGAGATTTAGAACAATTCTTTCTCAAAGGGGCTTTTTTTAGCTTATGACAGATTACAGAAAAAAGGTATAGCAAAAATTCCATGATGACCTGTTTAGAGTAGCAAAACCCTAGAATCCAAAGCTCTAATACCAAATGTTATGAAACTAGCTCAAAAAAAGGTAGAAAAGATAGATGAACACCTTAGAAATAAGCCTCTTCGAGGGGGAAACCTCCTTTACATTACATAAATGAACAATTCTTGGATGATTCAAATGACAAAACCTCCTATCTATATATAGGAGCCTAAGAGGTCACAATAGAACGAAGCCAACCTAACAATAATAATATAAAGGCACAAAAATAACAATAGAAAGATTCTATGGGGAACAATAATGAAAAGATGGGGACAATAGGGGCACAACAATAACAATAAGGGATACAACAGTAATAGTAATGGGGGAATCACTAGTATTATAGGGACCTAACACACAAGGATTTGACACCTTCAATAGAGAGTCAAATGTGTGAAGACTAATGTAGGTGTTGTATGGACTAAAACAAGGACTCCATGCTTAATACACTACAATTGGTAGCTATTTCACCAGGTTAGGCCTCATCAAAAGTAAAGAAGATGTAAACCTTTACCATATTATGGTTGAAGGTAGATTATTGATTATAGTATTATATGTCGATATTATGATTTTAACAGGTGATGAGAAGCTGATAAAACCTTGCAAAGAGGATATTGCAAAATAATTTGAGATAAGGACCTGGGGCTCATGCATTACATTCTTGGTATGGAATTATGGCAAGGAGATCAAGAATTATTTCTCTCTCAAGGAAAGTATTCCAATGATATACTGAAGAATTTCAACATGGAGAGAAGCAAACCCATGGAGATCTCTAGCATGTAATTGGAGGAAGGAAGATGCTACTTCAAGTGAGGTAGTGGAGGCTACTATTTATAGACAGCTTGTGGGTTCACTTATGTATTTACTAAACACACGATGAGACATGTGTTTTTGTGTTAACCAACTTAGCGAAGCCATGGTTAAGCCAACCAAAATTTATTGGAAGGAAGCTAAACATGTGTTGAGATACCTCAGAGGCACCACTTAGTTTGGTCTTTGGTACAGATGGATAGAGGGAGTGAAGCTTCAAGGATTCACAGATGCAGATTGGGTAGGGTGTCCATCTGACAAGAAGAGCACATTAAGGGGAATCTTTAGTATTGGATCAACAATAGTTTCTTGGTACAACAAGAAGTAGAGATCAATTTCACATAGTTTAGGAGATGTAGAGTACATGGTTGTTATTGAAGTAGCTTGTGAGGCTATATGGATGAGGAAGATACTTGTTGGGTTATTTGTTCAGTAGAAGAATCATACAATGATTTACTATGATAATCAGGGTTGTATCAAACTCTTTGAGAATCCATTTTTTCATGATCGGTCCAAATAGGTTGACATCTGGTATTACCATCTAGGAGATTGTGTGTAGAGGAGAATCATGCTGCTCGACTACATTCCTATAGAGGAGCAGAATGTAAATATTTTGACAAATGCATTGTCAAGATACAAATTGAATTTTCATAGAGGTAGGATTGAGGTAGCAAATAATCCATTTATTGATGACAGGGAGTGTTGAAATTGCAACAAGAAAATACTAATTTAATTTTTCCTTCAATTGAATTAGGAATTAAATTGAAATTCCATATCTCATGACAACTTGTAATAGTTAAGTAAGTTATTTTGACTTAGTTAGCTTGGTTAAATTCCACTTGAGGGTTTAAATACAGTCATGTAGAGTGTCTCCTACAATTAGGAGCACTAGTTGAGTTTATTTTGAGTTTTAATTATTTAATTTACTATAACTGAGTTAAATTCAGTTAAACTAGTTCCAACTGATGCAGGAATTAGTGGGAGATCATAAATAGAGGGATGTAACTAGCAGCAATGAGGTGTAACCAACATCATTGGGGTGTAACTTACTATAGTGGGGTGTAAATTACTCTAGTGGGGTGTAACCTGCAGTAGTGCGGTGTAACCTACAATAGTGGGTTATAACCAACACTGATAAGTAAACTCAAGATTCAATCATAATTAACTCATACATATCAGATTAGAGAAAGAAAAAGTTGAGATTGGAATTTAGGGACACTATACTATCAGTTCTATAATCATTTGAATTGTACAGGTGGTGCATGCAATCATAGGAAGGCCTATGAGGATTGCAGAATTCATAATTGTGGGATTTCCTAGTTAAATATGGGCTAATTCCCAAGGGAACAATGCAAGGAAATAAGAGCTTGGTAGGTAGCATAATTGGCTAAGTATTGGCTTAAGATTGGTTAGGAAGTGGTGACATAGATAAAGATAGTGTAGAGCTTGCTTGGGCTTCATAAAAGCATTGTAATCTTCTCATATTTTTTTATTAACGCAATATACAAATAGTAGGTCTTTCAGCTTTGGCTTTCCCCAGAAAATCATTGTGTTATGTGTGATTGACTTCTTTCTCTTATATGATTCATGACTTGATCAATCATTTATTGGTTTCGTTGATGAGTAGAGTAGATTCAAGTCAATTGTTTTAGCTTATTACAATATATAGTTTGAATCTACAAGGAATTTCTACATTACGAGAGGTAGATTTGAAGTATGATATCTTGGAGAAACATACTTATGTCTTGGTAAAAGCTCTGAATTCCTTTCAAATTTAGGTCTTGTAGTAAAATATAATGACTTATGTTCCTATAGTTGTTGTGAAATAAATTCTCGTGTAGGGTTACAGTGAAGGTAAGAGAGGCAAGTGGATTACCAAGATTGAAGAATATGTTTATGTTTTGGATCTCAAACCCACTAAGTTGATCAAGGGGTATGTAGTAGCTAAACTATATTCATAGGCTAACTGCCAGGTCTTGGGTACAAAATTAGTAGCAGATGTTGGGACAAGAAAAGGTATGTTTTCTCCTCGTAAATATCCTAATTTAGCATTTGTCTTCATAATTTTATCTTTGTTTTATGGATCAAAATAGAGGAAACAATAGTTGAAGTTGGATAAAAACGATTAGTAACACATTAGATAAATTTGGGCATATAAAACTGACTTTTAATATCTTTATGTGCAGAGACGTGGATTGGACGATGGTTGTTCTATCGACAGAACAACAACAACCAGTAAAGGAAAAATACAGCGTCTGGGGCAAGAAGGAAAGTGGAACGCTCTGCAGACCACAACTATTTTATGATGGAATCAGATCAAGTATTTCGAAATCCTCAGGATCCGCTGATCATGAGGATTCACTTTTATCTATTTACTTTTCTAAATGTTATATATATGGCTGAAAGGTAAACTAAGCGACTAGTCTAGAAATTCATAGATTGTAACTATTCTTTTGGGCAGATAATACTTTCATCTTGGTGATGTTGTAACTCAGTTACTTAATTTAATGAAGAAGACTGTGTTTAATTCATAATTTTTTTCTAAGTATCTAATAGCAAGGACTTCAGGAAACTTTGGGACCATTCAAGAGAAGATTTACTACTTCACCTGTGTTAATAATCATTTCTATTTATTCTTTATTGTTTCTTATTGTTAGGTTAATATCATTCTGACTACTGTGAGGATTGACGATTCTGATTTACATTTTTTATTTCTTGAAGATTCAAGACATAGCTGTGTGATTATATATGCGTGATTCTTTTTATTGAAATGGTTATGTTATATACTTGATGCTCTTTCTCGAATTGCTTATTCTCATTTCAAATTGTTGTTCTAAGTAATGTTATCATAGATTTCAAATCTAGAATTGATTGCTTTCCATGACATTGTTATATGGTCATTTGCTATTCATTATTGTCTGTTGTTCTATTATCATTTGATGTTAAATTATCATAGCTCTCTTTCATGTTAAATAAGTTAGCTTCAATCCTAGCTAAGATCTCCAAGCATGACACTTTCTATTTGTATTCAGATTCATTTACTTGGAGAATAGATTAAGTAGAATTGCAAAGTGTGTTATGAATTCCTTTTAGAGTTGTTTGGATTGAATTTAACGAAATAGTCATTAGAAATTGCAATGATTCCAACATAGATTGACCTCTAAATTCGCTGCATATATAGTGTTGTCACTCTTGAAATAAAAATACTTTCCTTGGGTTGATAACGAATGTAGGTATTGAGATTTTTTGTAATAGGACATCTTAGTGCACCAACATTTTGGAACCGTTGTTGGGGATAGTATTCCAAAGTGATTTCCTTTTATCTTGCTGTAAGAGAATTGGATTTCAAAAATGAGAGGTAAGAACCTACGTGACCAGCAAGTAAAGTGCTTTCTCATTAGCCCAATTTTCAGCAAAAGTATAGAGGTTAAATAGAAATGGTTTTTCTTTATGAATGATGAGGAATAAAAAGATAGAAAAAGATCAAAAGCTGTCACCTAAATCCATAAAACCCAAGTGATTGGTGAGCCTTGGGAGAATTTTTTTAATAGATGAAATTGTAAGAAAAGCAGAGTCTTAGACATCAATAGGATTCCAGACTGTCACTGAAAAAATCCATACTTTAATCCATGAGGAGGCAAGATGACCATCTACAGCCTACACTGAGCTTCAAAGCCAAAATGGAGGATCTGAACATAGTCTTCAGGTTACAACAAATTTACGTTCTGATCCTCTACAAGAGGGAAGATCATGTGACTCAAGAGAAGGAGAGGGAGAAACCAGTGAAACTACTAAGGAAGGACCTTGGCTGTCTGAGCAAGGATCTCCTATGATCACAGATGTAGGAAATGCTGCAAAACATACTCAGATTGACAATCCTCCACTTACTCACATAGCACCCCCTAAAATTCCTAAAGGATATTGGAACATTTTTGACTAAATGGAAAACTAACCAGCTCAAGGTCAAACCTCGACATTACAATACCCCATAGTCGACCAACTAGCTAATGCCCCTATGGAATTATTCCTTTCCAGAGCATCCCAACTTTTCATGGGATGATCATGGAGGATCCTGATGCCCCCCTATTCAAGTTTGATGTCCTCTATAGAGGATATGAATATACCACCGACCCTCAAAAACTAAAACTGTTCCCTTCTAGTCTAAAAGGAGCAGCCTTGAGATAGTTCAATAAGGACTTTTGCAAGACTAGGGAACTAAAAGATGCAAAATTTAAGATGGCTACAAAGGATAATGAAACTCTAGAAGAATATGTCGAATGGTTTTAGTATAATTTACAGAGATCTCCTCACACCACCTTACCAAAAGAAGTCCTAACAGCTATCTTAATTAAGGGAATGAAAGAAGAGTTGATAGAAACTCTAAATTTAATGGGGAAAGGAGATATTTCTCAAGAATATTATGATGAAATCGTTTCCTTGTGTATCAGGTGTTGCAAAGGAAGCACACACAAAGGAGAAAGAAGTCTAGATCCTATGATCAGAGCAATAAAACCATGCAGTGGATGCGTAACACGAATGGAAATCGATAACCTCCTTGAATATCTCAAGATGGATATCCTGGGCACCGTCACAATGTAGTTGGACATCCTACAGGCTAAACAGAAACCAGCCTTAGTAGAACATAACTTGGTCATTTTCTGCCTACGCTGCCGAAAGAAGAAAAGCCAATGGGAGTGTCCATTGGACATGGTTCAGACATGCTCTATTTGCACCAAATACCATGCCACTGAACAATATCCATTGCATATAGGGCTAAAAGTAGTTGTCAAGGAAGCAGAAGAAGAGATATAGCCAGTATATTTAATGAACCAGCATAGTCAGTGGCAGGCCAAACCTATAGATATGTCACAAGACACATTCCATTTCTTTCCTTCTTCACCATTTAATTAGCAAAAGAACCCTGGGGTAGCATGGCAAGGCCCATCACCCTACTCGAATTGGCAATCCCAACAATTCCCTATCACACCCTGACCAACTCAATCCTTTCTGGGTAATGGCTACCCAAATTCTCCTTTTTCTCTTGTTTGGCAAGGTAATCCATATCCATCTCAGTGGCCTACCTATACTTCTCAAAATCCCAAAATGGTCTCTGAACTGGCAATGACCTTTGGGGATATCCAATAAACCTATGGGAACAAGTCCTCAACCTCAACCTATGTTATCAACCGCATATCCATTATAGCAAAATCCTCAGCCTCTTATGCATCCTCAATTACCAGCACAACCAAATCCGAATCCCAATAACTGACCAGTTCAACTGGTGCAAATTATCGAAAGATCAGACTATGAGATTGAGAAAAAATAATGTAATGAGCTTAGATTGAGTTTAGGACATATCATTACCCCTGGGGAAAATAGAGACCAGCCATCAATTGAATTGGAAACTCGACTTGTACATATACCACCAACTGTAAATGATACAAAAATAAAACAAGGAGAAGATATAGATCAACATAAGGATCCTAAGAATCTCATAGCACCTCTTCCCCATTCATCGAAAGGCTAACAATACCCAAGCCAATTGTTTATCTAGATTTTGATCTTCTAGGGGAACTGAAAAATATTTGTATTAAAATTCCTCTCCTCCAGGTCATCCAAGATATTCCTATTCATGTTGAAATGATTAAAGTGATATGTGTAAAGAATCTTGTGAGGAAAGAAAAATATTCACCCATCATTCATGTTATAGGCACCTTATCTGATTTACTCTTGGTAGGGGAAGCTCTTGTAAAGAATGAAGATCTTGGGAATCCCATTGTTATAGTTCAAATATATGGCCACTCCTTTCCCAACACACTAGTTATCTAGTTGCAACCACGAACATCTTAACAATAGAAACATGTGAGACACTTGGTTGGCATTACACCTCTGGAACCAACCACCACTCTGCCCTAACTTGCTGATAATTCGGTGGTAAGGCCGGAAGGAAATTTATAGGATATTACAGTTTCTGTCGATTCATGGGAGTATCCAATATATTTTCTTGTTATAAACCCAAAGAGTTGATTGGATGGCACCCTTTGATTATGGGTCGACCTTGGCTAGCAACAACTAATGCTTACATAGGCTGCCGAGAGGGCACCATGACTATTCCTAAAGGGGATGCTATAAAAAATCTTGTTTTGTATCCTCCTACCAAACCAAGTGTGCCCATTGTAAAAATATGTAAACAACCACCCGCATACCTGGAACAAAGCATTTGTTCACCACTTAGAGTAGCAAATGCACTTGAATTCAAGGACAGACTAAATATGATGTTATCAATAACTATATCAATCATTAAGCTAATGTGAACAATGTCAAACATCAGATGTTAAAAGAAATTCTTGCTAATGAAGCCTTTGAAGATCCTTTGAAAGATACTAATGATCAGCATATCGAGACAATTGTTGTTCATAACAGCAAGCCTGCTGAAATTGAATTAGGCAAAGTTTTAAACATTAATTATAGCCTATAGAGTGATCAACAACAAAAGCTCATTCAAGTCCTACAAGAATATAAAGGGGAGTTTGCATGGGATTATCCTGATATGAAGGGTATAGACCCAAGGTTGTGTACACATCATATCTCCACCGAAAAGGATGCTCCTCCTATCCGACAGCCTCTGTAGAGATTGAATCCGCACCTCAAGGACATTGTAAAAGAAGAATTATAGAAGATGCCAGATGTGAATTTCATTTACCCCATTTCAGATAGAAAATGGGTCTCTTCATTTGTAGTTGTCCCCAAGAAAAATTGGAAGTGGCGTATATGTGTGGATTATCACGAATTGAACAAGGAAACATAGAAAGATCACTTCCCTCTTCTATTTATTGATCAATTCCTTGATAATTTGGCAAGGAAGCAGTTCTTTTCCTTTCTATATGGCTTCAACGACTACAATTAGATTCAAATCACCCCTGAAGACCAAGAAAAAACAACATTCATGTATCCCTGGGGTACATTCACTTACAGAGTGTTAACATTTGGCTTATGCAATTCCCTAGCTATATTTAAAGGAGTTATACTCGGCATTGTTTTCGATTTGATAAATGAAGGAGTTGAACTTTACATGGATGAATTTACTCCTTATGGGGATGACTTTGATCAAGCACTAAAAACATTATAAAAGTTTTTAGAATGATGTATTGCTACCAAATTACATGTCTAAGAAATGTTAGGTGTCACATGATGATGACCAATGGCGTAATCTTGGGACATTATATTTCTGCAGCAGGGATATAGGTAGATCTAACAAAAATACAGGTAATTCTTTTACTGCCTACACCTTGTACTAAGATGGAGGTATGTAGCTTCCTAGGATATGCAGGCTATTATCTTAGGTTTATCAAAATCTTTTCACAAATTACTGCACCTTTATACTCTTTAACTAGAAATGTTGATTTTAAATGGTCTGACAAATGTGACACAACTTTTATAGATTTAAAGAAACTAGTTTCAATGACACAAGTATTACGTGGAAAAAATAGGGATATTCCTTTTCACATATCCACGGATGCATCAGATGCAGCAATAGGTGATGTCCTCGGCCAGGAGGAGGACATAAAACCTTATGATATATATTATATCAACAAAATTCTTACTATTGCTGAACTTCATTATACAGTAATAGAAAAACAATTGGCTACCAAGCTTTCTGTATACTAATCATTCCACCATTAGGTAATTAGCCAACAAACCTATTACAAATGGTTGATTGACTCATTGGTTATTACTTTTGCAGGAGTTTGGTATCACCATCAAGGATCGTTCGGGGAAGGAAAACCCAGTCATTGATTTTATGTCTCGAACACCAAAGGTAAATAATCCATTGGCAGTAGACGACCAATTTCTGGATGAACATTTTTTCTGTAGTAGTAAAAATGCCATGGTATGTAGATGTAGCAAACTATCTGGCAGTAAGGAAGTTTCCCAGGCACCTAACTGCAAGGGAAATAAAACAGATTGTCCAGCACAACATCCGATTTTCTTGGATTGGCAGACACCTTTTTCACACAAGGTATGATATGTGTATACATAGCTGCATTCATGAGGATGATATTTAAGACATCCTGAAGGCTTACCATGATGAGCCCTGTGGAGGACACTTCACAGATCGTAGGACAAGGCATAAGGTACTACAGATGGACTATTATTGGCCCACTATTTTTAAAGATGCTAAGAAATATGCCCAGGTTTGTGATAGCTTCCAAAGGATGGGCCGACCTCGTCAATTCAATGAAATGCCACTAGAGCCCCAATTGATGATAGAACCCTTTGAACGGTGGGCACTGGATTTTATTGGCCTATTTCATACTCCATAAAATAAAAATACCTACATACTGGTTGCCACAGATTATGTGATGAAGTGGGTAGAAACAATAGATTTTCCAAGAGCTACAGAAGAATCTGTAATGAATTTCATTTCTGGGCTATTCGTGTGGTATGGTTTACCTCAGCAAGTGTTAACAGATGGGGGAGGGAAATTTATAGGACACAAGATTACAACCACTCTCAAAAACCACCACATTACACATATAATCACTACCCCGTATCACCTGCAAGTGAACGGGTAGGTTGAAAGCACCAATAAAGTCATCGAAACAATTCTAACCAAGACAGTCTCAACACTTCGGTGAGACTTGACTGCTATACTTCCAAAGGCCTTGTGGGCCTATCGCACAACTTGTCGAAATACTATTGGATATTCTCTGTACCAACTCATGTTTGGCAAAGAGCCTATTTTTCCTATTAAATTTGAAATAAAGACACTCAGAACGGTCCAGGAAGTGGGACTAGATCTAACAGAAGCCCAAACAAAGTGACTTCAACAAATAAACAAATTGGATGAGGCTCAACTACTTTCCCTGCAATGTACTGCAATTATTTAGCAGCAAAGGGAAATGTGGCACGATAGTCTTATAAAAGCGAAGAAATTTCAAAAAAGAGATTGGGCACTCCTTTATGACTCCAAATTCTAGGGCTTTCTAGGCAAGTTACAAATAAGGTGGCTTAGACCTTATGAAATTCAAGAAGTACATAACAATGGTACTCTCACCTTGACTACCATTGATAGGCATGGCCATTCTTTCAAGGTTAATGGACATTAGGTGCGTATTTATCACATACCACTCGCTAATGAGTCTTTCTGCCAATAGCTATGCGAGAACCCCACCATGAAAACTTTAGCTGCAAGGAATAATGACCCAACACTTTTTCTCTCGTGAAATTGCATTTTTATTTGATTGTAAATAATGTATATATTCCTTTATGGTTGATTGCAATCTAGTTAGGCATCACCATGTAAATATGAGGATTTTTCTTATTTTTGGGTGTGCTTTGTAGGTGTTGTTCAATTGATTGAGCAATTGATGTTCAATCGATTTAATAACACTTATTTTCGTGTGTGTATTGTTGTCCAATCGATTGAACGATTTTGTTCAATCAACTGAATAACACATATTTTAATATGTGTGTTATTGTTCAATCGATTGAACGATTGTTGTGCAATCAATTGCACCACTTATTTTTGTATTCATATTGTTGTTCAATCGATCGAACGGTTGATGTTCAATCAATTAAATAACACTTTTTGTTGTTGATATTCAATCGACTTGACGATTGTTTTTCAATCAATTGATCAACACTTTATGTTTTTACTGTTCAATCAATTGAACAACACTTTTTGTGTGTTTATTGTTCAATCGATTGAACGATTACTATTCAATCAATTGAACATCATTTTTGTGTGTTTTTTGTTCAACTAATTAAACGATTGCTATTCAATCAATTGAACAAAACTTTTGTGTCTTTACGATTTTTCTATTCAATCAATTGAATAACACTTTTGTGTTTTTACTATTTTTCTATTGAATCAATTGAACAACACTTTTGTGTTTTTACAATTTTGTTTTTCAATCAATTGAACAACACTTTTTTTCATTTTTACAGCTTTGTTGTTCAATCAACTGAACGATTTCGATTTGATCAATTGAAAAACACTTTTTGTGAATTTTTTTCGATTTCTCTATTCAATCGATTAAACGGTTGTTGTTCAATCAATTGAACAACACTTTTTGTAATTTTTTCGATTTTGTTGTTCAATTGATTGAAGAATTGATGTTCAATAAATTGAACAACACCTTGTGCATCTTCCGATTTTTCCGTTCGATTGATTGAATCATTTTTCTTCAATCAATTGAACAGCACTTTCTGTAATTTTTTTATTTTTGATGTTGAATCGATTGAATGATTGTTGTTCAATCAATTCAACAACACTTTTTGCATTTTTTGATTTATGTTGTTCAATCGATTGAACAATTGTTGTTCAACCAATTTAAGAACAACTTTTTATTTTTTGTGTTGTTGCTCAATCGATTGAACGAATGATGTTCAATCAATTGAACAACACTTTTTGAGTATATGTTGTTCAATCAATTGATCAACCCCGATTTTGCGTTTTTGTGTTTATTGTTTAAATCGATAGAATGAATAACTATGATTTCTGTTCTTTTTTTCATTGCGAGTCATTCTTTTGCCACTTTTATTTCTCTTTTATGTTTTGAATAAAAACCATCTAGTTGGATTTGCACCTAAGATAAAGAAAAACAATAACGTTAATATCATTATGACCTATGAAACCTTTTGATGGCTATCTTTATTCAAAAGCTGACATGGTGCATATTTATAATGAGGGGTTGAATACCTTCCCTTTGGACACATAATAAAATGATTTATTATTTTAATACCAGGCTACTTTATCTTTCACACTTTCAAATCGGTAAGCCCCTTTGATATGATGATATGGGGGTGAAAGTATAACTTTCATTGGAATTTTATTTTACTTCTTACGTCATCCCTGACTCTTAAGGAGTAAATGAGCCTCCCCCTTTTTATGATAAAAGCATCAAAATATGAAAATTCCGCAAACATTGTCTTAAAGAGGATAGTGGGTCTTAGCACAAGCTAACCTACCATGATCAGAAGGATGTAACAGGTGACATTCCATTTTTGCCACCAAACTAAGGTAATGACCTTCTTGATAATTAAAATGTCAAAAGGATAGGGGGTCCCATCACAAACCAACCTAATCACTTTGTTATATCCTCATCAATGGCACTATGATTATATGGTTACCATGCCAGCATAGTAGTCTCTTTATAGCAAGAAAAGAGAGAATCATATGAAAATCAAAAGGAGGACTCTAGCTCATTTGAAGGGTTAAAAAGAAACCATGTCGAGGCTATGGACTTCTACTAGAAGCAGTGGCTCTACTTGTGGTATTGAAGTACTATGTGACACTGCCAAATTATCTATATCCTATTACCACCCATGGATTTGTTTCTAGAGGAAAATTTCCCATTTCAACAACATTCCTAAAAAACCAACATGCATGGTAACTTATATCATATATCCATTATATCATATTTGTCCAATCACTTTAATGACAGTCATTAACACTTACTTCCGATCATGCATTTGACACTTTTCCAGTTAAGGAAAATATCTTTTGACATAATGGTTTAAATAAATGTTTTAATTTACGGGCATTTCAAATATGTTGACGTGTATTTCTTTGATTGCCCTTGTCATATATTGCACCGGCTTTATTGATTGGTTGCTTGCATTTATGATTTACTGCTACTTTTTCTTGTTTTTCCCATGCTTGATGGATGTGGACACCCTTTTTGCATTGGAGCGGGGACAATCTACGTATGAACAACATGTGTGACAATTTATGGATAGTTGTGTGATAATTATTAAACTGATTTCTAGTTAAAGGACAACATGATGATTGTGTATGTGTAATAATTATCAAACTATTTATAATTGGAGGAAGGACGACAACCATTATGGATAGCATGTAGATTGACTATGATCCTATGTCAAATAATGTTGATGAGACAAATGACTTGACTGTATGTGATATTAATTCTCAAAACAACATCATTTCCTTGTCAATAGCCTTAACATTCTCTTTTGTTGTTGTAAATTGTGAATGTGTGAGAGAAGTGCATGCAGGCGAACCAGTCATAGGAAAACAACAACCATTAGAGGTAGAGCCATCCAAAATGAACTCACAGTGTTCATAGTATTAGACCATACTCGTGCAATTCTTGAGCGGATCGACTAGCTACAATATTTGAATAAAATGCAAGGATTTCACAAAGAGATAACACTTGAATTTCTGTAGAATTTGTAGAATGGAAGCACCACGGTAAGAGGAAGGAATATAACGGTATCTGAAGGAGTCATAGACGAAGTCACTGGACTTCTAGGAGAAGGAGCAAGGTGGATGGAAAAACATGTTCTTCTGCATAATGCAGTCATAGTATTCCAAGACCCGGGCGAGCAATTGGTGTGAACAAGAAAAGGAGTTCACCCTACAACCTTGAGACATACATGGAAGGAATTAACAACCATCGTGCAGAGGTACATCACATGCAATGTGTTGTTGGGAAAAGTATCCAATACGGAATGACCCTATCCCACTCTAAGGGTGATAGTACCTCAGCAACAAGCAAGACAAAGCTATCTAAGTTTTCTTCCTTATGAAATGTAAAGAGAGGAGAAGGAGTTAACTAATCGATGTCTTCCGCTAGTTTGTTGATCCAATGATCCGAATTTAAACAGGAATGCAACAAATTACAGAGATAACCATATACACAAAGATGCAGCGGAAATAATACTTCATTTCATTAATGGAAACTACTGAAATATGCTTACAAGCAGAAATGGAAATGAACTAGCTAGGGCGATGGTAGCTTATCTCTGAGAAGAGATGTGATGGCTACATGCCTCTGAACTGTAAAGGCTACATTGTGGCGGACAATCTGTCCTTTTACAAAATGTGATCTGTTACTTATAGTATTTTTCAGTTACAATACCATGGGTCAATTCCATGGGTGAATGAATACCATGGGTGGATTTTACAATACCATGGGTAGATGCCATTTACAATACCATGGGTAAATTCCATGGGTCGATGAATAATATGGGTGGATGAGTACCATGGGTGGATTTTACAATACCATGGGCGGACACCATTTACAATACCATGGGTAAATTCCATTTGCGTTCCTGTTTAAATTCGGATCATCCAATCTCACTCCTTGATACTTGCTCCCAACTCCTTGCTCTTTCACTGGCCTAGCTACACCAAGATCCTACAAAATGGCAAGAGAGGAAAACTACAAGAAGCATACATTCATAACTAGTTTAAGGATTAGAGTAAACTAAATACACAAGTACAAAAAAACATCATTGAGATACATGCATATAGAGGAAACTCAAATAGCTTTATTGATGGAAGAAGTAAAGTTCAGGAAGTGATACAACCATAAGAGGCCCAATCCAGCATCACCTTCCCAGCAAAAAAAATCTCCTCTTCACCTCCTTCAAAGAAAATCACCCAATAGTTCTAAACTCAAACCAACAACAATTCTTTGCATTCACAAAATTCCAGCCTCTAGATCTTATGGGAGAGAGATCCATATATAGATGTTTGGAGAGAGGATGAGTCAGCCTGAGATGTGACTAGTGTCCTCTCCCTCTTTCAGTTCTTGATTCCACTTGGAGGTTCTTGCTTCCACTTGGAGATTTGGAACCTCTTACTCATCACCAGTCGAATTCCGTGAGGCAAGTGTCATTTTGGAAGCTTCCTGGACTCTGACACCTTGAGAAATGAGCTTGCCACTTGTCCCTTCTCGCTCAGCGCAGGTAGCCAGTGTAGCAGTTGACATTCAGCGCAGGTAGCCAGTGTTGGCTTTGACATTCAGCGCAGACAGCTAGTGTAGGCACTGAAATGATCCTGAATTGACTTGTTCTGATCAGTTTTTGGTGGAGAACTTCTCAGAATTGCTGTGGTTTGTTGGCCTTGTTCCTCTAGGGGTAGGAACAACATGTTTAGGGACTTTGGATCCCTTAGATTATGGACATTTCATGCTCAATGCTGTAAGGCACAAAAATGTCTATAACAGTTGCCCCCTAAAGTATGAGGCCGTTTATCGGGTGAAATGCTTTATCAGGAGGATCCGAAGTTCATCCAATGCTTGGAGGTGACGTGTAATAAGATACAATACAATACATTATTTTTCATACTGCTTTCATGATCTAGCTGAGGCGGGCATTCCCATGCTCAGCTTTATAAATACATTTTTCTGTTTATAGAACAGACAATCGTCTGATGGTAGACTGATAATTTTTTATGAAATTATCATCCTTTGAGTAGGATGATCATCTGCTGCACATGTCAATGTCTTTATTTCCTGAATATATATCGCAGCCCGGATGGATGAAACTAGATCCGGGGTCTTCAATCTCGTCTGATCTTCACTCTAAGTACAAGTCTATCCACGTGAGAATTTTTTGAAGTCGAACGTGGAAAGACATCGCTTGATTACCAGTCAATGATGCAAACTGTTAACAAGCGCGAGAGGAATCACTGATAATGATGATGACCCTCAAGGTACTGCAGTACAATTCACGTGGTGTGAATAAAGGACTTGGCGTCGAACACCACGCAAAATCTTTCGGTCGAAGGTCATTGATGTATACCTGTCGCCGGAAGTGAGAAACTTGCCATTGTGGCATGCAAGCTTCAAAGTACTGTGGGGGGTGTTCCTAGATCAACTTCTTGGATAATGAGCTGATGTCGACAAGAAGCGATCCGTCAAAGGAGGGCCTTAATGAATCCCACATCAGTGACACGGAACGGAGCTAATGATTGTGATGGAGGTGAAAACGATCTGTGACATATGATTCAGAGTGGCGGTCATGAAAGGATGAAAGATGATGTATGGAAGTGGATGGGACACGGTTGACTCTTTCTGAACAACATCTCTTGAACATATAACGACACTGATGCGATGGATCGGTAGCATTACCCCAAATATGGATGGTATGGCGAGACCATGGTGATGTGACCGGTGAATGAAACAACCCAACCAGATGTGGTACGGAGGAAAAGTGTCATGTTCAAGAGCGACTTGCTACCATCAAAGCTTTGAGTTTCTCCCAATTTTTCCCCAGTCATTGCTTACCAGTACCTCTTTATTTTTGTCAAGCTTGAGGAGGATAACATATGCTTGTTCTATAACCTGCCCTTCGGGCAAGCCCATCGCTATGTTTTAACGAGCCTAGCGATAGGGAAACTCGTTCTCGTCTAAAGACAAGTTTGTCGCTATTTAATGCTTTTAACAAGTCTAGCGACAAAGACAACTCGGTCCTTTTCATTTTTAGAGAGTCTTAAAAGGTACGTAAAGTTAACTCCAAAGGTCATTTTTCGTCATCTAATCCCTTAAGTCTGAAAAAGTATAAAACAATACAGAAGGGATGAATGTTCGATAGTTTTATCGAGCCGAACTAGACAAGCGCTCGATCTTTTTGTGCAATAATCCCTCAGGTCCAAAAAGATTAAAATCTAGAGGAGGGATAGCTCTTCTGGTCACTTTAACGAGCTGGAAGGCCAAAACTCGGCAAACTTTTCATATTTTACGAGTCAGATGAAAAGAGCTCAAAGAAGACTCGTATTTTGAGGAACGAGTGATAAACAGGGATAGCAGCAGATTCTAGGTACAGGTTGGAATTTTCCAATCACGGCAGTGTCACAAGGATGGCTAGGTGAAATCACTCTTCACAGCTGTTCCTAAAAATAGGTAAACAATCAAATGGAGGTGAATGATCGGCCAAATGAAAAGTGGAGGTGACGGTGCAAACACGACCAAGGCTTTTATGGCTGATGAATTTACGATCGAAATGGTTATTTACTGGTTCATTTTTTCTGGATGAGCTTGAACTCTAGGGGGAAGCTTTCTCACAGTTGCGTTTATTTTTTAATGAGCATGAAATCGTGCTAAAACTACTCGGCCTTTGCATTTATTTTTTAATGAGCATGAACTCGTGCTAAAACTGCTCGATTATACCAGTCATAAGATAAGAATGTCTCCTTAAAGATGCTATTTTTTCCCGGAGCTTAGATCTCATAAAGCTTTGCCCAAATCCTTTCGTTATGCAAGTTCGGTAACGACTAATCCTACGAGTTTAAACGGTTAGACCTACAGGTTTAAAGGGAGGACCTAAAAATTTAAAAAATAAATAGCCGCCCTTGCTTGCACTCTAAAAGGTTTGCATGCCCCCAGGCATAAAGTACAATTTCAAGGTTACCTCTCAATTTGCAAGTAAAACATTTGTTCTACCAGGAATGGTTTACCTCTTTCAAGTTATCCAAAGATTGTTCCATTAGCAGATTAAATAGAACATTCCTTGGCGGTGTCTACCGAAATAGACAAAGGTGAGTGACGACCCCCGCCCTCTCACATAACTTTGACAAGAGAATCTTGTTCTAGAACAACCCCTCTTCCAACCACGGACGGGGTACGAACTAGTCATATTCTCCCGCGGAAACCTACCTTATACCCAAGGTTTTCTCTGCCCGAAGCAGACCAGGATGCATGCCCCCTGGGTTCCAGTCCTATTTTTCCGAATCACTCGCACTCATCGGGAAGAAGGACTGGGGGTGGAGACATTTCTTGAGTGAATAGACCATTCAGGGTTGGTATGTAACTATTTGCGATGCGTGATCCCGGAAATGAAAGTTGGTCTACGAGCTTGACCATTCTTCCTTCGTGTGGAAAACACATTACTCTAAAGAGTGAGGAGACTATTGCTCCCATGCAATATATATAGTCTCGTCCAAGGAGTAGGTTATAATCCAAGGGTCCTTGAACGACCATCACGTTCATTTGAACGGCCTTCCCTTTCAATGTTATGGGCACATTGGGGAGGATCCCTAATGGTCGACTGGTTCCTTTATCAAAGCCCGAGAGATTTCTTATCTCAGGCAAAAGCGTTAGGGAACCCAATGCTTTCCAAGCAATAGAGGAAAGGATACTCACAGATGACCCTTCATCAATGATAGTGCCATTCATTACCATTCTGTATATTTGGACGATAATTCTGAATGGTATACTGGCTGGCAACCGGGGTCTGCCTAGTTGGTTCCAATCAAAGGACACAACCAGGTTGCTTGGTGGTGGGACCGAATACACGGCTGGATATCACCCTGACGAAGTTCCTTCCTGCGATAAAGGAATGGGCGCATTGCCCTGATGCTCATCAGAGTCTGTGTTGATGAAAAGAATCTGGATGGTATCATCCTTATTCTCTTCAGTGACGGTGTCATTTGGAGATGAATCTTCAGTGACGGTGTCATTTGAAGATGAAACCTCTGAAGGCAGAACCGGGTCAACTACCGTTACGACCTTTGGACTTTCGTCCGGTCTGGATTCAGTAGGGTCATTTTCAATGACTGACGCTTCGGCTGACCACTTGAGTGGGCCAGCTGTATTCTCAACTAACGAAGGACTTGGCTCGAGTTTATTATATCCAGGAGGAAGTCGTAACGGTGAAACCAGACGATCTTCAAAAACTCTCTTCGCCTCGTCTAAGAAGGGACAACGGTGGATGGCGTGATCGCCTTCACACAGTCTGCAGGGGGATCTTGCTCCCCCTCTTTGTCTTGAACATTCACTTTCGCTGGTTGACGGTAAGCATTCAACATGGCTATCAGAGGTTGATGCTCCCGAATTGTGCAAACGAGGGGACCAGTCCCTTAGTATCCGGGGAATACAGGGACAATCTCTATGGAAGTGGTCTCCTCTACATATGACACATGGCGATTTAGGCCCGGTCAGTGCTGTGTGTGGATTTTTGTCAGATGCCTTTTGCTTGCCCCTAGTCGCCTTTGGCTCCTTCTTCTTCTTCTCTCTCTTCTTCTTCTCCTTCTTCTCTTTGGGAGCTTGGCTTTTTTCGGCTCTACCTTGCAAGGAGGAAGGAGGAGAGGAAGAGTTATAGGAAGTAGAAGGCTGGTGGGCAGCTCTAGACTGATCTAACTGTTGACTCGATTGTTCAGGAACCGTGGTGTTTTGAACTACATTGGTTGAGAAGAGCCAGACTGGCAGGCCAATTATCAGTCCTGGAAGCGACAATGTGGCCATGTGGGGCGCACCAACATCTCCCCAAGAGGAGAAAGGACTAGGATTTCCATCATGGGGAATTCCTTGGCTGGTGTGTTCCATTTTCTCAACCTAAAGATCAATGCAGGAATAGGAGGTGATTATGTTCCATTTAAAATAAATTTTTTAACGACGCTTTAGACACAACTTGCTTTTTCACTTTTAAAGAGTCGAGAAAAAGCTAAAGATGACTCTAGTCTCCTTCGATGTTTTAACGAGCCCGAAGTGACAAATGCTCGGATGGAATTTTTCTGTTATAGAGTCTGAAAAAGGCCAAAAGAAACTACTCTGGAGTTCTAGGCAGAGGGTGTGCCAAACTTTTCGCAAAACCGCAGAATATGTTTTAAGGTATGGGCGGTCGATCTTTGTGAATGTTGTGTTCACTTCATTGTGATCAGTAGGGCGGCCGACACGGCTTCCTATGGATAAAGGCTTTATTCCTATAGGGGTCTCCCAATATATACGCGACGGTACGTGGGAGCACAAGTCCGTATTGATACTTATCGCTTCACCGTGGAGGAATCACCCAACCACTCAACGGTAATATATCACGTTTAACGATGCCGGAACACGTCTCTAGCTTAGACCTCTATGTGTTTGCGTTATGTTTCAAAGCGTTGTTATGTTCATTCAATTTATTTTAGGTTGATCTTGTTTAGAAGTTTGCCTTTATGGATCACCATGAGATGTATGGTACAACTCCTAAATGCAGTCTAAAGATGATAAGCAAGCTTTTTCTATCTTTTCAACATATGAAAATCCTAACTACTGAGGGAAAAAAAAGACATCATATTTTCACACAGAGCATAGAGCACACACTAATGCACTTTTTCCTAAATCAACATGCAAGCTGTCAAAATGCAAATGCACAATGCAAGTATTTCTTTTCTCTTTCTTAATATTGATGTTTATAAAAAGAAAGCTGTTGTATAACTTTGAATTCAATTTCAAGTGAAAACATAAACAAGTTTTTTGTCCAAAATCAAAAGACACCTTATGATTTACTTGTTTCGACACTAGAAATGCATAAATTCAAACCATATGACGAAAGTAAAAGCTCACTCAACTGTGAACAACAAACAAACTTACTCCTAAGATCAAAACGACACTTATGACAGGTCTAGATCTAAGAGGCCACAGTAAGACTAGTTCACTTTCGTAATGGGAAACTGCAAATGATGTAAGAAATACACAAAGAACAAATATAGTTTCTTTATACAACCGAGGCAGAATAGAGGCAAAGAAAGGTGGTTTCAGATAGGTACATTGACTGATAACAGGCTACAAAAACAGGGATGAAAACTGAGCAAAAGACACAGGGAACCACAGCTGCACAAGGCAAGGACTGTTTCAGCGCAGGTCTAACACAGAGGTTTTGACATTCAGCGCAGGTAGCCTTCATGGGACCTGCGTTGAAATGCAGAACCTCTTCACTGGGTCTGCGCTGAAACCAGAACGAGAATTGTTCCGGGGTTTTGAGCTACGGTTTGCAGTTAAAATCACAGTTTTTGGCCAAATCAAAGCTAGCAATCAAGTACACACTAAGGGATGATTCAAAGGAGGATGAAGATCTATCACTAAGAGGTATTAGAGAACTTGTGGATCAGCTCTTCAGATCATAAACAGGCCCAGTAACTGGACTAGAGTAACTGCCCTCTACTTTGCATTTGAAAAATCCAAATGCAGTTCGATTCGGTACTCCCTGAGTTTATGAAATGAATAGCAAAAGCACAAACAAACCAACAAGATACGATCCCCAGCGGAGTCACCAATTTGTTGTTGGGAAAAGTATCCAATACGGAATGACCCTATCCCACTCTAAGGGTGATAGTACCTCAGCAACAAGCAAGACAAAACTATCTAAGTTTTCTTCCTTATGAAATGTAAAGAGAGGAGAAGGAGTTAACTAACCGATGTCTTCCGCTAGTTTGTTGATCCAATCTCACTCCTTGCTACTTGCTCCCAGCTCCTTGCTCTTTCACTGGCCCAGCTACACCAAGATCTTACAAAATGGCAAGAGAGGAAAACTACAAGAAGCATACATTCATAACTAGTTTAAGGATTAGAGTAAAGTAAATACACAAGTACAACAAAACATCATTGAGATACATGCATATAGAGGAAACTCAAATAGCTTTATTGATGGAAGAAGTAAAGTTCAGGAAGTGATACAACCATAAGAGGCCCAATCTAGCATCACCTTCCCAGCAGAAAAAATCTCCTCTTCACCTCCTTCAAAGCAAATCACCCAATAGTTCTAAACTCAAACCAACAACAATTCTTTGCATTCACAAAATTCCAGCCTCTAGATCTTATGGGAGAGAGATCCATATATAGATGTTTGGAGAGAGGATGAGTCAGCCTGAGATGTGACTAGTGTCCTCTGCCTCTTTCAGTTCTTGATTCCACTTGGAGGTTCTTGCTTCCACTTGGAGATTTGGAACCTCTTACTCATCACCAGTCGAATTCCCTGAGGCAAGTGTCATTTTGGAAGCTTCCTGGACTCTGACACCTTGAGAAATGAACTTGCCACTTGTCCCTTCTCGCTCAGCGCAGGTAGCCAGTGTAGCAGTTGACATTCAGCGCATGTAGCCAGTGTTGGCTTTGACATTCAGCGTAGACAGCGAGTGTAGCCACTGAAATGATCCCGAACTGACTTGTTCTGATCCGTTTTTGGTGGAGAACTTCTCTGAATTGCTGTGGTTTGTTGGCCTTGTTCCTCTAGGGGTAGGAACAACATGTTTAGGGACTTTGGATCCCTTAGATTATGGACATTTCATGCTCAATGCTGTAAGGAACAAAAATGTCTATAACACAATGGAAGACAAGACATGGTAAATCCCCACCAACTCAAACTATTAGTTATTTTAATGCAAAAAATTATAGTTAACTAGTTGTTTTATTTAAATTCTATATTTCATGATGTTGCTCATCGAGTTAGAAAAGAAGAGGACCCACATACGAATCAACCATCATGGGATAATAAAATTGATTATCATTCATGGGCTAGCCCAGCAACAGCTAACCTAGGATAATATTATAAATCTTACTCTAGACCCAGCTATAAAAAACCCAACAACAGAACAACAAGGGCCAACAGCCATAGGTCCAAAAACGAGATAGAAGAGGAAGAATTCCTCTTTGGCCTCGGGCCAGGCAAGACAAAGATTCTCTATGCAGGTGAAGTCACAGCGACATACCCCAATTATAATAAACAAGCTTGGGCCATCTAACACACCCCTTCCATGTCCACATGATGACTCCCTGCAAGATTATGAGGAAGAGGTGGCCAGAGTACTGGAAAACTTGGGTATATTTGGTGAGTGAAGGGAGAAATTCAAGAGTTCTGAAGCATAAAATTTTGCCCCCAACTAGTCTACCCCTGATGGCAGTCGTGGTCATGATCAAAGCCTATTTCTTACTGATAATTTGGAAGAATAGAGGGAACCAGTCTCTTGAATGGAGAAACTCCTTGAAGCAAAAGTGCATGCAAAAGAAAGCATTGGATAAGGAAATCAAGTAGCAACCTCTAGTCCACTGGAACCCCCAGCTGAAGAAAACCCTAAAAAATAAACCGTAGAAGGTGAAAATCAACCAAGGAATGCTACTTTTATGAAGTCCCCTGAGGACGAGGCCCACCTAGAAGAAAGCCCTAAAAATGAGAATTGCTCAGGAGACACCATTACATTGGGTTTTCCGAAGAGAGAAATTCATGGTGAAGGAGATCTGGGAGGTGAAGATCCAATGGGAGATATGGTTCAAATAGAACCCCTCCCTGATGTCCACACAATTCCACTTGAGCATGGACCTGAAGTAAGTACAGTCATGCCACCACTGGTCAGAAGCCTCAGAACAAAGAAAACATACAAGGATAGACTGAGGAAAATTCTCAATAAATATATGAGGAAAAATAAAATAATTAATCAGCTAAGACAGTGGTTGAGGGAAGAAATCAGGGTTAAGAGAGTCAAAGAAGAATTGGAGACCATAGGGACCCAAACTGAATATTGCCCTGGGGAAAATGCTGAAACACAGACTAAAACCCTGTTGGTTTATTCAAAAGAAACCCAATTAGATCGATCTCTTGTAGAAGACAGTTAAATGTAGACAGATGATCCTTGTGTTTTCCCATAGGAAACTCAAACGGACTTCCCTACTGTTGATAGTTCCATTCAAACTGATACTAAGGAAAACACCCAAGTTGGGTATTGCATGATTCAAGAAGTGATAAAGGCTACTATTCAAATTGATCCTCTGGAAACAGAGGATGATGAGGTCCAAACAGATGATACACCTACCTACATTCCCTTAGTAAGGGAAGCAATCATTAGGAAATTGTCAAATGAGCTAGTCAAGACTCAGGAGGAATTGAATCGGCATGAAGAGGAAGCACACCAAGGATTACAAAAGAAATTTGAGGCAGTCACGGTCACAGAGGATGAAACTTTTGCAAATTATAAGGCTGAGAAAAAAAAGGTTGAAAAAGAACAAGTCAAGTTACAGAAGGCTAAATAGAAATTGGAGACTATTGGCTCTATTTATTCAGATGCCCTTTCATGCCGAACTCCCACTGCTAACTATGCATTGTTCTTACTAGATAGATATCTCATATTGAAGGTCAAAGCTATTAAAGCTGGCAATTTTGTGGAAATCAAGACCACCCCAGACTCCATCAAGTGTTTCAGAGAATAGAATGAGCAGGTACAACACCTCTTGTGTGAACTTTACATGCATAATTTCTTTTTAGAAGATGACAGAGACAACAATCCTAGCCCCTTTATAATGGGTATCCAATTCTAGGCCTTTCTTTCCTTTGCCACTAACTAGATCAAGTGGGCCAAGGCCCATAATACTTTTAGAAAACAAGAATATGACATAGACCTATGGGTTAGGGGAGAGCCTACAAAATCCCTGCACCTCTCTATCCAGAAAAAACAATTTATGAAAGGAATAGGTTTTGTGGGCCAATTAGGGTTGTTCCACATAGACATTATACAAGCAAGGAAGGTGTCCTTCCAAGAGATCAAAGAAGAAGCTTTATTTTCATCCAGGTAGAGATAGGAAGCCTCCAACAATACTATCAGGAACAAAGCCATCTAGATTAAAAAATTTCAGAGTTTCCTCCTCTCGCTTACATAAATACAGTAACATGGTCTTAACCATGGGGCCTTAGTGGAGAGGGTTTCAGTATACAAGCCCAATTATATGATATCCCCCAGATAGGTACCGTAGTGATTATAACTTGATAGATCAAGAAGTGAACCAAGATTTCACTGTGCTTAAAAAGAAAAACGGTTTCATATTGTACAACGAGGAAGTATACCTAGCCTATTCCTTAACTGAATTACACCTTAACCATATGGTTTCATGAGGAAATGCAATAAGTTAAGTTGGGGAGTATGTTGGGACAAGAAAAAGGTATGTTTTCTCCCCATAAATAACCTAATTTAGCATTTGTTTTCATATGTTTATCTTCATTTTGGATCGAAATAGAGGAAACAATAGCTGAAGTTGCGTAAAAGCGATTAGTAACACATTAGATAAACTTGGGCGTAGAAAACTGACTTTTACTATATTTGTGTGCAGAGATGTGGATTGGACGATGGTTTTTCAATCGACAGGACAACAACAACAAGTAAAGGAAAGAGACAGTGTTTGGAGCAAACATGACAGCATAAGACTGGAAAGACCAAAACTATTTTATGATGGAATGAGATATAGTATTGTGAAATCCCCAAGATTCCCTGATCCTGAGGATTCAATTTTATCTATTTACTTTTCTAAATGTTATATATAAGGCAGAAAGGCAAACTGAATGGCTAGTCTAGAAATTCAACATTGTCACTATTCTTTTGGACATATAGTACTTTCATGTTGGTGATGTTGTAACTCTATTACTTATTTTAATGAAGAAGACTATGCTTAATTCGTAATCATATTCTAAGTATCTAATAGCAGGGACTCCTGCCACTTTGGGCTGAGTCAAGATAAGGTCTATTGCTTCACCTATGTTACAATCATTTATGTTTATTCTTTATTGTTTGTTATTGTTAAGTTAATATCATTTTGATTACCATGAGGATTGACGATTATGATTTACATTTGTTGTTTATTCAAGATTCAAGTCTTAGTTGTGTGATTATATATGGTTGATTCTCTTTATTGAAATGGTTATGTTATATTCTTGATGCTCTTTCTCGAATTGGTTATGTTCATTTCAGATTGTTGTTCATTCTAAGAAATGTTATCATAGATTTCAAAGGTAGAATTGATTGCTTTCCATGAGATGCTTATATGGTCATTTGTTGTTTGTTTATGGTTTGTTGTTCAATTATCATTTGTTGTTCAATTATCATAGCTCTCTTTCATGTTAAATATGTTAGTTTCAATTCTAGTTAAGATTTGCAAGGGTGATTCTTTCTATTTGTATTCAAATTCAATAGCTTGTAGAATAGATTAAGTAGAATTGCAAAGTGTGTTATGAATTTCTTTCGGAGTTGCTTGGATTGAATTTAAGGACATATTCATTAGCAATTGTGATGCAGCCCAGGCCTCTCCCAGGCCACTTTACCAGGATCTTTGTCTTCCAAAGAAATAAACGCTTGGTTCAGGGCGATTTATAAAATTCATAATTGCCATCAATTCAATTCACGACTCGAGTTCCACAAACAAATTCCAACTACTTTGGGCAGGATTCCATCAAGAGTACCCCCTTACCTCAGAGTTAAAATAACACCTTATTATAGATGGAAATTCCATCATGACCGTAGGCATATGCATCAAATCGCCCGCTTGCCATATCACACTGTTCTTGCCAAAACTATATATAAACTTGAGGTTTTATCACGCGAAAGCTCTATAATTCAGTCGATGGCTATATTCATTCAGCCAATGTATATGCATGCACAAACAGCCTCCTCGGCGATTAAATATACAATAACGAATCTTTATGCAGGCGTATACATACCTCTATATTGTTACTCCAACACACCATCTCTGTCAACGTCTCAATCCTTTTAGGCAACTGAACCTCATATATAAATATCAGTCAATGCTATGAGTCCGACATAGTCGTAAGAAAGGCTTCCGGCACATGTAATCATACTGCAGGTATATACACTATGGCATAGTCTCACTTCCGCTTGATATCTAAGCCACTGGTTATAGTCTGGCTTCAAAAGGCCCTTTGATATCGGAGTCGACTGGGTTACAGATAGATATATATGTTACCATATATACACCCACGGCTTCAACAGATTATTAACATATGCATGTAAACGCCACTCTTCCGCTGCACTCGTCCTTAATTGGATTTGGCCGACAATTTGAACCGCACTACCACATAAAACTATAATGCTGATCCAGATCAGAGTGTTCTCATTCGATCATCCTTGTTATAACCAGAAGATCTGCGCGTTATTACAGAATAATACTCCTGTTCGCTCCCAATCCAGAGCCGCTCGTTCGTTTACCTCCCAAGAGAGTCCCGCTGGCTCAACCCGTGACTGACCATATATTCAATATGCTGGAGGGGAGTATCATTACAATTCGGTCCACTTAATAATAACTCGCAGTCACCAACCAAAGAATTGCAGGTTCCGCTTGGCTGCAGTCTAAATCGAACAGCAGGTCCTCATACTTGCACGATTCCACAGTTCTGTGAACCAACACTCACGGAATCCCGTGCGCTAACACTGATGAATATAAATATATACGCCCTCATTACAGTCCGCCAGTGAATATACGATCTCAGTCCTGTCTATACATCAACTGAAAAGAAAACCCAACATCACCGTGCCATTCAACAATTTATAACTGAATATATACGCAAATTCAACAGTGTGTAACTTTATATATGTGTGCAACCATAATTAATCCTGCGCTGGTAAAACACCGATTCATTAGTTAATAAACAGCAGCTTCAAGATAAAACCAGAACCATCAGCAATGCCGCCAATTCAACATTATATAACAGTATCTATGTGCGAGTTCAACATTACATGACTGCATATAGGTGCGCCATCTAGAATCAAGCTTGACTATACATTAAATGAAAAAGAAAGCTGATTCATCATTATTACACAACAGAGAGCGCATGGAAAATATATCTATACAAGTAGAATTCCAAATAAACATATTCACATAAAACTAGTATTCAAACAACAATTATATCCATGGCCAGATATACAATCTATGGCCCTTTTACAAACTGCTGAAGGCTTATAGCCTTGCTGATCAAGCCTGTTCTCAATCAACCTCTCTCACCTTCTCTAATGTCTTTTCCCTAAAAAATCCCTCCTATTTATACAATTTAAAAAAAAATCATTTAATTAAATGCTCAATCCCTTCACTTCCTCAACAAACCCCTAAATCTCTCAACATCCCTAAAATCTAGATCTGTCCCTAAAGTTTTGCAACTAAATCTAATTTAAATAGATTTTAGATGTGGACTCAACTAAGTCCCGTACATAGCATTTCTACTTCCTAGAATTTCTATCTAATTCTATTTTCTCTCATATTCCTTAAAAGAATATTTACAAAATCCTCACTTTCTCCTATTTTATTAAAAACAACAAATTAATTAACAAAATATTAAAAATTGTCACACCCCCTATAATCACATATTTACAAATGAAAAAATGGTCTTGATGCTCCTGCATCAGACTCCCCATGTAAGAAAATTCATGACCACCTGGTCATAAGTCTGGATATCTCCTCCTGGATCCCAAATTTTATTTTGTAATCTTCCCATGCTTGTCGATTGCTTTACTATTGTTGCTATCTGTTGTTGTCTTCCAGGTTTCCATATTTTGTGCTGTAGTGCTCCACTTGCTCTGCTCTTGCAATCTTTCGTTGTCATTCTCTTGTTGTCTCTCCTTTTCTTTCTTTCAGCTGTCTTTCTCTAGGATGTTTTTACCATTAACCTCCTTATCAACTCCATTTCTCTATCCAGTATGTCCTCTTTCTGCTGATTGTTTCCATCTCTTGATTGTTGAATTCTTGTTCTTGCTTGCTCCCCACTTGTTTTGATCACCTTTTCTACTGCTGCTACTATAAATGTTGCATCACATATTGCTCTACCTGTCACTACGAATGTTGCGGCCTCCCAATCTTCCTTTCCCTCTGCAACATTCCTTTGCTCATCACCTGCAACTTCTTCCAAACCTGCAATCGCACACAAATCATTAGTTTTAAAATCACAAGACCTGACGGTCTTGTTTGATTCTTCAGTCATCAAATCTTTGGGCTGCTTTGAATCATTCATATGATTCAACTCCTCTAGCTCTTCATCACTTTCAAAAAGTAATGGTCCACTCTCTGGGTAACATAACGAAACTTCAACATCTTCATTTTGCTGTAGCTCAACTGTTTCGAGCTTCTCTCTCTTCTGTCTGGCATCTATAACCTGTTCAAGTTCCCTTAGTTCCTTTATCAACTGCAAATTTACCTGATGATTCCACTTCTCTTGTAGTCTCTGCCACCTCAGCTTCTTTCTCATGACATAACCATGCTTCTGGTCTTCCTCATTTCTTTGCAACATCTCCATTAACACCTCAAGCTGAACTGCTATCTCAGCCTTCTCCCTTTCATATTCCTCTTTGCTTAACTGTCTCTGTATGCCAACTGCCTTGGCATCCTTCTCCTTTTGTCCTCTGCTGTGGTTTATTTCAGAACCTTTCTGACGACTGTCACTAGTCATCATCCTTTCCATCACTATGAGTTCCTCATTCACTTTACTATGAGTTGTACTAAAGCCTCTCCAGCAGCAAGTCCTATCTTGTCGCCACTTACCTCACCAAGCCCTACTCACTTTGTCTTTTGGCAAGAAATTGGTTCTCTATCTCCAGAACCTCCTTTGAGCACTTTTCTTTGCTCTTCCTGGCTTCAACTCATCTGCCTGTTCACAACTGTCTTCCTTATCCAATCTCTATTGGATTTCCTCAAGGTTCTGCCACACCTATGCTTTTCACCAATTTTCTGTTAGCAATTTTCCTTTTGGGAGTTGCAATAATATTTCAATGCAAAGACTACAATATTCTATTCTTCAAATCCAAATAAACCCAGATCACCTTACCTTCAATATCTCAGTCTGATCTTGTCCTTTCGTTTACCTGTACTTCAATCTCATCACTCATGCAGTTTTGTCCAGCAAATCTTTATGCTTCCTCTGCAAAATTTCACTGTCAATCAGATTTTAAAATCTGATCCTCTCTTCCAACCTTCTGGCTTGATCTGGCAACTCCAGCTGTCAACAATAATTCCTTCTTTGTTGAGTTTCTTAATTGCTGCAACCATCAATCCTCAATCCATTTCTTTGTCAGTAAAACTCAAATCAAAATTAAACAACACAATACCTGCACAATTCTTCATTCATTCGGCTGTACTCTGGTTTCTTGACTATCAGATTAGAATCTGATCTCCCTTTCAGTCAGTCATCACACATTCAAAAACCTTCTGTCTTCATTTACAAAAGCAAACATTCTTTATTTCAACAGAGCCAAGCTCTGATACCAAAAATTGACGCAGCCCAGGCCTCTCCCAGGCCACTTTACCAGGATCTTTGTCTTCCAAAGAAATAAACGCTTTGTTCAGGGCGATTTATAAAATTCATAATTGCCATCAATTCAATTCACGACTCAAGTTCCACAAACAAATTCCAACTACCTTGGCCAGGATTCCATCAAGAGTACGCCCTTACCTCAGAGTTCAAATAACACCTTATTATAGATGGAAATTCCATCATGACCGTAGGCATATGTATCAAATCGCCCGCTTGCCATATCACACTGTTCTTGCCAAAACTATATATAAACTTGAGGTTTTATCACGCCAAAGCTCTATAATTCACTCGATGGCTATATTCATTTAGCCAATGTATATGCATGCAAAAACAGCCTCCTCGGCGATTAAATATACAATAACGAATCTTTATGCAGGCGTATACATACCTCTATACTGTTACTCCAGCACACCATCTCTGTCGACGTCTCAATCCTTTTAGGCAACTGAACCTCATATATATATGTATATCAGTCAATGCTATGAGTCTGACACAGTCGTAACAAAGGCTTCCGGCGCATGTAATCATACTGCAGGTATATACACTATGGCAGAGTCTCACTTCCGCTTGATATCTAAGCCGCTGGTTATAGTCTGGCTTCAAAAGGCCCTTTGCTATCGGAGTCGACTGGGTTACAGATAGATATATATGTTACCATATATACACCCATGGCTTCAACAGATTATTAACATACGCATGTAAACGCCACTCTTCCGCTGCGCTCGTCCTTAATTGGATTTGGCCGACAATTTGAACCGCGCTACCACATAAAACTATAATGCTGATCCAGATCAGAGTGTTCTCATTCCATCATCCTTGTTATAACCAGAAGATCTGCGCGTTATTACAGAATAATACTCATGTTCGCTCCCAATCCAGAGCCGCTCGTTCGCTTACCTCCCAAGACAGTCCCGCTGGCTCAACCCGTGACTCACCATATATTCGATACGCTGGACGAGAGTATCATTACAGTTCGGTCCACTTAATAATAACTCGCAGTCACCAACCAAAGAATTGCAGGTTCCGCTTGGCTGCAGTCTAAATCGAACAGCAGGTCCTCATACTTGCACGATTCCACAGTTCTGTGAACCAACACTCACGGCATCCCCTGCGCTAACACTGATGAATATAAATATATACGCCCTCATTACAGTCCGCCAGTGAATATACGATCTCAGTCCTGTCTATACATCAACTGAAAAGAAAACCCAACATCACCGTGCCATTCAACAATTTATAACTGAATATATACGCAAATTCAAAAGTGTGTAACTTTATATATGTGCGCAACCATAATTAATCCTGCGCTGGTAAAACACCGATTCATTAGTTAATAAACAGCAGTTTCAAGATAAAACCAGAACCATCAGCAACGCCGCCAATTCAACATTATATAACTGTATCTATGTGCGAGTTAAACATTACATGACTGCATATAGGTGCGCCATCTAGAATCAAGCTTGACTATACATTAAATGAAAAAGAAAGCCGATTCATCATTATTACACAGCAGAGAGCGCATGGAAAATATATCCATACAAGTAGAATTCCAAATAAACATATTCACATAAAACTAGTATTCAAACAACAGTTATATCCATGGCCAGATATACAATCTATGGCCCTTTTACAAACTGCTGAAGGCTTATAGCCTTGCTGATCAAGCCTGTTCTCAGTCAACCTCTCTCACCTTCTCTAATGTCTTTTCCCTCAAAAAGCCCTCCTATTTATACAATTTAAAAAAAAAAAATCATTTAATTAAATGCTCAATCCCTTCACTTCCTCAACAAACCCATAAATCTCTCAACATCCCTAAAATCTAGATATGTCCCTAAAGTTTTGCAACTAAATCTAATTTAAATAGATTTTAGATGTGGACTCAACTAAGTCCCGTACATAGCATTTCTACTTCCTAGAATTTCTATCTAATTCTATTTTCTCTCATATTCCTTAAAAGAATATTTAAAAAATCCTCACTTTCTCCTATTTTATTAAAAATAACAAATTAATTAACAAAATATTAAAAATTGTCACACCCCCTATAATCACATATTTACAAATGAAAAAATGGTCTTGATGCTCCTGCATCAAATTGCAATGATTCCAACATAGATTGACCTCTGAATTCACTGCATATATAGTGCTGACACTCTTGAAATAAAAAGAATTTCCCTGGGTTGATAATGAATGTAGGCATTGAGATTGTTTGTAATAGAACATATTAGTGCACCAACAATAGATAAGGCAGGAGAAATTGGAGGAGAAGAGGAAAAAAACAATATTGATACCTCAACACAAAAAATTAAGATGAAGTACCTTGTCTCAGAGTTGTATAAATATTTTTTCCATTGTTTACTTCTCTTGAAAATCCCATTGAATTCTGACAAAGTTAAATACAGGGCCTTGAGGCTACAAGCTCAAAATGTTGTTACCTCAAATGGTCAGCAGTACCGGAAGGACTTGACGGAAATTTTTCTTTTATGTCTAGTAGAAGAAGAGATACCTATGGTGATTGATGAATTCGATAACTATGTATGTGGGGGACATTACAGATAGGGAGCCCCATGCCATAAAATTCACAAAGGAGGTTTCTACTATCCCAAGTTGTTCAATGAGGTTCATGCTTATGTTAGGCCCTGTGAAAAATGTTAGATATTTGTTGAGAATCAGAAATAGCACCCCTCACCATGATCCCTATTTTTGTGGAAGAGCCCTTCTAGAAACGGGCTCTAATCTTCATAGGATAAATTCATCTACCGTCCACCGATCAACAGAAATGGATACTTATGGCTATTTATTATTTCATGAAATGGGTGGAGGCTATCCCAACAAGAAATGAAATTGATGCAGTGGTCATCAAGTTTATGGAGGAGAATATCATTGTTAGATTGGCTATCCAAGGAAAATTTTCATTGACAATGCTCAAGTATTTAAGTAGGCCAATTTGATCATTTTATATCAAAACTAAAATATCATTGTGGAACACTCCACCACTTACTATCCACGTGGAAATGGACTAGTTGAATCCTCAAACAAAACTCTAGTGAAGATTCTTAGAAAGATCATATTAGAAAATCAGAAAAATTGGGACCCACAACTGAAATTTTCATTATGGGTGAATAGAGTTATTGCCAAGAGGCTAACTGGGAAGTCACAGTTTGATATGGTATATGAAAGGGAAAAACATTTCTCTATCCAACTAGCCATCTCAATGGCTAAAATTCTATAGGATGTTGAGTAGGAGCTGAATTCTCTGACCATGGGGATAAATCAGCTCATAGAATTGCAAGAAAATAGAGGAAAATTAATTCATAATACTATTAAATATCAGGAAAAGATGAAAGCTCTTTTCGAAAAAAAGGCAAGGGACAAATCCTTAAAGCCAAACGATTTGGTGCTCAGATGGGATGTTAGAAGAGAGGAAAAAGGAAAGCATAGGAAGTTTGATCCCTTGTGGATTGGATATCTCAAGATATCTAAAGAAAAAGGAAACAACACCTTGTTACTACAAAAATTGGACAGTGAGGTTCTTGAACTGCCTGTGAATGGGAAGTTTCTCAAGCTCTATTTTGAGCATTAAAGAGGATCATTTTCTCCCACTTTATATACCATTAAGCCATTGCACATAGCAGTAATGTTTTAACTTCTTACTAATTTTGTTTTTTATTTTTATGCATTTGAATCAAGTGACTCCATGCCCAATAGATAGAGGCACTAATTTGTAGGTGCTCAATGCATTGCTTACAATACGTTTTCCCCAATTTGAGCCAATGTTGTCACTTGTAATACCCTCTTGTAATTGTGTTGAATGGTCCTATTTTTATGCCAAAAGGACTATGCTAACCATCGGTAGCTAGTTCTAGGAACAATGGATATCGAATAGGGCTCAGAACATCAGAACACGATATCGAAAGGACTATCAGACATTATATCAGAACCTTGGGACTTGCAAACTTCATGTCCTCAATGAAATTGGTTTTTATGAGATTTCTCATCCAATATGAGGGAAACATGGAAAAATTTATCAGAGTTTCGGGTCTCAGGATATTACAACTGTAGCATATCGGGATTTCGGAATATCAAAGGTCAGAACGTAGGAACTTCAATGATTTATTTTAAAGTGAGCCGATATGGCATATCGGAGTAGGAAGTCAGAAGGTTGAATATCAGAGCAAGATGGAAGCTCAGAATATCAAAAAATCATAACTCCTTCACAATTGAATTGGTTTGAAAGCACTAAGGGTTGTGGAGAACAAGAATTACAAAGGAAATCATTGCAAAATCAAAGGACCGAAACTCTTTTCTCTCTCCTACAATAGGACACACGACAACAGGTGATTGTCGTTGAAAAGTTAACGATGCAGATAATGTGGTAGTATGGAGGACACGCGGTATTCAGACACAACATTTTTGGTGGTTTAATGGGGAAAATCCATGTGACACATGTCACCACTAAGGAGACGCAAAGCAGAGTTCATGACATCAACATCACATCATCTGGGAAGTTAGAAATTTGAAGGTTGAAGTTTTTGTTAACTCCTGCCTAATTGTTTTATGGAAAAGTTCTGATTCGATGTGTGGAGCTCCAACATGAATAGTGTTTTGTTGTGGGTACCCAAAGGACCAACGACATAGAGAAGGCCTTATCACCTAGTGTTGTAAGGATTCCACATGGAGAGGATCTCATTGGTCAGTATATCAAAGGATGTAGATCTCATAACTCTTGCCCTAATGGATACTTAAAAAAGTTACGATATATAGGAGCTTATAATGTGATTGGAACTTGGTCGTGGAGCTCAGAAAAAACAAAGGAGGAGAGAAAATATAGTAAGATATAGGCCCCCTGTAGGATTATAAAGGTATTAGCACCTAAGTGCTATGCCACCAGTCACAGAACATGGTCCTACAGTGGATAAACAAAAATATGTTAAGCATAAATGGGTTAAAGCCATCTGAATTTTATGATTTCTTAACATTTAACTTAATAGAGTTATGATATGTTAAGGCTCTGATACTACAATGCATAGAGTGTGGAGGATCAATGGGTAAGAAACTAAGTTGCAGAACACCTCCAATTCCACCATAATACAAGCAATTAGGGGGAGAAAACGACAGGTGAATTGGCAGATAATCATAGGAGGAATACTATGGAAGAGAAGTGGAGATATAATCAACCCACCAATAACCCAGATAATTAAGCCTGGGTCCACCTTTGGAAATCAGAGGAACTAACAATGGAGATATTTTTTGTGTCAATTATGAGACCTCATACTTTGTGTTTTGGTTAATATTGCATTTTCAAGAAAAGAATCAAGTCTTCTATGTAATCATTAGGACAATTAGGCTAGTCACATGCTCAGATAGTTTTGTAGTTCAGAGAACTGTAGCATTCAAAGATATTTTTGTAAGTTGTTCTTATTTTGGTTCTCCCTATAAAATGGGATGCAAATTCATTACAAATGTTTAGAAAGGTTTTGAATTATGTTTTCAGAGAGGTTCCATGGTTCGATTTTCTGGTTCCAAAGGTTGTAATCATTTTGCGAAATTTTGCAAGTTTAGACATATGACATGTATTTAGTTTTTGAAGATTAATGAACAAGTTTCCAGTGCTTCAAAACAATGGAATATGTAGTATGTGTTCTCCCTCTATGTGTCACTTTATGTGCGTTTTTATTCATAAAAAATTGTGTAATTTGTTGTTGCTAGATTCACTCTTGAATCATAGATTTACTTATGTCATTGAGCCAAGAGGCTTATTCTATAGCAGGCCCAATATGATGTGTAACTTTGTTCATCCATCATAAATATAAAAATAAAATGAAACAAATAAATAAATATAAATAAAAATAAACTATATATAACATTCAAATAATATCAGCTTATAAAACAATTTGCATGTGAAGAAATTGGATCCCCCTCACTTAATGTTAGATTTGTATTTAAAATAGATCTATATTAGTATTTTAGCAGAGAGTACATGTGAGGTATTGAGTTGAAAGCCTTAAAATATAGTCCATAATTTATGCATTTCATTTCCTTTATATTTTCATCATTCTACTAGTATTTATTGCATAGGATTATGTTTTTGTCCAGCCCTCTGCACTAGGATCCTTCCTTATATTTCTCCTTTCCATCTTTACTGCAATGACCAATCAAGTTTCATTTGCTGTGTGTAGGCCACGAGACTTGAACATTTACGGTTGGGAATGATATATTGTTTATGTGTATATTGAATCTACATCTAAGAAGGATGATTGAGCCGAAATTTAGATGATTTTACATTTATTCTTGAGTAAGACTGGTTCATCTTCAAGCGAGACTAAAATATCTTAAGCAGTGACCTATCATGCACTGACCTATCATCAACCGGAAGCTGTCTCTAGGAACTAGAGCATGACATTCTTCCAATATAGACGTTAGAAGTGGCCGTCGCCTTCAAAACTAAACTCTGTTTGTGGATTCGACCATGAACAAGCGATGCATTAAAAAATACTAAATAACTGGCTGGCCTTTCTAAAATTGAAGATAACGACAGTAGACTTTCTTCTTTGTATCTATAATAAATCATAATTTTGAAGTTAAAGACGACCCTGACCCCAACGTCCTTAAAATCGCAAGTCCGGATAGATGATTGGTGTGTAGGCAAATAAGAGAGTCACATGAGGCTTCTTTCGTAAATACTTTATCCAACTCATCGGGTATTGACAACTATCTTTACATCAGAAAATGCATTCACCCTGACCCTTAGAATCTATGACCATCGAGGAGCCTACCACTTGACATTGCAGTTTCATTTTGGCGAGCGACTTCCAAACAAGTTTGCATTCCCCATACCAAGAAATGGCATTTTTAATTCTTGTAGCAGATTATGGCCTTCAATGCCACACCGACAATATTTATTTTTCTTACACGATCTTTAGCCTTCACAACATCATTCAACACTGAACTCATAGCTTTGGGTAGTGAAATTATCGAACAAAACTTTACTTACAATTAAATATTATTATTTTTTTGCAGATCTTAAATTGAATCTCAGCGGTATCCTCATAGCCTTTTATTTTATTATTTTTTGCAAAAACAAGAAAATCTAGGTTTTTTTTGGCAGGTCTTTGGTTTTAATATTACGTATCTTTATTCCACTCATAGCAGCATCAATGAACTTTCACGTAAAAAAACAAAAATGTTCTTGGATTTCACAAGTTCCATCAATGAACTTTCACGTAAAAAAACAAAAATGTTCTTGGATTTCACAAGAATTTGAACTTGTTGTGTTTTAATATTTGCAGGCCAACTTCATTTGCTGCTGCTGTCACCTATCCAAATGAAGGAGGCAACGATGCGAACTATAGTATGCAGACAACAGGAATAACCAAAAATAGTCTACATTATAATAATACAAAAAGAACACACATATACACCAAGAAGAAGAAGAGAATGTTGAGAAAAAAATTTCAAAGTATTTGCATTGATCTTAACGTATATTTATACATAATATATATAATTGAGAAGATTGTAGCAACTTTAAACCACTTATTTACTTTACTTTACATATTTACCAAAAATTACTAACATTTGTTTACTTTACTTTAGATATTTACCAAAAATTACTAACATTTACATATACATAATTATGAGGCAAAACATAGAAGCCCTCATAACAATAAGCCAGGGTAAACGAAAGTAAATCATATTAAGATTTCCTGTTGTGCCTACCTGACGTTACCAAACTCCAACTAGAGATAAAGAGTTTAGGCCCTTTTCCTATATTTGTTCGTTAGTTTTGGCTTATAAAAATCCCAGGAATTAGGGGTTTTCACCAAACTGACATCTAGTTTCCCTGTTAAACTAAAGGCAGTCTGCATAGGGGAGCTGACCCTCCGCTTCAAGCATAACTCCTAGCTACGAATGCTCTGAAGAAAACTAATGCGGTATGCGTCTCTCTTCCATGGCATGCCCTCGATTCATATCCCGAACTCACGACCGTGGACAACACAGAGAAGAAAACGTATATTTTCCAGATCCTAAACCTCCACGCAAACTCCATCCCCTCTGCCTGAAATTAAGTTCCTGCGTAACAATTTTTTTTTTTTTAAAAGAAAGAGTATAAATCTCACACATAACTATTCTTATTTTTCATTTTATTAAATATACATTTAGGGATATATAATAGTTTTTTTGACGTGTTTTATAAAAAAATTTATGTGATAGTGATAGAACGAGTTTTAAAGAGAAAGAGAAAACATATTAAAAAGAAAGAGCAGAGAATTTACTGCAAGTATTGAAATTTTATATGTTTAATTACCCACACATATGACATCTTTGTGTATAGGAATATCATTATTTTTAAACTTTAATAAGATATATAGATATATTTTTTAAACTTTTGTGATTTTTATTTTATATTATAATATGTATATCTAGTTAAAGGGATTAGAAAAATGGTTTATTTTAACTATTAAAATTTTAAATAGTTATTTGATAATTTTAACCATGAATATTTAAAAATAAAAAATATATATATATATTATATTTTGAGAAATTTGGTATAAATTTGGTAAATTTGGAATTAAAATGAATCTATTTTTATAATATTATTTATATTCTATGTAAATTTTACATTTTTATAAATAGAATTAATATTATTTTTAAGAGTTCTCCGTATCACATTAATCCTAAATATTTAAAATTCGTTTAATGTGATATGTATATTATAAATTATTTTATATAGAAATTGACATGAATTGAAAAGAAAAAAATGTAACAAATTGAATTGAAATGATTTATTATATTTTTTCTAATTATTTGATTGTAACATCTTTCTCAGAATTATTTTTACTTTGTTGGTAAATGGGACTTTGGAAGCCCAATGACATTCTAAATGAATAATTTAAGTAGTAATAATATTGTTTCTTTTTATTTATCATATTATGAAATTTCTGGAATTCAAGAAGGGAGAGTGGAAATGGATTCCAACCTCCACGCAGTTAGGGACAGTTGAAACAATTATACCTTTCTTCCTGGAAATAAAAAGAGATCTCAGTGGAAGAAAGGGGTTCAATCTGGAAAAAAGAAAAGGTAACAGAAGGAATGTCTAGAGCTGGTCTCGAACCAGTGGATCACCTTGTTATGGAAAGAAATAAGAGGCTGGAAGACTGGATTCTAGCCCTCAAGTCTGCTGCCTCATATCAAAATTAATAAGAACGGTTTCCTGTTGTGCTAGAGTAGAAGCTCAGAGGACGTTATTTCCTTTCTTACAGTTGGGAGGAGAAGGTCTCTTCTTATTGAATTCAAGGAAATTTCAGAGAACAAATAAGTACATATGATTGGTATTTAACCCGTACTTTTGCATGGCTGAGTATTCAATAAGGTTAAGGTGAAAATTGTATCAATAAATTCTACAATTCATGTTTTATAATGTTTATAAGTTGAAAGTGGTTTGGAAAATACTTAAGGTTGAATTCATGTTTTCTAATGTTTATACGCCAAAAGTGGTTTGGAAAATACTTAAGGTTTCTGTTTATATTCTTCTATTGTAGATTGGTGGGGCATGATTATTATTTTAGTGTTAACATAAACACTGTATTAGAAAGTAAAGGGAATAAATGAATAAATGGAAAACTAATAACCTCATAGCCAGCTAGAGTAACAAACATGAAATATTGTTAGAACTTGGAATTTAGGATCAATAAACCTAGAAAATAATAGTACAAAGAACTTGAATGAGAAGACAAGTGCATGCAATATAATTATGAGAAGTAACCGAATAATAGGAATGCAGTAATGTTGTGTGTGATAAACTCAGGTGTTATTAAGACAAGGTGTGACTATGAGCACATCTCGACAATGCATAAGACCATGGTCAGGGTTTAGGACTGAGCCGCTGCCCAAGTCGCTACTTAGTCTAGTCCCCTGTGTGACTGTGCACAATTGGATACTTCAGAATCCTATTATATTACATATTCTAATGCAAGATAAACAACAAATGCTGGCTGAAGTATAAGTTATAGAAAATAATAACAATGATCATAATAAAACTCGAAATGTAGCATAATAAAACCCCAACTATGCTTAAATGATAGCCTATCATATGTAAAATACTTTTAAATACTGCTTATCGCCCAAAATCGTAGAATGCTTACTCACTTTCTAGATGATCCTGATAGAAAGATAAATTTGAAAAGTTTAATATAATCACAAATCTTTCTAGTTACTTCGATTCCCTATTTCTACTGATTCTGATCCCTAGGAGAACAAATTTGGATCAATGTCAACATCTCTCTCTGCATTATTTACCAATATAGTGATTCTATCACTGTCTATCTTGGTGAAACTGCCCATCATAGCCATAGTGGACCACTGCCCATTGAGACGTATTTTCATAACTCCTATATCTACAGCTGCCACAAGTGAAGCATGATTGGGTAATATGCCAATTTGACCACTATTAGTAGATAGAATTATTTCTTTAACTTCTGAATCCCATTCGATGAAGAAACAGAATCTGATCCATGCGGAAGGTTTGGTTACTGAATCACTCCCCAACGGTATGTTTCGAGTTCTGATAGATAATGGATGTCAGATTCTGACTCATATTTCGGGTAGGATTAAAAATAATTCCATACGAATACTACCAGGAGATAGGGGTTCCTGCATAGATCGAAATGATAAACTATCATATTTTCGTCCATGAAATAATATTTAGGTACTTGGAAAGTATTGAAAGAACAAACCTTCCCCTTGTATCTCGGTAAAGTCCCTCCGGGTGTATATATGAGATCATCAACATCTTGGAAATATGGAATGGTCCCATTAATCCCGGAACCAAAAGGATAGGCTGGCAGGGGTCTAAGGGGAAAGGAGATTTATTGCTTTCATATGTTCAAATGTTATATAAACTTTTAAGGATTGAATACCGAATTAAAAGACTCTGCAAATGTAACTGCAACAATAAAGAATAGAACGAAACTACAACAACCATAATACCATGAATAGAACAAGATTCGGTATTACCAGAATGACTTTATAACAACCATGTCTCTAGAACCATATACAAAAGGAAAAATCATCATAACGGCTTAAAATATTCTAATGAGCCAAACCAGAAATTTTTACAGAGATGTTTTAACAAAAATATCAATCAAGGCCTCTTATGCCTTACACAGTAACTACATAAAGAACCCTTGCCGCAGAGAACTCATATATAGACCAAAAGGCAAAGGGACTTTTAAAGAAAAACATTTCTTCATTTAAGATAGTCCCATAGCGGAAATGAAGTCCTAAAAATGTTAATTCAAAACTATATACGCAATAAGTTGCATGCAACAATTAGGTGCCTGGGGTATAGGATATTGGAGTCGGGAAGATGCCATCTGAAACCCCTGTGATGGTGCACCTACAAGTGGAAAATCTAGTGTAGGATGGAAATTCTCATCGATAAATATTTTAACTAGTATTGTTATCCCAACTGTAACCAAAAGAAGAATAGGGAGAAAAATAAATGTGTAAGGAGGCTTTGAGATTTCGAAACACTGATACTTCGTCCTTGATATTTGAGTCCAGAGGCATTATTTTCCTAGAACATAGGAATTTTCCGGTGGAAGGATACCTGCATTAAACAACACCATGAAACGAATAAGAGAAAATAGACATAGATTCCTATTAATGGTAGTAAACAAGAACAAATGACCTCCAAAGAAGTTTTCCTGTACTGGTGAGCATTTTGAACTCTGCGATATTTAAAGAGACTATAGGGTTGAAACCCCTTGCAAATCCCAATGGTGGAAGAATCAAATGTGGAAAAAATGAACAATAACATGCACTCTCCAACTCTGGCAGAAAAATCACCAAGGTTTTTGTGGTTCAACCCTCAACTGAGGTAACGATGGTGTCGAGTTGCAGAGCATTATTCGGGAGGAAAGCAGGAGACAAATGAAAATCTGAAACCCTTGGTACCCGCAACCAGAACCCTAACCAATTGTTAATTCTTCCTTACCGTTGGACCAAACCTTGTGAAATCAACAAATGTCAGATGCCCAACTGTTCGTGGTGGTGAGACCCAGCTGTAAAACACATACCCTTCTCGATACTTCAGATATTAAATCTAAGTTTCGAGTTAAGGCATTCAATTAACAAATGATGCCACATTAAATTCACCTACAAATTATGCCTTTGAATAAGTATATGTAGATACCATACACCATATCATTATAACGTGATTAGGAAAGTTTGATCATCGTATGATAGGGATCTGTGCACTCCATATACAAAGGTAATAATTTTATATTATTTTTATGTAGTTTTCTATGTTATAACTTGCTTGCATGTTACAAGTGGTATCAGAGGCACATGTTCAAACTTTGTGGCCTTGGGAAAGAAAATTGTTAATAACCAAATGTTTATGTTATAGATCTGATCCAAAAATATATGAGAATAGAAAATAACCCAAGAAATAACAAGATCGAAATAGATAGAAATGATTCTTTATTGATATCAAACCCTTAAGGTAGGGCAAAACCATACATTCACTCCTTAGGGAAGGAGAGCACTCCACAAGCCATATGCATGTTCATACAATAATCCTTGACTCCCCCTCATGTGGAGTCTTTAGCCTCTATATAGGCCTCATACATACAATACCATGGATCATTACCATGGTTCCCTCATACCATCAAACTAATACCATATCACCCAGAAATACTATAGATCTAACCCAGAAATACTATAGATCTGATATGAAAATATAAGATAATGCAAATAAACCCAGAAATAATATGAAATGATTCACTTTATTGATCAAACCCTTAAGGTAGGGCAACACCATACATTCACTCCTTAAGGAAGGAGAACACTCCACAAGCCATATGCTTGTTCATATAATAATCCTTCACTCCCCCTCATGTGGAGTCTGTAGCCTCTATATAGGCCTCATACATACATTACCATGGATCATTACCATGGTTCCCTCATACCATCAAACTAATACCATGGGCCCATTACATTATTATTAACTACTTGTGGTCCCTTACATGATATGGGTTAATCACCTTATTTATTACTATGGCCCATCCTATTATTACATTATTACCTTGGGTACCTCCCTTGGTACCCCATATTATCCCCCCTAGGTATATAACATTCCACCCCCCTTTGCATGCTTAATCCCTGAAACATGGGAAGAACACAAATAATAAGATCTACTCAAAAGAGTCGTCCGCTGGTACCATGCACGTGCATCTAGCCATCCAAGAGAAAGGTGAACCCTCGGTCTCGCTGGTGCCTCGCTCGCTTGAGATGGAAGTTGACTGTGGTAGCTCTTTGGTGTTGATGTGTAGTAGGTGGATCTTCGCTCCTCTCTATCTATCCTGCGGGGGTTGTTGTCCGTGTGGCTAATTAGTTGCCATCTTGATGGTTGTCTTGCGGGGTGATGTGGGTGATGATATGTTGAAGTTTTAATCCACGGTGACTTTTTCTTTAATTCAATCCTTATGGGAGCCTGACTGTTATCTCGTGCATGTTGTCGTGCCTACTGTGGCATCTTATCTTTCAATATTACTTCAACCACTGAGCCCTCCTCTGATGTATCAACACATGTAACCTTTTTTGCTTCAGCCTCTGTTTGTGTTTGGTTTTCTATCATCACTGGCTCATCATCTAATATGCCAGATCCTGGAACATCTTTTGCTTCAGCCTCCTTGGACTCTACCTGTTTATTAATGGAAATATCCTGTAATGTAATTTTCTTCTTTTTATTCGAGAGCTTCAGGAATTTCTTTTGTACATTAATATTGATAGTACTCACTGATTCCATCCAAGAGTATCCCAAAATAACATCCATGTTATCCATATCTGAAGCATAAAAATCACCATGAAACACATACTTATCCATAGAAAGCTTCAAATCCTTATAAATTTGAACATCCTTATCATCAACCTGTGTATTTTCAATTTGTTTTGCTGGAACTTGCAATTTTTTTGCCAAGTTTTCATTTATGAGATTTTGCTTGCAACTTGAATTTACAGACACAATGATTTTCTCCTTCTGAATCAATCCCTGAACCTGCAATACGGAGATACCAGCAAAAAATAACCCTTTTGGTTCCTTGGTTTCCTTCTTTCCTGTAAAAATAAAATATTTTCTAGGCTGTGTGTCTCTCTGTGTGAGCTTATCCACAAGATTAGATTTACGGTCAAAGCACTCTATAAGAGCTTTTTTGAATTCGTCCCAAGTCAGAAACCTTCCATTGGAACGTTGATGCTCTTGCCACCATTTTCGTCTTTCATTGTCCAAGTACATGCTTCCCACCATAAGCTGAGTCTCATTATCATAGACGTAATCCAAATATTTCTCCATTTGTGCTAGCCATCTAGCTGGATGAGAGCCATCAAATTTATACAAGTCCCTCAAATTCCGATCTTGACCCGCCATCACAAAAAATATTGGCAAAAATTTGAAATGGTCACAATTCCGTCAATATTGCTCAGAGTCCCTATTATAACCTATTTTTAGAAATGGAATAATCATTCTACATCTACCCATGTGGTAGAAATCTTGATCCAGACACTTGGAATTTCAGATCTGTGCTGCAACTCTCCCGCTATCACCAAAATTTCTACAAAAAAGAGCTGATTTTAAATCAGCGATATCTCTCTTATCCGGACTCTGATTCGACTAATTTTTTTTTGAATTTGGGTATTTTTTCACCAAGAATCCAGATCTATAATTAGATTTTGTAGATCTTGCACCAAGACGTCCAGATCTGCGCCACAAAATTGCTGCCCTCAAAAATTGTCTGCAACCCTATTGATTTTTAGATCGGCGATATCTCCTTCATCCGGACTCAGATTCAACCGAATATTTTTTTTTGAAATCGGCTATTTTTCACAAAGAATATAGATATGCAATTAGATTTTGTAGATCTTGTACCAAAACGTATAGATCTGATCTGCAACTCGCCACCCTTGAGATCCTGCAAAAAAAAAAAAAAAAATCTCCACTTTTGTGCCCAAAAAAGTGCTCTGATACCACTTGTTATAGATCTGATCCAAAAATATATGAGAATAGAAAATAACCCAAGAAAGAACAAGATCTAAATAGATAGAAATGATTCTTTATTGATATCAAACCCTTAAGGTAGGGCAACACCATGCATTCACTCCTTAGGGAAGCAAAGCACTCCACAATCCATATGCTTGTTCATACAATAATCCTTGACTCCCCCTCATGTGGAGTCTCTAGCCTCTATATAGGCCTCATACATACAATGCCATGGATCATTGCCATGGTTCCCTCATACCATCAAACTAATACCATGGGCCCATTACATTATTATTAACTACTTGTGGTCCCTTACATGATATGGGTTAACCACCTTATTTATTACTATGGCCCATCCCAGTATTACATTATTACCTTGGGTACCTCCCTTGGTACCCCATATTATCCCCCCTAGGTATATAACAAGTTAAATGCACATAGTGGAGCAAAGAGGAAAGATATGAGAATGGGATGAGGAACCACCCCGCCTAACCCAAAAATGTGGTTTTAGTTCTGGCAAAATAGGATGAATGGAAATGTTGTATTATTGGAGATTGTTCATCAGTTTCGAATAGAAATGATGAACTTGTGTGCTGAGAATGATAGACTAAAGTTGGAAGAGGACAAAATCCTTGAAAGTCTCTCAGATAGACATAATATGAGGGATCCAAATCCTAGTGCAGACAACAGACAAAGAGAGGAGACAAGGCAGCGATAGAGAGATCCTCCAGAAGGAGAGGAAACTTGAACGAATAATAACAAAGAAGAATCTAGAAATACTTGTGGGGGTATAGGGTCCAAAAAGCCAAGAATCGAGTTACAATGAGATTTTAGGAAAGTAAAACCTCCATTATTGGACAACGAATTGGAAGAGGTGAATAAAATTTGGTTAGTTAATATGAGCCAGTATTTTCAGATATATGAATACGATGATAATTCAAGGGGCCAACTATATGTTAATCAATTGCGAGGTAAAGCCACCCTATGGTGGGAAGAGATGAACATGGTTCAAAACGTAGATGAGAAGGGGGTAACTTGGGATACTTTTCATAAATATTTCAAGGATAAATACTTGACTGAAAGCAAAAGAATTCCATGACTTGCGGTTGGGACAATAGTCCATGAATAAGCTTCAAGGATAATTTTAGGGGTGCATGTTTGCCCTTTGGCGAAATTAAGGGGTTTTAAATTTTTAGTGGGCGAATATTTTGTATCATAATACATTTTTACAAATCACCTCAAATAGCCCACCTTATTTTAAGGGAGAGGGTAAAAAAGCTAAATTTAGCCCTTGAAATTAGGACTTACAACCTTCCATTCGCCCATTTTCCAGAATAGCTTTTATTTAAGTGAATCCATTTGCCCATTTTCAAGAATAGGTTTTATTTAAGTGAATCCTATGGGCCAAATACCATATTTATAAAAGAGGTATGGTAAATTAATAAAAATATAAATAAATGAGAGGTATTGTAAATAAATAAAACATTTTTTATATTTACTCCATAAGTCACCTTATATACACGTAAGGGTGTAAACAAATAAAAATATAAGTAAAGGTATGGTAAATAAATAAAACATCTTTTTATACTTACTCAAAAGGTATGGTAAATAAATAAAAATATAAATAAACTAGACGTATCGTAAATAAATAAAACCTCTTTTTATATTTAGTCCATAACCCTCATTCTATTTATGAAGACTCAAGAAAGAGGTTTTATTTAAGTGAATCCTATGGGCCAAATACCATATTTGTAAAAGAGGTATGGTAAATTAATAAAAATATAAATAAACGAGAGGTATGGTAAACAAATAAAACATTTCTTATATTTATTCCATAAGTCACCTTATATTTACGAACACTCAAAAAATGGGTTATATTTAGGTGAAACCTATGGCCAAAATACTATGGGACAAATACCATGGACTAGATTGTTATTAATACCATGCAAAAAACCATTATTAACCCTAATATTAGAATTAATAAATATAGAAATGGCACATGGTATTGACCCATGGTATTCACCAAAATGGCACATGGTATTGACCGATGGTATTCACCTGGAATGTAACCTATTTAAATGGGGGAATTAAACTAGCATGTAGCATATGCTAAGATTCACTAGGACTTTACAAAGTTTTATTATTTAGTGAAAGACTCGCCAAGATCTTACAAGATTTTATAATTGAGTAAAATATTCGCCATGCCTGGTGAGAGATTCGCCAAAACATTATATATACGCATTATATTATTGATAAAATCGCCTTCCATTTTTCCTATATACCATGGAGATTCGCCCATTTATTATATTTATAAATTTAGGGGGGGTTCTTAAAATTTTCCCTGATAAGCTTATAGCAAAATTTACATCCTTACTGCGCTACGTTTTGTATATACGAGAAAAGAAGGTGAAAGTACAACATTTCCTAGGTAGTTTACCTGGTCATATGGAAGAACAAATAAAATTCGATAATGCCAAAAAAATGGATGAAACTCTTCATAAGGTTCATATCTGTTATGAGCAAATGCGGCAGAAAGGTGAAGGTAGTAAGAAATAGTCAGGGAAAAGAGAGAAGAAAGGGTTATCAAGAAAATCTAAGAATAAAAAAATAGGAGGAATGAAGCCTATAGCTAGGAAAACTAGGGGTGTATCCCTTGGAAAGCTTCAGCAGTAGAGCCAGAACTTGGATGAAGCCAAAACAACATAAAATCATAGTAGGGCTAAGGTAGGAAAACCACCCAAGCCACCCCTACAATGTTGGAGGTGCGGCGAACCCCTCTACTATAATAACTACCATCAATGGGCAAAAAATGGAATTACAACAAGTGTGTTGGAGGCTTCCACATTTGAATACATGGCTAGAAACATACCCAAGATCAATGTTTCCTTTGAGGATCATCAGGCAAAGTACCAGCATGATATGGTAGAATTTGAAGGTAATATAGCTAACTAGATTGTGTCTATTTTGATTAACCCTAGAGCGAGTCTTAGTTATGTTAGTACGAGAATACTTGACAAATGTCAATTATCAAGTATAAAATTTAAAACCACCTGGCTAGTGCAATTAGCCACAAGGGAAAAGCATAGTGTACCAACGAATATAGAGTGTTGGGTTGTCTTATATTCTTTTCACGACTAGCCCACATAGTTGACCAGGGGGTTAGAGGGGGAGCATAGCCCCCCCTTCGTTGTGCCGATTGCGTAGCGAGGGTGTCACAAGGGGTTTGAGTGGTGCAGGTAACCCCACTCTATGGTGTTCGGGATAGCGCCCCAGAAAAATTTGGTTTTGGAATCTATGTTAGGTTGGGCACACCCACCTATGACTTTGTACATGATTTTCGCACATGTTTTTTGATGCGATGGTTTTCGGTCCATGGTATTGGACGTGATGGTTTTCGGTCCATGGTATTGGATGCTTTGACATGTATAAATATGTATTATAACATTGAAAGGAACATAATGAAAAATCAATCGAGTAATCCCAGTTGGGGATCCAGGGGAAAATCTCTATGTATGTGTGTTTTATGTGTTATGGTCTCCCATTGTTTATTTTCTGTGTTTTAGAATTCGTATGCAGGTAATTTTTGTACGGGGTTAAAACCTACATTGGGTATCAAAGTTGTTTTGGCTTCAAGGGGATGCCTTTGTTGCTGAGGGGTTTTGTTGGGGCATGTGGTAGACCATGTTCAATGGGAGATCTGCGAGATCAACTCTGGTGGTGAAAGAGGATGGCAAGTAGTGGAAAGATAGAGATAGAGAAATTTAGTGGTCAAAGTTTTGACTTGTGGAAACTCAAGATGGAGGATCTGTTGGTGGATAAAGGTTAGTGGATCATGGTAGATCCGAGTACTAAACCAACGGGAGTGTCCGATGAAGAATGGAAGAAGTTGGATCAGAAGGCAAAGAGCACAATATGATTGTGTGTCTCAGATTCAGTACTGTTGAATGTATCAGGGGAAGCTACGGTGAAGGCTTTGTGGGATATGTTAGGGACTTTGTACCAATCTAAGTCTCTGGTGAATAAACTGTTCCCGTGGAAAAAGTTGTATAACCTGAGGATGAAAGATGAAGACTCGGTGATAGAGCATATGAATGCATCTAATATTGTGGTAAGTCAGTTAGCATCTGTTGATATTAAAATTTTAGATGAAGATATGTGCATCCATGTGTTGTGTTCTTCACCAAATTCGTGGGATAGTCTGGTTATTGTAATAGGTAGCAATGCAACTGACTTATAGTTTGATGAAATAGTCTCATCCTTGTTGACGGAGGAGATGAGACAAAAAAATATGTAGAGCTAGAATGGTGATGCCTTGTCTGTATGAGGATGGTCACAGAATAGAAACAAAAATAAGTCATCGAGTGGGAGATCTAAATCTAGAGGGAGACCTAAATCTCCAGGAAAACCTTTAAAGGTGGTGTGCTGGAAATGCGAAAAAGAAGGGCACTACAAAAGGGATTGTAAATCTAAAGCTCCTGATAAAGGAAAGGGATTTGATGATGCTCCTTTTGCAGAGGTGGTTTTCTGCAGAGGTGAAAACCACCTCAGACAATGGTGGGGATGTGTACTTGGCTTCTTCAACTACACATGTAGATCATGAGGCATGGTTGATTGACTCAGGTGCATCCTTTCACTTCACTCCCATAGAGAGTGGTTCCGCGAGTATGAGAAATACGATGGTGGTGATGTATTCTTAGGGGATGATAGGAAGGCTAGAATCATTGGTCATGGAAATGTAAAGTTGAAGTTGCAAGGTGGAAGGTTTAAAACACTTCTCGATGTTCTGCATATTCCTGCATTAGCTAGAAATCTGATTTCTGTAAGCAAGTTGGATGATGCAGGTGTAAAAATAGTGTTCGAGAAGGATACCTGCAAGATGGTTCGGGGAGCATTGGTATTGATGCGGGGAGTTCAGATTGGAACTCTATGCAAGCTACAAGGTAGCACATTTGTTGATGGGTACAACAATTCTGTGGTTCCTGAATGTGGAGTATAAAATCTAGTGGTCTCTAGAGAGAAGACCATGCTATGGAATCAAAGGCTTGGACATATTGGGGAGAAGGGACTTCAAATACTTCATGGAAAAGGTATGGTAGAAGGTATGAGTAATAGCTCTCTGGATTTTGATTTCTATGAAAATTGTGTATATGCGAAGGAGAATCGGGTGAGTTTCCCCTCTGGTGGTAAGAGGTCGAAACATATATTAGAGCTTGTGCATGGTGATGTGTTTGGACCTGTGAAGGTTCCATCATTGGGTAAGTCTATGTACTATGTATCATTTATAGATGACTTCTCAAGGAATACATGGATATATTTCCTTAAGACGAAATATGAATTCTTTGACAAGTTTAAAGAATTCAAGTCTTTAGTGGAAAACCAGATAGAGAAGAAGATAAAGGTGCTGCGGACAAATAACGGTGGAGAGTTTTGCAGTAACAAATTTTAAGAATTTTGTAAGAAGTGTGGTATAGCATGGCAGAAGACTACTCCATATACACCTCAGCAAAATGGAGTTGCAGAAAGAATGAACAAGACGTTGATGGAAATGGAAAAAAGCATGCTCAGTGGTGCTGGGTTAGGACAGGAATTCTGGGCAGAGGCGGTAGAGACAGCACGTTACCTGTTCAACAGATCACCTTCATCAGTGCCGGAGGATAAAACTCTACAAGAGGTATGGAGTGGTAAGAAACCCTCTCTTTCACATCTGAGGGTATTTGGATGTGATGCATATGTACATGTTCCAAAGGAGAAATGAACCAAGTTGGATTGTAAATTTGAAAAGTGCATCTTTCTTGGGTATAAGCATGGTTTAAAGGGTTGTAAGCTTTGGAACCCAATAACAAGGAAGGTTGTGTACAATCGAGATGTGGTGTTCAGAGAGGTGAAAGATGTTATTAAACATGAAGTCCAACCAAAGGAACCTGAGAAGATAGAGTTTGAGCTAAAGGAGGAAGAATCTGAATCTACAGCAGAGGAGGAATCAGAAGATGAAGAGTCACAAACTTCGGGTGTGAGAATATCAGTTCGCGAAAGAAGGAAGCCAAAAAGGTATAGTCCATCTGCTTTCTATTCAAGTTTTTCTTTATCTATTACTAATGATAATCCCAAAACTATGAAGGAAGCAGTACATTCAGAGGATGAAAAACTCTGGAAAGATGCCATGGTTGATGAAATGGTACCTTGGCACAAAAATGAGGCTTGGGATCTGGTGGAGTTGCCAGCTGGAAGAAAACCCATTTACAACAAATGGGTGTTCAAGAAGAAGACAAATGCAGAAGGAAAGGTGGAGAAATACAAAGCTCAGTTGGTAGCAAAAGGTTATTCCCAGGTGCCGAGAATTGATTTTGGTGATATTTTTTCTCCTGATGCCAAGATAACTTCTATTAGATTACTTTTATCTCTTGTTGCTTCTATTGATTTTGAGGTAAAACAGATGGATGTGAAGAAAACATTTCTTCACAGCGATCTAGAAGATGAAATCTACATGAAGCAACCTGAAGGCTTTGCGGTGAAGGGTAGGAAAGAGCTGGTATGCAAGTTAAAGAAGTCTTTGTATGGGTTCAAAAAATCACCAAGGATGTGGTATCAGAAATATGATACATTTATACAGAGACTTGGCTTCACCAGAAGCAAAGTTGATCACTGTGTGTAATTTAAATTAATTGGTGACCATGTTATTTATTTGGTCTTGTATGTGGATGATATGTTACTAGTTGGAAATGACAAAGAAATTATTTATGATTTAAAGACCCAATTGTCCTCCAAATTCGACATGAAAGATCTTGGTGCTGGAAACTATATTTTGGGCATGGAAATTAAAAGAGATCGAGCAAAGAGGAAGCTCTGGTTAAACTAGAGGAAATATGTCGAGACAATATTGTAGATATTTAATATGCAGGATAGTAAACTGGTCAAGGTTCTTATTCTTGTAGGTGTAAAGTTATCTACTGAACAGTTTCCCAAGACACAAGAAGAGGAAGAGGACATGTCTCGTGTTCCATATGCAAGTGCAGCCGGTAGCCTGATGTATAAAATGGTTTGTACTAGACCAGACATTGCACATGTATTGGGAGTATTCAGTAGGTTTATGTCAAAACCAAGAAAGGAGCATTGGACAACAGTGAAGCCAGTTTTCAAGTATTTGTGTGGCGCTAGTTATTATGGTTTGTGCTACCAAGGAAGACCTGGATTGGACAAATTGTTGGATATTCGTGGCTTTGTTGATGCACACTGGACTGAAGATCTAGATCAAGGAAGATCTACAAGTGGGCATGTGCTTAACCTATTTGGATGTGTAGTCAATTGGATGAGTAAGAAACAATATGTACTGGCACTATCAACTACAGAGGCAGAATACATGGCAGCTACTCATGCAAGCAAGGAAGCAGTTTGGTTGCAGAGATTGTGTTCAAATATGGGGTTAGTACAGGGAGCTATAAGGATAGACTGTAACAACCAAAGTGAAATTTTCTTGGCAAAGAAACTTGCATATCATCAAAGACAAAGCACATTCATGTTTAGTCTCACTTTGTGAGGGATATCATAGAAGACAAAAAGGTGTTGCTGGTAAAGGTGGACACTTTGAAGAATACTGCAGACGCATTGAAAAAATCTGTGATCTCTGAGAAGTTCTCTTGGTGTAGAGAAACAATGGGCATTGCAAGGTTGGATAAATGACTAAGCTCTCTTGTGGCCCCTTGTGGAAAGAAAACAACAAGTGGGAGAATGTTGGGTTGTGTTATATTCTTTCCACGACTAGCCCACATAGTTAACCGGGGGGTTAGAGGGGGTGTGGAGCCCCCCCTTTGTCGCACCGATTGAATAGCGGTGGGGTCACAAGTGGATTGAGTGGTGCAGGTAGCCCCACTCTATGGGGTCCATGGCAGCGCCCAGAAAAATTTTGGTTTTGGAATATATGTTAGGTTGGGCAGACCCACATATGCTTTTGTGCATGATTTTCACACATGTTTTTGGATGCGATGGTTTTCTGTACATGGTATTGGACGTAATGGTTTTCAGTCCATGGTATTGGATGCTTCGACATGTATAAATATGTATTATAACATTGAAAGGAACATAATGAAAAATAAGGTTGGTAGTCCCGGTTTTGGGATCCAGGGGAAAATCTCTGTGTATATGTGTTTTATGTGTTATGCTCTCACATTGTTTATTTTCTGCGTTTTAGAATTAATATGTATGTAATTTCTATATGGGATTAAAACCTACATAGGGAACAACCCTATAGAAATTGCAAAACAACCCATGAGAGTAGATTTAAATATATTACCTTTGGGTTCTTATGATGTATTAATTGAAATGGATTGGATGGAAGGAAATTGATCCTAGTAAATTGTAAGGATAAAACAATCAGTTTTCTCACGGAGGAAGGAAACAGACAGGAAATGCTAGGAATCAAAAGAGAGATTAAGTTGTCGTCAATCACCATTAACTAGTTAAAGAAATCTCTCGAGAAGGGTTGTCAAATATACGCGGTACAGGTTGGATATACCAACTCGACGGACAAATTGGCATCTTTCGAAGATATATCGATTGTCCAATAGTTTATTGATGTATTTATGTAAGACATACCTAGATTTCCTCCAAAGAGAAGTATTGACTTCACCATAGAAATTATTCGTGGAGCTGACCCACTATCCAAGGCACCCTACCATATGAGTATTCATGAGTTAACTGAACTTAAAATGTAGCTATATGAATTACTTGATAAAGGGTACATTAGACCAATTTTATCACCTTGGGGTGTGCCCATATTTTTTATCAAGAGAAAATATGAAAGGCAAGGACTTTTTATTGACTATAGATAGCTAAACAAGTTAACCATTAAAAAAATATCCATTACATCAAATAGATGCCTTGTTTGACCAGGACAAAGGTGCCACTGTATTCTCTAAAATTGATCTACGATAGGGTTATGATCAAATCCGCATTAAAGATGAGGACATATGAAAAACGTCATTTAGAGAACGTTGATGAGCCCCAATTTTTGGTAACAATTTGGGCTCATTTGGCCTACTTACCTTGCTCAGCCCTTCATCTTTTATCACTTGTGCATCATTTCTTAGTATATTCGTGTTATTTGCAGGAAGAAGAGCAGGCACTATTCCTATGTGACTAATACATGATGATTTCAGGTTTTTTGACATTAAATGGAGCAAAGACCACGCAGAAGGAGGCAAGGAGACAGAAAAGGTGGCATTGCGGGTTTATAGGGAGGTTGTCCACAGTCTTGAATGACCTCCCTCGTGATCTCCACCCCAACTCCGAGCTCCAACAGCTATCCCCATCGAGCTGAAAGGCAGCCAACGGATTCTACAGAAACAACAGTTCACTTTCAGTTGGACAGCCAAGCTCCACTAATTGAGGAAGCCAGCTTGATCGTCATCATGTATAAATATTGAGGCCGTAGCCTTTGATAGAAGCTTTTTGAACTTTTGAACTACTGTTGCAATTTCTGAGTACGAGCTACAGCTCGGTTTTTGCTTTTTGTAAGCCAGTTTTGCCATGATGTTAGACTCATGGTTATGATCTTTTAATAAAGGCAGGCAACTTTGGATTCAATTCTGAGTTCTTAAGGCAGCTATAGCTCTCAGGTTAGGGCCCAACCTGAGAGCAATAGACCTCCTTTTCCTTGTATTGTTACTTGTCTTTCCTTTCAGCACTTCATTTCTTTGCTTTGACATGCATTTGAAAAACACAGTCTGCTGATTTAATTTCTTTAATGTGATTGAGTAGGATTAGTTTATGGTTAAAGTGCTTTCAGCAACTTAGATTAGAGTAGGAGGATTGTAATTCATTAGAGCTCCAAGAAAAGGTTGACAGTGCACTCACTGCCATCTCTGTTTAGAGATTGGGGGTGTAGACCGTACCAACCACCAAAAAAACGCAGTCTTATACGTTCATGCAAGTTGCAACACCATCATTTCAGTCATTTCAATTGTAGATCCGTCCATGCATTCCGATCTTGAGCAGTACTTCTTCGTTCCAACACCATGCACGATTTCTCTCCAAAGTTTACATTGTTGTTCGTTGGTTTAATAACACAGTTATAATAGGTGGATGAATTCTCGGTTTTGTGCAAGACATAGAGGATTTGTTTCATTTACACTGCGCAGCATTGCTCTATTATCTTCTTCTTCTTCTCAACCGTGCCCAAGTCGCCTACTCATCCTCTGTTCAGCTCGTTTTCCTTCCAACCCTTCTACTGTTCACGTAGCTCCATCTTTTTGGCTTTTCATTGCTTCCACCCTTCTATCCACCAACCAACTGCATGCACTCTCTCCATCCCATTTCTCTGTCACTGAGCCATCACTAACCCCCTTTTCATCCTACCTATCCACCCATACAGCTCCTTCACTCTTCCATCACCAAAAACTCCAACCGCAGAACATCCTGTAGAAGTTAGCAGACTTCCTGTAAAAATCCCGAGCTTCCTGTAGGATCCCCTGCAGACATCCTGTAGAAGCCTGCAAACTCGGTTTCCAAGCACCTGAACGTTGTGGACTTCCGTGGAATGATATTAGAGATCCCCTGGAACCTCTCCTAGCCCTCCTGACCTTTTACAAGCCTTCCTTCCCTTCGAACTACCCCTGCACAGTGAAAACCTAATAAGAAACAAAGTCATAATGTTGGGTCCCTATAATACTAGTGATTACCCCATTACTATTGTAGTTATACCCGTTATTTATATTGATGTACCCATGTAGTGCCCATATTGTTACTATTGTGCCACATAGAAGCCCACTATTGTTATTGTTGTGCCCTACAATATTATTGTTATGTAGGCTTTGATTGTATTGGGACCACTTAGACTCCTATATATAGAAAGGAGGTATTTTCATTTGTATCATCCAAGAATTGTTCATTTATATAATGTAAAGGAGGTTGCCCCCTCGAAGAGGCTGAATTCTAAGGCGTGGATCTCTCTTTTCTATCTTTTTGTGAGCTGGTTTCATAACATTTGGTATCAGAGCTTTGGATTCTAGGGTTTCGCTGCTCCAAACAGGTCATCGTGGCATTTTCACTATAACTTTTTTTCTGTGACATTTCAGAAGTCGCAAAAAAAACCCATTTGAGAAGAATTGGCGCTGAACCTTGGGTCCAAATTTCAGAGCTTTTCGCGCGATTTTTTTGGAGATATGATGTGAGGAAGTTGGCTTTTTTGCAGACTCCTGAATTACATTCAAAACAGGTGACCTGGGGAAAATCGTCATAACTCTCTCTCTGAGGATCGGATTGAAATTTCGTAAAAAGGTACAGAAAGAGGACGGACTTTAGTTTCTTGTGTGTGTGTTTCAGATTCAAAAGTTGAAACAGTGACTCGTGGCACGTCGTACAAGTTCGCTCTACTGAACCAGTCTAAACGCAAGTCACTGTGGGAGATTTCACATAACTATTCCTTGGAGAATCCAATTTGGCTCAGACTTGTGGCATTGGAAAGAGGACACAGAAGGCTACTACAGGTAGCAATTTCAGAATTGGAGGATCCGAAATTACAGAGATACATCAGATTCAATATCAGGCTTCTATAAAGTGAAAAAAGGTGTGTAGTTTTTTTTAATTTTTGTGTAAGCTTGCTTTAACGGAATTCAAAGGGCATAGTAAAACTTTATTATCGGTAACTGATGCCCCGAGGAAAGAAAATGCAAACACCTAGTAAGGAACCTGAAAGCTCTAGCATGACTCATGAAGAAGAGGAAGAAATGCTACATGATATATCAAAATTACAAGAACAAGTGCAACAAATGTCACGCTCACAAAAGCTAACAGAAGCTAAGGTAAATGGCGTGGAATCTAAGATAAAGGGAATGGAAGCTAAGATGGATGGCATGGAAGCTAATATTGACGCTAAAATTGATGGCATGGATGATAAGATGGATGAATTGAAGAAGTTGCTACAAGAAAGGGCCACTAATGGTGAAAAGGTAGTAAAGGAAACTCATGATGAGAATAAAAGAAATGTTAATCATGATTCCATAGACTGTAATGTTGGATCGAAGACTCACCATGTTCCAAAAATCGATGTGAGGAAGTTTGATGGCAAGGATCCCGCCACATGGATATTACAGATGGAGCAATTCTTCGATCTCAATAATGTGCAAAACACACAAAAGGTACGTATGGCAACTTTATATTTGGAACCAAATCAGTTTGTATGGTATCAATGGCTTTGTTCTCGTAAACAATTTATCACTTGGGCAATTTTTACGGAAGAATTGATAGCACATTATGAGGATACAAAAAGCAACACTTTTTTTAGCCAATTGATGAATCTCAAACAAAAGGGTTCAATAATGGAGCACATTGAGGAGTTCCAAAAATTGAACATAAGGATAAAAGATATTCCAGAGGAGCATAGGATTGATGTGTTCATAGGGTCTTTAAAGGATAATATCCAACATGATGTGCGCCTTTGGGAACCTGATTCATTAGAGAAGGCATTCAGGTTAGCAAGAAAAATGGAAAGCAAAATTATGGCAACTAGGAAGCATACCATTCACAACTATAAAGATGGAAGTGTTGTTGCCCATAGTCTTCCACAACCTACAAGGTTGACACCACAACAATTGGAAGAAAAAAGAGCAAAAGGGCTTTGTTACAATTGTGATAGAAAATACACAAAAGGTCATAAGTGTGCTGAGAAGAAATTATTCTACATAGATTGTGAAGAGGAAGAAGAAAAGGAGCAAGAAAGGTCAAAAGAAGAGGATATATTCCAGGAACAAAGCCTATATGAAGAACAAATAAATCCGATCATATCTTGTAATGCATTGGCGGGAATTACCACTCCTCAAACCATCAAGATAGAAGGACAAATCAAGAAGAAAAAGGTGATAGTGTTGATTGATTCAGGAAGCACCCACAATTTTATTCATTGTAGGGTAGCAAAAGAATTGAATTGCTTCCTATATCCAGCACCAGAGTGTCAAGTGATGATTGCAAATGGAGGAACAATAAATTGCTCTGGAAAGTGCCATAATATCAAGCTATCCATGGGAGAATATGTATTGACTAGCCCAATGCTTTCCATTCCAATGGGAGGTGCTGATGTTGTACTAGGAGTCCAATGGCTACAATCCTTGGGTACAATAGCTTTTAATTTTCAAGAACTTTTCATGAAATTTTCTGTGGAAGGAAAGGAAGTTGAATTAAGGGGTATTGCAGGGAAACCAGGAAAGATAATCAGCTCTAATGGTATGACAAAGCTTCTAAAAAAGGAGCAAAGGGGTGTAATTGCACAATTATGTTCGCTAGATGTTTCCACATTAGAATCATCTATTTCTCCAGATCTCCAAAAAGTCCTGGACAATCATTCCAAGGTATTTGAGACTCCCAAAGGTCTCCCACCTATGCGTGATCATGATCATGCTATTCATCTGATTCCAGGAAGTGTTCCTCCAAACATCAGGCCGTACAGATATCCCTATGTCGAAAAAAGTGAAATTGAACGTATGGTTGCAGAAATGCTAGAGGCTGGTATAATTCAACCGAGTCAAAGTTCTTTCTCTACTCCAGTAGTATTGGTGCACAAGAAGGATGGATCATGGCGCATGTGTCCGGATTATAGGGAGCTCAACAAGCTCACTATTAAAGATAAGTTCCCCATTCCTGTCATTGATGAATTACTGGATGAATTGCATGGATCAATTTACTTCACCAAGTTGGATCTTCGTTCAGGATATCATCAAATCAGAATGAAGATTGAAGACATTCCGAAAATGGCATTTAGAACTCATGAGGGTCATTATGAATTTTTGGTCATGCCTTTTGGCCTTACCAATGCACCTTCAACATTTCAAGGTTTGATGAATTCAATTTTCAAACCATTCCTTAGAAAATTTGTGTTAGTATTTTTTGATGATATACTTATCTACAGCAAGTCTTGGAAGGATCATGTTGAACATGTTGACAGGGTGCTACAACTATTGGAAGAGAAACAATTATATGCCAAAAGATCCAAATGTTTCTTTGGAGTCCAGGAGGTGGAATATTTGGGTCATATTGTATCTCATGAAGGAGTTAAGGTAGACCCTACCAAAATTAAAGCCATTAAGGAATGGAAAATCCCCACATCCATAAAGCATTTGCGCGGATTTCTTGGGTTGACAGGGTATTATCGCAAGTTTGTTAAGAATTATGGGAGAATAGCAGCACCTCTAACGACATTATTGAAGAAAGATGCATTTTCATGGACTCCGGAAGCAACAAAGGCCTTTGAACATCTTAAAGAGGCAATGTGCCAAGCACCGGTCTTAGCTACACCGGACTTCACAAAAACCTTTACTGTGGAATGTGATGCTTCAGGAAATGGAATTGGTGCTGTTCTAATGCAAGATGAAAGACCCATTGCCTTTGAAAGTCGTCCAATCAAGGGAAAGTTTCTAAGAAAAGCTATTTATGAGAAGGAAATGTTGGCAATACTCCATGCACTTAAGAAATGGCGACCCTACCTAATGGGAAGACACTTCAAGGTAAAAACAGATCATGATAGCCTTAAATACTTTTTAGAACAAAGATTATCCTCTGAAGAGCAACAAAAGTGGGTCACAAAGATGTTGGGTTATGACTTTGAAATCATCTACAAAAAAGGGAAGCAAAATGTGGTGGCAGATGCACTCTCAAGGAAGGATGAGGATGTGGAAGCATTGTTGTGCGCTATTTCTATCATCCAACCAGATTGGATAAATGAAGCAAGGGAGGAATGGAAGAATGACAAAGAAGTATGGGCACTTATTCGAAAGCTACAACAAGATTCCAGTACGTCTGATACATTTAGCTGGAAAAATGATTCGTTATGGTACAAAGATCGCTTATACCTCTGTAGGAATTCCCAGCTAAAACAAAAGATTCTTATGGAATTGCACACTTCTCCCTTAGGAGGGCACTCAGGATTTTTAAAAACTTACCACAGGGTGAAGAAGGAATTTTTTTGGGATGGCCTTAAATCAGATATTCATAAGTTTGTGGCAGAATGTTTGGTTTGCCAGCAAAATAAAGTTGAAACAATTAAGACACCAGGTCTATTACAACCTTTACCCATTCCAAGCCAACGTTGGGAGGAGGTATCAATGGATTTTATCACAGGTTTACCCAAGTCTGAGGGAAAGAGTGTCATCATGGTGGTAGTTGACAGACTTACCAAGTATGCACACTTTTGTGCATTATCACATCATATTTAAGAGAAAATTCTAAGGTTCAGGCAGTGGAACATCACATCGAACATCAACAACAAGTCCTCCAACTCTTAAAGGATAACCTTGTGTTGGCACAGAATAGAATGAAACAACAGGCAGATCAGCATCGCAGTGAAAGAAGTTTTGATGTAGGTGATTGGGTATTCCTACGGCTACAACCATATAAGCAAATGTCCCTCAAGCAAGCTAAGAAGGATAATAAATTATCACCAAAGTATTATGGTCCGTACAAGGTGTTGCAAAAGATTGGTACTATGGCATACAAATTGGAGCTTCCTGCAGCTTCTCGATTGCACCCAGTTTTCCATGTTTCATGCTTAAAGAAGGTTATAGGCGACAAGCTCCCAGTTCAAACAATATTGCCAGAACTTGACGAAGAAGGAAAAATTATATTGGAACCGGAAGCAGTTATAGAAACAAGAACTCGACAGCGACCAAATCGATCAATTTCAGAGTACCTTATCAAGTGGAAGAACTTATCCGCTGAAGATTCCACATGGGAGGACGAGAATTTTATGCAGAAGTATCCTGAACTACTCAAGCGTTGAGGACAACACTTTTTTGAAGGAGAGGGGCATGTTGGGTCCCTATAATACTAGTGATTACCCCATTACTATTGTAGTTATACCCCTTATTTATATTGATGTACCCATGTAGTGCCCATATTGTTACTATTGTGCCACATAGAAGCCCACTATTGTTATTGTTGTGCCCTACAATATTATTGTTATGTAGGCTTTGATTGTATTGGGACCACTTAGACTCCTATATATAGAAAGGAGGTATTTTCATTTGTATCATCCAAGAATTGTTCATTTATATAATGTAAAGGAGGTTGCCCCCTCGAAGAGGCTGAATTCTAAGGCGTGGATCTCTCTTTTATATCTTTTTGTGAGCTGGTTTCATAACACATAATAACTCCAACCACTTAAGCAAAAATATAAAAACAATGTTCTTTTCAATGGAAGTAGTTTAAATTCATGCATCTCATATCACTAGAAGTAATGGCATCATTTTTAGGAGTTACATTCCCATCGTTGCATTGTAAGGATTAAGCTAGTCAGATTAGGGTTTACTAGGGTTTCCATGTTTGGTTGGCTTTCAGTTCATTCTTGCAAAGTAGGTTAATTTCCTTTAAGATAGCCTTTGTCCATCATTTAGAAAGCTTCTTCTGAGAACATATAGAAGTTCACTTGAGCCCTAGCGGACTTGTGCCAGCTGACCAAGTAGCAGCTGCGACAAGAGCTAGTACTTGTGCATACAGCACCGTCGCTTCCAAGTTTGTTACGAACTACCGGGTTGATAAAATTAGAGATAGGAAGCTCCAGGAGTTGTAGCATTATTGCTACAATACTGGAGCCCACCATCTTTTTGGCGCCGTTGCCGGGGAAGCGTCAGAGTATTAGTAATTGTTGCTTTTCTTCTATTTTCTTACTCTTGCCTTCTGCCAAGTAGTTTATTTCATTTCCATTCTGCAAAAGTAGCATAGACATTTCCTGCTTTCATAGATTAGCATTTCTCGCTTTCATAGATTAGCATTTCAATTCTGCAATTTCATTTCTGCAAGCGTACATTAGCCTTTCAATTCTGCAAGCGTAGACTAGCATTTCCATTCCTGCAATTTCATTTGAGCAAAGTAGATTAGTTCTTTCCTGCTTTCAATTTAATTCTGCATCTTTATTTCAGTAAGATAGTTAGTTGTAGATCAATCTGTTTCAGTTTTCCAGGTACCAAAGAAAAACAAAAAATAAAAAAAAAAAGTCTTTCCATTTCATGCCTCGTAGGAACCGAGATAAAACAGGAAAATTCCTACCCAACACCCCCACCACATCACTGAGTCACCCTTCTCTCTTCTTCGGTGACAGTGATCCAGAAGAACCTATAGGTGAACCTCCTGAGATATACGAAGATCCTATAGCAGAAGAAGAATTAGAGACCATCCCATCTGAAGCTATGGCTGATAATAGAAGAGAAGATGAGAGAATAGAAGGTGCCTTTCCCATCCGAGAGACCAATGGAGAAATGAAAATGAAAAACATTAGCCCCTCTGCTCTGCCTCACTTCCATGGACTGACTACTGAAGATCCTGATACTTTCCTTTTTGAGTTTGTTGTCCTTTGTAGAACCTATGACTATAATGAAGATGAGCAGAAGCTGAAACTCTTCCCTTCCACTCTTAAGGATGCAGCATTACGCTGGTTCATGGGCTTACCTGGGAATAGTATCACTACTTGGGCTCAGATGCAGCAAGCTTTCAATACCAAGTACCGGGACTACTGTAGGTCCAAGGAAACCAAGGGAGAAATCTTTCGGATGACCATGGGAAATGATGAGTCCTTAGAGGATTATGAGGAGAGGTTCCAACTTAGCTATAAGCGGGCCAGGTGCACACTTGACCCTGAATCCCTCAAGTTGGTCCTGCTCCGAGGAGTCCCTGAAGACTTCTTAGATACCCTTCACATGTTAGCTGGGGGGGATATTTACCAACTGCCTTATGAGGACATCAAGACTGTGTTTAGAAACCACTCTAGGGCAGCTCGGAAACGAGGTAGAGGAAACCTCCTCTCAGCTGGTGTCCCTTTCTCCAAACATGAGTTTGCAAATCAATTAGAAGATCTTAAGAGTGAGGTGAGACAGACTATTGCCATGTAGCTGGACACATTCAGGATCCAGCAGAAGAAGGAAGAAGCTGAGAGAGCCTTGGCTATCTTTTGCCCTAGATGTACAAGGAGACACCCTAAGAACGAATGCCCATTGCATTCGGTTGAAGTGTGTTTCGTTTGTGAAGAGGACCATCCCACAAACCAATGTCCAACCTTACCTGGATTTAAAGCTATGTACCAAGGGACAGAAGCTCCCACTGAACCTCTCTATTTCCTCAACCAAAGAAGGCCACAAGGACCTAGACCTTACTAGCAGGGGATGCAAGGGGCACCCCAAGCTTATTACAGCACCAACCAATCGACTCCTATGCCTTCCTGGGTCCCCCTGCTCATCCTTCCTGGTCTATGCCTCCTCCATGGTCTTACCCACCTCAGTACCCTACTCAACCCACTACTCATTCCTATCACTCACATGCCCAGCCACAGCCTCAGTGGAATGCACCTCAGTCGGGGTGGAGGCCCCAGTACAACACTCCTCCCACCATTTTGCCTCCACCACCAGTTCAACCTCAACCATTACCTCCTGCTCCTCCAAGGCAGCCTCAAATGCCTGCTCAACCGAACCCGAACCCCAACAATAGACAGGCCCAGCAGGTATACACTGGGGAAACATCATGTCCTACCTATGCCGTGGAGATCCAGGAGATCAATCTTCGATCTGGAAAGACTCTTCCAGATCGCCAACCTCCTCCCCCAGAGGATGAGGAAGATAAACAGGAAAGTGAACCAAAGGCTATTCCACCCTTTCCTGAGAGACTAACAACCACCACACAACCCAACCTAGAGGAGGATGAGCTCCTGAGTGAGCTCAAGCAGATGTGTGTGAAAATACCACTTCTCCAAGCCATCAAGGATGTGCCAATATACAACAAACTGGTTAAGGAAAAGTGTTTCAAACACCCAGGCAGGCGAAAGAGAGATGCTTCAACCATCAATGTCTTAGGACAACTATCTGACCTTATGTTAGGACAAGTCATCTGCCCAAAGTATCTAGATCCTAGGAGTCCTGTAGTAGATGTCCACATCAATGGCACCATCATACCCCACACCTTGATTGATTTGGGGGCTGCCATTAATGTGATGACCAGGGATACCATGCTCAAACTCAATCTTCAGGGTTCCTTGAGGAAGACCTCGACAGTACTGCAACTAGCAGATCGCTCCACTGTGACTCCCGAAGGGATTGTGGAGGATGTCTTGGTCTCTGTCGACTCTTGGGAATACCCTGCTGATTTCTTGGTTCTGCAACCCAAGGCAAAGCTTACTGGATATCCTCTTATTTTGGGAAGGCCTTGGTTAGCCACTGCAGATGCTTACATAAGTTGTCGTGCAGGAAATATGACCATCAAAAATGGTCCTATGTCCAAGCAGCTAGTCCTATACCCTCCTTCCCAACCTTCCTTAGAGCATGACTTACCACTTTGGTTGGAGGAAGGAGAAGAGGATGAAGTGTACTTAGCACCTTTGTGCACCCTAGATACCACTAGAAGAGACCCCCCAACCGAGGATGACTTGATTGAGACCTTGATCCAGAATCCACCTTCCAGTGCACTATCCTTAGAGAAATTGGTGGAGGACGCCCAAGCCAGCACCTTAGTGGATCTTTGTACCACCAACCCTGTTACTCCCAGAGTCAAGAATGTGGAGTTCGGCCCTGAGAGATCGTTAAAGGTCAGCTCCTCCCTATCTCCTTCCCAGGAAAAGGAGCTGTGTAGCCTGTTGGCCAATCACCTAGATGCTTTTGCTTGGAGCTATAAGGAGATGAAAGGAGTCCATCCCTCGGTCTGTACCCATCACATCTACATCAAGGAGGATTGTAAACTGATTAGGCAACCTCAGAGGAGAATGAATCCAGCCCTTAAGGACATTGTCAAGGAAGAATTGCAAAACCTGTTGGATGCCGGATTCATTTACCCCATCTCAGATAGTGAATGGGTGTCCCCTCTGGTGTTGGTTCCCAAGAAGAATGGGAAGTGGAGAATCTGTGTGGACTACCGAGAACTAAACAAAGCTACCAAGAAAGACCATTTCCCTCTACCTTTCATAGATCACGTGTTGGATGGACTGGCAGGAAAGAAGTTCTTCTCTTTCCTGGACGGGTTTAGCAGGTACAACCAGATTCAAATCAGCCCGGAAGACCAAGATAAGACCACCTTCACTTGTCCTTGGGGTACCTTTTCCTACCGAGTTCTTCCCTTTGGGCTATGCAATGCTCCTGCTACCTTCCAGAGAGCTGTCTTAAGCATCTTCTCGGAGTTGGTCCATGATGCGGTGGAAATCTATATGGATGACTTCACTCCTTACGGGTCCAACTTCCAGGAAGCATTGTCCAATCTGGGAAAGGTCCTAACCAAATGCATTGAGATGAACCTGTCCCTTAGTCCTGAAAAATGTGAATTCTTGATGACTGAAGGGACCGTGCTAGGCCATACCATTTCTTGCCAAGGGTTACAGGTGGATCCTAACAAAATTGTTCTCATCAAGAAGGTTCCACCTCCCCAGAAGGTAAGGGATGTCCAGAGTTTCTTAGGATTAGCAGGGTATTACAGGAGATTCATTAAAGACTTCAGCAAGCTAGCCTCGCCATTGTTTGGCCTGTTGGCAAAAGATGTGGAGTTTAAATGGACTGACGATTGTCAGAGGGCTTTGAATGAATTGAAGGACAAGTTGGTGTCAGCCCCAATCTTGAGAGGTCCAAACTGGGCCCTACCTTTCCACATCCACACTGATCCTCGAACAAAGCCATAGGTGCAGCTTTAGGACAAGTTGAACAAAAACTTCCATATGCCATTTACTTTGTTAGCAAAAACTTGTCGAAAGATGAACTGAATTACACTGTAACCGAGAAAGAGTTTTTGGCTGTGGTCCATGCACTGAACAAGTTCCGACATTATATTACTGGATATCAAACCTTTGTACATACGGATCATGCTGCAATTAGATATTTAATGAATAAACCAGATGTGAATGCTCATATTATTAGATGGTTACTTTTGTTGCAGCAGTTTGATTTGACCATTGTTGACAAACCAGGTAAAGAAAATGTTGTTGTTGGCTTTTTATCTAGATTGGATTTGTCTACAGATGAGGATGGAAGAATGGATAACCAGATGCCGATGAACATCTGTTTGCTATCTCAGTACTCTCTCCATGGTTTGCTGATATAGCAAACTACCTTGTTTCAGCATAGTTCCCTCCGCACCTATCTTCCAGAGAGAAGAGCAGAATCATCAAAAAAAGTGCCTCATTTACTTGGATCGGGGGCAATCTGTTCAAGCTTGGCCCCGATCAGATCTTAAGGCGTTGTGTAAGGGAGGAGGAAGTCTTTGATATCCTCCTCACCTGTCTTGATGGGCCTTGTGGAGGACATTTTGCAGCAAAGAGGACTGCCTTCAAAATCCTGCAGGCAGGCTACTATTGGCCCACACTTCATCAAGATGTCAGAAGATATATCAGCCAATGTGACCAATGCCAAAGAATGGGGAAACCGACTCAAAGGGATGAGATGCCTCTCCAACCTCAAGTGACTCTTGAGCCATTTGAGAAGTGGGGTATGGACTTTGTGGGTCCAATCAACCCTCCTTCGAGGCAAAGAAGCAACAGAAGAGAAGGTGGCCGAGTTCTTAAGAGAAAACATCTTCTACAAATTTGGCTACCCAAGAGAGCTGGTCACCGATCAAGGGAGCCAGTTCAAATCCAACTTGATTGAAGACTTACTAGCTCATCACAAGATCAAGCATAGGACTTCCACCCCCTATCACCCTCAAGCAAATGGGCAGGTGGAAGTCAGCAATAGAGCATTAGAAGGGATCTTGATTAAGGTGGTGAGCAGCAGCAGAAAGGACTGGGAAGATCGCATGGTTGAGGCCACATGGGCTTATAACACAACCTGGAAGACCACCACCGGCTTCACACCTTATGAGCTGGTCTATGGGAAGAAAGCTTTGTTGTCCATTGAATTTGAGTACAACACTTTGAGGATGGTAGCTCAGCTAGATCTAGATCTCAGTCATGCACAACAAGAAAGGTTATTGCAGCTGAATGGACTGGACGAGCACCAGATGCAGGCCCTCCTTCACATAGAAGTGGTTCAACTTCAGAGAAAGGTGTGGCATGACCAACATCTCCATGACAAGCAATTCCAGCCGGGAGATTGGGGCTTGTTGTATGACTCCAGATACAAATATTTCAAGGGGAAGCTGAGAACCAGATTGCTAGGACCATATGCAGTGGAAAAATGTCATGACAATGGATCTGTTCTTATTCGGACCATTAATGAGGAAGCCATCCCCATGCTTGTCAATGGGCATCGCTTGAAGATCTACAGGAAGCCTCTCTGAAGACAAGAGTTCATCAAAACTATGGAGAAATCAGTGATGGTCATAGAGAAGGGTTCTACCTCTGCTTTGGGCATACCCTGAAAGATCTAAAAAAGAAAAAAGAAAAAAATAATAAAGATCCTTGGGTGAAAACCTTTCTGAGGCGCCCAAGGCAGGTGGTAGGGGTGAAAACCTCATTGAGGCACCCCTATTGTCTTTAAAAAAAAAAAAGAAGAGAGATTTGAAAAAGATCCTTGAGTGAAAACCTCATCGAGGCGCCCCTGTTATCTTTCAAAGAAAAAAAAAGGGAAAAAAGAAAAAAAGGAAAAAGCAAGAGGAAAGAAAACAAGGACAGCAAGTTCATAATGTAAAATTGCATGCAGGTTGCAGGTGTTCTATGGAGGAGAGGAGGCCTCTCAACTCAGAGCCAAGGATCCTTATCATGCTGTCAAGAGACCTCACCAACACCTCCTCCAAGAATACTCCTTTTCTACAAGGTATGTGCACAATTTTATCACGGCTTGAGTCTTCTACAGGAAGATGCAGATTTTCTACAGGAAAATGCAGATTTTCTACAGGAAAATGCAAATTTTCTACAGGAAGGTGCAGACTTTCTACAGGAAACGAAAAATTTCTACAGGAAGCTCTGTATTTCTACAGGAAACTTCCTGTAGAAGTTCGGGACGGCCCAAAATTCATTTTATGAGGGGATCTAACGACTAAGGATCGGTTTGGACGCATGCAAGCTACTGTTGTCACCCTTGCACACTGCTGTCACCTCGTTCTACCATCCTTGTCGACATGCAATGAAGTTACCTGCACCAACAAAGCAGATCATTGAGTTATCAAAGAGAAAGCAATTTTTAAGATAAAAAAATGCTGAGATGTCATACCATATCCATCCCAGCCACCCATAAGCTCAGGGAGCGTGATCGTGAGGCCAAATCCTTCGTTGTGCAGCATGCACCCTAGGAGGAAGAACTGTTACAAGACAGCCTACGGGAGTCCTGTAACAGTTAAGCCCGCTAGAGTGTACACCAATCACAGCGCTGGCCATATGCAATGAAAACGCGGGCGCATGCAGCCACAACATCCAATCCATCATCAACAGCCTGTAAATATGAACCTTTGGGCCTGTGCAAATTCATCAGCGGCAAACGAATCCACTCATCATCGTCCAAAAACCGAAAAATCGTGTTGCGGCCGCACAAGTAAGTGTCTCGACCCTTTCTTCCGTCAGATTGCATGAATTTTACTTTGAATTTTTTGCAAAGTGTGAAGTGAATGGGTTGAGCGGCTGTATGGCCATTTGACTGGCCACGTCGACCAGTTAATGGTCCAGTCGGATGTTTGGGTGGCGGCCGTGGGAAAAAGGAATGGGCAGCACACAAGTGAGAGCAATCCCGTCGGGAAAAACGTATTTAGCAGAAGAGACAACGGTGGATCTGCGGGGGGATGATGCGGCAGTAAGTGAACTCGCAGGCAAATGATGGGACGACGTCATCCAACGGTCCGGCGGGGATAGCTCACCCCCGCGCCACGGATTCCGCCGATTCAAATCTAATCGGGTAGATCGCCCCGTGCATTTATCATTCACCGTTTGGAACTCGAGTGATCATCTGGATCCCTCTGCAGTTCGATACGCCGAGCCTTTGGCTATCAGAACGCCTGTGAAGCAACACCAAGAGCGCAGACCAACTACAATCATTCCCAGAAATCACACGCTGCTCCTACAGGAATGCTATTTCTACAGGAAGACGGGTTCCTCACGTCAAAAGGTGGCGGATTAAAAAGGTAAACCTAAACTCTCCATGCAATTGGCTTTTGAAGGTGGCAGAATCGTCGTCTACAGTCTGGTCGTAGGAAATTGTTGCAGTTGTTGTCTGTTGTGCATAAACTGTCATTCTACAGGATGTCAGTATAATTAAGCTGTGTTAAGGTCCTCAGAGATAAGCTTCGTGGATTTTGTGCATGACAGAAGCATAATTCTACGCTCTGTCTCAGTAGACCAAACTTCTTCTGCGTTCGCCACCTCTAGTTAAAGCAACAGTTTTTATCATGCCGGGTGGGTTCATTAGAAGGGAACCCACTGATCCAACAAAGGTAAGGGAAAATCTTGAGGTGGTGGAGCTCTTCACACGAGCACAATGGATATCCTTCTGTGACAAATTGCAGGGTTATGACGACGAAGTGGCAGAAGAGTTTTTGCAGGCTCTGAGGCCGAAATCCAAGACATTGGCCACCGTGAACTTCAGGGGCCTAAGCCTCAAGCTCACCCCGCAATATATCAGTCGAATTGCTGAACTTCCAATGGGTTTTCCATGGGATAAGGAAGAAAGGAAGTTGAGCCAATAAGCCAAGAAAGAATTCTTTCCCCTAGAGGAGGAATTCTCGGAGGACAAAAATGGGGTGCGTAGAACCAGTTTACTGCCACCATGGAATGAAGTTAGCCTGCAGATCATGAAGTATATAACCTGCGAAGGCCGTTTTAGCATTGTGTACGGGTATCACTTTAGGTTGCTCACTGAATTGAGGCACCAGATTGATCTTCCTGTAGAAAACAAACTGAGCATCCCCTATTTCCTGCTACAGTCTCTAATTGAGTGTGCCACAAAGTTAAAAGAAGGCATACCAGACCAGGTAGCCCACCATGGATTGATCAAACTTCTCGTGGAGGATGCGCTTCATTCATACAAGGTTCCCCTCTCATGGGAAGCATTCAGAAATTTGACAAGAGATGGAGACATAAGGATGTTGACCGAAGAAAGTGGTTCCTCCAGCAGTGAGGAGAAAGAATCAGTGGCCGTGGGAAAGAAAGAAACAGGCCAGAAGACCCCGACCACAGTGCAGAAGAAAGAGCAAAAGAAGAAGCATGAGAAAAAGGATGACAAAGAAAAAGATGACACACCCATCTTGACAGCAAGAGAGAAAAGGTTGCAAGGCAGAATGGACAAAGCTGAGAAGGTCCACATCAGCAAAAGTACCTCATCAGCGACCGCAACCACGTCAAAAAGCAAAACCCATGCAGAAAAGCAAACCAAGGCGGCAACACCTGTTTCTACAGGAAATTCGAAACCGGCTTCTACAGGAAGCCCGAAAATTATTGAAAAAGGGTCTTCTACATGAAGCCCGAAAATTACCAAAACAGGGTCTTCTACAGGAAGCCCGAAATTGACTAAAACAGGGTCTTCTACAGGAGGCCCTGAAAAAGTGAAACCCAAGGAGAAGAAGGCGGACATTCTAGCAAGGGAGGCAGCAGCTGTGCTGGCCGCCCTCAGCACGCCACCTAAGCCAAAGGAGAAGAGAAAGAGGGAGAACCCTCTATACTTTGAAGCTCGAAGAAGTGCGAGAATAAAAACGGGCAAGCCACAGCCCCCATCCAGCAGCCAAATCACTACAGGGGATGCCCCTACTTCACCCAGTGAGAGGTCCCCCTCGAAGATATCAGTCACCTACGAGAGGGGGAGCCCAAAAACAACTACCTGGAATGGAAGGGTAGACCAATCGGCTTCAAAAGCCCGGCTCAAGGTCAAGGAAACAGAGAAGAGGGAAGGAGTGGCACCCTCATCGCCACCAAGGGCAGAACAGGCAGAGCCACCAAGAGTAGGAAAGAAAGAGCATATTCCGGAGCCTAGTTCTCGGCCAAGGACAAGGAGCTGGAGCAAAATTGCTCAAGGATGAGCAAATATTTTAGCTGAGGGGTGATGATGAGCCCCAATTTTTTGTAACAATTTGGGCTCATTTAGCCTACTTACCTTGCTCAACCCTTCATCTTTTATCACTTGTGCATCATTTCTTAGTATATTCGTGTTATTTGTAGGAAGAAGAGCAGGCATTATTCCTATGTGACTAATACATGATGATTTCAGGTATTTTGACATTAAATGGAGCAAAGACCACGCAGAAGGAGACAAGGATACAGAAAAGGTGGCATTGCGGGTTTATAGGGAGGTTGTCCACAGTCTTGAATGACCTCCCTCGTGATCTCCACCCCAACTCCGAGCTCCAACAGCTATCCCCACCGAGCTGAAAGGCAGCCAACGGATTCTACAGAAACAACAGTTCACTTTCAGTTGGACATCCAAGCTCCACTAATTGAGGAAGCCAGCTTGATCCTCATCATGTATAAATATTGAGGTCGTAGCCTTTGATAGAAGCTTTTTGAACTTTTGAACTACTGTTGCAATTTCTGAGTACGAGCTACAGCTCGATTTTTGCTTTTTGTAAGCCAGTTTTTCCATGATGTTAGACTCATGGTTATGATATTTTAATAAAGGCAGGCAGCTTTGGATTCAATTCTGAGTTCTTAAGGGAGCTATAGCTCTTAGGTTAGGACCCAACCTGAGAGCAATAGACCTCCTTTTCCTTGTATTGTTACTTGTCTTTCCTTTCAGCACTTCATTTCTTTGCTTTGACATGCATTTGAAAAACACAGTCTGCTGATTTAATTTCTTTAATGTGATTGAGTAGGATTAGTTTATGGTTAAAGTGCTTTCAGCAGCTTAGATTAGAGTAGGAGGATTGTAATTCATTAGAGCTCCAAGAAAAGGTTGACAGTGCACTCACTGCCATCTCTGTTTAGAGATTGGGGGTGTAGACCGTACCAACCACCAAAAAAACGCAGTCTTATACGTTCATGCAAGCTGCAACACCATCATTTCAATCATTTCAATTGTAAATCCGTCCATGCATTCCGATCTTGAGCAGTACTTCTTCGTTCCAACACCATGCACAATTTCTCTCCAAAGTTTACATTGTTGTTCGTTGGTTTAATAACACAGTTAGAATAGGTGGATGAATTCTCGGTTTTGTGCAAGACAGAGGATTTGTTTCATTTACGCCACGCAGCATTGCTCTATTATCTTCTTCTTCTTCTCCACCGTGCCCAAGTCGCCTACTCATCCTTTGTTCAGCTCGTTTGCCTTCCAACCCTTCTACTGTTCACGTAGCTCCATCTTTTTGGCTTTTCATTGCTTCCACCCTTCTATCCACCAACCAACTGCATGCACTCTCTCTCCATCCCATTTCTCTGTCCCTGAGCCATCACTAACCCCCTTTTCATCCTACCTATCCACCCATACAGCTCCTTCACTCCTCCATCACCAAAAACTCCAACCGCAGAACATCCTGTAGAAGTTAGCAGACTTCCTGTAGAAATCTCGAGCTTCCTGTAGGATACCCTGCAGACATCCTGTAGAAGCCTGCAAACTCGGTTGCCAAGCACCTGAACGTTGTGGACTTCCATGGAATGATGTTAGAGATCCCCTGGAACCTCTCCTAGCCCTCCTGACCTTTTCCAAGCCTTCCTTCCCTTCGAACTACCCCTGCACAGTCAAAACCTAATAAGAAACAAAGTCATAATAACTCCAACCACTTAAGAAAAAATATAAAAAAAATGTTCTTTTCAATGGAAGTAGTTTAAATTCATGCATCTCATATCACTAGAAGTAATGGCATCATTTTTAGGAGTTACATTCCCATCGTTGCATTGTAAGGATTAAGCTAGTCAGATTAGGGTTTACTAGGGTTTCCATGTTTGGTTGGCTTTCAGTTCATTCTTGCAAAGTAGGTTAATTTCCTTTAAGATAGCCTTCGTCCATCATTTAGAAAGCTTCTTCTGAGAACATATAGAAGTTGGCTTGAGCCCTAGCGGACTTGTGCCAGCTGACCAAGTGACAGCTGCGACAAGAGCTAGTACTTGTGCATACAGCACCGTCGCTTCCAAGTTTGTTACGAACTACCGGGTTGATAAAATTAGAAATAGGAAGCTCCAGGAGTTGTAGCATTATTGCTACAATACTGGAGCCCACCAAACGTTATGGTCACTATGAGTTTATTATATTACCATTTGGGTTGATTAATGCTCTGCAACCTTTATGAGTTTGATGAATGGAATTTTCCATCCCTATTTGGATAAGTTTGTCCTAATTTTTATTGATGATATTCTGATTTATTCCAAGAATGCAACGGAACATAAGGAGCATTTGAGGATAGTTCTTCAAACTTTAAGAGAGAATCAACTCTATACCAAATTCAACAAATGTGACTTTTTCAAGGAACAGATACAATATTTTGGGCACGTGATATCCTTTTAAGCTATTGTTGTGGACCCTGAAAATATCAAACTATTTTAAATTGGCCTATCCCATGACATATCTACAGAAAAAGGGGAAAGTCTTTAAGTGGGCAGTAGAATGTCAACTCAGTTATGAGAAATTAAAAAATCTATTAACATCTTCCGAAATTCGAGAAGACTCTTTTTATTGGGCTAGGTACACAGATCTAATTTAGCACTTCCTACCATCCTCACATTGATGGAGAAATGGAGCAGGTCAATCAAGTTGACAAGCCTCGGTGTTGCAACAAGATTGCTACAACTCCCAAAGCTACGAACTTTAACTATAAACCTGGGGTTTGTACAAACTTAAGAGTTATCAACTCTATATGTGTAACATACAATGTGTCATTCCTTTGCTGCTATGATGTAATGGAGTGCATGTACTAAAATCAAATCCTAAATTAATTGCAGAAAATGAAATGTTTGAAATGGAAACCTTAGCCTATTGCAAGAAAGAAAGTACAAGGAAATAAACCTATTCTAATTTCATAAGGATCATAAACTAAATGTAAACCATTAAATTTCAAAGATTTTATATCCATGAACAAATTTCATTGGAGGTGGAAATAAAAAAAATCATCATTGTATTATCCAATCCATAAATCTATCCATTAAACCAAATCGCTGAAATGTTTTGCATGGGTAAAGGGGCGAGTCCTGATTGGTATTTAGTTTTCCCTATTCATTTATTTGGAGCCTAGGGGTCTTGATTCAACCATGAGGGAAAATAACCAATATTTTTGAGTGAACTTGGGCAAGTAAATGCATGTTGCAAGGCTACTATAGGAAACTACAAGATGTTACATATTTACTACAAGAAGTTATAATTCATCGAATGACCTAGAAAATAAAACCCAAATTGGATGGGACAATTTTTTTATTGACTAGGATGTCTTAGGTCTCCATTCCAAGTGGAATCACTCAAAAAGACCTCTATTGACCCCTGCTAAAAAAAAAAATAAAAAATTACTAGTCTAAAATCTAGAAATTCGAGAACTAGTGAGCAAGTAAATCTATCAAATGCCTAACCTAATCAAGTGAAAATGCTCTAAAAAATAGTATAAATTTATTGTTCTTTGCCACAAAGGATTTCTAGAAATATACATTTGGGAATAAGCAAACTAATCGAACTAGCTCAATGATTACTATGACCTTCAAAAAATTTTCCAATGATGAGATGATGATTGTGATCCTGCAAAAGAAATTACATGAACCATTTAACCCAATCCTACAACATGAAATCATAATACTTATTGCAGAAATAGAAAGAAACAAGAACAAGAGATGCATGTGAATAAGAAGTGAAAAGAAGGAAATAAAATGATACAAAAGAGCTCTCAGGCTCCTCGGATGGCCAAGCCCAAGGAAACTGAGATTCCTATGTAAGAGGCCAAGATTTAGAAGCTGAACATCTCACAAATCTTCATTATTTCCATCAATATTATTAAATCCCTCCAAGAAATTACAATGGAACTGCAAAAATACGAGTTCTCTCCACAAGAAGACTAAGAAAAATCTACCCCTAGAGGAAAAATTGACTTGGTACTTATACACAATTATTACGACTCATTCCCCACGAAAGGAGGAATCTTTCCGCACCAAAATCCCTTGATTAGTGGATCGGGTTCACAATATTGGGAGTCTACATTAAATAGCATGGAACACATTCCTAGATTTTCTCAATCATTGGATCTCTATAATCTGTGCCATAATTTCATAATATTCTGTTGATTTATTATTTAATATTGATCCTCCTATAGTAGCAAGAAAGTCCCTAAATTATCTCCTCCAAATATTCATAACACTCAATATTCTTCCAATATTTCAAAACATAAATAATAGTAGGCAGAAATATGCAATTACTCATAAACCTTCCTAATGAACCTATTAGAGTTAAAACTACATTATCTAATGCAAAAAGAGATGTTTAATGTGTTGAAGGATGGTGAGATGGGCCTTAATTTACGTTTAATTTAGAGGCATGGACCTTAATTTATGTCTAAATTAGAGGCCCATCATACCCCCTGCTGAGAGTGTTGCTCATCCTATGAGAAACTTAGTGACCTCATTGTGCCCCATTCATGGACATGGTGACCTCTCTCTTGTTCATTCCTCAGTCCTTTCTCTTAAGAATTTTGATTGTAAGTTCTACAAGGACAAGCACAAAAATGTAGTTGTTCTTTTCATGATTGTTTAATAGTCTTTCAATCAAAAACATGACTTTCTACTTTGCAAGTAAACTTTGTTGGCTTGTAGATCCATTTCATTCATGTCCTCTCCCTTGAAACCTTCATTCCATTTTCACTCATTTTTCCAAAACTGCTTGTGCATAGAAAAAATCACATTGTTTCCTGAGACCATTACCATGCCTTCTTCCCCTAATTCAATATGAATTCTTTAATATTTTTTAGTTTGGCAAGGTCTTCCAGATCCTTTCAAACCTTCTCCTACGTTCTTCCACCTTTTGGACACCTCTGAAACCTTCAAAATGCCATTAGATGTGAACTAGGACACCATGTAGTCATTCCTATAAAAACTACATGAAACCTTGTTTAAACCCATTTTGAGTAGAAATGATAGTCTGAGCCTAGGCTAGGCCCTTAACTTGACTTCCATGCCTTCTTCCCATTTCTATAACATCTTAAGGCCTTGGACAAAAGCCAGAAAGAAATTAGAGACCTCTTGGAAAGCTTATTTTCATGACTGCAGTTTGAGTTATGTTTAGATGGTAAATGTCTTCTTCCCTTTTGTTTCCTTCTTCTCCCCTTTTTTTTCTTGACGATTTCCTAATGGCCTTGGAGTTATCTAATTTGATTAAGTCTCTCTTAGGCACTGCCATTTTTTGTTTTAGAACCATTTTTTCCTTTCTTCCTTCTTGTAGCAACATTTTGTCCTCCTGTAGCGATCATTCCTTCTCTTTCAGAGCCTTCTAATTATATGGGAGTGATGAGAAATGATGTAGAGGGCTTGGAGGATGATGCTAGGGATCAGAGGGAGTAGTGTAGGTTTGTGAAAATGGAGAGAATTCTCTACTTGTTTTATTTTTCAAGAAATTTTTAGGATGGGACAGAGTGTAGGGTTTGTTCTTCAAAAATATTATTTTTTTTCTTATGAAATGGAATGGATGAATGATCGATAGATAGTGGCGATGAAGTGGATGGAGGGCTTGGAGTGCTGTGTTGAATTGGCCTTTGCATAAATTTTTTCTTTTAATTGTTTTCCCCATCCTCGAAATCATCACCCTTCCTAATTCGACTTTTCCACATTACATGAGTGAAGGAGTGAGTTTCAATTAACTAGTTAAAGGTGACTAAGACCGTTAACCCATCATTAGCTTATAAAACCTCATCACTCATGCATTGACAACAAATTTATAACTATAATATGCTCAAGAGAAGAGGTCAAGAGTATTGCATACCTGTACCTACCTAATGGTCGTTGGAGAGGCATGCATGTTGATGCTGAGTTAATGATCGATCCCTGCTCCCGTGGAGGTGCTAATTTTCTTTCCTTGCTTCTGCATAGGTCTTCATAGTTTGTTGATTCTTTGACTGATAAGGTTGTTGTGTGCAATTTTATTTCAAGTATTCAATATTTTGTTGGTGGAGTGGATGGATTGCTTCCTAAGGAGTGTTTTCCCCCTTTTCAATATTCAGAAATCGCTTCATGTTGCTCAAGGTGGCTGGACCTTCTACTGTGTGAGTGAAAAAATAATTGATTTTGAAATCTGTCGTAACTGTGCAGGCCGCTTACAAGAGGAATCCTGTTCATGTAGTATTCATTTAATTCCACTTCGAGACCTCATTGATGCATTTGGGATTGATGTAAATTCATAAAAGGTATAAGGACATGGTTAAAATCACTGAGAGGTGGTGTAGGTGGTGGAAACATTTATGACAATTTTTTTTTTTTGTTCATGTAAGACAAAGTGGATTTTGAAGATGGATTTTGGTTAGATGGAGTAGATGAGTGATGAAATTGGTTTTAGGTGACCTATATCAACCTTCCCTAAAGGATACATGAACTTTTGACCCATTTCTCTAATCATATTGCCTCTTATAGCTTCTTCTCAGCCATCCTGTAGTACTACAGGATCTTTCTATAGTAATTTATGACAACATGTTATAATTGACTTGTTTTGTCCATATCTCCCAAACGGCAGAAAGAATTGACTTGAAATTTTCTGTAGAACGTTGCCATCATCCTTATGCACCTCCTCATGAAACAATTTTTAAAATGGATGCATGAATATCGAAAAATGCAAAAATCGTTGTAGGTGATGGAGTTCGATTTCTTGGAAGTGGTGCACTGGAATTTGTTAAAATTTCTTGGGAATGTTACCATCATCCATATGCATCTCCACCTAAAAAATCTTGGAAAATGGATAGACTTTTTTCAAGAGATGACAAAAATAAATTTTTGGTCTATGTATTTTTGTTCACTGTAGTAAAACATAGCCTTCTTGTAGCATTTAGAGACAACAAGGAAATGAGTGGTAGAGGCTTGGGAATGAGAAGTGGATGGTGGAAATAGGTGAGGGTGATGGATTTCCATGGACTTGGTCTTGTTGGAGAATTTGAGCGAAGGAGGAGAAAATAAAAAATTTGACTTCTTTTGACTAGAATCTTGATCAATTTTTTCTTTTGTTGGTGCCAACTTGTTTTTGTTGATTATAGATGTTGGAAGGCAACTACATTCATTAGAGAGATACATGGAGCAAACATTTCTTTTCTTTTTGTTATTCAAGGCCTACCGGCCGCCTCAATTAGGTTTTTAAATAGTAGGTCTTCCTAAGCACCTCAAAGGAGGTTTTCACCTAGGGTCTTTTCTTTGTCTCATTTTTTTCTTTTTTCCCCACCCATTGACCGTCTCATGAAGGTTTTCAATCAATGAGCTGATATTAGGTTCCTCAAAGGAGGTTTTCACCTAATATTTTTATTTTTTCTATTATTTTTCATTTTTTGTTTCTTCTCCTATCCTACTCTACTTGAAAAACAAAATTACTTTCAAGTATAAGAATACCTCGAATGGAGCCATGTGCACATCAAGATAACATAAAAATTTATATGTAGGCTTGAAATGTATTATTTGACATTGTTACAGGGAAAAGTGTCTATTTAGAACTGCTCTATCCCACTAAGGTGTGACAGCGGCCTTAGAAACAAACAGAGAAAAACTACTTTTGTATTTCCTTTATGAATTATAGATAGAGAGGAATAGAAAGAACCAACCTGTGTCTTGCGCTAATCCTTTGATCCAATCCCTCTCTTCTTTGATAGTCTCCAGCTGCATGCTCCCTTCCATGCCCAGCTTCACAAAGTATCTGTAAGATCACAGAAGAAGAGCACTATACAAAGACATGGATCTATATTCATAAACAACTTAGGATCAGATTTAAGTTAACCATACAAATGTAACAAGCATCAATGATACAAAAGCATGGAGGAGAACTCAAATAGTTTTTATTGATAAACAAGAAAAGATCCAGGAGGAGTTACAACCAGTGGTTCCGACCCAGCATCAACCTCCCAGCAAAGAAGCCCCTCTTCACCTCAAACAAAGCATAAATCACCCAACAATATGATGTTTGTCTCTAGAAACCAACAACAATTCCTTACAATATGCAAAATTCCAGCCTCTGGATCTCTGGGATGAGGGATCCATATATAGATATCTGTAAGGAGGATGAGTGAGCTTGTGATTTGATTAGTGTCTTCTCTCTGTCATTTCTTGCTTCCACTTGGAGACTGAGGGCCTCTTACTCATCCTTGGTCGAATTCAGTGAGGCAAGTGTCACAGGAGAAGATTCTGGAAGCTTCCATTGCCTCTCCACCTCACAGAATGACACTGCCATTTGTCATTTCTCGCCCATCGCACCCTACAGAAGGGAGTTTTGAAATTCAACACACCCTCACAGTGCATTTGGGTGAGATGCAACGCACCTAGCCAGTGGAGCAGCTGCAATGATCCTGTTTTGACCAATTCTGAGCAGTTTCTGGTGGAGAACTTCTGGGAGAAGCTCTAATCTATTGACCTTGTTCTTTTAGGGGTTAGAACAACACTTTTAGGGACTCAAGAGCCCTTGGTTTATGGAAATTTCATGCTTGGAGTTGTAGGGCACAAAAATGTCTATAACAGTTGCCCCCTAAAGTATGAGGTCGTTAACCTTTTGGTGTCGGGTGAAATGCTTTATTATGAGGATCTGAAGTTCTTTCAATGCTGGGAGGAGACCTGTAATAAGATACAATACAATACATTATCTTCATACTGTTTTCATGATCTAGCTGAGGCAGGCATTCCCATGCTCAGCTTTATAAATTCATTTTCATGTACATAGGACAGAAAATCATCTGAGTGTAGACTAATGATTCTGATAGAGCCATCATCCTTTTGGTAGGATGATTATCTGTGCTGCAATGTTGTACATTTAATGTCTTTATTTCCCTGAATATATATCGCAGCCCAGATGGATGAAACTAGATCCGGGGTCTTCAATCTCGTCCAATCTTAACTCGAAGTACAAGTCGATCCATGTGAGAAATGTTCTAAAGTCGAACATGGAAAGACATCACTTGATTACTAGTCAATGATGTAAACTGTTAACAAGCGGAGAGGAATCACCGATAATGATAATGATCCTCAAGGTACTGCAGTACAATTCACGTAGTGTGAATAAAGGACTTGGCGTCAAACACCACGCAAAATCTTTCGGTCGAAGGCCATTGATGTAAACCTGTCGCCGGAATTGAGAAACTTGCCATTGAGACATGCAAGCTTCAAAGTAGTGAATGGGGTGTTCCTAGATCAACTTCTTGGATAAAGAGCTGATGTCGACAAGAAGTGATCCGTCACAGGAGGGCCTTAATGAATCCCACATCAATGACACGGAACGAAGCAAATGATTTTGATGGAGGTGAAAACGATCTGGTGATATAAGGTTCAGGGTGGCGGTCATGAAAGAATGGAGTATAATGTATGGTAGTGGGTGAGACACAGGTGACTTCTCTGGATGACTTCTCTTGAACATATCGGCGACACTGATGTGATGGATTGGTAGTATTAACCCCAAATTTGGATGGTATGGCGTGACCATGGTGATGTTACTGGTGAATGAAACAACCCAACCGACTCGGACACGGAGTGGAAGTCTCATGTTCAAGAGCGACTTGCTACCAACAAAGTTTCTTTGAGTTTTCTTCCCAATTTTTCCCTACTCATTGCTGACCAGTACCTCTTTATTTTTGTCAAGCTTGAGGAGGATAGCATATGCTTGTTCTATAATTTTCCCTTCGGGCAAACCCATCGTTATGTTTTAACGAGCCTAGCGATAGTGAAACTCGTTCTCGTCTAAAGACAAGTTTGTCGCTATTAATCATTTTAACGAGTTTAACGACAAAGATAACTCGGTCCTTTCCAATTTTAGAGAGTCTAAAAAGGAACGTAAAGGTAACCCCAAAATTCTTTTTCGTCATCTAATCCCTTAATCCGAAAAAGTATAAAACAATACAGAATGGATGAATTTTCGATAGTCTTAACGAGCCGAACAAAACAAGCGCTCGATCCTTTTGTGTAATAATCCCTCAGGTCCAAAAAGATTAAAATCTAGAGGAGGGATAGCACTTCTTGTCCCTTTAACGAGCTGGAGAGGCCAATGGCTCGCGAGTCAGTTGAAAAGAACTTAAAGGAGACTCGTCTTTTGAGGAACGAGTGATAAAACGGGTAGCAGCTGATTCCAGGTAAGGTTTGGAATTTTCCAATCACGGCAGTGTCACAAGGATGGCTAGTGAAATCACTCTTCGCAGCTGTTCCTCAAAATGGGTAAACAATCAAATGGAGGTGAAAGATCGGCCAATGAAAAGTGGAGGTGAGGGTGCAAATACGACCAAGGCTTTAACGTCTGAAGTACTATATTCACGATGGTTATTTATCGGGGAATAGTTCATTTTTTAACGAGCCTAAACGCGGGTGGAAACATTTGCTCATGTCTTATGTTTATTTTTTAACGAGCTTGAACTATGTGCTAAAACTGCTCGATGCGGGTTTATTTTTTAACGAGCTTGAACTCTGCAGTAACACTGCTCGTGGCTAGGTTTATTTTTTAATGAGCTTGAACTTTGCAAAAACATTGCTCGTGATAAGTTTCCATGCCCCCAGCATAATAACACAAATCGAGGTGCATGCCCTCCAAGCTTCCTTTCATTCATATCGGTCCATTTTGTTACAAGGAAAAGTGTCTATTTAGAACTTCTCTATCCCACTAAGGTGTGACAGCTACCTTAGAAACAAGCAGAGAAAAACTAGTTTTGTATTTCCTTTATGAATTATAGATAGAGAGGAATAGAAAGAACCAACCTGTGTCTTGCGCTAATCCTTTGATCCAATCCCTCTCTTCTTTGATAGTCTCCAGCTACCTGCTCCCTTGCATGCCTAGCTTCACAAAGTACCTGTAAGATCACAGAAGAAGAGCACTATACAAAGACATGGATCTATATTCATAAACAACTTAGGATCAGATTTAAGTTAACCATACAAATATAACAAGCATCAATGATACAAAAGCATGGAGGAGAACTCAAATAGTTTTTATTGATAAACATGAAAAGATCCAGGAGGAGTTACAACTAGTGGTTCTGACCCAGCATCAACCTCCCAGCAAAGAAGCCCATATTCACCTCAAACAAAGCATAAATCACCCAACAATCTGATTTTTGTCTCTAGAAACCAACAACAATTCCTTACAATATGCAAAATTCCAGCCTCTGGATCTCTGGGATGAGGGATCCATATATAGATATCTGTAAGGAGGATGAGTCAGCTTGTGATTTGATTAGTGTCTTCTCTCTGTCAGTTCTTGCTTCCACTTGGAGACTGAGGGCCTCTTACTCATCCTTGGTCGAATTCAGTGAGGCAAGTGTCATAGGAGAAGATTCTGGAAGCTTCCATTACCTCTCCACCTCGCGGAATGACACTGCCATTTGTCATTTCTCGCCCATCGCACCCTACAGAAGGGAGTTTTGAAATGAAACGCACCCTCACAGTGCATTTGGGTGAGATGCAACGCACCACCCCAGTGGAGTCGCCATTTTGCTATAGGGAAAAGTGTCTATTTAGAACTGCGCTATCCCACTAAGGTGTGACAGCTGCCTTAGAAACAAACAGAGAAAAACTACTTTTGTATTTCCTTTATGAATTAGAGATAGAGAGGAATAGAAAGAATCAACCTGTGTCTTGCGCTAATCCTTTGATCCAATCCCTCTCTTCTTTGATAGTCTCCAGTTACCTGCTCCCTTGCATGCTCATCTTCACAAAGTACCTGTAAGATCACAGAAGAAGAGCACTATACAAAGACATGGATCTATATTAATAAACAACTTAGGATCAGATTTAAGTTAACCATACAAATGTAACAAGCATCAATGATACAAAAGCATGGAGGAGAACTCAAATAGTTTTTATTGATAAACAAGAAAAGATCCAGGAGGAGTTATAACCAGTGGTTCTGACCCAGCATCAACCTCCCAGCAAAGAAGCCCCTCTTCACCTCAAACAAAACTTAAATCACCCAACAATCTGATGTTTGTCTCTAGAACAACAATTCCTTACAATATGCAAAATTCCAACCTCTGGATCTCTGGGATGAGGGATCCATATATAGATATTTGTAAGGAGGACGAGTCAGCTTGTGATTTGATTAGTGTCTTCTCTCTGTCAGTTCTTGCTTCCACTTGGAGACTGAGGGCCTCTTACTCATCCTTGGTCGAATTCAGTGAGGCAAGTGTCACAGGAGAAGATTCTGGAAGCTTCCATTGCCTCTCCACCTCACGGAATGACACTGCCATTTGTCATTTCTCGCCCATCGCACCCTACAGAAGGGATTTTTGAAATGCAGCGCGCCCTCACAGTGCATTTGGGTGAGATGCAACGCACCTAGCCAGTGGAGCAACTGCAATGATCCTGTTTTGACCAATTCTGAGCAGTTTCTGGTGGAGAAATTCTGGGAGAAGCTGTAATCTGTTGACCTTGTTCTTTTAGGGGTTAGAACAACTCTTTTAGGGACTTAGGAGCCCTTGGTTTATGGACATTTCATGCTTGGAGTTGTAGGGCACAAAAATGTCTATAACAGACATGTACCTTACTTTGAGAGATCAAATGTTTTGAATTTGATGATATTAAGCATAGTTGAAGAAGAGAGTTTTGTTGCAACTTAATGACTATATGGAACCATATTTCAATATAGTTGTGATGCACATAGTCCACTTGCTGAGTTGGATAATCTTGGATGTATTATTTTCCCATGAACACATGGAAGATTTGTATTCTTCTGTTTATTCTCTTGAAAACATGGAGGATTTGATGCTAACAATGAGGGAGCTCTCTCAATCTCTGATTTTGGGGTCTTCAGTTCATAAAATGCAGCCCATGATCCTTTGGTATTCTCATTTGAATCTTCTTCTTTTGAATGTGCTCCTTCAATGATATCAAGAGGATCTTTTTCTTGCAATATTCTTCCTGAGCTATGGTGAATACCATTTATCTAACAAGAGATGCTTGGAAGTGTTTTACCCCAACATCGTAAGTTGGTTGAGCTACTTCAATGTGTGAGTTTGGAAATGGTTGTACACGTAGTTGAGTGGGAGTGGAAATTTGAGATGGATGTTGTTGGGGTTGTGGTTGTGATGGAGGTGGATGGTAGGCATAACATGAAGCTAGGTATGGAGGATATTGAGGAAAATATTATGGATATTGTGGAAGGTTCCCATAAGTTCCTTTCCAACCTTGCTGCCAAGATTGGTTTTGGGGTTGAGATGACCAATGTCGCCAAAGAAAGGGTGTGTTCCAATTACTTTGAGATGGATATGCATATGCTTGAAATTTTGAATTAGGCTCTTGCATCATATTGGGTTGACTAGGCTGCCATGGTTGTCTTGGAGCTACATAACATAGTCACTTTGGTGATTGACTTGCCCCATTGTCCTCTTGGTAAATTTCCTTCAACCATGGTAATGATAGGAAATGTTTAACATCATGAGCTTCTGTATGGACAACGCAAATATCAACATATTCTTTTTTCTCATTTTGTATTCTTAACATTTCCACTTTTTCACTTAGATTGCTAAGAATTTCAATTTTAAAGTTATCAAGAAAATTTCCAAGTTCAGTTTGACTTACTCATCTTGATGTTGATTGACATACTCTTAGCCTTCATCTTATATGTGTTTGCATGTTTGACAAATTTCTTCAAATGATAATTGGTATACATTACCTCTACTCATGAGATCAAGGAAATCAATCCATTCATCTCTAATTGTTCTAAATAAGTGTGTTTTTAGTATATCAGATCCTAAATGATGTAATTTTTCCCTTTTAACATTATACATGAACATCTAGTTTAGATCCTCGAGGCTATCATCTTATCCTTGACACATTCTAAAGATTTATTCCTTAAGATCATGATCTTTATATTTTTCTAGAAATATCTTTTGCATCTCACTCCATGATATTATTGAATTAGTCCCTAAAATCTTGAACCATTTAAGTGCTCTATCCTTCAATGTTGTCGGAAACAATCTCAATATTTGAGTGTTTAGTAATAAAAAAAAAAGATCTACAAATGATTTCAAATTCAGAGAGAAAGGTTTTCGGATCCTTTGACCTTAGACCATGAATATTTGGAAGAAAATATCGAGGGATGTTCTTAATGTGCACACTACCATCAGTATCTTGCGTGGGAAATCTGAGAGGATATTCCTTATTGTAATCATCTTCATCCATTTCTTCTACACTATTTTCCATCTCTTCTTTTTCTAGCTGCAAAAGTGGATGGTGATGTGGCTCTTCCTACACCACGTGATCAAATGGGTGGCTAGGATGGTGTTGGAGATTTTTTTTTTGTTTTTATGATTGGATGAAAACACTAATGCAATGCACTTTTCTATTTTTGAAATGAAATATGCCTAATGCAAATATTTCTTTGTTTTTGAAAAAAGTAAAAATAAATGAATTAACTAGGGAAGAAAACAATGCATACTTTAACACCTCCCCAACAACAGTGCCAAAAAGTGATGAGCCTCGGTATTGCAACAAAAATGTTGCAACACGTAAGGCTACCGACTTTAATTATAAAGTTGGGGCTCGTAAAAACTTAAGAGGTATCAGCACTATATTTGTAGCACACAATGTGTCCTTCCTTTGTTCTCATGATGTAATGGAGTGCATTTACTGAAATCAAATCCTAAACTAATTGTAGAAAATGAAATGCTCGAAATGGAAACCTTAACCTATTACAATAAAAAAGCTACAAGGAAATAAACCTATTCTAATCGCGTAAAGATCATGAAATAAATGTAAACCATTACATTTAAAAGAGTTTGGATCCATTAACAGAGTTCCTTGGAGGTGGAAATAAAAAAAGTCATCATTCTATTATCAAATCCATAAATATGTCCATTAAACCAAATCAATAAAATGTTCTTCACGAGTAAAGAGGTGATTCCTAAGTGGTATTTGGTTTTCCATAGTAATTTATTTAGAGCCTAGGGATATTTATTCAACCCTAAGAGACAATAACCAAGATTCTTGATTGAATCTAGGCAAGTAAATGCGTGTTGGAAGGCTACTATACGAAACTACAAGATGCTACAGATTTACTACAGGAAGTTATAATTCATCGAATGACCTAGAAAATCAAATCCAAATTGGATGGGATAATTTTTTTATTTAATATGATGTCTTAGGTATCCATTACAATTAGAATCACTCAAGAATACCTCTTTTAACTCATGCTAAAAAATAGCATAAAATTACTAGTCTAAAAGCTACAAATTTGATAACTAGTGCACTAGTAAATTTATCAAATCCCTAACCTAATCAAGTGAAAATATAAGGCGGTGATTTTTATTATTAACTAGAATTATTTTGTGATCTAATGCAAGTGAAACGAACTTGATTGAAGCTCATTAGCATGCTCTAAAAAATATCTGAAATTTATTGTTCTTTGCCGCAAAGGAGTTTCATAAATCTAGATTTGGGAATAAGAAAACTAATCCAAGTAGCTAAATGCTTACTATGAACTTCCAAAGCTTTTCCAAGGATTGAATTATTCTTGTGATCGTGCAAAATAACTTACATCAAACATTTAACCCAATCATACAACAATAAATCATTAATACTAAATGTAGAAATAGAAAGAAACATGAACAAGAGGTGCATGTGAATGAGAAGTGAAAATAAGATAATAAAATGATGCGAAAGGGCTTTATGGCTCCTGGGATGTCCAATCTCAATGAAACTAAGAGCCCTATGAAAAAGACCAAGACTTAGAAGCTGAACATGTCACCAATCTTCACTATTTTCATCAATATTATTACATCCCTCCAAGAAATTACAATGGAACTCCAAAAATATGAGTTCTCTCCACAAGAAGACTAAGAAAGATCCACCCTTAGCGGAAAATTCAACTTAATACTTATAAAATATGATTAGGAATCATTCCCCGTGAATGGAGGAAGCTTTCCCCACCAAAATCCCTTGATTAATGGATCTGGTTCCCAATACTAGAAATTTGCATCAAATGGCAGGGAATACATTCTTAGATTTCCTCAATCATTAGAGCTCCACAATATGTTCCATAATTGCATAATATCTTGTTGATCTATTATTTAAAATTAATCCTCCTATAGTAGGAAGAAAGTTCCTAAATTATCTCCTCATCCAAATCTTAATAATCTGCCCAATATTCTCACAATATTCCATAAAAATAAATAATATGGGGCACAAATATACAATTATTCATAAACCTTCCTAATAAATGTATTAAAGTTAAAAATACATTATCTAATGAAAGAAGAGAGGTTTAATGTGCTGAAGGATGGTCATATGAGCCTTAATTTATGTTTAAATGAAAGGCATGGGCCTTAATTTATGTCTAATTTAGAAACCCATCATAAGTGCTAGACAACATGTTGCGAATGTATGTGATGCAATAGCCAAGCAAATGGGAGGATTACCTCCATTTGGTTGAGTATTATTATAACAATAGCTACAACAAATCGTTGAAGATGAGCCCTGATGAAGTATTATACGGAAGAAGGTGTAGGACTCCCGCAGGATGGCATAACCCAGAGGATAAAATGATCCTAGGACTCAAAATGTTAGCTGAAATGGAACAAGAAGTGAAGAAAGTTAGACAGAACTTGGAAGAAACTCAAGAAAGACAAAGAATTTATGCAGATAAAAAGCAGAGTTTCAAAGAATACCAAGTTGGGGATCATGTTTATGTCTAGATAAGACCTAGGAAGAGGACTTTTCAGTGGGGTACTTGTGCTAAATTGGCACCCTGCTATTGTGGCCCTTTTCAAATTTTGGGAAGGGTAGGACCAATAGCTTATCAGCTTGCTCTTCCCCATCACATAAAAGTACATAATGTGTTTCACATATCACTCTTAAAGAAATATGTGTATGATGCCAGACATATTATTAATTGAAAATATGTTCAAGTAAGTATGTGTGAATTTGAAGTTATACTATAGCTCGTAAAAAAAGAAGTAATGGTGATAATGGTGTTTTGGATAGATTGAACGAGATGGGGAGTTTTTGGTAGAACCCTGGTGTATTCTCGATCAAAGATAAATAAAGTTGTTGAATCGAGCTATCACTCAAGATAAAGTGCAATGGAAGCACTTTAGCCCAAATGAAGCTACTTAGGAAGATGAAAGTGTACTAAGACAAGCTTATCCTTTTCCGTTTCAAGGGCTACAGTAAAACATCGAGGACAATGTTCTGCTTAGGAGGGGAAGATCTAACATATTCCAATCAGCAATCAAAATTATTTTTACGTTGTTGGTAAATGGGACTTTGGAAGCCCAATGACATTCTAAATGCATAATTTAATTAATAATAATATTGTTTCTTTTTATTTATCATATTATGAAATTTCCAGAATTCAAGACGGGATACGAGAAATGGATTCCAACCTCTAGAATGTTAGGGACAGTTAAAACAATTATACCTTTCTTCCGAGAGATAAAAAGAGATCTCAATGGAAGAAAGGGTGTTGAATCTGGAAAAAAGAAAAGGTAATGGAAGGAATGTCCAGAGTTGGTGTCGAACCAATGGATCACCTTGTTTCGGAAAGGAATCATAGGCTTGAAGACTAGACTGCAGTCGTGATGTGTGTAACATGATTTCAAAATTAATGAGAATTGTTGCCTATTGTTGATGCAGGTGAATCTAACCAAAGTCTATTATTTATTAGAGGATTTAGTTTGTAAAGTTTGGATTTAATTAATTAATTAATTTCTTTCATAGTTCTTAAGAAAAATGATAATTCTTGTATGTAAGAGAAGATTTGAGAGTATTGTGGAAGGTTTGAGAAGATTATGAAATAGTTACCTCTTATCTAGGGACAAGGGATTGGATGAGAGATTTTAGGGATACAACTAGATATTTTGGGAGTTAGTTTAGGGATCTAGAACATACCTTGTGTTCTAATCCATTTGTATAAATTGGGGTGAGCCTATGAAGCATGTAAGAGGTAAAAGTGTGTGAGTGAGTGTGAGAAATGACAGGCTGTGAATAGGCCATGATTTCTCCTACAAATATTTTCTTTATTAATTAATAAATTGTTGACAATTTTTATGTGTATATGATTGATATGAGAACTTTTATGTGTATATGATTGGTGTGAGTTTTGATTTAGTTTTACGTGTGTTTGTAAAGACCCTATAGTTAGATGTTATTTGACCTGCGTCAAAATTTTGGTATCAGAGCTTAAGGTTAGATAAAAATGAGCATGATCCAATTAGTTGAAAAAATATATCTAGAGTTTAGGAGTCGATCTTCTGAAGATTTGTTGTGAGAGACTACAAGTGGTTGAGCTCGAATTGTGAGCACGTGATATTCCTAATTGAGTGTGCATGTGTTTGCAGTCTGTGGGGAGCGTATCATGAGGCACTGGAATTATGAAGAGTGCAGTTTGTAGAGAAAGGTGACTACTTGAATGAGTTTGATACCCAACAATTTACAACATACGGTTAGCTCGAAATGTTTCAGGGAGGGTGAACCACAAAACTGGTCTGAGTTTTTAATTTTCTGGAAGTCGTATCACTGCTTCTTTTCATTGATTCGCAGTGCTTCAGCGTATGCTGTTGGGTATTTTTCGATGGGGAAAATACCAAAACCAAACAAACAAACACCACAGAGCCAATGCTCTGTTGCATTTCTTCCAGGACCTTTGCACAGGGAAGCTATTAAAAACAAATATGCTCATGACAGTCCATTACACAGCCATAAAAACATTTCTATTGCTTAAAAACAAAAGACTAATACAAACTTCATCCTCTTTTACTGTGAGGGATTTTCCAAAACAACATTCAACCAAAACTCTGTTTTCACCTGAGAAATTACTTGTTGGGTTTACTGCTGTAAAACCCCTTTTACATTACTGCTGTAAAACAAATTTTTACATACACAGTAAAAATTTCATTACATTCACTTATATAAAGAAGGACACACTCCATGCGCTCTTTCACTTCTGGTTTTCCACTGCTGTGGATATTACAAAATCAACTTCTAAACATTCCTCTGTTTTTCAATGTCAGACAAACATTACATCCCTGTTCCAATACATCACACTGTTGTACACAAAGTTTCATGCGCTACCGCGCGCAGTCACAATACACACAAAAAACTTGCTGGAGCTCTGCGTAGCCACCTCTCCATTACATTCTTTTCCCTTGCTCTCTCTTGGGCATACCGTGCACAGCCTCAATGAACACCACACAAAAAAAATACAACTCGCGCAACAACTACACTTACTCAGCCACAATACATTGTTATATATTAAAACATACAAAATGCATAGTGCGTATGCACAATGCACAAAACTACTCTCCGTAGACTCTTTTCTACGACATATATATAAAACTTATATAAAAATATATATAAAACTATACGCCCATACCCATATTAATGGGTTTCCACCAAAACTACGTATATATAAAAAAATGTGATAATGTGCCCATAACCATTTAAAGGGCGTTCACCAAAAATTACGTACAACCACCAACTCCATTAATTCTTCCATTCTCGGCGGTCAACAAAAAGACAAACACTCCACACAAAATTAATTCGCTGCAGGCCCGTATGCAACTTCAGGAAATCGACGGTGGAGATTGATGAAGAAAATCAGACGGTTGACAAGAATATCGGAAGCCAGTTTGCTGCCGAACTTTAACGCCCGAGAAATTACGTTGGCTGATGTCAGGGGGGAGCCATGCGTCTGCTCCATGTTGTATCGGGTTCAAAAGTACGGAGATTCCCTTCGCCGGAAAATGGTCCGAGAAGTTTCAGGCGGGTATGCTGAACAGTTTCGGTCTGCTGTCATTCATGCTTGCTGAGTCGGCTGCCCACGTCCGCCTGCTGCCTGCTGTTGGAATTAACATTCCAACACTCCCCTTTAATTTCAACTGCTGGGCATTCAGTTATACCCAAGCACTTCCTCTCGTAGAGGGATTCCTTAGTACTTCTGTTACAAAGATATCTTCCTCACATAGAGGGATTCACCAACTGCTTCTGATGTAGTTCACAAACAAACAAAGTTGTCTTCATCTTAATAGAGGGATTAACCTGAAACTGTGCTTAAGAGCACCTTCCTCATGACAGAGGGATTCACCATGTGACTATGGTGAAAAGCATCATCCTCTTGATAGAGGGATTTACCATGTGTATGCTAAAAAGTATCTTCCTCTTGACAGAGGGATTTACCATGACACTGTGCTGAAAAGCACCTTCCTCTTTAACAGAGGGATTCACTAAGAACTTCACTTCCTCTCAAGGAGGGATTACTGGCAAACACTACTTTAGATGCAGTTTCAAATCAAAACATTCATTGCACTGTTGTGCATACTCATTACATTGTTCTTTTATGTTGCTGCATGTTCTCTGCTGCACTGTTGTGCCATCTTCTTTGCTGCGTCTACCCCACACTTCTGTGTCTGCTCTTGTTGTTGTGTTGCTGCACTTCACTTACATTTCTTTGCGAACTCTGCATTGCTGTGCATTCTTCAAAGACAGAATACTTTGTCTTTTCTGGAACAATTACTCTGTCCCACCTTACAAATTTACACTGCTGTGTGTAAACATTTCTTACATTCACTGCTATTGCATATGTTGCATTTCAATTCAATGAACAACAAATTCATTACATTTACCTTTACTGCTGTAAGGAAAATTTCTTTTGCATGTGCTGCTGTTCAAAACTTCTTGCTGCTGCATTTTTCATATTCACTGCTGTCCATACCCATAACCATAGACTGTCATCCATGGGTTTTTATTTGCTGCTGCGTTGCCTCTGCAATTTGCACTGTCGCTGCCTTTTGTTTCATCATACTGCTGTGCCCATACTCTTGGCACTTCATTCTCCACAAAAAAATAACACGGGTTGCTGCCTTTTCTTATGCACCCTTGCTTCACACAATCTTAGTCTTCATTCAAAATTTTTTTTACACAATGCACTACTATGCAATTCCTTTGGCTTTCTGCTGCCACACACATTATTATACATCCAGTGTGCATTAAAAATCTGCTGTCCCTGTTTATCTTTATGCATTTCTTTGCATGTTGCATTGCATACAAAAGATATTACATTTTTTTTACTGCTGTGTGAAAAAAAATTTCATTGCATTCTCAGCCACTGGGCATTTACGCTCTGCTGCGTTTTGCCTTCTTCTCATTTTTTTCTCACTGCTTTGCATTTTCATTCCCAATACAAAACATTTCTATCTGCTGTGTATTATATTCACTCTGCTGTGAGTATATTCTCTCACATTACATAGAAAGAAACTACCTTCCATTGCAATGCATTTCAATGCATGTACTCCATAACAAAAAAAAATTCAAACTGTTGTTTTATGTTTTGTCCTCCCACTGCTGTGAGGGTCTTCTTGCTTTGCACACTTCTTATTGCGCTGCTGCACTTTACATTTGAGCGCTGCCATCTTTTCTTCTTTATGCATTTCTGTTCATATTGCATAAAAACAAAGCAAAAACATTGCTGATTTCATCACTACTGCATATTACCTTTCAGAGGGATTAACAAAGATTTCATTTGCAACTGTTGCGCTGCAATACATCCTCCATCAACAAATGACTGTTAATACAGTTCAGCAAACAAAAATTACAAGCTCCCCTTTAATGTATGCTTGTCTTCTTTTGGCAGACTCTTCTCAAAACAAGTTTAGATCCACTGGGGAGTTCAAGGGGTTTTCAGGTTGCGTTTCCTTCCTTCTCCATACTTGTGTAACTTTCTTCTTTTGCATGGGTCCAGCTTGCATAGAAGCCCATATTAAGCTACAGTCTCGTGCCATATGCCCAATGTTATGACACTTGAAACATCCAACATTGTTCATGAATAACATTTCATGATTTCTTCTAAAATTGTTTCTTGGAGATTTTCGGAGACCACAACATTTATCTTTATGAAATGCTCTACAGTCTTTTGCCATATGACCAAAGTTTGAGCAAGCATAACAATAACCATAAAATGAACTTTGGTACCTGGGAGATGGAGGTTTCCTTGATGTACTTCTGAAGCCTTGCTGCCTTGAGATCCTTTGATGATCACCATTGCCTCTTGCCTTTTTGCCATCAGCTACATTTCTTCTTGGAGCTGGTTTTCTTCTTGGAGCAGGATTTCTTCTATTGCAGCCTTCATTTTTCTCCTTGCCTTTGTTGGAACTAGGAGCTTCACAACTTCTTTCTGGCTTCTTCACATCTCCTTTGCTTAAAGCATCTTCACCCTTGTTTGAGGGTTCACCTACATACCCAAATCCTGATTTATCAGATGGAGATCTGTGATAGCTGAGCATATCATCCAAGGCTTGAGAGCTCTTCATGATCTTGTTCATCCCTTCAACCTTTTTCCTGAGGAGGACAATCTCTTCTTCTAACTTTTCACATTCATTACTTTTCTTTGCTAGTTGTTCCTCAGTTTCTTCCTTGCTACGAGTAGCTTCAGCTGCTACTATTTTGAAGGAGATAATATCTGTCTTCATTTTCGAGATTTCTTCATCTTTTGCTTGACTGCTCTTCATTTTCTTTTCAGCTCCTTGTGCCTGCTTCCTGGCTTCTTGTAGTTCAGACTTAAGGGAGGAGACCTCTGCCTTGTACTGTCCAATCTCTTCTACAAGCTTATTCACTCTCTTGTGTCTTTGTTCAAGTTGACTTGTCAAGACATCTGCCTGCTTCTTTGCTTCATTCAGCTGATTTGTCATGGATATGACTTCTTCATGATGTTTCCTCTTGCATTGGTCAAGCTCCTTCTTAAGCTTGGCAAGCTCTTCATCCTTTTCTTTTACTTGAAGCTTGATGAGGTCAACCTTCTCATTCTCAGCTTCTATGATGGGTTCTTCTTGACTCATTGTCATGGTCAGTGCTCCCTTTGCATGAAGGTCATGCAGTCTGTCTCATATATCCTTTGCTGATGTGTATTTTCCTAGATTCCTCTTCACTTAATCAGGGAGTCCATCCAAGATAGTCTTTGTTGCTTGTGCATCATACTCCATGGATTCTTTATCCATCTTGCTATCATCAATCACTGACTCCCAGACTTCAATCCCCTCAAACATTAGGAAAGTCCTCATCTTTATTTCCCATACATCAAAGTTTCCATCAAACTTTGGGGTTTCAAATAGAATGTATTCTAATGGATTGCCTTCTAGTTTAGTAGAGGAGGGAGACACATTTTTAGCAGGCTTGGAGGCTTTCTTCTTTGACCTTGCCATTCTTATCTAGGCTTTAAATACTTGACTGTGTTTTCTTTTAAATCACTGACTGTTTCTTCAACAGTGACACAAAGGAAAGCTTTGAAAAATACCTTAACTATTTTGGCTGAGTCTTCACACTGCTGGAGAAGTTTGACTGCTGCAACCACACCTTCCTTCAACTTCTTTGAGTCTTCAAAGAGCCTCGACTAGCTCTGATACCACTGTTGGGTATTTTTCGATGGGGAAAATACCAAAACCAAACAAACAAACACCACAGAGCCAATGCTCTGTTGCATTTCTTCCAGGACCTTTGCGCAGGGAAGCTATTAAAAACAAATATGCTCATGACAGTCCATTACACAGCCATAAAAACATTTATATTGCTTAAAAACAAAAGACTGATACAAACTTCATCCTGTTTTACTGTGAGGGATTTTCCAAAACAACATTCAACCAAAACTCTGTTTTCACCTGAGAAATTACTGTGCTGGGTTTACTGCTGTAAAACCCCTTTTTACATACACAGTAAAAATTTCATTACATTCACTTATATAAAGAAGGACACACTCCATGCGCTCTTTCACTTCTTGTTTTCCACTGCTGTGGATATTACAAAATCAACTTCTAAACATTCCTCTGTTTTTCAATGTCAGACAAACATTACATCCCTGTTCCAATACATCGCACTGCTGTGCACAAAATTTTCATGCGCTACCGCGCGCAGTCACAATACACACAAAACTTGCTGGAGCTCTGCGCAGCCACTACTCCATTACATTCTTTTCCCTTGCTCTCTCTTGCGCATACCGTACGCAGCCTCAATGAGCATCACACAAAAAAAATACAACTCGCGCAGCAACTACACTAACACAGCCACAATATATTGTTATATATTAAAACATACAAAATGCATAGTGCGTATGCACAATGCACAAAAACTACCCTCCGTAGACTCTTTTCTACGACATATATATAAAACATATATAAAAAATATATATAAAACTATACGCCCATACCCATATTAATGGGTCTCCACCAAAACTACGTATATATAAAAAATATGATAATGTGCCCATAACCATTTAAAGGGCGTTCACCAAAAATTACGTACAACCACCAACTCCATTAATTCTTCCATTCTCGGCGGTCAACAAAAAGACAAACACTCCACGCAAAATTAATTCGCTGCAGGCCCGTATGCAGCTTCAGGCAATCGACGGTGGAGATTGATGAAGAAAATCGGACGGTTGACAAGAATATCGGAAGCCAGTTTGCTGCCGAACTTTAACGCCCGAGAAATTACGTTAGCTGATGCCAGGGGGGAGCCATGCGTCTGCTCCATGTTGTATCGGGTTCAAAAGTACGGAGATTCCCTTCGCCGGAAAGTGGTCCGAGAAGTTTCAGGCGGGTATGCTGAACAGTTTCGGTCTGCCGTGTTCATGCTTGCTGAGTCGGCTGCCCACGTCCGCCTGCTGCTTGCAGTTGGAATTAACATTCCAACATATGCTCTATATTCATCTTTTCCAGTTGCTTGCACCTCGTAAGGTTTTACTTGAAATAATATTGAAGCATGCACTAAGAAATCTGTGTGAAAAAAAGAGTTGCCGGTTGCTTTGGGAATCAGTGGAACTAAAGGATTATGGAGGAATTGTGAAAGAGATCGCATTACCGTGAAGCTGAAGACGGAGTATCGACATGTCTTCCCTTGCCGAGACTGAAAGTCATTTCTTACTAAGGTTGAGCTAATAGTTGTTGCCATATCAGAGTTTGGTGGAACAATTCATATTATGAGAATGGATTTGGATTGGTCGGAAATAAGTTAATGGCGTGTATATTTGTTAGAGAGATGGTCCATTACATTAAAATGGTCCATTACACAAGGCTGACAAAGTATAAATGGTGAGAGCGCTAATTTCAATCGTAGCCAGAAATACTCCTTTGAAATTCTCATAAAAGACTCAACCCTTAAATTATCGTTTTTTTGCATTCATTGATTCCAATTTTCAATGCATTATTTTTCCAATGAAAAAGAAGAAGGATAAAATTACGTATTTTTCATGACTCTTCCCATTTCAAACTACAAAGAGGTAAAGGAGTATTCTTACTTCATAATATGACGTCATGACTCCTCCCATTTTAATTTATAAAGAGACGAAGAAAGAATATTTGTACTTCATGATATTTTAAAGCAAGAATTATGGAAGAGAATTAGTGGAAGAATTTACATAAGGATTGTTATTTCATATGGGAATTTGGAAGAGAGGATAAATTTGTCATAGTTTTAAATACATGGAACGCAATGAAAGTGTAGCAAGTTCAATAGAATTTGGCATCTAAATTTTGTTGAAACATAATGTATACTAGAGACGAAGAAAGAATATTTGTACTTCATGATATTTTAAAGCAAGAATTATGGAAGAGAATTAGTGGAAGAATTTACATAAGGATTGTTATTTCATATGGGAATTTGGAAGAGAGGATAAATTTGTCATAGTTTTAAATACATGGAACGCAATGAAAGTGTAGCAAGTTCAATAGAATTTGGCATCTAAATTTTGTTGAAACATAATGTATACTAAAGGTATTTGTGATGTATACTAAAGGTATTTGTGGGAGAATGTAATGGAGTTTTGTTTTGTCTAAAGTCATGATTTTTGAGATTAAAGTCATAATTGTACGATTCTAAGGAGATGTCTTTTGAACCTGAATATCATTAAAGAGAGTTTGGAAAGGTTTAATAAGTAATATGAATTTTTCAAAGGTCTTAGTTACTATTAAAAAGTGATGAGTAGATTTGTTAAAGTGAGGGGTTCAAGTGGTTTGTAAAATGACTTATGATAAATTTATAAAAGAAATTAAACATAATAAAACAAAGTCAGGGATATTTTTGAGATTTTTATGTAATGGGTTAAGTTACAAGTGAATTTGAAAGTCAAAATTATTGAATGTAAAAGGGTACATTTTCAGTTGTACTGACACCCAAGGTCCACTCATGAAGAATTGATGTAAAATTCTCGAGTCAAAAGGAAATTTAGAGTCAAGTCAAACGTGTCAATAATTGTAATGGGTGCATGATTGCTGGAGCTCAACACCCAAAGTCTGGTCAAAGTGTTGTAAGGATAATTTGAAGAGCTACTACAGTTGTTCTTTACAGAAAAAATGAGTAAAGAAGTGCTTAGAAAGAAGGTTCAAGTGAAGTGAACCATTGGCCAAGTTTAGAGGAGATAACTTGATAAGTTGATTTAATTGCAGCTTACAGTGAACAAGGTTAAGTTCATGGAAGGAAAAGAAGATGAAGATGCAGGATCGAGGAAAAATTTACAGCGATACCATAACAATTACCATTGTTGATGAAGAGAAAGAGATAGATGAATTAAAAGCAGGAATTGACATATTGAAGGAGTTATTACAAAGGCAGAGACACGGATGGGTAATAAAGAGAATCATTAAATGGTAAATTAAATAGTTGATGGAAAGACGACAAAAGCATAAACTAAAAATTTTGGAAGCAAAGAAACTCCAGACAAAAATATACATTTGTAAACTAGAGCAAGAAACATTTCTTAGTGACAACAATGATGAAATATACGTGGGTTTGATTCCCACAGACGACGCTACAGATTTTTTAGAAGACCAACATGAAGACCTGAAGATAGATTCATCTATCAAACCTCATGTTTTTAAATCTAACCATTGGTGTGGTGATGCAGAATATGTTGTTGAACAACAATTGATACATAAATGAAGAAAGTTGTTGATGAATTGGAAAATGATGGGCCAAATGTCAACATGAGAGATGTTGCATTAAAACTAAAGTTCTTAGAGGGATGGTTGGAAAATACAAAGCCAAAGTGTGACATAAAGGAAATTACGATGGAATACAACATGCCTTCAAATTGACAAATCTAGCGCAATGGAAGCATAGATATCGACAATAAAGTTCAACAAACAAACAATAATGCATAGCAAGAAGACAAGCTAGATATCCAAATTGAAGAACTAAAAAAGCTAATGTTGAAAGAATCTTAGAATATGTTCGTTTAACAAAGAAAAAGCAAGCATGATAATAGGCTATTAATGAATGCGAAAATATGTATCAGCAAAAACGGAGGATAACTACAACATAAATCTTGGAAACCTGGAAACTAGAAAAGGACAACCATAGAGCATCAACAACATGACAAAACAATAGATTTATTGCATGTAAAATTTTGGGATCCAAGCGGAGTTTTATCATCTATTGAAGATTAATGGTCGAGAGACCATGATTTTCTTCTACCTGGGGAGTCTGATGTAGGTGCATCTAACCTGGGTCAATTGTTTATTAGAGGAGTTAGTTTGTAAAGTTAGGATTTAATTAATTAATGTATTTTCCTATAGTTTTTAAGAGAAAATGATAATTCTTGTAAATAGGAGAAGATTCAAGAGTATTGTGGAAGTATCGAGAAGATTATGGGTTAGTTAGCTCTTATCTAGGGATAAGGGATTGGATGAGAGATTTTAGGGATAAAAAGAGATATTTTGGGAGTTAGTTCAGGGATATAGAACCTACGTTGGGTTATTATCCATTTGTATAAATTGAGGTGAAGCTATGAGGCATATAAGAGGTGGAAGTGTGTGAGTGAGTGTGAGAAATGAGAGGCCATGAACATGCCACGATTTCTCCTGTAAATATTTTCTTTATTAATTAATAATTTGTTGAGGATTTTTATGTGTATATACCTAGTGTGAGTTTCAATTCAGTTTTATGTGTCTTTGTGAAGACCCTATGGTTAGATGTTTAGATGTTATTTGACCCGCATCAGCTATGATGGAGAAGAAGATTGGGGGTAGAAGATGACATTATTTCCCTTCTTACGGTTGGGAGGAGAAGGTCTCTCCCTGTTGAATTCAAGGAAGTTTCAGAGAATAGGTAAGTATTTATGATTGGTATTTAACATTTAATTTTGCATGGATGAGTACTCACTAAGGTTAAGGTGAAAATTGTATCAATAAATTCTAGAATTCATGTTTTCTAATGTTTATGTGCTGAAAGTGGTTTGGAAAATAGTTAAGGTTTTTGTTTATATTATGCTCTTGCAGATTGGTGGGGAATGGGTAATATTTTAGTATTAGAATAAACACTATATTAGAAAGTAAATAGAATAAATGGATAAATGGAAAACTAATAACCCTGTAGCTAGCTAGAGTAACGAATGGGATATCCTGTTAGAACTTGGAATTTAGGATCAGTAAAAACAGAAAATAACAGTACAAAGAACTTGAACCAAAAGAAAATTGCATACAATAAAATTATGAGAAGTAACCAAATAATAGGAATGCAGTAATGGTGTGTGTTATGAGAAGTAACCAAATAATAGGAATGCAGTAATGGTGTGTGTGATAAACTCGAGTTTTGTTAAGACAAGGTGTAACTCTAAAGCAATGCATAGGACCATGGTCAGGGGTTAAGACTGAGATGCTGCCTGGGAAGAGACTTAGTCCAGTCCCCTACATGGTTGTGCATAGTTTGATGCCTAGGAATCCTCTGATATTACATATTCTAAAGCAAGATAAATAACAAATGCTGACTGAAGTATCAGTTGTAGAAAATGAGAACGACGAGCATAATAAAAGTCGAACTATAGCATGATAAAACTTGAATTGTGATTAAATGAGAGTATAATATGTAGAAGACTTTTAAATACTGCTTATCGAATTATATAAACTTTTAAGGATTGCATACTGAATTAAAAGATTGTGCAAATGTAACTGTAACAATCATGAACAGAGCAAAACTCCAACAACCATAATACCATGAATAGAATAAGATTCAGTATTATCAAAACGAGTTTATAACAACCAAGTCACTAGGACTGTATACAAAAATAAAAATTCATCGTAACGGCTTAAAATTTACTAATGAGTCAAAACCAAGAATTGTTACAGAGATCTTTTAAAAAAAATATCTGTCAAGGCCTCTTATCTAAGTAGTAACTACATAAAGAACCCTTGACGCTCAAAACTCTGATATAGACCAAAGGAAAAGGGATTTTAAAGAAAAACATTACTTCATTTAGGATAGTTCCATAGTGGAAATGAAGTTGTCAAAACCCTAATTCAAAACTCTATATGCCAACATGTAAAAATCAACAATTAGGCCCCCGGGTATAGGATATTGTAGTCGAGAAGCTACCACTGAAACCCCGTGAACGGTGTGCCTACAATTGAAAAATCCAGCTGATGGTGGAAATT